>OW026522.1:157197103-157909393 GCA_932274085.1 Protocalliphora azurea
ATATTATATTATATTATATTATATTATATTATATTATATTATATTACATTATATTATATTTTATTATATTATATTATATTATATTATATTATATTATATTATATTATATTATATTACATTACATTATATTATATTATATTATATTATATTATATTATATTATATTATATTATATTATATTATATTATATTATGTTATAATATTTTATATTATATTATATTATATTATATTATATTATATTATATTATATTATATTATATTATATTATATTATATTATATTATATTTTATTATATTATATTATATTATATTATATTATATTATATTATATTATATTATATTATATTATATTATATTATATTATATTATATTATATTATATTATATTATATTATATTATATTATATTATATTATATTATATTATATTATATTATATTATATTATATTACATTATATTATATTATATTATATTATATTATATTATATTATATTATATTATATTATATTACATTATATTATATTATATTATATTACATTACATTATATTAAATTACATTATATTATATTATATTATATTATATATATATATTATTATATTAATTATATTATATTATATTATACTATATTATGTTATATTATATTATATTACATTATATTATATTATATTATATTATATTATATTATATTATATTATATTATATTATATATTCTTTAAAGATTTCTAAGTTTCCCGTTAACGAATTTCAGCTATTTTCTTGAAAGTTTATAGAATCAAAAACTTAAAATTTTATTTTTATACTTATAATATAGCTGCTGGTATTTTAGATTTAAAGTAAGTAAACGGAAAACAAATGAATCACTTGTATTAGGCAAAAATTTGACAAAAAAACTATAAATGGTTTAATCTGCTAAATATTTGTGTGGTTTATGAAAATTATTTATTTTGCTTATTTGTCAGAGCCCATATACCGAGTTGACGAGGAAATCAGAAATAAATTTGAAGAAAGTGACCTTTTTATTTCCTATGGAAAAAAATTCTTTAGGCTCAATGGCGTGTACCTTAAAACTGAAACTTCCTCCTCAGCTCTAATTATCAGCTTGGAAACTTAGTAAGAGTCATTAATATATTATGCCAACAATTGTAATCAATTTAACGAGGTGGAATCATTAAAGTAAGAAGATAAAGCAGCAATAAAGTAAAATTTATTTCGAATTTAAGATTAGTGCTTAAAAATTCAAATTGTCAGTTTAAAATGAAAAAAAAAACAACACAATAAATGCTTAAAAAATGTTATTAAATCGTAACGGTAGTTTGATCATTATAAGGCAAAAAATGTAATAGTAAAATGTATAGTAAAACAATGACCATAATTTTGTTTGAACCTGTGGTCACTGCGTCGTCGGGATTTACGATAAATCGTGCATCCATCATCGAGAATATTTAAGTACATGCCCAACAGGGTATCCACGTATCTTTCGTTAGCACACAAACTGACACATAAATTTAACTTAAATTCAGTGTTGCCAGGAGATGAGAAAAAAGATGCTAAATTTGACTTTAAATAAGGTTAAAAAAGGCTAAATTCACGAAAAAATGAGACAAAAAAAGTTTTTTCTTTATATCTAGTAACTTCTTTTTTCTCTTTCTTTGATAGTTTTTGATAGTTTCTAAAAAAATTGTAACAAATTTATAAGCAAAATGATGACAGCAAAATGATTTAACGAAAAATCGCTCAAAAAATTTCCGTACAAATTTGGGTTATATTTTATATGGAAAATATATGGAAATAATTTTTCGTCATTCTCGAACTATAATTTCTTTTTGTTTAAAGATTTCCATTTTTTGGGTTATTTTTCGCATTAATAAGATTTTTATACCCTACACCACCGTAGGTGGTTGAGTTATTATGCGTTTGTGCTGATGTTTGTAACGCACAAAAATATTGATCCTAGACCCACCCTTTGGTACACCTATCGACTCAGAATCACTTTCTGAGTCGTTTTAACGTTGTCGGTCTGACTGACTGGTCGGCAGGTTGGCTGTTCATGCAAACTTTGTGATCAAAGTACAGGTCGCAATTTTGAAGATGTTTTGAGAAATTTGGCACGAACAATTATTTTGGGACAAGGACTAAGCCAATTGATATTGGTTACGATCGGTCCATTATTTCACCTAGTCCCCATACAAATATCTTCCCAGAATAGTGATTAAGGATCATAAATCATTTAAATATAGTATTAGTTTAATAAAATTCACGAATAAGTTGTATATAAGTATAAATCTTAGTGATAAATTTCATGAAGATCGGTCCATAATTCATCATTGCTCTCATATAAACTACACTTACGAAAATCACTTTAACGTGCATAGTATCAAGTTAATATTCAACACAAATAAGGGTTGGTCTTAACCAACTATATTTTTTTACTTGTTTTTAAATTATTTTCGTAATTTAATTTCAGAATGAAGCGCCGCAGCTGAAATTTTTTATTAAATATAATAAACCTTATTTTCTGTTCAAATTAATTCTGTAAAAGTAAAATTAGTAATAGCAAATAAGAAACTATTTTCTTCCTTCTTGAAATAATAACATTTTAGATTTTTTAAGGCAATTTTGAGATTCAAAACAGACTTAAAAAAAGGTAGAAGCTAAAACGAAAATTTTGAGGCTAAAGGCAAAATAAAAAGGTTAGATTTAGCCATAAAAAGTCTAAACTGGCAACACTACTTAAAATCTAAATCGTGTGTGTGCGCAGTTTTTTAAAATACTGTCTGTTCGGTGGAGAGTGTTGGAGATTCTAACTTGTTTTCTATCTTCTTTTCTGTTGAGCTGTCACCAACAAATATACGCGTTTGTCAACCAAACATTACAACAATGATAAATTAATGAATTTATGTAAAAAGCAGGGATGGAAGATTGAAATAGTTTTAGGTATCAAAATAAATTTCAAATAGTAATTTGTCACTGTCAGAGTACTAAAATTAAAATTTTTTCAGTTTATTTTTTATTTAGTGCAAAACTCAAAGAATGTAATTTGTATATCTAAAACGTTAAAAGTTAAATATTGTAGTAAAATATGAAGATCTTAATAAAATGTGTCCCTGTTATTGAAATAAACTTACGGAGAAAAAAGTCGCCCAAGATCAATTTCTTAAAATGGAGCGCTTCAGCTTTAGTTTTGCTAAAATATAATTCATTATCTGATGTCTTTCAAATTCGAAATATTTTCGATTTAATTTGATTTACAGAGCATAGAAACTTGTAGTTGTTAGTAGTGATTGTACATATATTTTAAATTTTACAATTTTATAAATTAAACTTACAACTCAAATGTTCCTGTAATATATTTTGTTTGTCCTATAAACTTATTTGAATTGTCCTAATTACGTTTCTAATTTTTTGGGAACTTGAAAAACCAGCATTTAAACAAAGATAGTATTCATTACAATTTCATTACTTCTGAACACCAATTGTAAATCTAAATCAAAGGTGTTAAGAAAAACAGGTTTCTACATATCTCCAAAATATATTTTTTATTTAAAAATTTTTAATTCTAATTGTGGAATATCCAGCTAATCGTTTGACAGTATCAAATGTTTCGAGGCAGTAGTTCGGTATTTTTGAATCTGAAATAGTGTAAAAAGGTGCTATAGTACCAACTTTTCCATCCCTGGCAAAAAGTAAAAGGAATAAAAAATCCTACAAAAAAAAAAACTCAACGTAAAGGAAGAAAATCATTATAAACATTAACAACAAATAAAGTTCACGCATAAATTGATCACCTGTAGTGATGCCAAGGGGTTTTAAAAATGAAGCTAAATTAAAGATTTGAAAATTGAAAAGAGACATAATTCCTAATAAAATTAAAAATTTTACTATTTTCTAAAAATATTGTGATAAATTTGTAAATTTGTTTTGACAAATGTAACAGCGGCGTCATTATGGATCGCAAAAAAATAACGTTTGTAAATTCCATACATTCATGGCCAGTCCAGTGTAATATATAAGCATAGATTATTGTCTGGTTGTTTAAAGAGTTTAATATGCAGTGCTGTCAGGAACTTCATACGAAAAGATGAAAAATTAACTTTAAAGACTTCAAATAGTAGCAAAATAATCACAAATTCAGTTATTTTATAATAAATAGTATATAATTTGTTGGTTTTTAATTTTGATTGTTTCTTATACATATGTATATAAGAGTGGCCCTAAAATGAAAGGTATCGATGTTTTCAGCTCAAGCAAAAATTTATATCATTTATATATAATGTAATGTATATGTATAAAATATATATATGTAGCTTATTTTTCGTAGGCCACGTTATTGAAAAAAATACTTCTTTTTTGAAATTAAAATGGTTCAGTTATATGTTTCATTTCCGTGGTCAGTGTTGCCAGAGTTCATTTTGCCCAAAAAACATGATTAAAATTAAAAGAATTACTGCCAATCTCCTTATGGCGATCGAAAAATGAGTCAAATGACGTTAAATTTAATTGCATAAGAGAAATTTCCACAACCAAGTTAGGTTATACATATATATAAAATTTTTCATAAAAACTTATACATTTAAAATATTACAAGAAATTAACTTACAACGCAATTATAACTAAACAATTTTTGCTATATATCGTGAAATTATATTCGCAATAACAGTTATTACCTTCAACTCATCTTTACAAAATTTTTTTATCTGAGCAACAGCTTCAGGGTTATTCAGAAATTAGTGGCGAAAAAAATGCATGTAAAACTTGAATTTACAAGTTCTTATAAATTTTAAGTTTCTGATTTTTAATAATAAAGCTAGGTATACTACGAATAAAATAAACTATATATCATGAAAATTTATGCGAAAATCTTGATTTTATTCACAATTAAGTGAAAAATATAAACATTACTTAATTGTGATTAATTTCCGATTTTATTTTATTACATATATATAAGAGATACTAAATACAGTTTTTTTATTAACTACAATTCGTATACAGGAGTCGAAGAAAATTTGATGAAATATCGAAAATTGCAAGTTGCAATCAAGAAATACTCGTATTAAAAGATATGTAAATGTACAATAAAAATATTGATTAAAACGATGTAAAAAAATCCTTCTTAAAAAAGAATAGAAAGAATATGCTTAGTAAGAATCTGTTTTCAGTTTTTTTTCATGTTCAGATTTTTTATGGGCATGACTAACTAATAAGACGCTAGTATAATTTGAGAACGATTTGTCCGATTTAGATAAATACAAAACCAAATGATTCTGACTAAATAGATTTGTGGCGAAAAAAGCAATTTTTCATGCAATATTAAAAGCAGAAAAAAATTCAATTATTTATCTTTAACCATAAATCTAGGTAAACTATATATAAAATAACCCATATATCAAGAAAATTGATGTGCAAATACTGTTTTTAAGCACAATTAAGTAATGTTTATATTTTTCACTTAATTGTGAATAAAATCAAGATTTTCCCATAAATTTTCATGATATATAGTTTATTTTATTCGTAGTATACCTAGCTTTATTATTAAAAATCAGAAACTTAAAATTTATAAGAACTTGTAAATTCAAGTTTTACATGCATTTTTTTCGCCACTAATTTCTGAATAACCCTGAAGCTGTTGCTCAGATAAAAAAATTTTGTAAAGATGAGTTGAAGGTAATAACTCTTATTGCGAATATAATTTCACGATATATAGCAAAAATTGTTTCGTTATAATTGCGTTGTAAGCTAATTTCTTGTAATATTTTAAATGTATAAGTTTTTATGAAAAATTTTATATATAAGTATAACCTAACCTGGTTGTGGAAATTTCTCTTATGCAATTAAATTTAACGTCAATTGACTCATTTTTCGATCGCCATAAGGAGATTGGCAGTAATTCTTTTAATTTTAATCATGTTTTTTTGGGAAAAATGAACTCTATTGAAGATGAATTTTATAGTTTTTACAATGATACCTCATAGAACAAAATCGCCAAAAAAAAAAAAAAAAAAATGTATTGCACATCAATAATCGAACATGTACATTAATTTGGACATCGGCACTTATTTCAAGCAATTAACTTAATATAGTTTCCTCTTGGCAACAAACACCCTCGCCCATTAGATGTTTGCTTTACTATATACGAGTAATATACACAACGAACTACATAGTATAGAAAGAACCAATAAAAACTAAAATTCTGAAAGTAAAGTTTTTTCCGTAGACTATTGTCTTAGGCTCTTGTAGAAGTAAATGTTGCCAAAGTTGTTTTTTTTTTTTTTCATGAAAAACCAACATACTCATACGCATTCGTGTTAATTTTTAGTTCCTTTATTTCTTTCTTGTGCTCCATAATTTTTTAAGTGTGTAAGTTCTCAATATACTTATATTACTAGAAATGCTTTAGTTTTATAAAAGTAAGTTGTAAAAAGAAGTTTTTGACTTTTTTTATTTCTTTTCATTCATTTTCTGCCTTTTTAACGTACCATCATAATTTGTCGAAAGAAAAAATACAAAAACAATTCAGAATTAAAAGACTAAAAGAACTCAAAGAAGTTGTCAGAATTGATACTTGTGGTGTTAGTGTATTACTTAATCACGCCTAGATGAAATTTGGCATACAAATAATAGTAGATGCAGTATAAAAATGTCCACTGTCTAATGTCCATGGATACTATTGCACGCACCCCTGATTTTGACTAGAAATTTTATCATATGTAAAGTGTGAATGCATATCATAATGTCCAATGTCATAATGTTCGTGGACATTGTCACTTTCAAAAACGTCATTATGTTCATGAACACTATGAAACTTTTTTTGTATCATAATGTCCATGGACAGCAAGACATTGGAAACTATTACATGATGTCGTATAATGTATTTAATTTCATACCAAAATGTGTCATTTTATCCATGGACATTAAGTCGCTTTCAAAATTTTCATAATTTCCATGGTCAATATTTAGAAATACGCAAAAACGAAATTTCTTGGACCAAAATTCTTGGGCTAAAGTTAAAAAAAATCAAGAACAGAAAATAATTATTATTCTTGAAATTTTAAACAAAAAAATCATGTACAAGGACCGTACAAAAGTGTTAAATACATAAATGTATTCTTCAGAGCAGGTTCTATCAAAATCCGGAATCATTTTTTTTTTTTATTTTTATTAAAAATTAAAAACATTTTGAATTTAATTTTATTGCTAAATTTATAGTGATTATTTTTGATTTTTATTTTTTCACTCAACCTTGTGATTACTATTTTATTGCTCAAAGAATAAAACTTATTCCCAATTCTTAGAATAAAAATTTTTACAAAAAATCAAAATTTAAAAAAAAAAACATCAAAATTTTAAAAAAAATCAAAATGTTTACATAAAAATCTAATTTTTTTTCAAAAAATCAGAATTTTTACAAAAAATCAGATTTTTTGCAAAAAAAAAAAACCTAATTATTTTTACAAAAATTTTAGAGTTTTTGCAAAGGAATAAAATTTTGGCAAAAATCTGATTTGAAAATTTCGAATTTGGGCTAACTTTTTACTTTGTGAAAAATCTTATTTTTAGTAGTAAATATGATTTTTAAAAGAATATTACGACTTTTTCTAAAATATAGATTTTTAGTAAAAATTTTGATTTTTAGAAAAAACTGATTTTTTGTAAAAATTTTGAATTTTTGCAAAAATTTTAATATGTAAAAGAATTGAATTTTAGTAAAAAATTTGATTTTTAGTAAAAACCTAGATTTTTAGGAAAAATTTTAAATTTTGATAAAAATTTTGTAAAAGTTTTGAATTTTTCTAAAAATTTTGAATTTGTGTAAAAATTTTGTTTTTTTTTTTTTTTTTTTTGTAAAAATTTTGATTCTTAAATTTTGGTTTTTTTTATATTCATTTATTTTCAAGATCATTACACTGTAAGTGCCTCTGCGCCTGAAAGAATTTTAGAGGCGAGTTGGCAATAATATACTGCAAAACATAAGAAATATCTAGTTAACAATAACTATATACATAATAAAAAAAGTATTTAAATTAAAAGCAAAAAAAAAAAAAATAATATTTTAACTCAATATGAATTAGAATTATATTAGAAGTTCCTTTATATTTTGAAGTAAATAATTCTTTAAACTGGTTTTAAATAATGAAATGCTATTTATATTTTTCAAATTTGACGGCAAACCATTGTATTCACATATTCAATACGTTGCTTCCAGCCTACACCATGCTACTGCTAAATCCATATTATTCCTTGTATTGAATGAGTGCTGATAAATCGAAAAATGTATGGTATGATGACCAATGCTGTTCAAACACTTAAAAACATATATTAATAATTGCATTTTATAAATGCTATAAATAGGTGGTAATACAGTTTTAAAATCGTAATACAGTTTTTAATTCAGAACTTTTCTTATATCCATATAAAACTGCTAAATAATTAAAATGGTTTTGAACAAGTGCATTATAAATTAATAATTACATTTTTTTTTATCAATTTTGTTCTTAAATTTGTATAGAAAACCAACAGCTTGGGCTGTTTTTTTGGATATGTTGACTCCAAGCAAAATTGTATACTTAAATACTTAATAGAACTGACTTCCATGATTTCCGTATACAAAAACAATAAAGTTGGTATGTTCCGAATATGGCTTAAATCTTATTAATCGAGTTTTGTTAGCATTTAAGAAAAGCTTATTTATTCTCGCAAACTCTGATATTAATGTCGCATTTCGTTCTATACATACTTTGGCTACTGTTTCATGCTTGTAAGGGTAAAATAAACTAATATCATCTGCATATATACAAATTTTGCCAGTAAGTTCAAGATTTTTCAAGTCATTAAGATAAATAATAAACAATAAAGGTCCAAGTACGCTGCCTTGCGGTGTTCCATATTCAACTTCACGAAATGAACTTTTACGAGCACCAATCTGGACAAATTGCTTGCGATTTCTCAAATAACTTTCCAAAAGAGATAGTTCTTTTCCACATATACCATAACACTCATGTTTTTGTAATAAGATGTTATGATTAATTAAATCAAATGCCTTTGTAAAATCGTAAAATAAACCCGACATGGCACAATGGCCAAATTCTAGGCCTTTACAAATAAAATTACCGACATTAACGGCAGTTTCCTCAGTACCGCACGCTTCCCGGAATCCACATTGAAAATCATTTAGTAAATTATTGATTTTCATAAATGTGGAAATATGATTGTGCAAAATTTTTTCAAACACATTATCAATGCTAGATAAAATAGCGATTGGTCTATACATATCGAACGTACAACTATTGATTCCTTTTGGAATCAGTATTACCTTATGATTTTTTTAAATATCAGGGTAAATGCTCATATTTAATATATTAATATATTATTACTCAATATCATTTTTGGCAGTATGTTATCATGTCCAGCACTTTTATTTGACTTTATTTTTAATATAACATCCTGTATTTCTTCATATGTTGAACCATTGAGATGAAATATATTATTATGACGTACCATTGTTCGTTATGAATTATGCGGGTCATTTGGAAATTGTTCAATTTTCAGTTTGAGGTCCTTAATCGATTGAATGAAATAACTATTTAGCATCTCCGCCTTTTCAGAATCATTTAAAATTAGTTCCCCATTAGAATCTTTAATGTTTATTGTTTTTTTGGAATTCTTCCCAGTGTCTCATTTAGAAACCTCCTGCTTTTTTTTGGATCATGATGAATTTCATCTAGTTTATTTTAATAGAAGATGTTCACAGACTCTTCACAAGTTTTCTTTATAACATTGCTAACTTTTTTCAATCTTCCCTGAATATCTAAGTTTCTAGGTTTTTTTCGCCATTGCTTTAAAAGTTTGTTTATGTAACATATTAATTTTTGTAAATTAAAAGTCATCCATGGAGTAATTTCTGCTCTAATGGACCTTTTTTGTCTATTCTCAAAGGTAGAAATTCTGACAGCGTCATCAACACAAGATACTATCAGTTCGGTTTATATTCGGCAGAAGGTTACAAATATAATCATAAACAAGATTATAATCACAACACAAATAAACATTTTCTCTTAATATTTGGTTTTGAACTTTAATTTTGATTCTGCACGAAATAAGACTATGGTCTGATTGTTCATATTCCAAGCAATTTAGAATGTTACTCTATATATGATTTTTCGATGTTCCACTTTCTGGCCTAGTAATCAATGTATGACAATTTTTAAAGTCATATTATTTTAAAATCGGAAAATTATAATGATTATTTTAAACGAAAAAATAAAAATCAAAAATAATTATTGTTTTTGAGCAAAAAAAAAAAATTAAAATCAAAAATTATTATGTTGAGCAAAAAAAAAAAAATCAAAAATAATCATCAAAAGATAAGCCAAAAAATAAAAAAAAAATTGATCGAAAAAATAATAATTTTTTGAGTTTTATTTTAAAACATAATCAGTGTAGCCAAGAGATGAGAAGAAGAAGAGGCTAAATTGAACAAGAAATAATTTAATTTAAAGATTTATTTTTTTTTTGTTCTCATTAGTTTTTGATATTTTTCTAAAGAAGTTGTAATAAATTTACAAACAACCCCCAGCATAATGCCTCAATGCCCAAATCGCCCAAAAAATCGCATACAAATTTGGATTATATCTCATATGAAAAATGTTTTGAATTGATTTTTCGTCATTTTTGAACCATAAGTCCTTTTTGATTAAGCATTTCAAAATTTTTGGGTGATTAATTATTTTCATAAATAGTTTCTATGGTATTTTAATTATAATAATCCACTTATTAACTCCATAGAATTAGTTAAATGACTTTTAATTTAGAGAGTAAAGTGCCGCAGGCAAAATTTTTATTAAATATAAATAACCTCAATTTTTTGAGGAAATAAATACACAAAAATGCTTAAATGGATGATTCTGTAAAAATAGAATTCATAGTAGCAAATAAGAAACTATTTTCTTCGTTGTTGAAATACTAACATTTTAGTCTTTATGAAGCATTTTTAAGAATCAAAAAGCCTAAAAAAGCCTATAAAAGCTATAAGCTATAACGAAAATTTTGTGACTAAAGGCAAAATAAAAAGGCTAGATTTAGCTTTAAAAACGCTAAACTGGCAACACTACTCATAATGATTAAGGTATTTGAAAAAAAGCAAACTCAAAAGTATTTCGAGAAAAAGACTTATTCGAGAAAAATCTAATTTTTTAGAGAACTGAAGATACGTCTTTAAAAGCTTTTAATTATTTTTTCTATATTTAACATATCATACGCATCGTTTGGTGATCTTCCTACGCACAGTGGGGTCAAACGCAAATTTTTTGGTAATAAATCTGAATCTCCTAAACTACTGGTCGGATCAAATTGAAATGTATGGAAGAGTTGTAGAGGAGGACCTAAGCTTTCAGAAAAATAATCTTTTAGTCACCCTGTGATAACACGAGATAAGCTACAGGGTGTCAAAGTTGACTACCTCGAGTATGTAAAAGTTAAAAAAAATCGTAACTTGTACAAATGAAGTCCGATTTTAAAGATTTTTATATTTCTGGAAAGTGCTTGGCAAGATAAAGAAAAAATAAGCTTACTCATCTAAGTTATCTCTTGCAGTTAAAAAGATATTTACGCTTGAATTTTGAATTTTTGATTTTTTGGCTCGACTTTCTTTCGTTTTTCGGGAATAAGTCCGGAGATATATGAGGTAAAAATTTTTTAAAAATTTTCTGCAATTACATATTTCAAAATAATATGCTGAAAGAATTTTTGGATTATCTCAATTCGTCTAGACGTGAAAAATATTCAAAGTCAGCACTCTGAAATTGGCATGAAAAATGACTATTTTTTTACAAAAATATAGTACAATTCATTCACTTTTTTCTCAAAGTTCCGTTAATAAAAAAATTTTTTCCTTATTAATTTCAAAAGATAAGGCTTCATAAATGGTTAATAAAGAAATTTTGAATTGATTTAAGTTTGCACCCTACATTCAGCATTGGCCGAAAATTGTCAATTTTAAAAAATAGTTTCATTTTTATCGATTAATAAAAAAAATGTCACGCAAGCTTTTGTAAATTTGGTACCCATATTTTTTATAGAAATATATTTAGAATGATTTAACACTAAACTGCTTCCCGCCCGGCCAAAAACGAATGCAGGAGTGGAGATTTTATGTTAAAAGTCAGTTTTTTTAACGACTATTTTTAAAAGCATATTAAAAGCATATTAGCATAATACTTTTAATATTATTTCTTATGTAATGTATAAAACATAAATCAAGCTTTCATTCCTAAAAAAATCAATAAAATAGCTCCAATAACCTATTTTTGGTAATTTTTCAAAAATAATTTTTTTTTTTTTTAAATAGCTGAAAATCCAAAAAAATTTAATTTTTTTAACACAACTCCACTAATTTTGCAAATACTTTAAAAATGTTAAAAGAATATAAAAATAGACTTATTTACCAATTCAACGATATATAAAATGTTGATATAGGTAATATAATGGCCTCAAAACTACCAAGTCACGTCAAAAGTTGCAAAATTCACTATTTTGTTCAGTATTTCCATATGTGTGTATACGTAACACTCAACTGCATTGCTTATTTTTGTTACGAGATAATAATATTTATTAATGAATTTATTTAAAGTGTTCATAATTTTTTTCTACTGAAAAGGTTTTTAAAATTACCTAAGTACATAAATAAGTATATTTTCCTTCGTTTTTTATTACATTTTTTTAAGTTTTTATATAATTTACCTAGCTATTTAATTAATGTATTATAACAAAAATGATTTTTTTTACAATCGCATAGGTACATTTTTTGACGTACCTGTTTAACACTACAGGTCATAAAAATAAACTGAATGAAATTGGGGGTTTTGAGCAAAAATTTAAATTTTTTAATTCATTTTTGCCTGTCACCATTTACCTGATATAAATATTCTTTTTCTATATATAAGTATCCTTATAAATATGCAGATTTATTAGTGAATTTGCCATTATGGAGATTACATTAAAACACTCTTCTATTTGCAAAGATAATCTATCTGATATTATAAATCGTCCAGAAAAAATAAGAAAACTCATTAATACAGTAGTATCTTTTGGTTTAACTCTTACTGCAGAAGACAGTTTAAAGCTCGAAAATGTTTATAAATCATACGAAAAAAGGATGCAAGCTTCAGATTGGTCAATACCAAAGTTCAAGAAGAAAAATGAAGAGTGGTTGGAGGGAGAAATACCAATTTTCATCGGAAAGCAGAAAAGGGGTCGACCAAAAAAAAGTTACGATGAAGTTCAGCTAAGAACAAAGAGGACCAAACAGGAATCTATTCTAAATTCACATACGAATGCCGAAATAAAAGATACATTTAAAGCTTTAGTAACACGTACGCAACCAAAGGAAATAGAAAAAGTTATAGATGTGTTACCAACAGCTTCTCCCAATCGATTACATCGGATAATCCAAAGCATAGTGACACCGAAATCAACATCGTCCTTTACCTCTGAAGATGCTTTAGCTCTAATATTAAATTTAGGATTATCAAGAAACCAATACGAGATTTTGAGGAAATCTGTTAGCGAAAAAGGATATGATATCTTTCCCAGTAGCAAATCAGTGAGAGAAGCGAAAAGTAATATTTTACAGCCTATGGAGCACCCGGTTAATGCTTCTGTTAAAAGTGCTAAAGTTAATATATTGCAATTACTTGAAAATACTGCCTCTAGAATTATATCTACCTTCAGCAATGATAACATTGAAAAATGCAAAGACTCTGAACTTATTTTAATATTCAAATGGGGCTGCGATGGAACATCATGATTTTCGGAATACAAACAACTGGATGGAAGTAATTCTGGAAATAATTATTCCTCGCTGTTTATAGCGTCTCTGGTACCACTTCGAATGCGCTTAAATAAGCCTTCCTCATCGACAAGAAATGACTCGCGTTTTGATGATATATGGATAAATTTAACTCCGGGTTCCAAATTTTTGTGCCGTCCAATCCTTTTTGATTACACAAAAGAAACCACGGTTACAATAAACAGCATTGTCAACCAATTGGAAGAAGAAATTAAAGCATTGCCCCCAATATATGTAAAAGTATTAAACAGAACTATTAAAGTTACATTTCAACAACAATTAACGATGATTGATGGAAAAGTTGCAAACGCTATAACAGATACAACATCTACATGGAAATGTAATATATGTGGAAAAATAAGTTCACAATTTCAGGATAATTCTGAAGTCCTCGTTAATAAAAATTCTTTAAAATTTGGAATATCACCACTCCACGCAAGGATAAGATTTTTGGAGTTCTGCTTACATCTTGCATATGATATGAAGTACAGAAATATTCCCGGGCAGGAAAATGCTACAGTAAAAAACAATTTGGAACTTCACGAATTACGAAAAGAGGAGAAGAAAAGAATTCAATTAGAATTCAAAGAACAACTCGGATTAATAATTGATAAACCTCTACATGGCTATGGAAGTTCAAATGATGGAAATACAGCAAGACGTTTCTTTGAAAATCCGGAACTCACATCTTCAATCGCAGGCATTGACTTAAATATTTTGAAGCCTTTTAAGATTATATTGGCAGCCATTAATAGCAAAAAACAAATTAATGCGGACAAATTTAAAATTTTTGCTTACGAAACTAAAGAACTACTTAATATTACATACCCCTGGAAATCAATGACTCCAGCAATTCACAAGTATTGGCTCATAGTAAAGAAATAATAGAAAATAGTATTGGGAGAGCTAACAGAGGAAGCACAGGAAGCCCGAAATAAAGATGTTAAACATTTCCGACTCTTCAATACCCGAAAATGTTCGAAAATAGCGCAAAATATGGACTTAATGGAATATTTATTAATATCATCAGATCCAGTTATATATTCTATAAGAACACGATGGCTACCAAAAATCACTCTTGAAATAGAAAAAGAGGATTCCGAAGCTAAGGAAGTTAAAAATTTGCTAACGTTTAATGTTTCTGATTATTTTCAAGAAAATCTCTAATAATATCTTCGATAATATATTCTTAATAAAATAAATATACGGGATATATGTATAATAAGTATGTAAATATGTAAAACAAATTAAATAAACATTACTCAAATTAAGAATTTACTACTTTATAATAACAAATATATACATACAATATATAATACATTAGAAAACACATATGGAAATACGGAACAAAATAGTGAATTTTGCAACTTTTGACGTGACTTGGTAGTTTTGAGGCCATTATATTACTATTATTAAATGACCTATATCAACATTTCATATATCGTTGAATTGGTAAATAAGTCTATTTTTATATTCTTTTAACATTTTTAAAGTATTTGCAAAATTAGTGGAGTTGTGTTAAAAAAATTAAATGTTTTTGGATTTTCAGCTATTTTTTAAAAAAAATTTATTTTTGAAAAATTACCAAAAATAGGTTATTGGAGCTATTTTATTGATCTTTTTAGGAATGAAAGCTTGATTTGTGTTTTATACACTACAAAAGAAATAATATTAAAAATATTATGCTAATATGCTTTTAAAAATAGTCGTTAAAAAAACTGACTTTTAACATAAAATCTCCACTCCTGCATTCGTTTTTGGTCGGGCGGGAAGCAGTTTAGTGTTAAATCATTCTAAATCTATAAAAAATATGGGTACCAAATTTAAAAAAGCTCGCGTGACATTTTTGTTATTAATCGATAAAAATGAAACTATTTTTTAAAATTGACAATTTTCGGCCAATGCTGGATGTAGGGTGCAAACTTAAATCAATTCAAAATTTCTTTATTAACCATTTATGAAGCCTTATCTTTTGAAATTAATAAGGAAAAAATTTTTTTATTAACAGAACTTTGAGAAAAAAGTGAATGAATTGTACTATATTTTTATAAAAAAATAGCCATTTTTCATGCCAATTTCAGAGTGCTGACTTTGAATATTTTTCACGTCTAGACGAATTGAGATAATCCAAAAATTCTTTCAGCATATTATTTTAAAATATGTAATTACAGAAAATTTTTAAAAAATTTTTACCTCATATATCTCCGGACTTATTCCCGAAAAACGAAAGAAAGTCGAGCCAAAAAATCAAAAATTCAAAATTCAAGCGTAAATATCTTTTTAACTGCAAGAGATAACTTAGATGAGTAAGCTTATTTTTTCTTTATCTTGCCAAGCACTTTCCAGAAATATAAAAATCTTTAAAATCGGACTTCATTTGTACAAGTTACGATTTTTTTTAACTTTTACATACTCGAGGTAGTCAACTTTGACACCCTGTAGCTTATCTCGTGTTATCACAGGGTGACTAAAAGATTATTTTTCTGAAAGCTTAGGTCCTCCTCTACAACTCTTCCATACATTTCAATTTGATCCGACCAGTAGTTTAGGAGATTCAGATTTATTACCAAAAAATTTGCGTTTGGCCCCACTGTGCTACGTAAGAAACGTAAAAAAATCTAGAAACAGTAATGCAATAAATTATATTTCTTTAGATCAGTTTACTTTTGAAATATTTCAGAAAATATAACTCTGATCTATTTAACATTTCCGATATTTTTTTTGTTTGCAAAAAGTCTAATTCAAGTAGAGAGAAAAAAATCATACAGATTTTTAATCTAGAGACAATATTTTAAGCCTATAAATTTTAGTATTACTGCGGCTGACCCGTTCTTAGAAGTAAAAGATTCACAATATCATATTTTTTATTTAAAGTTTTAAGTTGTTCGGAAATGGTCTCGGTCTCAGTTTAACATTCTAGAGCAAATAAAATGAAAAATAAGTAATGATTTTTGTCAAAAACATGATTTTTCCCAAAATCATACAAAAGCCTAGTGCCTAGCAATGCCAAGGGATATTTTGATATTTCCTGAGGTCGTAAGTTTTTGTGACCATTCATAAACTCATGACCTATAGCCCTTTAACTGAAATAGGCTCTTCAAATCGCCTTTTATATATATATATATATATTTATATATATATATATATATATATATATATATTAAATAAAAATCAATTTAATTGCAATATTCGGAAACTCAAAAAGCAAATTGATTTCAAAATTCAAGAATCGTGGCTCATTTTCGAGAATCGTGTCCTATATATATATAAATATATATATATATATATATATATATATATATATTTATATATATATATTTACTATATATATATATATATATATATATTTATACTGTAAAAAAATGTGACTTTTGTCTTTGACTTTGGTAGCACTAGAGTTCACAAAGTGAAAAAGTATAACTGATTGAAACGACTTTGTTATTATCTTTAAGATTTTTAAAAAATTGGTCAATGGTATTGACAACATGATGAATTTATCTTGAAGAAATTTGATACATTATATTTAGGGCTTATGTTCAATAAGTCAGATAGCTTCATTTAGCCCAAAATTCCAATTGTTCAGAAAAGCAAAAAATCTTTTACACTTTTCAAAGAGAAATTGATACTCGTTATGATTGTACGTGTTATGCAATATATATATATTTACTATATATATATATATATATATATATATATTTATACTGTAAAAAAATGTGACTTTTGTCTTTGACTTTGGTAGCACTAGAGTTCACAAAGTGAAAAAGTATAACTGATTGAAACGACTTTGTTATTATCTTTAAGATTTTTAAAAAATTGGTCAATGGTATTGACAACATGATGAATTTATCTTGAAGAAATTTGATACATTATATTTAGGGCTTATGTTCAATAAGTCAGATAGCTTCATTTAGCCCAAAATTCCAATTGTTCAGAAAAGCAAAAAATCTTTTACACTTTTCAAAGAGAAATTGATACTCGTTATGATTGTACGTGTTATGCAATATATCTCGTCGATGTGCCTTAAATATTCAATGCTAAAAAAGCATAAAATCGAAATAAATTTACTAAAATATGTTATGAATTTTTTGCAAATTACGCAAAAATTGCACTTTTTGTATTTTTATCTTGAAAATTGCTATTTGTGCAAATCTTGGATATATAGATATAAGAACGGCGATAATATAATTGATCGGGACCACAAATTTAATTCAAATATCGTTGATAATTAAATACGGGAAACTTTTGTCAAAACACATTTCGCTATGGCGCATCACATGGACAGCATGAAATTAAATATAATTCGTATAATTAGTAGATGTTTGTAATGCTTAATTAGAGTTTTTCGGACTTTTTCCATTCCCGGGAAAGCAGAAAAAATATGACATTTCCCAAATCCCGAAATCCCGTTTTAAATAATGAAAACATATATCATTCATTCCACGAGGGATTTATTAGGCAAATTTCTACTCTTTTGATTTTAATTTTCTTTTAATATGTTTAAAAGCAATATCTTTACTACCAAGTGAAATAATAATTGTTCTGGCACAACGTGATATACAATTTTTTATATTCTTTTTTTAAACTACCACCAGCTTTTTATATAAAAATTGATTTTTTCTCATATTTTCTTCTTTGTTATTCTCATTCAGTAATATGTAAATTTAAATGTTCATAACTCTTTAACTATTATTGGAGTAAATATTTTAAATGATATTGTATAATTCAAAACAAATATATTTATTATACAATGTATTATTTATTATTATGAGATTAAAAAGCTATTATACCACAAATAATAAATTATGAAATGCTATGACTAAAATTAATTTTAAAATAAATTCACAAAAAATAAAAAATATAAAAAAAAAATATTTTGTATGAAAAAATCTGAAGGAATGTTTTTTTAAATGGTGTACCATTTCATCCTAGAACAATTTATATTGCAATTTGTAGTGAACATAATAATTTTTATAATATCAGAGGTATACAAAAATTAAAAAGTAGACATTTCAAAAATGGATCTCAAAATTGCATTTGCATTATAAATGTATCTTTAAGTGATAATGTTATTTTTAAATAACTATCTCTGAAGAGGATATATTAATTT
This sequence comes from Protocalliphora azurea, assembly GCA_932274085.1. Lineage (NCBI taxonomy): Eukaryota > Metazoa > Arthropoda > Insecta > Diptera > Calliphoridae > Protocalliphora > Protocalliphora azurea. Next base: position 157,216,048 of record OW026522.1, read on the forward strand.
TCTATTTTTAATTTAAATCGTTAAAATTCATTTACAGCTTATAGATACATAGATGTTTAAAGTTACATAATTTTCAGACTTTTTTACTATCTATCTATGGCTAATTAGCATCTTTGCACAGGTCATAGGACAGATCACAGGACTGGTCTAGGAGGACATGCTAAGTGTCGAATAATATAATAAAATAAAATTTGATAAACTTTAAATATTTTTTCACTGAGTTTCCATTGTTCTTCTAGGGATATGTTTTGTAGGTATATTTGCTTTTTAAATTGTAATTTTTAATGTTTGTTAAATGTTCTTTTTCATGTAGTCTGTGTCAATTTACGATTTCAAAAAAGGCGACCAGACTGATTTTCTGCATATCCAATGACGAAATATTTTGTTGCATATTGAAATATATTGTTGTCTTAGGATTTGTTAAAAAAATCGGAATCTTTTAAGTAATTAAGTAATGTATACAATTTTTTCCCTCCATTCATCAATTATTTTGTGTAAAGCATTTTTTTGTGTGAAACATTTTCTATCCATATAAACTTATATTACGTCTAGGCATTGATTCCACAGATAGTTTAGTTAGCTTTAAAACTTGAATCATTTCATCTAGTAAAATAATATACGTATACGTTTCCTATGCTTGATGGAAACGTATACACACATGAAAAAATTTTATGGACAAAAAAACTAATCTCAATATTAAATACAATTACTTTGTAATAAACCTTAAACAATTTTTCTCAAAATTTTTAAAAATAGCAATGTTTACCATAAATACAATTTATTAAATTTTGCACGATAACCCTAAAATATGTTACACAATTACCTTTAAATTTCGAAAATATCATAACTTAATAAGCAAAAATTTCAAAATTCCCAATAAATGTTTGGAAAATTTTCTTTAATAAATAGTATATTTCTCAAATTATAGTGTTAGATTTTTATAAAATTTTCAATTGATAAAGATAATTTTTTTTATTCAGTTCATTTTGTATTTTTTCCATTGTCATTAATACATTTAAAAAGCTTTCAATTTATTGGGTTAATATTTATTCATTTGAAAACTATTTAAAAGTTCAAGTGCAAGCTATGAGAATAGGTTCGAATTTCCTTTACTTTCAAATTTAAAACTATACTTTCTACAGGAAAAAGGCTCTACTATAACAATTATATTTCTCAAATGCTTTCATTATTTACAACTGAGCTGAATTTTTCTTTAACCAACAAATGTTTCAACAATATTTTTAAAACGTTTTTAAAAATATTAAAATACTTGAAATAATATTTTTGATGTTTATTTCAAGTATATTTTAATATTTTTATCAAAACTATTTTTAAAACTGAAGTTCTGCATGCATAAATGATAGGAAAGGAAATTTTGCATACATCATTTTAAGAATATTGTTCATCGTATTTCATACTCTGTAATAACTATTTTTCTTCATTTTATTGCGGCACAATTGTCTACAAATATTTTCTTTAATAAAATGTATATACAATATTTTGTTTTTTGATTAAATATGTCTAGGTTTAAAACTTTTTTTAAACAGAAAAAAATTTGCACATAAAGCGCTTTTTAACAAAATGATGTGTGCCAGAATGCGAGAGAAATTATGCAAATTTCTGAACATTATTTTTCTTACAGATTTTCCTTGGATTTTGCCATTTTAAGGCCTTTGTTGTTATTATTTTCATATATAACTATTTTCATTTACCATTTGCAATCAAATCTAATAATACTAAATCAAAGATTTAACAAAATTGTTGCAAAATTCCTAAAATGTTCATTATGAACAATTTAGCAATATTTATGAACAAAATTTTATTTTTTATGAAAAAGTTTCTGAAAAAAGGTCATTTTCGATTCATAATATTTATGAAAACATGTCCTTTTTTCTCTGTGTATGAAAAAAATTTAAAGCTTTTTTAAATGTGAGAAAACTTTGAATATTGTCTTAATGATAATGGAAACAGTACAAAATAAACTGAATATAAAAAACTTAACTTTATACTTTATAATCACTTGAAAATTTTCTAAAAACCTGACGTTATAGTTTTATAACACATATTTAGTAGGTTGAAATACAATTTAAGAAATTTTCCAAAAAATTTTCCTATGTTTGAATCGATGTTTATTGGGAACTTTTATTTGAATAACTCAATAGATTTTGAAATTGCGTGCAATTTTTACCAGAATTATACATAAAATTCTAGTTTGTAAAAATTTTTATTTGTTTAATTTAAACCCGCTATAACTTACGCACCACCTGAACGAAATGATTCTACATGCACTTGAGTCATTATTTTTAATGTGAGATCCCGGGAATCAAGGAATGTCGAAAAATGTTTCCAACTTTCCCCTGAAATTACATTCCCTTTGAAAAATTACAAAAATAATTATTTTGTAAAAAAAAGAACATGAGCTTGCTCTAAATAAGCATAACTTTGTATCATTCATACAGATTATTTTTTAAATGTAAGAAAATTTTTCCAAAAATTTTATTTGAAGTTCGTATTACTATTTAACCATAGTTATACATACACATGTATACACATAAAGTTTCGAGGCTCATTAAAGGATTTTAAGAAAGTATATTTTTTAGTATTACCAGAATAGATTTTTATATTAAAATCCCATATCTCAAAAAAAGCTTTTTTATTTATAAAATGAAAACATATAGAAGAATAAGTAGCATTACTATCTAATCATAATGACTGGCTATATCAAAAGTCTCCGTAAAACATTAAACTTTTCACACAACTCTCTTATATGTATATATATACAAATATACATACGTATTAGGGTGATGGACTCAGTTTTGCAGCCGGTTTTAAAACCGGTTTTTTGGGTATAAGTATTGTAGTATGATGAGTGAAGAATAAACCGGGTTTTGTTTACCGGTTTTAAAGATAACATTTTATTTCAAAAAACAAATATACTAAATAATAAATTGAAGAAACATTTTGAGGACTTATATTCAAAAAGGAATATCAATGGCATCAATTTTGAAAAGAAAAATGAATTCAATTTTTTTTTTTTGTATTTTTATATTTGGGCTGTCAACAAGGCATATAATTTTTTATTAATAAAAAATGGGATATCTGCAAGTTTTTATTTAATTTTCAAAAGATTGCAATGTTAAAACTCTATAAACAGTGTTTTTGAATGTTTTAGTTACAATTGAGTTGTTAATAAGTAATTTAATATAATTTTAATCAGTTTAATATTTTTTTTCTTTGTCAAAAATTGTTTGAAATTTCTTTTCGCATGCAATATTTTTCTCTGCAATATTGATTTATAATTTTAGTTGTGAACCCATTTCCATTTTTAGTACCCACACTTGTTACTTAGCTTTTTTATATCTAGATTTGTAAAATATCATAAATTTAATATATCGTCTAATTTTTATCAAAAATTTGCTCTAAATAAGCATAACTTTGTATCATTCATACAGATTATTTTTTAAATGTAAGAAAATTTTTCCAAAAATTTTATTTGAAGTTCGTATTACTATTTAACCATAGTTATACATACACATGTATACACATAAAGTTTCGAGGCTCATTAAAGGATTTTAAGAAAGTATATTTTTTAGTATTACCAGAATAGATTTTTATATTAAAATCCCATATCTCAAAAAAAGCTTTTTTATTTATAAAATGAAAACATATAGAAGAATAAGTAGCATTACTATCTAATCATAATGACTGGCTATATCAAAAGTCTCCGTAAAACATTAAACTTTTCACACAACTCTCTTATATGTATATATATACAAATATACATACGTATTAGGGTGATGGACTCAGTTTTGCAGCCGGTTTTAAAACCGGTTTTTTGGGTATAAGTATTGTAGTATGATGAGTGAAGAATAAACCGGGTTTTGTTTACCGGTTTTAAAGATAACATTTTATTTCAAAAAACAAATATACTAAATAATAAATTGAAGAAACATTTTGAGGACTTATATTCAAAAAGGAATATCAATGGCATCAATTTTGAAAAGAAAAATGAATTCAATTTTTTTTTTTTGTATTTTTATATTTGGGCTGTCAACAAGGCATATAATTTTTTATTAATAAAAAATGGGATATCTGCAAGTTTTTATTTAATTTTCAAAAGATTGCAATGTTAAAACTCTATAAACAGTGTTTTTGAATGTTTTAGTTACAATTGAGTTGTTAATAAGTAATTTAATATAATTTTAATCAGTTTAATATTTTTTTTCTTTGTCAAAAATTGTTTGAAATTTCTTTTCGCATGCAATATTTTTCTCTGCAATATTGATTTATAATTTTAGTTGTGAACCCATTTCCATTTTTAGTACCCACACTTGTTACTTAGCTTTTTTATATCTAGATTTGTAAAATATCATAAATTTAATATATCGTCTAATTTTTATCAAAAATTGTGTCTTCTTTTATTTTCGATAAACAAAAATGGATATCTAAACATTTTGTAATACACATTGATAATATATATACCATAACTTCGTGAATAATTTACTTAAAAGATTTATTTTTATGGGTGAGACTTAAAAAAAGACCGAATTGCACAATGTTGAAAAATGAATGAAAAAACAGTTTTATGCTCTCCTGAACAATTAGGGTTTTTGTAGATATCCCTTTTTGAATTTAAGCCCTCAATATGTTAACGGATTAATATTCATTAAGCAGAATTTCTCGTTATCATTTCTCGTATTCATAAACAAAGATGCCTTTTAAATTAAATTTTTCATACAAATTTTATCCCTAAAATGTATTATAAATTTAAAATTGGTTTGTGAATACGGTGGTATAAGTTTAAACAATTATTAAATAATTATCTTGAATGAAATACACATATCAACGGGATTTGTTCTGTAACCTGTAAAATTTTTACACACAATTTTAATATTTTAGGGTTTGTTTTAAGTTAATATTTGTAATAATATCTTACTTCACTTTTAAAAGGATTAATATTTGAAAGCGGTCTATCTGCAAAATCGATTACGAAAAAGCTGAGAGACGCTTTTTCCATATTAAACTATAGTTTCTGTACATTATAACTTAGTTTCATTTTTTATTTTTCTTTTCTTACCTTAATTAAAATTTATTTCTTAAAATAATAGTATTTAATAAACAATAATTTGAATATTATAAGATTTGTTTTGAAATATAGTATTTGATGGAAGTATTTACTTCTGAAAAAAACAAAACGGTTAACTGTTTTTTCACAATTTCAAAAAGGTGCGATCGGTTTTTCAAAACTCCAACTATTCGAACTATTAGAAAACCCTAATGTATGTAAGACAGATGTGTAAGTCTTAAATTACATTTCAATATGGAAAATTTAAATTTTATACATTTTTATTTTATATTTTTATATATTATTTCGTTACTAAAAACAAGAGAGTATATTGGTCCATTTGATATAAATATGAATGCATACGCATTAGGGTTTCCAAAAATAGTTACTGTGTTCCTAACTTAAGTGTAAGTACACATCATTTTAAGAATCACTCAAAGAAATATATTGTTTTAGATATTATCACGAGAGCAATATTATGTTCTCAACAACATTGCGAAACAAATTACAGTTATATTTGTTTGATTTTCATAATATTATGTTTGCATTAATAAAGCTCTTGTTTACATTTTGTCATATTATGGTTATCATAATTAACTAATTTAATGTGGTTCACTCAAACAAATTTCAATTGTTCATTTAAACAGATATATGTATAAAGTGTGTTAAATACAAAACCATTTATTCTTTGTTATTTAAAGTAGTTAAAAAATAATTCTTTTGTCTCCATTTTAATAATGCAGTAATTACATTACATATAATAGAAAAAAAACTAAATGATTTCTCCATTCAATAATTTATTTAAATAAGGTAATACAGGAAAATGTTTGCGATTATGATAAATGATGTGAATAATCACGATTACGTTATAATCGATTTGCAAACTCCAGTCACCAGTTTACCTGCGTGTACTACTTCCCAAAATGTTTGTGCTGGCGTTTTCCTTTCACGAGCTGGATGAATGGATATAAAAGTCCTCTTTTCGTATTATAGTTTTGAATACATACAAAATATAAATTTTGCAAACACTGGAACGAGTTTTAAAAAATTACAAATATCGCAATTATACGTAGAGATTATATAATTATAATTTTATGTTGATTTCTTCAATATGTTGAAATTTGGACATTTTTTGTAAAAAATTTAAAAATTTCGAAGTATATTCGAACCTGCCGTAAATATCTATTGTACCATTAAATGTGTCTTCCGAAAACATTTTATATAGAAACAAAATTTCATATTGCTCTTTGAAAGAAATTTCGAAGCACCTTATCAACCTTCGATCCACCCCGCGAAGGGTTAATGGCACGATGAAAATTTTAAGAAACGGTATCGTAAAATTAATTAAATGTTCATTGCAGTTGAAAATATCGAAACGCAATTTGTCTTCCCTACTAACGGGGTCTTTCTAATATAAAAAAAATACAAGATTTAATATGCATCGAAGTATGTACATATATTTGAATTTATATGTATGTATATATGTGTTGTAATATCATTTGTATATGTGTAAAATTTATGTGTATGTATGTATTATCTTACACCATTTGAGCTCTACCGCAATCCGCAAGATTTAGTGCAATAAATAGTTTACAATAAATTTATTAGTATTACATATCGATAGATACATTAGGAATATAAGGGTCCACAGTTAAGTTGAAAAGAAAAATATTTTAGCTCACTTACTAACTTCATAATTATTTGCATTTCATTGAACGGATTTAGTTTGACTAATAAATATTACTCAACAAGAAGACCTTAAACCAGTAACTAAAAAGTAAATAATTGGAAGACATTATATTTTTTTGTTGTAGCAGAAAGTGTAGCAATAGGTAGTGAATATATTTTCAAACCTTCATTTTATGCCGTGAAACGCCATAATATTATGCTTTTAAAGATATACGAGTATTTAGATAATGAGCTCCATTTATTTTATTTGACATATATTAATTAGCAGGGCAGGTTAAAATATGCACAAAAAAGTGTAAATATGCAATTAAAAACACTTTAAAAGACAAGTAACAAAGATATAGTAGGCTAAACTTGACCTTGCAATACCCTACAGCATTGTGTATGTGCACCAAAATTCAGGGAGAAAGATATAGTCGGGTCAAGCCGAAACGTATGCTACCCTACACTACTGCGTATATGCTCCAAAATGCAGAATATTACGTTGATACTAACATTTATGTGAATTTATGCAATTTTGGGCGATTCCTGAAAGTGGCCCTTATATGAAAACTAAGGTAAATTATGGACCGATCTTCATAAAAGTTTTCACTGTTATTTATAGTTATATAAAATATTAACTTGACACTAATATTTTTATGGGATTTATGCACGTTAAGTGATTTTCGGAAGAGTGATTTATATGGGAGCTATGGTGACTTATGGACCGATATTCATGAAATTTGGCACTAAGATTTGTACTAATATACAATTTACACGCGCTGAATTTCATTACAATATTGCTGTATTTAAACAAACATCAGCACAAACGCATAATAAATATGGATAAATATTGTAAAAAGTTGAATAAATAATTAACCATATATCATGAAAACTGACGAAACAATAATGATTTTATTCACAACTAACTGAAAACACCTCTAGTAGAAATAATTTGCACATTGTGTACGAATACGTAGTATTTAAGATATTTACTCTACGTAATATTAAGTATACGTAAGTATACTTACAGTCAGACCTCAATTTCTCTTTGCGTCGATGTTTGAAATTTCAATATTTCGATTTGCGTCGCTAGATAAAGAGTTTCATAATTATTAATAACAGGTGTAAAGTCATTGAAGAAAATTTTAATGGAAAAAATTGGATTAAATTCTCTTTACTAAGTTAGGAAATTAAAATAGAATTTATGTAAGTATTTTAATTTCACCTATTTAAAAAAATTACTCCTTTTTATTAAAATTTAACTTGTTTTCTCTTCAAATATTATTATTCGAAACCAATTATTAAAAAAATAGTGTAAATACATACAAAATAGTGATTCGATTAAATTAAATTGAATTTTTCGACATTAATTTCCATGTAACTCCGAAACTATTGAGCGGATAAAAAAAGTAATGTTAAGATAACTTGAGGATATTATTATTATTATTATTATTATTATTGTTATTATTATTATTATTATTATTATTATTATTATTATTATTTATGACTAATAATGTGGTTATATTAGTTTTTATTTAGCATGTGAAATTCCAGTTAAGTCAACTATTTTTGTTTAAAGGAGAAAAAAATCCTCTTCTTGCGAAATATATAAAATAAGAGCGCTTTTATAACAATTCGAATGTTTGCGAAATAAAAACGGTTCAAGAAAAGTTCGTATGATATATACATATTTTTATAGGAAACCCTAAGCTTATCCAAAAAAAATAAGACAACCAGACGGACATTGTAAAATAGACAAAAATTGGAATGTGTCGAATTGTATACCTAGATGAGGATTTAAAAATATATTCTGATTGCTGTTAAGATTTTTTTTGGACTCAATTCACAGAAAAATGATCTATGAAATTATAAATATATGATATAATATTAATAAAAATTGCACGCTCACTTTTTGTAAACAATTATTTTTTAAAGCTCAAATAAAATTTAGCACATATGTATGTATATCAAGTATTTTTTAGCCCAATACAAGTCAATTTTGCTACCTGATTTAAGACAATTCACACTTATTTCATAATTTTTGTGGGTTAAGTAAAATTGTTACTTAATATAAATATATCATATATCATTAAAAAGCTTATAAATCATATTTTGATACCAAATTCGTTTTATTTCTCCTCATACAGAAACGTTTGTATTTGAAGGAAAATGTGTTTCGAAAAATTCGAATAAGTTCGAATTTCAAAACAAAAAAACAAAAATGGAAAAAATCGTTTCGGTATAACTGCTAGAGTATTATATTGTATTATATTTATGTGTAAAAATTCAAATATCAAAATTTATTGTGAAAAATTGAAAAATTTCGGACAGATTTGGATCTGGTCTTAAATTTTAGTTATATTATTAAATGCCCATCTCAAAGATCTTTCTTGCTATACCAAATTTGTATATTGTTCTTTCGGCAGAAATGTGAAAAACCAAAAACCCCGATAAAAGGACTTTTTTAAATTTGATTCAGTTCACGAAAATTTTGTTTTGTTTATTCTCCATATAAAAGCAGCCACCCTAATATACATATGTACCAAATTTCAATCTAATTAGTTCAGTAGTTTAAAGATTTGTGTAGTCAAATAAAGTAAAAAATATCATGACAAAAAATGGGCGAAAATAGTGTGTAGCATCCGGTAAAATATATTATAGTAATGAGAGTATTCCAAAAATAGCAACAAAAACATCTAGATTAAATAATTTAAATAATTTCGAACTTCGAGGGGACGTAAAATCGAAATTCGAACTAACTTTGAAAAGGCCTTGTTTTGTTAGTTTACTCTTCCGCTTTCGATTTTCCTTGCCTTTTCTTGTTGCACTGTGTAATTTACCAGGTGTTAATATACTGCAAAATGAAAGTTAATTTAAAAATTTTGTGTTGTTGTAGTCTATGTTATTTATGGGGTCATTTATCGTTTTTCACTTTGGCGCCACAGTTCGTAGCTCCAGAAATTTTACTTAGACATCAACGGATGTCTAAGTAAATCATTTCCAAATGATTCTAATTATTTTGTGGAACATGGTTGTTACGATTTAATTGCATTATTATTGTTCCTTCTTAAGAATCTAAACAACAATATTGGCAACCGACCTGCCTTCGAGGAATGTTAGGGTTTTGAATACGGGAATTTCCGAGAAATGATGAACTACCGTTCCCGTAAAAAATGTACTTATATTCCTGGAAAACGGCAAATTAAAATTATATACTTTTTAAAAATTTATTACTTTTTAGTTTGAAATTTTATTTTGTTATTATTAAAATATTAGTTCTCTGAAAATTATAATATAGGTTAATTTTTATCTTATACTCGTAATACAAAAATGGCATAAAAAATATTTTAATGAAACACACATATTTTTTTCTTAATCCGATTATTATCGGAAATTGTGTGAAATTTAACAGCATTAATGAAAATAATAGATATTTGCAGATAATTATAATTGAGCATAATAACCTGCCAGAAATGATAAAAATGTTTAAGAAAAGATCTCGTTCTAATAGTTCGTTTTAGAATGTTCATATTTTAAGTAGTCGTGAATTGTACTTATTAACAAATACTAATATCGAAACTCTATGAGTAGTTTTGGAACATAGAATGCAACTAGAAGTTTATGTGAGAGACACTTCGCACTAAATTTTCAAAAAGAAAAAAAAAAATACTGATTTTTTCAAAACACATGTATTTTTTGGTTGCATGAATTAGGTTTTTGACAATTGAATCAGATTTTTACTCTCACGCAAATATCTACTTAATTATCAATGTTTTGGAATAAAAAGTTCAAGGAAAACAAAATTAGTAATTAGTTTTTTTATCGCAAATTTTCAAATATATAGAAAAATTGCCTTGAAATATATTTAGAAAAACAAAAGTATACTTTTTAAAGATAAATGATGTAACAAACAAAACAAGATCAAATCATTTAAAATCTCTATGATTATTAAAAGAAATATTTTTATGGTGTTCGTTAGATTTTTTTTATAACAAAAGCAAAATGGTTCTAGAAGCCAATTTTTAGGTAAATAATTTATTATATATCGTTGCTGCGCTGGCGAAAAGTATTAATAGTAGTTGTTCACATTTTTATTAGGCCATCTGAATTGTTTTTCGTTTGTTCATTGATTTACAAATCTGTTTTTAAATACCTGTATTTTGAGTGTTATGAAAAGAATTATTATAAAATTTATTAACTTGTTTTTGCTCTCCTAAAAAGTTCACATAAGACTTCTACTCATCGTCCTAACGATTTGTTTACAAACAGTTGTTTTTTATTTCAGCACATTTATGGTAAGTACTTTTGCTTTCAAAATGAAATTTTAATTTTGTTTTTATTAGTTATATTTATTTTGTACTAATTTGTGTATAACACTATAACGAAACTGTGTGTATTCTTTAACAAAACTTGTGGTTTAAGTCCATGGGAAGTTGTTTCGGAAATTCCCAAACCCTAGTTTGTTGACTCATCAATAGGTCGTTTATTCTTACAACTTATAAAGTGTACATCTTATTGTGTTCTCAGACAGAATGATCTTATTAATATGCATCTAATAAAATGCTTCATATAACTCGTTATTAAACGAGACGTTCAGACGAATGACAATAATTAGGTCTTGAGAAGTCATTGCGTTACTTTGTCTATATATATATATATATATATATATATTTTAGTCATCAAAATGCTGATCCATAAAAAAAAAAAAAATTAATGACACTGTTCTGTCAAATATTTTACTGCAAAGTACTTTTCTATCCGTTATAATACTCCTTTATTTTCCGTTATTACTTGAATAGCTTTGCATTTAAAATTTTCATTAAAAATAAATATTTTCTTAATTAACATTGTTACGCTTACAGAAGATTTAATAAATCATTTAAAACTTTAAACAAATAATTTTTTCTAATTGTTTACGTGTATAAAAATTATTAAAAGTGAATGCGAAATGTTAAATAAATTTTTAACATTTCGCATTCACTCAAAGGAAGATTAGTAGGAGTAAAGCCAAAAAACATACATATGCATGAACTTCCGCTCTTTGGTTGTAACTATAGAAGGCTCTAAAGTCGGGATTTAAAGTAAAATTGGAAATTCTTGGGATTTATTTAAAATGTTTGACAACAAAACCAAAAAATGTTGATGAACTTTAATTAGCAAATTTTTAAAATATGTACTATATATGTATATATACATATATATATATATATATATATATATATATATATATATATATATACATATCAATATACATATTTTTTGGGGGTTATTACAAAAGCTAAATGTAATGTAAATTTTTCGTGTTTTCTCGCATTAAAGAAAATATTTATATTTACTATTTTATTGTTTTTTTTTTTTTTTTATTATTAGGAGGAATATTAAGTAAGATTGTTTTATTCAGGAGCGTAATTTTATTTCTGTTATGATTTGCAATACTTACGACAAGTTTCTTCGTTGGTATGGTGGCGGGGGGCTGGGGCACTGGCGGACTTATGGCTTTAATTGTTTGCGTAGGCGGTGGAAAAATCTCCGCGGGCTGCTTGACGTAAAACAGATTTACTCCAAAGTGTGAAATTTTGTAGGCTTTTTAAAACACTTTAAATAAACAAATTATATTCCTACCAACAGCTTTTTAAAATGCCGCTGGTTTCTTTGCCTTTGTGTTGTTGTTGTGTGTTTTGTAGTGAACAAAACGACCGCTGTTTTATTAGACGCTTTTAGGTTGGCAGGACTTTACAATCACTTTATAGATGTAGACCTGCAGTTGTAGCTTTTATTGGTTTTAAATTAATTATTTACTTAATTATTTATTTGATAATTTTAACTGCACAACAATTTATTATGCTTTTGATATTAATATGTTTGCTGTTATAATATATATGAATGTATCGTAATAGTCTTTACACACACTTTTTATATTTTTAGAAAATTTTTATTATTATTTTTTTAATACAAAAAGATTTCAAAATTTCAGATGATTATCCTTATTCGTTTTTTGTGTTTAAATTTTATTCACAACTTTTTTGTTTAAGAAGCTCTTTGAAAATTTCTACGTAACAAAAAAAATTTATTTTATTTAAATTTTTTGTTATTAAAGCTCTCTACTATAAAGTGATGATTGCACTTAAACGCGTTGCTATTATTTTGCTACTTTTTTGGGGGGGGAGCAAAAAAATTAAATTTATTTTTTGCTTTATTTTTTACAATTGGTTTTTAGTTGATTCGAGGGATTTACTAAAAATTATGTATATTTTTGCTTTATGACTGATTGATTGACTACTTTAACAAATTATTTAACTTATTTTCCTTTTATTTTTTGTAGATTTATAGTATGGTTAAAAACAAATTTACAACAATTTTTTTTTAAATTGTGTTGTTGTTACTTTTTTTTAATGCGATTTCTTTTTTACAAATATATATGTGTGTATATATATGTATATCTATATATATATATATTTTTTTTTTCAAAACTGAACTAGGCTACTTGCACGGCTAAGGAACGCAACGACTGATGGACTCGCTTGTCTGATAACGACTAAAGGTCCTTAATGGGAGCAATGCGTTGCTAAAGCGGCAATACAAAAAATAATGTTGTTGGTTTTTTCTGATTTTGAAATGAAAAATTTGTAAAAAAAATGAGTGTCTAATACACAACGAAACTAACAACAATATCTGAGACAGCAGCAAAAGCAATAACAATAACAGCAGTACAAAAATCACATTTATTCACTCTGTCATCATCTAAAACTTCCACCTTCATTGCAAGCCACATTACACCCCCCAGATACAAGCAAAAAAGGATTCACTTTGTAATCACATAAAAACGACACAAAATGTTACATTTACACTCTCGCATACAACTACAAGACAGAGAACAGTAATGAGAAAAAATGCCGTACGCAGTTACTCTCAGAGCAAAATAGCTGTTTGAGTGCAGTGTTGCCAAATTGAGACATCTTTTCTGTTAAAGAGAAAATTATTGGATAAGAAGATATATTTAACGGTCCAATCAAGTGATTACGGTTGTCTAAGATCTTTGATATATAAAGAAACTCAAGGAAGATTTTAAATTCATTTACTAGTTTGAAGAATAATATACTTTTATTCAATTATTTTAATTGGCCTCCTTACCTGTTGATGTCTATGTGGCTTCTTGTCAAATAGATATTCATTGCTATGTAGATAGTTGCAGCAAGAATTATTGTTCGAATTCAAACCAAATAATTTTAAATCATTATATATTTTAAATCATTTATTTATTTATTTATTTAAATATATAGATTTTGTTTATTTTTTTTCAACGTTTTATTATCAATCACAGAAAAAAATTTGAATTTTTTTAAACAAGTCGTTATTTAATTTCAAATAAAATTCCATTAAAAAATTATTTGATTTTAATATTTTGTTTCATTGATTGAAAAATATTTCATAACCAGTATAAAAAACAAAAACAATTTGTTGTATTTTGACAAATTTAGAAAAGATAAAAATTAAATTATAAAAATGCGAAAACATAGAAATACTGGTATATAATTCAATATTTGAAAACTTCCTGAGGTAAGTTGTCTTCCCTTTTCTAAAGAGAAATATCAAAAATATATGTAAGTATTATTGTTTCATTATGCCCTTAAACATAATTTTCTTATTCGGATTAACTATGTACATAAATTTTGTACATATATTTTGATGTTGCTAACCCTCCACTAGTACTTTGCCGAAATAGTCAAGCAAAATGAAAATATTTGTAATATCTCATTAAGCGGTTTGGTCCGATTTACATTGAACACAATATTATTACAAAGAAATATTCGTTGAATTTAAAATCACTTTATGAGTCAATTTAACAATATCCGTCTGGCTGGCAGGCTGTATTAACACTTTAGTATACCTATATGCTAATCAGTTGGTTGCGTAAACACATATGCTTTTTAAGGGGGTTAAAGGGAACTTTAAGGAAAATCAAAAGTTTTAATGTTTTGTGTAACGGAGATGCGCTATTTTACCCCATAACTTCAATAAAGTCCGTCTTCAAAACTTAAACGTGAGTGTGCAAATTTTTGAATTTTACAAGATTTAGTCCGTGATTGATGAAACATTCTATAATAATGTTAATGCTAATATCGATGAATATCGGTCCATAACTAATAATAATAATAATAATAATAATAATAATAATAATAATAATAATAATAATAATAATTAAACATTTCTACAACAATTTGGAGCATTAATATACACTATTGAACATTTTTTAAATCGATCAAATAAAGTTTAATCCATTTATTTATACATTCTTATAGATTTTCGCTGGATTCTTTTATTTAAACTAAAGGGTACGACAATATTATATATACATACATCCATAAACTATAATTTGGTAAGTATTATTTAATAAACATAGGTTTTAGGTTTTGATATTGCTAAAAGACGAACATGTGTCAAATAGTTAAATTTTTCTTATTTTTTATATGTATACATAAACATAGTATTATTTACTATAATTATAAAACACTATGGGCTGTTAACAAAATTTTATCCAGAGTAAAGGCTTAACCTAACTGTAGTCAAAATTAAGTTAATGCCTAATTTATGATAAAAATTTGGTAAGTTAACAGGCCTATGAATTACTACTTTCCATTAAATTAATTGTAACTTACTTAAATTGCATTATGTAGTCTTATTTTACATATACATCTCCTTTTTTATAGATTCAAAACTTTTAATAAATATTTTTTTGTAATGTTGCTTTAAAATGCATTTTATTGATTTTTAAATAAAAATTGTTTGAAAATCTGTAAGAAACAAAATTATATTTTTATTGCTTTATTAAAATTAAAATTAATGAGAATTTTTAAATCTTCAAATTAGTAAATTGTAAAAATATTTTAATAAGAAAAAAAATATTTATTTTTTTTCCAATAAAAAATAAAATATATACGAATTTGAATGTTTGATATTTTTACAAATTCAGTGATAGGTCTGATTTCATTTAAAAAATATTTGACTTTATAAATTTAGTAATAGAATACGAAATTTAATTTTTTCTGTGAACAATTCCATGAAATAATATCAGAAAAAGAACATTTTTACCTACTCTATTTCTATTTCCATAAAAATTTGTGCATACAATTTCACGGCATTTAAATTTTGCTTATGTCGGCTTTTATACAAATTTTTAAAAAATAAGAAAGATTTTTAAAAATTCAGTTTAATTCAATTGTACATTACTATGCATATTACAATTTAAAAAAAATCCAAAATTTTTTATATAAAAGTAATATTTTTTCTTATTTATTATTTTTTTTTTTTTTTAATTATTTAAATTTATAAAAACATCCTGAAATTATTAACGGATTTGTTTAATTTAAAAAGCATAGCAAATGCTGTTTTTTTCTTTTTGGGTAGTTCAGTCAGTATCTCCAAAAAATCCTTCTCGTTAAAAAATATGCAAAGTTTACTATAAACTGCAATATTAATTAGTCTAGTATATAAAGGTTTAATATTTTTAATAAATTTTTAAAAAGTAACCAAAGACCAGATTTTAATACTAAAAAATTTAACTTTTCAAATTTGTTTCATTTGAAAAACAAACTTTTGTGTTTAAAAAATAATAAAAATCCATTATGATTTTCTCATTTTCATCATTGTATTTATTTTTTTATTTTTATTTTTATTTTTGTTTTTTTTTTCGATCGAAAGTCTAAGTTCACACACACCAATTTTTATTTCGGAATTTTTTTCTTTTGAATTTGCATTTACGTTCACACACAAAATTTTTCTTCAGCAATTCTTGCTTTAATTACCGAATTTCGAAGTACAGGCCTTTCACATTCCTTCTCTCTCGCTCTCACATGAAATCAAAATTTGAACAATAAAAATTACCTAATATTTTGAAGTGAGTTTTCGACATTTTGAACTATAATTCCTTTTTGATTAAGCATTTTTAAGTTTTGGGTGATTTTTCGCTTTTATAAGAATTTGCTAAAATTATGTTTATAAATTGTTTCTATGGTTAATGAAGCAAATAAAAAAATAATTATAAGAATCGATTTAGTAATTTCATCAAATTAGTTATTAGTATTTTAGTTATTCTTGATTTGGATAATGTAGCGCCGCAGGTGAAAACTTTTGTTGAATATAAAAAATATAGATTCTTTGTGCGAATAAATACATAAAAATGCTTAAATGAATGATTCTTCGTTGTTTAAATAGTGATATTTTAGAATTGTTAAAGCAATTTTAAGAATCAAAAAAGACTAGAAAAAAGGCTAGAAGTTAAACGAAAACTTTGAGGCTAAAAGCAAAATAAAAAGAATATATTTAGCCTTAAAAATGCAAAACTGCCGACACTGATAATAATATATTTATATTTAAAAATAAAAATTAATATTTTTTCATTTATTGAAAAAAAAAATAATAATAATCAGTAATTTTTTACATTACATTTTTTTTAAATAAATTATATAAACCTACTCACATTTTAAAAATGATACCTGAAAAATGGAATTTTTGTATGAACAAATGTGAATAGGTTTTAGAAACAGCGAAATTGTGCATAGTAGATGTGCTTGTCTTAAAAAATTGCGATTCTTATTTTAATGTAAAAATTCCCTACTTTCTAAATATGTAAAAAAATCTAAATATCTGAAATAGCACATTTTTTAAATATCATTTTTATTTTTTACAATCACGCGAAACTGAAAAATGAAATCGATATACCCATAAAGTATTTGCGTACAAAATTTTATGAAAATCGAAAGACACGCGGTACATTTTTGGGCGTTCTTTCATGGAATTGCCTATATATATATATATATTGTTCAATTTTAATAAAATAATGTTAAATTTTTAATTGATGAAATAATTTTAATTTAATAATTTTGACGGTAAATTGAATGAAAAATTATTTCATAACTATTTTGCTTTTTTTATATAGTGTACATCTTTAATTTACATAACATTCGAAGATAAAGTTAAAGTGGTAATAAATTCGAAGTTTTCAGAAACCTATATTATAGATTCATAAAGATTTGAAAGGTTGAACATTTAAAAGGACATTATTTAAAATCTTCCGTCCTGATGAATTAATAAAAATTCATTTTAGAGAATCTTGCTATAACTAAGTTAACTACGTATTTAAATATTTTAATTTGAAGTTCCTTAGCAAGGCAAAATTATTAAACTTAAAAAACAGCAGTAGGCGCTAAACTATCAAAATTTTCAGCATGTAGAGCATTTTGTATAATTGTTTAAATTTCTCGACAATAAAACACGTTGAGCCTTGCTAATAAAAAGCATGAAAAGAGAAAATTTCTTTTAAAAATTACAGATTTTTTATAAAATTCTTAATAATAAGTTTAGAGGTTGATTATCTGTAGTATTCTAATTTATCTAAATTCATACTAAAAATCAAATTTTTTACAAAATTAATTTAATTTTTAAATTACTGTTTTTTATCATTATATTCGCAAACACTTTTCTTGAAATATTGTTTATATAATATACATTGACAAATACTCGAAATTTTGGAAAATTTAATCATATAAAGGTAGGGTCTAATAATGTTCCCAAATTCAATTTTTCTCTTATTTTATAAAAAAGAAAAAAACTGAAAATATACTTTTAGTTCAACCACTAATTACAGGGAAAATATACACATCTTCTCAAAATAGCAGACACACCTTATTGGATAATATTAAAGCGGCGATAATTTTGGAAAATTCTTCAGAAATACTTTCAGTAAACAAATTGATCTGGCAATTCCTCTTCAATGAAAAATATGGCAAGTATTCAAACTGGTCTACATATACACAAAAATTGCTGCTCATAATAACAGATACAGTTGATTAATTTGTAATTTTTATTAAAACTAAATCGAATTCTATTGTCATTTTTAGATTTGCATTGTACCAAATAGGAGAGGGAAATGGTTCATACTAAGAGTGAAAATAAGAAGTCGTAAAATAGCAAATAGGGGTTTAGAAAGATGTCAGCATTTTATCCAAAATGTCTTATCTAGAAAACCTTTTTAAGGCTAAATCTATTTTGCGTTTATTCTCAAAATTTTCGTTTTATCTTCTAGCATTTTAGTAATTCAACAAAGAAGAAAATAATTTCTTATTTGTTTATATTATTTTATTTTTACAGAATCATCTATTTAAGCATTTTTGTATACTAATTCGCACAATTAATTCGTCTGCGGCGCTTCAACCTCGCAGTCAGATATAACAACAAATTTTTTGGATTTACTTAGTCAATTATATTGTATGTAATTATTTTTTAATAAACTTCATTACCCACAGAAAATTTGGAAACGATAAATCAAAAAGGAATTATTATTCAAAAATGACGCAAAATTACTCAAAATATTGGGTCATTTTTTATATAAAATAGGTACAAACCATATGTATGTTCAAATATCAAAATATGTATAGTTCAAATATCAAAAACTAGTGCGAAGAAAAAAAAATAAATAAGTTTTTTAAATAAAAAAATATATATTAGCTTTTTTCTAACCTTATCTTTTAGGGCATTGAGTCATTTCTGACCTTTTTTAAGGTTAAATTTAGCCCTTTTTTCCACCTCCTGGCAACTCTGCTCGTGGTAGACCTCATAAAATAAGCCCGGAAACGGATAAGAAGATTATTGTTTTAGGAAAAGAAACCCTTCATTTCTTTGAAGGGTACTTCAGCTGTAACTTTTAATGAAGTAAGTCGACAAACAATTCGTCTACGTCTTGTGCAGGAATGCGTATATAAAATTTTCTTTAGTCTTAATGTGAAAGTGAATTTGTTTTGAAATAACCAGTCAAAGAAGTGCCCATTGTCCTACAGGCAGAGAATTCCACGTTTAATTCACAAAGAAGACTGTTTATCAGGGAGGAGGGAACGTAAAAGTTTAGGAGTGCTTTTAATGGAACAGTGTTTATCTCAAATATCGCATTGATAACACTGTGAACACATATTGGCATAGGCACATATTATGTTTCCATATGCCGCAGAGAATATGCCATTACTTTGGACATTCTAGCAAGATAATATCCCCAATCACAATTCGAGGTTAGGTTCTCGCAGAATAATGTCCGTTTTTTAAGCTGTTCAAGTCAATCTCCAGACCCGAATCCTATAAAGAACTTATAGAATAATTTGAAGACTGTCGAAAGACGTTTTCAAGAACTGAATTATAGGGAAAAACATAAAAAATATGTTACGAGATTCCATTGGAAACTAGTCAGGAGTTGATATCTAGTATGCCCAGAGGAATGCAGAAAGTTGTACAAAATAAAGATGGACGTAAAGGATAGAGGATATATTCCTTGTTTAATATTATCTAATAATTTGAATAAAAACTTAAGTAGTTTTTAATTTATGTATTTTACTTTTAAATGTATCTATTATTATGAACATCAAAATTGTTTACATCAAAATTAACATTATGCAACATTATTTACACTGAAAAACCTATTGGTTAAAGTTTTTCACATATTTTTTTATTTCATTTTACAAATTTAATTAAAGTATTTGTTAATTAATATAATCAATAGCTGTCAATTTAAAATTTGAAAATTTAAATTAAAAAATATTTTTCAAGATACAGGAATAAAAATCAATTTTAAGCCAAATATCTACAATTTCTAATTCTTTGGACTCATTTGTGACTATAAAAATATCCTTATACTATATGGGTGGTATTTACCGCAAGAATTTTTAAAAATATTTGATAAGCATACGCTTTCTTATGTTTTATATTATTTATAAGAAATGCGATCCTAATTTATATATTTATTTCCTTTAGGACTCAAAACTGTAATGTACTTATTGAGCATTTCTATAGAAGATTGTTACTGTATAAAGGTACATATTAATTATTACCCATTGTGAAATAACCAATCACATATATGTGTATGTAAATTTATGTGTAATTTTCTAGGTAATAATAGCCAGCAAAATTAAAGCCTTAATTTGTGTCAAAACAGTGATGTATTCGGCTTTTCTCTGAAATATTGTTCTGTAAAAAAGGGTAAGTGTGTACATTGATTATTTACAATTTCCAAATGACCAATCACTTACATGTGTATATTATTATGCATCCCCTAGCTTTCTTCAGAACAATCTGTACTTCCCATGTTGGAACTTGTCGCCAATATCGTTCTTCCGCACCTTAATGTGAAATACATTTTAATATATTTTAAGATCCATAAGCATAAGAGTCATCAACGACATTCAATATATTGTACAGTAATTTTAACATGCCATATTTTACATAGTTTTCGTTAATTAATTGCAAACATTATGCACAATTTAAACATAACATTATAAAAATTGAATGAAACATTTTAAGTTTTAATAAATAATTTAAGTCCCGTATTGCGATTTTCATTTAGTTAATTTTTTAATTATATTAATTGATATTTCCATTGGTTCTTGGACAAAAATTTAACCATAAATACATATATTTAATTTGATCAAAATTTCAAATTTACATAAAAAATCAATTAATTTTACTAGATTAATATTATGACTTTCATGATTGGAGCAAAATCAAACAAAATTTTAATTGACGTAATCAATTTCGTAATTGAAATCAATTTTTATTTTTTTCTGCATATGACTTGTTTTAGCTTTCTTTTTACTTCCTATATTAATAAAAATAAGCATGAATTGATTTTTTATTTTTTAGTGAACATTTTTTTCTTTTTAATATAAAGCGAAATTATGTGTATCTCTTATATTGAGTAGATGTGTAAAACGTAGGTTATATTGTCAACTTTCAATGTAGAATTTTATGTGATTTCAGTCACTGTACGCTGATTGGGAATTGAAGACAAATTCGTAAAGATTTGAATGCCAAAATTGTAGTTTGGTACCAAGCAATTTGTATTCTTGGAAATTCTGAAATTGTGAAAAAACTTCATACAAAAAACAGGAAAAATCCGTTCAAAAGTATAATTAGCTACACTTGAAGAAATTACTATTTTATCTATCTTTGTATAAGTTGAAAGTGAATAAATGTAACTTTTTGTGCAGACAATGCAACAACTTTTTATGCATTCTTTATAAAGAGAATTATGTTTTTCTCGCCAATTCGATTATTGTATTTTTTCTCTGTAATACATTTTTTTTCTATAATTTTTTTCTAAACATTTTATTTCGTCTAAATTAGTTGGCAACACTGGTTAAAAGAAAGTGCCAGAGAAAACAGGAGACTATTTAAATGTTTACTGAAAATGTAAACATTTTCTTGGCCAACCAAAACTTTCATGGTAATAGAAAATTAAACAAAAAGTAAAGAGAATAACGGAAATAGAGAGCGAAAACAATGCTACTCAGTTAAAGGAACAGTTATTGTTTAGGTATTTTCAAATTTTGAGTTTTCCTTGCTCCTATCGTTTAGAGTTGCCGCGCACAAATCAGTGTCTCTACAAAGTGTAGGAGTACAAATAGTAAACGCAATAATGTCTTGGCCAGCATGACTTGTATCGGTGGCATCGGCGACATATAGTAGGAATGGATGGCAGGCCTGTCAATTATGGTTCATACTGGGACAATGGATACAGGAATTGTGTATATGTTTTATGTCCTTTTTGTTAAACGAACATTTAATTCGTAAAAACAACAAATATTTCCGCTTAGTTACAGTACAAAAAGAGATTTTACATACAATAACAAAATCATATAAATGTTCAAAAGAAAAGGAACCAGTAATTGTTACAAAATTCAATAAAATGAAAATTTAAAAAGGAAACTCATTTGTAAAACTTTGTACAAAAAAAATTCAATAAAGTTTACGTTAGGCTAGATAAGAACTGTGATAAAATGTATTTTTTTACAATTACCCAATTTACAAAGTATATTATTTGAGTTATTGTGTTATACATTATTTAAAATAACATTTTATTTTTATTTATTTATTTTTTTTTTTATTTTTAAATTTATATGATGATTAAAAATGAAATTATAACTTTGTGAAAACTATGTTTACGAATTTTGTTAAAAAATATTTTATTTAAAATTTGTTCAATTCTTATTTTTTTTATCAAATCTTTTTTACAAAACCAAAAATTCTAATTTTCACCAAAAGTTTAAATTTTTTTCCAAATTTTCACTGAAAACCCACATTTCACCAAAAATCTAAATTTTTCACAAAAAAAAAAAAAAAAAAAATATCTAACTTTTCCCTAAAAACCGATTATTCATCAAAAATTAGATTTTTCACTAAAAATCCAAATATTTACTAAAAATACGATTTTTCACAAAATATTCGAGCTTTCTTTAAAAATTCTATTCTTCACAAAAATTAGATTTTTCACTAAAAATTCAAATTTTCACTAAAAATCCAAATATTTACTAAAAATACGATTTTTCACAAAATATTCGACATTTCTCTAAAAATTATATTCTTCAATGATAACTCGATATTACTAAAAATTCGATTCGATTTTACACTGAAAATTTGATTTTCACTAAAAATCCGGCTTTTCACTTGAAATCAGATTTTTCACTAAAAATCAGAATTTTCATTGAAATGTCCGATTTCTAACAAAAAATGTTTACTAAATTTTATAAAAGAAATCCATTTTTTATAAAAACATGCAGAAACAACAAAAAAAAAATTAACTTTTCACCAAAAAAAAAAGAAACAAAACTGATTTATCAATAAAAACAAGTAAACAATTTTTACAGGGTCAAGTCCAATAATATGATATCCTACACCATAGCCTTACATGAGACCTATGGCCAATTATGGATCGATTCTTATGTATCAAATATTATCTTGGTACTGTCATTTATGTGGTATTTAAGCGAATTAAGGCGAATTTCGGGTCGTATATAGGAGCTATGCTTAATTATGGACAGATTAAATTTGGTATTCTGATTCATATATATAACTTAACTGTAACAAGTTTTATTGAAATAGTGACATAAATAATGCATTTATGAGTATTAACAACCTTTTCCGGGGGAACATTTACATGAGAGATAGGTGAAATAATGGACCGATTATAACCAATTTCAATAAGCTCCGTCGTTATACCAAAATAGTCTGTTTCAAATTTCCAGCCAGCCTAGGGAACCTGTCTCAGAAATCTCTTGATATACTTTAAGGTGGTTGTTGAAAAATTAAAAAATCCGAGTTTTAAAAATTTTTTACCAACATTTTTCATTAAAAACTTATTTAGAAAAAGCAAAAACATAAAATAAAATAATAAACAATTTTGAAATTTTCTCGAAAATTGTTCACAAAGTAAATTACTTTTTCAAAAATGTTATTTTTCATCATATAATACTTTAACAAATAACACAATAACGAAGTTGCGAATTAGGTAAATGTTTTTATTTATAGTTTATTGCTTATTAATTATTTTTATAATTTTTAATTTTATTGAAGTTTTCTTAAAAATTAATATACGTAAGTATTAAAATCTTGGCCAAAATTTCATTAACGTATTTTTATTGTCACTAATAATAACCAACCTTTAGTATTAATAATAGTTTAAAAAAATTTTTTTTAGAACAGGCAACAGCTGGTTAATACAATTTCCAACGCAAAATTTTAAACGAGTATGGATAATAGTTATGTTAATATTATATCACTTTTAAGAAATTTAAAAATACATTTTTGTTTTTTTTTTTTTGAGATATAAGGATTTGATTTTTATATGTTCAAATTTGTCCTTTGGACTTTTGATATAAATAAACTTTATACATATTGTCTTTGTCTTTAATATGAAAAGAAGATATAATGGTTTAATTTTTAAGTATAATTATGACTTTTGCACTTTCAAAATAAATTAACTTACTATATATAATTTTAAAATGTCTAGTATCATTAATTTTTTTGTGAATAGTTCAAAAGTTATAAATAAGGACTGCGCACAAAAATTAGTGTTGTAATTCAACTTATACAAATGAAACCAATGAGTTAACTTTTGAATTTTTTCAAAGACCGTTATATTCTTTTTTAAAATTTAAAATAATACTTAGTTTTTTGTTTTTTATTTATATTTAATATGGAATACCCTAATATAAGATTTATCGTTACTTTTTTGTTGGAATGGTTCCACTTCTTTTTAAGCTCTATTTATTTTTTTACTCAGCTTTAACTGTTCTTTAAATATTTTTTTACTGTCACCCAATACATTTCAAATGGAATGAGTTTTGGTCAGTTTAGTTCATTGACCTCAATTGGTCAGCACCAATTGTTTGATATCACTCACCTACTATACTTTTTTGTTGTCCCGAGTACTCTCATGAATAAAAAGTTTTTCCCCGCACGTACAAATGACTACCCAGACCTTAATTTTTACACGATATTTATCTGCTACACTTCCATAACATCTGTGATATAGAATTACTTACCACTTTAAAATCACTTTATTTGAAAAAAAATAATAATCCCAATAATTTTCGTTCTCGGTCTTCAGGCTACCTTTTTTAAACTTTTCTGATAAGAGATACTGAGCAATTTAATAAACGAGTAGCATTTCATCCAGCGATGTAAAGATTTTCCTTTAAAATACGTATTATTTTGTCTGCGATCGTACAGTCTGTAAATCAACTGTTTCTTCGTTTATCAAGGTTCCTTTCGGTGATCATGAACTCTTTGTATTTTTTTACTCAAAAAACTGTATTTCCCAACTCACCTACACCCCTAGAAATTGTTTTATATAGTACGAGTTTACATGTATTTACCACAGAATAACGAAACTAACTTTTTTCACGTATAGTAAAAGTTATAAGCCTAAAATAAGCGTTTGAATTTTTGATGTAAATAAATTTTAAACATATTCTATACGGGTAATAAAATTGTTTTTAATATTAAAATTAGAGATTTACAATGCACAGTTTGAAATTATTAGCTATTAAACAAATACACCTTTGTGAAGTTTAAAGCTTTTTTTTCCATTTTTCAAAAATAATATCTTTGGACCACAGAGGGCAATAAGTCTAAAAGTTTATGATTTAATTACCTTCAATAGACAATGTCCGTGGTGAATTTCGTTGAAATCAGAGATGTGAAATTTGTGAATAATTAATTTCAATGAAGATCCACAATATTCAATGGAACTCGACTTATGATAGCATACACATCAATGTTAATATTGTGTATGTCCACATTAATTTTATTAGACATGTGGGCAATTGTGGACCGATACTGTTACTTAGTGTAAAATAAAATATACAAATACAGAATATTACGTTAATACTAATATTTATATGAATTTATGCACTTTAGAGTGATTCCCGAAAGTGTATGTGTATGTGACTTATATACGTTAAAGTGAAGAAGAAGGTTTTTATATGGGCAATTATGGACAGATCCTCCTGAAATTTGGCACAAAGATTGATACTTATGTAAAACGTCCTTATACCGAATTTCATTAAAACATTTCTATATTAAAGGTATTTATAATCGTCAAATTCGTATTCCGGAAG
Source organism: Protocalliphora azurea (assembly GCA_932274085.1). Classification (NCBI taxonomy): domain Eukaryota; kingdom Metazoa; phylum Arthropoda; class Insecta; order Diptera; family Calliphoridae; genus Protocalliphora; species Protocalliphora azurea. The sequence continues at coordinate 157,242,220 of OW026522.1, forward strand.
GACATTTGTATGGGGGCTAGGTGAAATAATGTATCGATCGTAACCCATTTCAATATGCTTCGTGCTTGAGTCATGAAAGTCCTATGTGTCAAATTTCATTGAATTATCCTCAAAATTGCGACCTGCACTTTGTGCACAAGGTTTACATGGAAAGCCAGCAGTCCATCCAACCAGCCAGACGGACGGACTGACATCATTAGATCAAATAACGCATATAGTGATGTAGGGTATAATATTCGAAAAAATTCTTCGACTAATTTGTTATTTCATTTTATATAAAAATTTAATTAAAATAATTTACTAAATTATTTTTAATTTGCTTAAGTTTTTGTTTTACAAATCTGACAGCTCTACAAAAAGTTAAGAAAAAAGTATTTTTGAAAACTATAATTTTTTTTACATAATAAATTAAAAATGTTTGTATGTATGTGATACGTCGCAATCTTTTAGGCTTTCTGAAATTTATTTTAATAAGCGCATGTAACTCCAAGTCTACAACTGAGATTAAAACTGGCAGAAAATGGTAACATATTTTTTTTATATTATGTTATATCTTAAATAAGGCGTACATGTATTCTAATAAATCATATAAGAAATCATTATTATTTTAAATCAGTCATAGAGTAAACATGTCCTTTTTACTTAAGAAATTCGCACTTTTTTAGCAAAATTTTTTATAAAAATATTTTTTAAAATGTAAAATCAATTTTACAAAAACAACATTGATTTCTAAATAATTTCCAAAATACACATGCACACACACAAATAAACTTTTGAATATGTGTACACAACTTTTTAAAAACTATCCTGATTCCTTATATCTGAACCGATTTGAAAGATCTTTCCACAAGTGGATTCTAGCCGAGATCTACATATCTCATCTCTTTCTCTTTTTACTTTTTAGATTGCCTTGGTGAAGTTTTTTCGCTGCAGTAGTCCAAAAGTTATAGACACTTAAAATTGAACTTTGAAAAAAAGTTTTCTTTTTTGTCAAAAAAGTGGTCACATTATTTTTCTGTTATATAAAAGTGTTTTTTATAAAAGTTTTCTTAAGTAACATATATAATATTTAAAATTTTCTGAAAGATAAATAAATGCAAAGTATTTTAAAGGAAAAAATTAAAATTGATTTTTCGAGAAGCAGGGTTTCCCCAAAACTTTTCCAACAAGTTTCGAATTTTCGCCCTAGAAGAAATTTTTGCTCCTCGTTATTAGAAAACATATAGCAAAAAAGATAAAAATCGCATTTTTGGAAATTTTTTAAAGTTTTTTATTTTTGGGAATTGCGGGATTTTTGTTGATATATCTAAAAATGTGAATAATGCTTGAAATTAAGCATTAAAAATCTACTGAGGTGTAAAATTTTATTCAAAAATAAAAGCATTAATAATATGCATCAAACCCCAACTCCATACCTTTTCCACATCTTTTCGCGAAAATTTTTCAACGAATTTCCGTATTATAAACATTATTAACTGTGCCAATTAGACTATGCAACAAAATTTGGGTCATCGAATAGTGCCTCAATGATTTCAATGTAAAATGAAAGTATAACATCAGATTAATTAAATCTCAAAAATATTTTTCAAGGTTAGTTCGAATTTCGATTTAATGAACTCTTAAACTATTCACTTTTTTCACTATGTGAAATCAGTATATTACAATGTATTTGTGAGAATTGATTGCTTTTTACGTCTACTTTTCATAACAAGATTGTATACAATATTTGAGTAGTCATATTATTCAACTGATACAACCAATATTCTGAACATATATATACCGTGTATCCTCCGAAAGGAAATATAAGATATAAAATTAATAAAATGTCATGCATACTTTTTTTAAATTTAAAATAAAACTAAGCACATATATCACCTATATTGAGGAGAAAACTATGGGCTAAAACATAAGTTGGATGCTACGCCCAGTTTTTAGGCCACTTTCAGTAAAAATAAAATTTTACATACACAAGCAATAGGAAATATTATATATTATAAAATTTAATCTATATGGGTGCCACACTTCTTTTTCGCCCACTTCTTTTACACGGTGAAATTTTTCCTTACAAAAGTGGGCGTGGCATGCAACCATTACTTTCTTCAAGGATATACATACATGCCAAGTTTCATTAAATTGGTTCAATAGTTTAGACATAAGGTCAAGTCAAATAAAGTAACATTATTATGAAAAAAAAATAGGAGTAAAAAGGGAGTGACATCCAGCAAAAATATTATACAATAATTGTAGTAGCTGTAAAATAATAAGAACATATAGTAACATTTGCATTAAATATTTTTCTATTCGATTCGATCTTCAAAAGATATCTTTTATACAACATAGTTTTCAAAATAAAAATGAATAAAATTAATTTTACATGCACCAAATTTTATTTGAATCGGAAACCAAGTGTCATAATTTTTTAAATTTAAAATGGAATTACTCAAAATTTCAATCATTAGTGATACCGATTTGTTTAAAAAAACAACTAAGAAAGATATAGTCGATCAAGCCTGATCATACAATACCCTACACCATAGTGCAGCAAAATTCTGGAAAAAGATTTTATATGGTACTTGTGTCCAATTATGGAGTGATACTTGTATTAAATGTAGTACATTTTCCTATTAAATATATATATGCATTATAATTAGCTTTAATGTTTAGAATTTTTAAAAATTGTCCAAAGAGAGTATTTTTTAAAAAAAGGGACCAAATGCTTCAATACCTGAAAATTTCCTAAAAATTTGTTTATTTGATAAAAACAAAAACATTAAAAATATTTGTAATTAAAAATAGTTAACATAAAATCCTATTCTTATTAATTAAACTTCTGTACTTTTGTACGAGGTCCTCACTCGGGCTCCAGTCTTACAAATCTCCGTTTAACAAATTTATGACTGAAAGCATTGATTCACAAGTGTTCGCCTTAAGTCTATTAGACAATTTATTTTCCATTGGTGATAATTTAGAAAAAAGACGACCCGCCGAGACACTGCTATGAGCCAAAGTAAAAATATAAGTTAGGATATAAGTATTCATCAAATCAATTTTTTCAATTATGGGCCGATTCTCATAAAATTTGTCACTGAGGTTTCCTACTTTTATAAAACTTATATTCGTCAAATATTACTTTATACTAACATTTCTGTGGGATTTATGCACATTAAAATGATTTTTTGTAGAGGAGTTTATATGGGAGCTATGATCAATTCATTAAATTTGGTACACGTATTTATACTTATACGAAATTTATTTGTGCAAAAAAAAAAATATCTTTTGAAGTTTCATATGTATGTACATAACGTCCTTTGAATCTCTATTTGCTGAGCTTTTTATAAATAAAATAATAAATAATAACTGTAGCACAAGCAATCGATTGCATGTTTACTTTATGCAATAAAAGGTATACTTTAAAATTTTTTTGATTTCATGCCAATTTCTCTTTATTGTTGTTACAATTTTGGTTTTTTAAGGATCTAAATTATAATTTTGTCTGTTTTGTTTAAATCAACGGTTCCCAAATGGGGTCTGCGAACCCCTTGAAGTCCGTAGAAACATTTTAGGGGGTCTGCGAAGAAGTATTAAATAACATATATTTACATTTGTTTTGTTGCAATCAAGAAGATTCTATCTGATTTTATTCTGATATATCCACTTGCTAGGAATAAAAGTGCTAAATCAATGTAAGAAACAGATGGAATCTAAGGAGGTTGTAAAGCTTTTTAAGTGATTTTTGCAGGAATGAAGAAAGATTGATATTTCTTTTATATATTACATAAGAAATAATGGTGAGAATATTATGCTAATATTATTTTTTTGCAACTAAAAAAAAATAGTTTTAATTAACTCGTGTGGCATTCTTTAATCGATAAATATGAAACTTTTTTTCTAAAATTCTCCATTTTCGACCAATGCTAGATGTAGGGTGCAAACCCAAAATCAGTTTAAAATTTCCTTACTAACCAAGTGTGAAACCTTGTCTTTTAAAACATGTAAAGAAAAATTTTTTTATTAAAAAAACTTTTAAAAAAAGTAAAACAATACTATTATATTTTTGTAAAAAAATTACCATTTTTCATACTAATTTCAGTGTGCTGGTTTTTAACATTTTTCACATGTAGAAAAATTGAGATAATCAACAAATTTTTCAGCATATTATTTCGGAACATATTGTAAATTACAGAATATTAAAAAAAAAAAATTTCCTTCATACAGCTCAGGACTGAATATCAAAATAAAGTCGTGGCAAAAAAGCGAAAATTCTAGAGTAAAAGATAACTTTGGTGGGTGAGACTCCTAAATATTTGGGGACATATCGACATTTATAATTTATATTATTAATTGATAAACAAAAACTATGAAGAGGGTTAAATATGGTAATGGGCAAATTTTAAAGTATACTGAAACATCTTTTATTCAAAGGATTATAAATGGGTACAATGTGATTTAGCATATTATAATTCTTGAAAATATTAAAGGTTAAATGAAATTTTCATTTCTGAAAATTACTTGAGAGTATTAAAATTATTTTCGGAGTTTTAGAATATTTCTGAACAGCAAATGATATTTAAAAAAATTTTATAAATTTGTTTTATTTTGATACAATTAGGAAAAAAGTACAATTTTAAAAGTTAAATTTAATTTTATATCTCTGGTAGGGAACTGAACATTTGTATATTTACCATTTTTGCAATTTTTACGGTATGCACTTCTTCAACAGCATCGCTGAGCAGTCTCCCTTCATCGAGGCCGTCTAGGGACACTTTAATCCACATGGGTATAGGATGATTTGGTTAGTAAAATGTAAATATAACGTAGGGTAATCTTAATGTATGTACAGTTATAACAAGCAACACAGTAATATTTTGATTTGATTCCAAACATTTTCATCTATTCCATCATCCGATATTACACTACAGCATTATGTATGTGCATCGAAAATTTGGAAGAAGTCTCATATGGAACATGTGACTAATTGTTCACCGACACTTGTGTAAGGTATATTTGTATAAAACATACATAATACTATTTTCATATTAACTTTTATATGGCATTTAGAGTAATTGCCGGAAGTAGGTCTTACATGACAACTAGTATAAATTATGGGCCGATCTTCGCAAAATTTGGCATTTTAGTTTCTACATATACAAGCTTTGTATGCACGTTAGAGTGATTTTCGGAAGAGGGATTCATATAGGAAATTTTTTCAATTATGGTTCGATCTTCAAGAAATTTGGCAAACGGGGTTATACTTATATAAAACTTTTTTTATGCCAAATTTCATTAAAATATTCCTACGAGTGTTAAAACACATAATATCCCAACGACCTATTTTGGTGTAGGGTATAAACAGCCGCTATTCTAGATTCACTAAATTAATTATGTCCTACCTAATAAGGCATGGATAAATGTCGGCTTCCATCAAAATACTTTTCTTTTCTATTTTGCAGTCAGAATAAAAAGTAGTTTTTACTTTTTTTGTCTGTTTCAATTTTTTTCATTAAAGAATAAATTGAAATTAATATAAATAATTTTCAAGTCTGCGTACGAAAATATAAAAAAATTATTTCAGACATTTGTTTCTTTTCCCGCGGATCCTCAGATATGTGTATATAGTTCCATTAATACTATTAGGAGTAAAATAGAAGTATACAACTTTTAAGCCGTAATATAAACTGATTGTAGAGTTAAAGGGTGGGTAAATATGCAAATAGAATCAGTCTTCCTTTCAATGAACGATGTAATGTGCAAAGACTACGGAAAGTAGGAAACAGGCCTTCTTGTATACCTAGCCCTAAAGGCCGTCACACAAAGATACTAAAGAAACTTTCTGCGACAGCGGAGAATTTTAGAAAAAAGTTTCATATTTATCGATTAAAAAATGCTACACGAGTTGTTTAAAACTACTTTTTTTAGTTGCAAAAAAAAAAAAATATTAGCATAATATTTTCACTATTATTTCCTATGTAATATATAAAAGAAAAATCAATCTTTCTTCATTCCTGCAAAAATCACTTAAAAAGCTTTACAAACCAATTTTTGTCATTTTTCAAAAATGAACAATATTAATTATTTTAAGCAAAACTCCGTATAATTTTCAAATACCTATAAAGCATTACATAAAAATAGACTTATTTACCAATTCAATGATTTATAATATGTATCGACATAAATATATTTCTTGATGAAATGTCGTCAATAAATTGAAAAAGCTCGCGTGACATTTCTTTTTTTTTATTACTAGAAAAAATTAAACTTTTTACTAAAATTCATATTTTCGATCAATGCTGTATCAATCAATTTAAAATTTCTTTATTAAACATTTATGAAGCCTTGTCTTTTGAAATATGTAAAAAAAAAATTTTTTATTGAAAAAACTTTTAGAAAAAAGTGAAAGAATAGTACTATACTTTTGTAAAAAATAGATATTTTTTATACTAGTTTTAGAATAGAATTTTGATAATTAAGATAATCAAATATTTTTCCCGCATATGCCTCAGGATTTATTCCCGAAAAGCGAAATAGTGTAGGGACAAAAATCAAAATTAAATTCAAGCGTAAATATCTTTTTAACTGTAAGAGATAACTTAAGTGAATAAACTTATTTTTTTCTTTATCTGTCCAAGTACTTTACAAATATAAAAACAATCTTTGATTTTATACAGATTTATTACCAAATATTTTGCGTTAAGCCCTACTGTACATCTATCTGTATGCAAAGTATCGCTAAAAAATTTGAATTGAAACATGCAAAATTTTGCAGATGAAAATAGCTTAAAATGGAATAACAGCTTATATCCATATATTTTCGTAGAACAATAGTAGAAATGAATGTTTATAAATGTTTTGTATTAATCACGATTTCATTAAAGTGAGCTGTATATATACATAAATCATTGTGCCAAATTTCATGAAGATGGGTGGTAAATTAAACATGGCCACATACAAACCCCTTTTCTGAAAACCATTTTAAAGTACATAAGTCCTATATAAATTCCAATATAACAATAATATTTGACGCAAATAAATTTTATATGGGAAAACCTAATGCAAGGTTTTATAACAGTCGGTCCATAATTGACAATAGCTCCCATATAAAAGGCGCATAATGAATATAATGTAAATGGTAATATCTCGATACTATTATATATACATATGTTTTACAGAAATATAATTTACACTATCTTATAATAACCAGTCGCAAACTGACTATAGGTCCCATAAAAGGCCCCCTCCATAAATATTTAAAACACATGATGTAGGGTATCAAATGATCTGACTTTCAAATAAAATTGCTGAAATTATTATTAAAATCACATCAAAAGATCATCTTATTATATTGGTTAAATTGTGGATATAATTTCTTTTACTTGTTTTTACTTTGATGCATTAAAACTCACAAGATAATACATTTTTTTGCAATATGAGTAAATATGATATAAATCTTAAGTATTTTCTTAATATTCTAAGTTTGTGTATCAGTCTAAAACTGGATTGTACTCTATTTATTCAAAAACACCGAAAAATCGAAGAAGAAATTAGTCTTTAAATTATTTTTTCCAGTGAAGTTAACAGATTTTTTCTTCTGTATCAAAAAATGTAAATTGGTTACTAAAGGAATATTACGAAAAAAAAAAAAAAAAATAAACGCATTTTAAAGGTTTGTACGCCTTATACGCGTCCATACTTCATATTACATATTACTTTATTACAAAATATTTGCTATTTATAATTGTAATGTAATATATGTATACATTAGGGGTATAACTTTTTTTGGACAAAAAATTTACAGTGTACCACGTTCTAAATAATACTGCAGTGATGTCAGAAATCATTTTCTTAAATAATTTTTGATCAAAAACCCAAATTTGCAATGAATGTAAATTTTAAATCCTTTTGTTCCAAAATTTATAATGTTTAAAAAAAAAAAAATGTTTTCAATATTTTGTGTAATAGTGACCAACAAATTAAAAAATTATTGTTAGTTGGTATTAACTGTAAAATTAAAAGATTTTTCATATATTACGCTTAAAATTTGAATTTGAATCGCGGAATAAAACGGAAGGTATTTAAATCAGTGATCATTTGACACAAATATTCTCAAAATACATATCGATAATTACATGAAAGAAGGCCCGAAAAAGAGCATTTTTTTACATGGTGTCATTAATTTTCCATAAAAACTTTTTAACACAAACGCCATTAAACCATTTATCAATTTCAATTTAGCTATGTTCGTCCTAAAAATTTTAGATCTTTATTTTAATGTAGAATCCCTAAATTATAAATATGATAAAAATAAAAATTCTGAAATGGCATATTGAACGAAAAATGCATTTAAAAATTGCGTTAAAATGCATTTTAAAAAAAATCTTTCTTATTTTTAAAGCGTTCACACTAAAGCTGGCTTAAGCGAAATTCAAACGCCGTTTTAATCATGAAAATCCTTCACAGAGATATTTCTATTTAAAGTTATATACTTTTGAATAGTTTCTTTTTTTAAGTAAGTTTTTAGAATTTTGCGAAAATGAAAACTGAAACCGATATAGATATCCGTAGACTATGAAGACGATAAGAGCTAGCTACACCATACAACCTATTTATTGTACAAAATAATCCGATATTTCAAGATTAAACATTGCGAATTTGAACAATTAATTTTAATGATTTGAACAAAATCATTTTAAGTATTAATTAATATAGCAATTTTGTAATTCAAATTTTTATTTGTGTACATTAAATTTTTTTATTAACAACAATATATTTTTATAATGTGTTCGTTGTGTCTATAAAAATGTCATTGTGTTTGTTGGAGCAGCTGCTCAATTATTGGATAAACCTTTATCCGATATGGCTTTATGGCGAAATGTAAAGAAATGACAATCGCTAAAACGTATGGGTAATGAAACATTAATTTTGGAAGGTCCATTCCAAAGGTTTCCGTACTTATCAGAGTAGAAAAAGTAGAAAAAAATATTCAGATGGAAGAAAGAGCCAAAGTTTTAAAGCGTTGAGAAGATATTTACTTTGGTTATCGACTTCAGAAATTCTATTACAAAAAATTTGAATCAGGAAGAGTATTAGAATTAGGAAAACTTTTTGAACTAGAAATAACAGTGAAAAGCACTCGATTTATTCTCATAGAATGATTTGAATATGTTCTAAATATACAAAACCTATACGTCTTACTACGTATACAAGAAATAAAAACCAATCTTAATATTTCATGTCTTCTTATTCTACATATAAAATAAAAAGAGAAATTCGAATTCAAGAGTTATTACGCAATAAAAAAATGTTTTAGAGTAAAAATGTAAAGTGGAAAATAATTTTTAAATAAAATGTTACTAATATTTCTTCAAATTAAATTAAATTCGTCCAGCATTAATTGACGTTGTTGACTTTTTTTTCGTTAAACTAAATAAATTCACTTTCATACATTTATTTCCTTAAAGGAAACATAGTACCATTACTTCACAACGAAAAAATGAAACAATAAATAAATAAAAGATGTACCTATATAAAATTACCTTAACGACGAAAGAACCACTAAAGAAAAAAAAAAAAAAAAAAAGGTGAACCGAAAACGAAAGCCAGAAAGAAACGACAAGAAGTGAGTGATGTTGAGAGAAATATGGAGAGGAGAGAAATATTAAAATTTTAAATGAAAGTTGATAAAATGCTTTAAAAAAAGTTGCCAGATGTATTCAATATAAATATTTTTAATAAATACTTTTAAATTATATGACACTGACAAATTGAACGTCAGTTCTGAATGATTACAAATACTAAGTAATATTAGGTTTAGGATTTTATTAAAATATATTTTACGAGTGTGTTAAAGTATTGCTAATGACTAATCATATCAACGCAAATCGTAAATATTTTTTTTATTTTCAATTATAAACGAACTTATTGATTCTTATGGCATCACATCTCCATTTTTAAAAACCACAAACCCTTTCTGTATTTCATCAGCAGGACCTAAAAATAAAATAGAACATTACAAATAGCGGGAGTAAGTAGGTGAAAAAAAGAGTAAAATACTTATTTAAACTCTCTCTGACATCACAAAATTTATTAAATGCGCAGGTGTTAGTAGTGAGTGGATGATGTTTTAAAAAGCTATATATATATGTACACATATATATATATATATATATATATATATATATATATATATATCAATGCATATCAAGGTGATAAATTCTTTTTAGACAGTTTAACTTATAACGATTCAATAAAAAATAAAAAAATAAATTAACTGAAAACAACGTCAATCGGACAAACTTTAAGCAATAACAAATACAACTGAAATTATAAATAATCAAAATATTTATTAAAAATTCGTTTCCTTTCCGCATTTAAAAGAACAGCAAATATTTTTGTTTAAGCTTTAAACGTTGGTAAAAATTAAAAGAAATGAAATAAACTAGAAAACAACCGCTTTCAAAAATCATATGAATTTGGTATATAGGATAGAAAATATTACAGCAATACAAAATGATAGAAATCACAATGATAACTCGACATTGCGCTATGTGCATCAATGTTCCAGACATTATGAACAATATGACGCCATGAAAGAATTTCGCGCTATTATTACAAACACAAAAATATACATACAGTGTCCAAAAAAAAAAAAAAAAACTTCGGCATGAGCGATGCTAATTTAATTACAAATATATATATATATATATATATATATATATATATAATAATTTTCTCAGAACAATTTTCTCAGAATTTTTAAATAAAAAATGGTTTAAAATATATTAGGATACATAGATTTCAATTCTGCATAAATTTTTAAGTTAATACAACTAAAAGTTGATTTAAAAAGTCATTTATATAATGAAATTAAATTCAAGGCAAAAAAGTATTCAACATCATACCTCATTTTTCGAAAAATCACAAAATTAAATTTTTTAATAACACGTAGCTTTTTCATACTTTATATTTTATAAGCCTTTTGATATAGATTTGACATTTATATTACAATGTAAATTTTATTTAAAAATGTCTATATAATACCGATGATCCATTAGTCACATACCCCGTAACCATAGTACTTCAACCACCGTTATGTAGCTACCGTACCTAATTTCTCTCTTCTATCTCGATATATGGCTTTCAATAGACAAGGACATTCATATTGCATACAATTACAAAAATTTCATTCTTCCAGAACTTTTTCGACTTTTTGATATATGCTTTTACAAATTCTAATCTCAATTTTATATCCTTTTTAAGATGTGGGTACTTTTTATACCAGACCTGACTCTAAAATTATATTTTTTGTTAAATATCTAAATTTCTAGAATGCAGAGCGTATTTTCAAATATGTTTCAGTATCTTTAGCCATGTTCGATGTATTTAGTTTGTGATTTTGTTTCACTTTACACAAAATTTTATATTCAACCAGCTTTTTTATTTATTTTCCAGTGAATTTTCGCGTTTTTTTATTTTTTTTATGATATGTTTTTCTTAGCTTTTAAGCCTTTTCTACAATTTAATTTTCCAAGTTTCCTTGATAAAAATGATTAATTATGAAGTTTTTAGCTTCAACTAAAGTTTCCTTTTCTTTTTTCGCGCCCTCTATACAAAATCACAATAAAACAGTGTAAAATTATTTAAAAAAGTTGTAAAACAAAAAAAAAATTATATAGTTATCGGAAATGGACAAATAAATAGCATGTCGAATACCTTTTTTGCATTTAAATTCGTGTATAATTGAAAAAATGGTAGCGCTCAATAAAATTCTGTGCGTTTGTCATATTTGTCATTTTGTTCAAAATAATTCAATAAGTATATAAATTATTACGAAATTATAAGAAATGAAATGGTATATTGTATACTCATTTTGGCCACTGAATGTAAAAGATAAATATAAAATGGACAAATAGTGAGAACTTAGTTTTATAACATCCATCGCACAGCTAAGCTAAAAATGTACTTATTCATTTAATTACTCTGAAAACCAGGTCTATCAGATTTACTGATTTTTTCTCCAAAAATAGTAAAATGAAAATTTTTTTCTTCAAAAGTGGCAATTTTTTTCTATAACATATAATACAAACATTTCATTTACTTTTGGATTATTTTGATCAGTAAAATTCTTAAATATTAAATCATAATGTTTATTTGGAATATTTTTGTATTTAAACCAAATAGAGTAAAATAGCAATTTCAATGAGGACTATTTGGGTTGCTGCACAGAAAAAATTGTTACCGTATAGTTTTCAATTAACACATTTGTTTCATTTGGCATCTAAATTTAATAAATATATTCAAGTAAATATAAAATAAAAATTAATTTTAAGTAAAATTTTATTTCTTTCTTAAATTTTTAATTCAGTCAATCATCTACTTGATTGATTTGGAGAGATTTTTATGTTTTTCATTTTTTACAGTTTTTGATATAATCATTTTGGTAAGAGGTGCACATTTAAAAAAGCTTTTAATTGAATAAATTTTTTTCTTTTTTTTTTTCTAAGGAGTTAATTTCAAAAATTAAACGAAAAAATTTCACAAGTTTTTATTTCATACTCTCCATTATTATTTCATAAATTTGTTTATGGCTTCATAAATTTCTGACATACACAAAAAATTCTTTTGCAACTTATATTAATTTTTTCTTCCCCTTTCGCATTTCACAGGTTATGGAAAGTTTAACAAAAAAGTAACAGTTTACTGGACAGGAGAAAGTTTTTGTTAACTCATGCTCTCAGTTTTTGCTCCTTTATTCATACATTTATTTGTGGAGAGCTTATTAGTATATGCGCTTAAAATAGTGTTGCCAAATTAGGCTTTTTTACATTTGTGGTAATTTAGGGGTAAAAATTTGTTTAGGGTAATTTTCGCGTGCAAAAATTTCATTTGGAGTGGGATTTTTAAATAATCAGTATTAGTGCAACAAATGCTACCTTTCACATTATTTTAAGGGATTTTAAAGGATTATTTGGTACATATACAGATTCTCGAAAAACTACAGAACTAAAACTTGCAGGATTCGTTGTAGAACATTGTTCTTTTAAAAGTATTGACTACCACAGTGTGCAGCTTAGCAATAAAAAAAAAGATACTAAAATAAAAAAAAAGTATTGACCACTGTGGCAATTGGTTAAGCGGTTAGGAGAAGATTCAGAAAATGTATGTTATATTCGGTAAAATGCAATGCTATTATTATAAATGACCATGGCATCGGTTTTTTAAATGATCTGGGTGATTATTATTTTAAGGGATTTTAAAGGATTATTTGGTACATATACAGATTCTCGAAAAACTACAGAACTAAAACTTGCAGGATTCGTTGTAGAACATTGTTCTTTTAAAAGTATTGACTACCACAGTGTGCAGCTTAGCAATAAAAAAAAAGATACTAAAATAAAAAAAAGTATTGACCACTGTGGCAATTGGTTAAGCGGTTAGGAGAAGATTCAGAAAATGTATGTTATATTCGGTAAAATGCAATGCTATTATTATAAATGACATCGGTTTTTAAATGATCTGGGTGATAAAATATATATTAACCAAAATAAATTGTATTTTGTTTTTCTTAAAGAAATTTTAAAAGCTGTAAAACAAATATTTTAAAAATATAAATTAATTTAAATTGTACGAACATTTAAAGGATTGTTATATGTTGAGCAAAATTGACACATACTTTGTTTTTTAATGTTTGTAAGACACTAAAATTTTGTTTCAAATCTCAAAAAACTAAAATCTTAAAAGCTACGATCGTATTTAAAATTAGAAATATTTTATTGCATTTTATTGATATTTACCTTTATAAGTGATAGATAGCATTTTACGTGTTTATTAGTACATACAGCTTGGTAGGAATGCATTGTGATAAAAAAAATGCACACAGTGCGTAGTTCCTACCATATGACCTATATATAATATTTGACCCAGTTTAAATTGAATTGAATGATTCTAACAAAAAGTAATAAAATTTAAATATGGAAATAAAATTATGTTCGACTATTTTGAACATATGTTCATCTGTGGACTTTTGGCAAAACGACTTAACTAAATTTTAAAATTTTTAATTTCTATTTCAACAAATAGAGAAAGGCAAGTAATTACGAGTTTTGATTTAAAAAAATACTTAATGTAAATAGAATGTTTTAATTTCACACATTATAAATGTTAAATTAATATAAGTATCTGATTTATGTTCATAATACACTATTTTTGAATACTAAAATTATTATTTTATATAAAATACGGAAAAAAAAACTTTTGGGTTCTTTTTGGGTAAAGTGTAAATTTAGTGGTATATTTTTACATCTGAAGTATTCGTTGGGAAATACTTGGTAACACTGGCCTTGAAGCAATTCTATGAGTGAAGTTATGAAGCGTTACAAGTCACGGATGGTAAACACTTCTACTTTTTTTTGGTACATTTTTATATCAATTGGTGCCGTGGTACTACTACAACTTATTTGGCACTATTTAATATGATCATATTTATTTTTTATTTAATACATTATTTAATACATTCATTTGGGAATGTAATTAGATTATAGAAAAAATACATGCATCTCTTACAAGAGAAACTTTTTCTGAACAAGAATTTTATTGACAAATGTGATGTATTACAGTAAATATTTCAGAAAATAATGTTTACATTGGATTAAAATAAAAAATCTTAAAAAAGTGTACAAAAAATTTTGCAATGTTTTCAAACTAAACTTTAATAACAAAAAACCGATAAAATATATAACTTTTAAAGTTTATATCTTTATATTTACCAGACGGAATTTATTGTCTCATGTCTCTACTGAAAGCCAATTATGGCAACTTTAAAGGCAATAACTCAAAGGTAAAATGTTTATTTAAAAATCCACTCGTAATACAATTGCAGCTGCATTTTTGCATTTTTAACAAATTGCAATATTAATTGTAGTGGGGCAAGATACTTTTTTTTAATGTTTAAAAAAAAAGTGCAACAATTTTTTCATACAAAATTAAATTTTTTCGGTTTTGGTTAATATGTAGTTTGAAGTGTTCATAACTCTTTAATTATGTATCGGATTTTATTGATTTAAATAATCGTATTCTTTAATTCAAAAATAACGCTTATGTTAAAAATGCACTCACTCAGAATGCAATTTTGAGACGCATTTTTAATATTTTTATTTTTTTTATTTTTAGATATTTTGGCTTAATATTGAAGGCAGATATTTTTATTACAGAGTAAATTAATAATTATTATGGGACAAAAAGGTATTGTACCTCAAATAACAAATTAAGAAATGCGATGACTAATATTAAATATAAAATTAAATTTTTATAATATAAAAGGTAGACAAAAATTTAAAGAGTAGAAGCTTTTTAAAAATGCATATGAATGCATTATTGAGTGAAGAAATGATTTTTAAATTGCTGTGTTTAAAGAGGTTATATTTATCTTTTATCTAGAGATATTGGTGTTTAATGTTAACAAATTTTTATTTTTTACTTTTTAAAAAGGAAAATCGTGAATAAAACCGCTAGTTTTTTAAAATTAAAAAAAATAAAGATATTCAAACTGGTTCTTAGGGTATGTGTATGCCAAATATAAACAAAATCCAAGGACCTAAGAAAAATTTTTATTTCATGGAATGATATTGAATATAGAACACTGGACGACGCACAGGAATAAAGACTAAAAAATTTACTATATCTGATCTAAAGTATTGCTGATGAAACTGGACTTAGCTTTTCAAGACATCTCGAGAGTTAATTAAGGAATTTTGTTTATTTCGCTTTTGTTGGCGAAAGCTTTCTACCAAAACATAACATATATATAACAAAATAAGGAAAATTTTCTCTATTGCATCGAGTTTAATTCACACATAGGATTTAAACTTAACAACATTTTTGTTGCAATATTAAAATTGCATATAATATTCCTACTAAAATTACTCAATAAAAATATGCTTATAACATATATATCTTATATAAAAATATTGACAAAATTGGTACACTCATGGTAGAAAAAGTACATTTTATTTGTATGGTTGGTAAAAAATGAAATAAGTCATTTTCCATCACTGTTAAAAATTGTTTTGTTTTTACATTTTAAAGCGCATGTGTCATATTTTTTTTTTTTTTTTTTTTTGTATATTTCCCGCCAACATGATAGAGTCCAATTGAATATTCAGATTAAAACTAGAGTAAAGTTATATAACAAAAATTGTCTTTAAACCACAGTAAAAGCGTTGCACACAGGATTCAAATTAAAATCTAAGGGGAAAAATATTTAAAGGTCATTTCTCAAATTTTCAAGGTCACTGATATCAAAAAAATACATATTTAAAAATTTCATTATCCATTATTTCTTGAGATATTAGACACATATTTACTTTAACATAAACTTAAAATATTAAACAGAAACCCCAGTTCCGCGGAATATATAAACCAATAAGAACGCTTTTTTAACAACTCGAATGTTTACTAAATAAAAACGTTTAGTTCAAATATATATTTTTATAGGAAAATTTATATGTTTAATTCGTTTATAAACATTAGACACCTATTTCGGGAAAAATTATGTATGGGTACCATTTGAAATAATTGACCGATTATAATAAAATTCAAGAAGCTTCGCCCTTGTAATAAAAATAATCATTTGTACAAAATTTTATTAAATTATTATATTTATTAATTAAATATGTGACCCGTATTTTGGGCAAGTGGTTTACATGGACTACCACCACAAAAATCGATAATGTGTCGAGTGATATACCTTGAAGTGAGGTTATGAAAATATATTCTGCTACAAATATCAGCACAAAATCATTAACTCTCCCTATGTGTAATGTTGCAGAATAAAATTAAAAAATTTGAAGTTGCCTTATATTTTTTGAAAAAAAAAAAAAAAAAAATGCAGGTCAACATTTATATTTGACTCAATTATTATACATATTATCCCATGAAACACTGGTGAAATTGTCGTTATAACACAATTTTGAGTTTACATTGTTAAAAGAATTAATAATTCTATTTTTAATGATGATATCACGAATCCCATGAGACATCAAATATGAAGGTCTTCCGGTTTGGTTCTTATTTGGCATACACATAATACCACAACAACATAACTGTTTGAATTTTTTTAAATGGCAAAAAATTCTGGATTATAATTCAATAAAAAATTAAAATATTTCACAAATTTGTATTTTTCATTATCCATATCTTTTGAAGCTAAAGTCCGATTTTGACGGCATTAGAAAAGCAACGTAGTCCTCTTTAAATATCAAAATAAAAGAAAAATTAAATTTTTAGAATTTTGGCTCAAATATTCGTCTTATGTAAGGTTTATTTATTATTGAAAATAGGCAAAATCGGCTCAAAAAAATAGAGCGTCCTGCGCAACTCCGGTTCATACTTTTCCCCCGATGTCTTTTAAACAAAAGTATGTGCGACTACTAGATTTGGTACAATTAGTTCGAGGATCAATGTAAACTTCGAAACCATAAATGGACATTATCCGACAACTTTACCGATCACCTCCCATACAAGGTGAAAGGTACAAAAGTTGCAGATGGTGGATATAAAATTCTCACTTGATATTTTTCAAGTTAGCTTAAAAATTGATAAATTAACTCAATATTTGAGTTTAAGTTGCTATGTGATTGAAAGTTCTAGTGTTTTTAATAATCTATATAAATAAAAATGGTGTAAAAATGTATAGTAATTCATAAAATGAGAACGGCTGGGCCGATTTCTGTAAAATTGTTTGTCAGTTGTTCGTATTTTCGAGGATAAGGTTTTTACGGAAGAAAATTTTGGGAGAATCCCTCTAAAATCGAGTTTTTGTATGAAATTTTGTGTGAAATTTTTCCTTAATGGCTTTCCAAATCAAACAATAGAAAGTTCTTAGTGTAAATCATGAAAAATTGCGGAAAATGCGAAAAATTGGAAAAATCGAAAATTGATTTTTTGTATGAAATTTTGTGTGCAATTATTCCTTAATGCCTTTCCAAATGAAAAAAATATAAAGTTCTCAGCCAAAATCCGATAGATGGCGTTATACGTTGACTTAGACTTTGCACAATCTGACAGGTGTCATTTTGGCATTGTAATTTTCTACAGTAAATGTGGTAAGTTTTTTTGCTGCAATTTATACGAGTTTTGTGTATTGTTAAACTGATTCCGAATTGTCGTAAATCACGCATTATATCCATATACGGTAAAAGCATTACAATCAATTGAAATTCAGTGCAATATTTATCAAAAAAATCGAAAATAGATTTTTTGTATGGAATTTTGTGTAGAATTATTCCTTTATGGCTTTTCAAATGAAAAAATAGAAGATTCTTACCGTAAAGGAATAATTTTTATATATATTATATTACTCTAAAGTTTTTCTGAAGGCTTAAAATTGGGGCGAGGCGAAGTTTATAAAAAAAATGTTTTTATGACTTAAAATATAACAATTTTATATAGATTATTTTTGGTTTATTTCTAAAAAAAAAATAGAATTATTAGAGAAATTATCAGATTTTTTAAACCATATCTTTTTTTAAATTTTTTGAAAAAGAAATTCTACATAAAATGTACTTAAAATATGCAAATACATTAATACATCTAATTAAATTTCTAACTAATATTGCATTTTTGACTAACTTAGCTTAACACGTATAAAAGCACTGCTTAAGTGTTTTTTAAATCAATAAAATCGGGCATCTATGTATTGAATTTTATATCTTTAAAGTTTCATACTCATGAAACTTAAAAAAAAATAATATTTTGTATGGGAAAAAGTGATGATATTTTTTACAATTTTTTTAATAGAAAATAAATATTTCCATTACAAAAAAAAAAAAAAAAAAAAAACTAAATTGAATTGTTGAATCAATAAATCACTTTTTAAGATGAAATTAAAAAATTAAAAACCGAAGGGGGAGAATGTTTTCAAAAATGCATCTAAAAAATGCAGTAGCACTATAAATTCACTTTTTTAAACAATATTATTTTTATATCTTTCACCACAGGTTTAAATGTTATATATAAGTTTGTCATTTCGTTTGTAATTCCTACAATATTCTTCTATTATCTCAAAAAGTATATATATATTCTTGATTCTTATTGATAGGTAAGTCGATGTAACGATGTCTGTCTGTTTGTTGAAATCAGTTTTTAGAAAGCCTCAGATATCGGATATATATGTTTTGTTCATCAATTTACTTTCCCTTAGATGAACGTTAATAAAAATCAGCAAACAGGTCCATAAATAGCCGATATATCACAAAAAACCGAAGATACTTCCAAAAAAGTTTTTGTTTTTGACTTTCCTAAGCTAGCAACTTCGTTCTTAATCAGAAAAGTCGAAGTCTTTTCTTTTTTTTTTTTTTTGTGGAAGAAATTATTAAAATCAGTTCAATTGCATCCAAGATATCGGTAAAAATGCATTTTTAGACTTTTTTAAGCTTCTATACAAGCTATGGGTTTTGTTCTGATATAGATCGGTCATAAATATATTTCTAGAATTTCGGTTTGAATCAAATAGTTCAATAAACAATCGAGTTAATTGCAAATCTTTTTTTTTATTTATATAATGGCTGCTTTGCATATAGTATATACAATAAGCTATATCATATTTGGATTTTTCAACTTTTTGAAGGCCCTATATAAGCTAGGCCCTTAGTTGTTTCACTAAAAATTCGGAAATTTTTTTCAGAATCTTTGTCCTAAAGAAATAACTTTGTTCTTGCGCAGATCTGTCGCAACTATTTTGCTCGAATTTCGAATTTTTAAACCAATCTGATCGATCCATACATTTTCAAAACACCATTTTTTTTTAGTTTATGTCGTCTTCAGTTTTTTTTTTTTTTTTATATTTAACTTTAAAATATATAAATTTTTTATATAACATCACAACACAGGACATAGTTACCTTCTCGGTCGCATTTATTTCAGTAAAATCGGACTGCAACTTAAAATATGAATATATAAACCGAGATACTTAGTAAATTTTCTTATCATTTTCTATTTTTTCGAAATTTAAAAAAGTAAAAAAGAGATGGATATATTTCCTACCGTAAATGTCTGCCTAAATCGGAGGACACACGGTAAAAAAAACTAAATTTTTTCATCGATTTCTCCTGGAATTCATAATATATTTATTTGGGAATAATCTTTATCTCATAGTTTTTCAAAAATGACAATGCCACAGTTAAAATAAACTTTTTAAATTACCTAGTGTACATCACAGTGAATAGGTGATTACAGCATTCTAAAAATTATTGATACACCCTCAAAATCTGAAGTTATCGATAGACATCATTTTTACGACTTGACAGAATAAACAATTTTTAAAAGCTAATTTTTTTTACCAAATTTTTATTTTTTAACTATTATAAACAGAAGAGAAATAAAGCTTTTTAAATATTTACATATTTGTTTATATTATATGAAGTTTTGCTGAAATATTTTTTTAAATATCTGCAATTTTAATTTCTTTTAAGTTTTTTGCCCTTTTTTTTTTTTTGTAATTTGTTATCTTGAATCTGGAATACTTAAGGAGTAGTACGAGCACCCATAAATTAAGATTTGATGAAGATAAAATTGTTATCTTGTTCATACGAAATATTATCTCGAGCAAAATATAAAATAAAAAAGTAATAAAATAGTTCTAATATGCCGCTTATACTAAAACAAAAAATAATTAGTTTCAGAAAAACAAAATTTCTAAAACTACACCTTATTTCTTCCCAATATAGTTTTTGTTGACATTCAAATTTCTTGGATATTTTTTATTTCTGCTTTATTTGCTATTTCTTCGATTAGAGAATACGTAGTTTCCATATTAAAACATATTTTAACAATTTTTAATAAATTATTTATTGCAATAATTTCATAAACAAAACAAATAATTTCTATAAATATAAAATTTTATTTTTCTCTTTATATATAAAAGCTACGGTTCTAATATATGCTAAACAGGATGTATCATAATTTTTATTATTTTTTTTTATTTTATTGATTTTTATTTGGTTTTCAATAAAAACTAGTTAAAAATGGTTTTGGAGTTGTATGGAAAAACCAAACAATTTATGAAGGTTTTTATTCAAAAACCAAATAAAGCCAAAAACTACTAGTTTTTGTTTGGTGTAAATGGCATAGAAGAAACTTTCAAACATTTTTTTTTACAAATTGAAAATATAAATGAACATTTAAACAATTTATTTTAAGTCTTCTTGACTTTTGATTCATTTCAAAAAATGCAAAAAAGTGTTAATATTTAACACATTATTCTTAAATATTATGAACTAAAATCAATGAAAGTAAATTCTTATCTGTGAGAATTGGATTTTAGTAATCGTAAGTGGCTCAATTTTGTTGCCGATCTGATAAGAATGATTCAAGGTGATAGTGGAAATCGTCAAAATAGTGAACCAAAAAGAAATTAATCTAAGTGTCAACGTAAACAAGAACATAAGATGAAAAGAAATCCAGATTTTGGTGCTGCCTATAAATTTATTATGAAAGATTATTCGCCAAAAATTTACGTTTGTCCATTGTTGCCTAGCGAGGCCTCAGATATTTGCTCTAGGGTATGGTATTTGCCGAACTTTGGAGCAGTCAATCGTAATAAGTCTGGAAAAATTCGTTTATTGTTTGATGCTGCCAAAACCGTAAAAGGTGTCTTGCTGAATTCCAAAGTGCTTAAAGGCCCTCAGCAAAATAAGCATTTGCCGTCAGTTTTATTTAATTTTCGTGTTGTTGCTGTAATAGTATGTGCGATCAACAAAAAAATGTTTCACCAAGTGCTTGTGGCTCCTGAAATTCTTTTAGTGCTAAGATGATAGAAAACCACCTGATTCCTATGAAATGTTTGAAATGATTTTTGATGCTACTTGTTCACCTTGCGTAGCCCAGTATGTCGAAGACACAAATCCTCTTAGGGGTCATTGAAATTGTCCAACAGGTAGGTGGCATACATAAATCAGCTGGTTCTGAACTGCTGATGAAAATATTAAAGTTCACTTTGTAGCTGCAAAAACTAGATGTGCATCTTTGAAAATTATGAATATTTCTCGGCTCAAGCTACAAGCTGCAGTTTTAGGCACTTGTTCGATACAGCAGTTTTAAAAGAGCGTTCTATAAACTATTTGTTGGAGTGATTACACAATGGTTATTAATTAGATTGGTTGGTAGATTGTAGCTACAAATGGTCTAGATGATGAAGAACTTCGCCCAAAATTTGCATTGTTGGTGAGCGCCTCTAGTATTATTGAATTTTATAAATTTACGTCATATTTAAAATTGAAATGTGCGGTTGCTTGGATAATACGTTTTGTAAAACGATGTCAAAGAAATCTAGCCCAGTTGTCCCTTTGTCGCCAAGAAAAATGAGCTGAAATGGAAATAATTAAAAAAGAAGGTTAAAACAGATAGTGAACTGTATGCCTTGTCTCCATATATGGATGAAAATTCAGTTGGTTGGTAGTCATTTTATGCTAATACTGAATTGATTGTGGCCCATGTATGTGAAAAAATTAAGTATAAAAATTTTGAAGCCACAATATGTGAAAATCGTAGATAATTTTGGATTCCTCGTCTCGGATGATTTTACGCAAATGTATTTCTAATTGTTTTATCTGTAGACTTCGTCGTACATTGTCGATGCCACCACTTATGGGTTCTTTACCATAGGACAGATTGACGCCTTATATTCGGCCCTTTTCCTACTATGGTGTAATTTCTATTGTTCGTCGCCATGAGAAACGCTGGGTACCTCTATTTACTTGCCTCACAATATGAGCAATACATTTGGAAGTCGCCTTTGATTTGTCCGTAGATCCGTGTATTCTTACCATACGCAATTTTGTAAATCGACTTGGCCTGCCTACAAGACTTAGGAGATATAATGGCAAAATGTCTTTTGGTTCTAATTAGGTTGCCATATTTAGGAAGAGCTACCATTGAAAGGTATAGACTGGCAGTTTAATTGTCCCCATAATTATGTAGTCCAGTGCACAGTTTCCTTATTGAAGCAGATTATTGTGAATTCTCGTCAAGTAATCCACTTGCCGGTAAGCCAAGAGGATGAGGAACCATTAACATCAAATAATTTTCAGCTAAATTGCCCTAATTTCACACACTCCTGCCGGAGAATTATCAGATCTTCCAGTTTCACTAAGAAAGCAGTGGCGCATTTCCCATCAGTTACGCGATCATTTTTGAAGTCACTGGATTAAAGAATATTTGCTCACATTGACAAGGCGTTCTAAATAACGTCAACGAGCGAAGCCCATATCTGTTGGTGATTAGTTTCTTATTTGTGATCAAGCCGTGATCCGTAGGGTTTGGAGACGAGGCCGTGTTGAAAAGTTGTTTAAGGGTAGAAATGGTGTCATCCGTACGCACTAGAGCACTGCGGTAAGTAGTCTAATTATAATTATTTTTATATTTTTCACTAGTGTTTGCTTTTTAAATAAAAATAAACTGTCCCACTGTTCTGGGCCACTTAATAAGAAAATTGTGTCTTGTTATTTTTGATGGTGTTGTTAAATTCATTCCTTATGGATAACAGTCGTAGCCAGCGACTTCAATATTGATTTGAATAAAATTTCGTTACAAAATAACGAACAATTTGTCAAAAAATGAAAATTTAGTAAAACAACAAATCGTAAGTAAAACAACAAACAATTTTATTCGATTTAACATCCTCAAAAGAAGTTAAATTCAATATATTATCTGTTAATTTAACTATTTTTGGTCAATTTTAAAATTAACTAATATATTTTAGCCAATTTAAATAAAATTCTTCAATATTTTTTATCAAATCAACTGCCAATACCACAATCATCATCATCTCAAGAACGAGTAGTTTTAGTTTGTGGAAAACTGTACGACAAATATTTTAGAAAACTTTCAACTTCAGAAATTGAAAGGCATTGGTCGGCGACCAAAAATTATCGTTTAAATGAAATTGTGTGCTCTAAATGCACATCTGATGTATTCAATAAATGGTCTAAGTAAAAAAGCCGCCAGGATTTAAATTGGTACGGAAATAGTGTTCTTAGTTTAATGAAATTTTTAATTAATATATGTTTTTCTTTTTTTCAGATAGATATCGTTTTTAAAATTAGTGCTCAAATGCGTTTTTTATCGTATAAAGGATCCAACACACTAACTTTTATTACAAAATATGAAACAAATGGAAAACATATCTGAGAGTAATATTATTCTAATTATTAAATAACAGAATTTCTTATTTTTAAATACTTCTTCTATTCAAATTCAAAAAATTCACTTATAAACAAAATCTCCATTACGTAAGTTTTCTGATGTTTAAACTAAGTTTTATTAAAATATTCTTCTTTATAGTGTTTTATACTAATTATTTGGATATAAGAGAACCTGTCCAAAATAAGTCACGTGACAGGTGATAGGTCTAACGCTTTGTATGAAGAGGACCTTTCACTTTTAGATGGCCTTGTCATTGAAGGGGGTTAATTACAGTTTTCCCAATTTTTAATCAAATTTTCAAATTTTATTTCACTAAAAAAGTAATTCTAACAATTAAAGTACGTTGAATGAAATTCGTTTATTTTTTCCAAAAATTCTGATTCAACTAACGAATTCATTGCTTCAAGGAAAATATTCATTCCGAAACATTTCGGAAAAATTCGGAATTATTTAAAAACATATAAACTTATGTGTATGTGTATTCAAATAGAACTCGAACACCAGTAATGAATACACCGAATTAAAAGAATTACTCCAAAGTTGGAATTTGGATCATTTGCTGGATATCTTGACAAGTAAGTTTATTAATGTTTATTTTCTTAAATTTTTATGATATTATATTTCTCTTGGATAAAAAAAATACGATGCAGAGGAATGTGTTACATGTCTGAAGTACGAGGTTGTCAAAAGTATTTCTGAATATAAAAATCAAGCGCTTTTCTATAAGTAAGTGTTCATATCTTAAATATTTTAATTTAATACTTATTAAATAATTGACAAAGATTTCGGCATTGCAACCGGTAAACGCCAACGTGTGATTCATAACTAGCTGGAAAATTTCGTAAAATTTGAACGTTATAAAAGAAAACAGCAGGAAGTATTTTGTTTTTTTAATATACAACGTGGAACTCTATGGAAGTTGTTATGATTGTTTGAAACAGCGCACGGGAATTTTTCGAGACATCTGTAAGTTATCTTCTAAACTCAACCCTTCATTTTGGCTATTGATACTAAGGATATGAAATTATTTACTTATTTAATTTTTATTTTCTGCTTATATTGAATATAATGTAATTTACATAATTTAATCATTTAATTAGAAATAAAATGAATACAAAAATTGTAGAACAAACCTATTATTGCAGTATATTTTCAACGTGTAGTTTCAATGGGTCAACGTATAAGTTCAATAAAAGTCAACGTATTGTTAAGTGGAATTATTTTATTCCCTAAACGTGTTCATTAAAACAAAATACGAATAAGTTTAATAAATGAACTTTGTGTTGAGTTTAAAGACTGTATGGATGTTAACGTATGGCAATACGTTGTTTCAACATACCTGTACGTTAGATCAAATTTACTCGAGAAATTCTTTGACACAATGAAAATTTACATTGGATTGATGTTAATTTTTGGTTCAGTGTATGGTAAATTTCTTTTGCTTTTTCATACTTATTTCTTAAATGTTGAATCGAATCGAACATACGTTTTTCTTATTTATCTTATGTTTTGTATACTTACATGCTAACTGCTCCACCACAGGTTATTTTTGCTTTTGTTATACTATTTGTGGTTTTAACAATCATAGTTGAAATTGACTCTTAACTGAGATTTGGTGAGAAAGGTTGTGGCAATTGATTCTCTCCTAAAACTTGATGAAACATGGATGCAATTATCAGTGTCATATAATTTTACATAAATTTCAACATTTTGTAAATTTAATTGATTTAGAACAAAAAAAAAAAAAAAAAATGAAATTAATTGAAATATAAATTTAATGATTCAATTAACTCAAGGAAAAAAAGAATATATAAAAAAATATTAATTGATAATCAGCATTTTTTGTCTATAAAAATGTAACAAAAAGGAAAGATATTTAAAATAATCCGCTTAAAACGCCACCCAAGCAAATTGACAAAATGAATCAACATACAAACACTCGAACGTTTGAACAATTTCTCGTCCTTGTTATTAGAAAAAGTGCTGAGTAACTAAGCATTTATATTGTTGGTTCTTAAGGAAATATTTATTAAATTGGAAAAAATAACTGGGGAAATAAATAAAAAAAAAAAAATACAATCAAAACTTTAAATAACAGTATTTCTGGGAACGCTTGGTGAAATTTAATGATCTAAACGGCGTTTGAATTGTAATTATATTAAATTAAAATATTTAAAATATTTAAGATGTGAACACTTACAAATAGAAACCCGCTTGATTTTTATGTTCAGAAATTTCACAAATAAAAATGTCTTTGATAAATGCATTTCAATGCAATTGCATTTTTTAAATGAATTTTTCGTTGAATATGCAATTTCAGATTTTTGATTTTTAGAATATCTAGAAAGTAGAAAATTTTTATATTAAAATAAAAATCCAAATTTTTTGGTACGCATACAACCACTATGTACAATTTTATGTACTAGAATAATTAATACTACACTAATTAATATTGCAATTTATAGTACACAAATCAATTTAAAGTACACATAAAGAAAACTGAAATTGATAAATGTATAAAAATTTGTTCCAAAATTCCTTGGATTTAAAAAATGTCACTAATTCAGAAACTCTGTTATTAGTGATTTAGGTATTAAGATACGCTTTACGTTTAATATCAACATTTGTGCACTGGTGGTTCGAAAAAGTAAATTTTATTGATAGTTTTGAATCAGAGATATCAGAGAAACTGTCATAATAGTCGCAGAAACTGGATTATTCAGCAGGCATCCTTAAAATTAATGTAAGTAATATTTAAATATTTGCTAATATAATTACATTATTGAAATCTTAGTTAAGCATTGTTCAGACTAAACAAATATTATTTTAAACTGCACCCCTCTTCCCATTTTGCATCACCGACTATACATTTTTCATTAAAAATTTTTTATGTTGTAAATAATATTTTATTTCGTCTTATATTTACTCACAGTTATTCATTATGTTAAAGATTTATGTATGTTTTTAAAGGCCGTATGTACTTTTTTGGGGTGTGAGTGAGTAAAAAAAGCTAAAACGGAAAAACTCATTGTTTGTATTATTTTAATTTTAACAATGATCTAAATGTAAAATACATTCAATTTTCTAAATATGTTTTTGTTTTTGTTTTATATTTGATTTTGAAATCAACTAAATTTAGTCAGAATAAAAGAATAATTTCTGATAAGAAAATTTTTAGTATTAGGGGCCCATGATTTTCAAACAGTTATACAATTTTAATATTTTTTATTTTATTTGAATGATATGTTCATTCTGTACCAAATGCAACTTTGATCATTAATTTCTAAATATTTCAGCATACAAAATTTTTTGTCCTTACATTACCCTTTAACTATACTTACACTGGTTTATAGTGTAAGTCATCCTTCATTATTCTTTACATAATTTATCTGCAAAAAAGTGCAACACTGGATGTAGGAATACTTTCAAAAAATTGTATTATTTTGTATTTTATAAAACAATATAAGAGTTTAGCTTTGCACAGTGGTTCCAAAACACATTTTTGGAAATAATTCTGTAATTTGTGATCCATTAAAGATACCTGAATAAAAGTTTTATAGTTGATTTGGAGGAGCACAGTTGATAACCTCCGGTATGTCATCTTTTTAAAAAATCTTCAAAATTTCATTTATGATTAAATTTATACAAAAAATATGCTTACATGTACAACCTGCACATATCCTTTCGTTTAAAAAATATTTACGACGAAATAAATTAGTCTCTCAGTTTTGGCCTCTTTTTTATACTTTTTTAATTAAGACCATAAAATTTTTTAAAATATCCACTAGATTCCTTATAAAATTCTAAATAATATTGCTGCAAGAGTTATATAAATATATGGATCCGATAAAAAGTTATATTAGTCTGAAGTTGAAAAAAAAAAATAACTATTTGATTGTTTTCCAAAAAGGTAGTAATATTTTTTTACTTATAAATTTTTTTTTTTTTTATTTTGTCTTAAATATTTTTTTTAATGCCTTGAATAGAAATTTTAACGCAAATAAGTCCTATCCAAAATTTATCAATTTTCAACATTTTTTGGGATAAAAAAAAAATATGTTAATTAAATACCTCCATATGTTGGGAATACACAAAAAGTACTTTCTGGCGGACAACTTTTATAACACGGTAACGATTTCAATGGAAGAAGTTAGATTTTAAAAGACGTGTTTCCCGGAATGATATTTTGGGCATTTTGATCAAAAAAAGTGCAAGTTTTTCTTAATTCTTTAATTTTAGGACAAGATTAGATTATCCTCATTATGTCAAAATGTCAATAGGATATCCTTGTCGGTTTAAATTTTATTTCAATTTAAATATTAACTTTATTTTTCACAAAAAGTGCTCCAAATTTTAAATTTCCGTTTTTCGGGCCATTTCTGAAGAAATTTGACCGAATTTCATTTAAATAAAATATTTAGTATAACACTTTTCTTTATAATCGAGGAACAAATTAGGAAAATATTATGAAAACTAATAAAAGTATTACAGCAAACAATATTTAGTTCCTTCTTCCGTCAAATATATCCGTCCTGACGTCCATCCGATGTTGAAATATTTATACACTTTCCGTTGGTTGAAGCTTTAAAATGTATAAGTTACAGACAAAGTGCTTCAATTTTCTGACCCATACATTTAAAAATTCTAAAGCCTTGAACGACTTTTGGCGAAACGTAATGTAATGATTATTGTATCATGTCCGATAGCTAATTTTATGCAAAATAAATAATAAAAAATATCTTAGTGAAATTGGCACAAGTAATTATTTTGACATAAGTGTGAGGGCTGTTGAAATTGGTTATGATCGGTTTGTTATTTCATCTGGTTCTCAAGCAAATGTGTTCCCAATATAAGGTTTTAATCTTAATAATGACTTAAATGTCAAAAAATTTTTAAGAAATTTGGCACAAATAAATTTTTTGTAAGTGTTAATATGCCTAACAAATTTCATGAAGATCTGTTCACAATCAATTCAACCGTAGGTCTCGTATGCCAGCATCAAAAAGAATAGTGTCTTCGTTATTATATTTTTGCAGTTTAACTGTTTTAGAATGTATACGAGCAAGATAATGCAATAAATTTTAACTAATATTTACATAGTATGGACTAGCTAACAGTTTTTAGGTAAAATCTTATATGTCAACCGATTTTTAAGCTGGTAAGAAACAAATTTATAAACATAATGAGGTATTATTACTATCAATATTATGTAAAATATTGAATTTTGAGACTATTTGGTCCTATCCTAATGTATTAGTATAATAAAGTAGTTTTTAATAAATATCACAAGTTATGTTGCGCCTTTTTTTTTTTTTTTTTTTGTTTTTCATCTAGTCAGCTAGGAGTAGGCATCTTTATTGAATTAGATACAATATTATATAGCTAAAGTCCTACATATGTTCCCCGTAACAAAGTGTAACGGTTCCACTGAATTGAAAATTAACTAAATATAGTATCTTTTAAAATCTGCGGTATCTATTTAAAAATAAAATGCCGAATGTAAATTTTTCAATTTTAGTTTATTTGGAATTAACTGAATTTCTAAAATTAGCAAAAAAATAATTTATTGATACAATCCTTGTCAAAAGAAAAAATGCCTCAATGTTCTTTTCCTTTTTAGCAGATTAAAAAAATTTTATTCAGCAAAATGAGCAAGTGTGCGTCATTTAATTATTCGATTTACTTAAAGGTAATTACTGGTAAGATAATCTCTGCAATATATTTTATACGCAGAAAGCGTGAAATATAACTGGGGTAATAAAAATAATAAAATTGCATAAGTAGCAAGATGTTAAATTTTCAAACGTTATAATAACAATAGTGGCTAGCAACCACCTAAATAAAATAACAACTTATAAAGTCGTCAACAGAATTTGTAAAACATACCTACATCGTTATATCATGAATTCCATGAGACATCACATATATGAAAAATACTTTGGTCTCAGATTTTGTTTATACCTTCGTCTCAGATTTGATTTTCTTGTGTTCTTTATAAAATTACATTGACGTATTTATTTTATTATTTTTTAATTTAAAAGAAAGCGATTTTATTCACGTTCTTAGTATTGTAAAAATGAAAACATTTCGCTTTTAATGTAATTTTAATTATACACATCTTTTGAGTCCGATTTCATTGATTTAAAGATCATTATAATTGTTAAAAATTTAGAATATATTTATATATATATATATGTATGTGTATGTGTGTGTGTGTGTGCATGTGTGCATGTGTGTATGTGTGTGTGTGTGTGAATATTTAGCAAACCTGTCAAATTTTAACAAAATATCTTTTTAAAAAATTGAAAAAATGCATTTTAAAATGCACTTGAGTAATTGCAAATGCATTTGTGCATCTAGTGCAACTTCTAACTAAAATTTTATTTTTGAATTATTAATCTTAAAGCAAATATAAAAACTGTTAAAACATTTTTTTAATTCAATGAAATCTATCATTTACATATGCGTAAAATTTACAAAACACTAAAATATTTAAAAAAGTAAATTTTTTATGAAAATAAATGTTGGTAATGGTAAACATTTTCATAATAAACAAATTTTAGAATTTTTATTTTAAAAGTTATAGGGCAAAATCGCAAAAAAGTCAAGGCAACAAATGAGAAATTTAATTTATGAAATAAAATATCTTTTAAACCATAAGAGATAATGTGGTACAGTAAGCATGCTTTTTCTTTGTCTTGCTTAGCAGTATTCAGAAAAGTAAAAATACTTAAAAACCTTTTATATGTTTTTCACTCTCGAGGTGGTCAACCTTGGCCCACTGTAGCGCCGCACAGAGTGCGATTCAAAAAAATGAAATGCAAATAATTACGGAATTTCGGAATGGCTGTCCCGATTTCAATGAAATTTTACATAGTGATAGTAGAGGTGTAGGCGAGTTTAAGCTTTGAGATTGGATCATATAAACCTATAGGGGGCGGGTCCACAGGGCCCAAATTTGGACACCTCGGATATAAAATTTTTTAAAAACGTTCCTGATTCCATATATCTGAATCGATTTGAAAGATTTTTCTATAGAAGGATTCTGCTTATATCTTTCAGTTTAAGAGATATTAGGCTTCAAAGATTAAAATTTTTACTTTCTAGCCTGCCTTGGTGAAGTTTTTTCACTACAGTGAGTCCAAATTACACCCATCAAAAGTTATAGGTATTTAAATTTTAATTTTGAAAAAAGTTATATAAAATTTTTTTAAGTAACATATAGAATATTTATATTTTTCTAAAAGATAATCTCTGTAGCAAATCCAATAATAGATGATAATACTGGATCAGATGATACTATAATATTATTAAAAATATCTCCATTTTGCGACAATCTGGAAAATTTTCTTGAGCTAAACTGGTGAACATGTTTGAAATCTCGACTTCTCGATTCTTGGGGCTCTTCCCAAAATTCTCCTAAGGGAAGAATATTATGCTTAATTATTATTTGTGCATGGAATATTATTTTATATTTCCAAGGATACAATTTTAAATTGTTTTTGAAATTTCATATGAATATTCGCCAATTTTTTTTTTTTTTGACTAACTTGCTGTTAGCTGTTTATTGACATTAAAATGATTTTGACTCTTCGTAATAAATCCATATCAATTTCTGTAAAAAAAAAAATTGCCGAGCTATATTACCATCGTTCCTACTAAGTTTATCAATTTTTAGTCCAGTCTGTTGTTTAAATTTCTCTTGAGTTCTCTCCTTCTCGCTTGCTTTCGTTTTCTTCAGTTCCTCATTATTATTTCCAGATTTATTTTCGTTTCTTGATTTTATACTTCAAATCATATGCCAGATTTAGGAAGTATTCCAGAAATCTTATTCTAATGTAAAGGAGATATTCCGTGTTTTAGAACATTAATTGACATTTCTCATTTTGGATATATTTGTAAATTCTGATCTCTTTTCTTCAACAATTCCAACTAGAGAAGTTTCCTGTTATGGCGTTGCTGACTTTCCCATCAATCATTGTAAGTTTCATATCCAATAATATCTTAAATGCATATTCCGACATTTCAATCGAAATAGGATCCACGCTTCTAATCTCTGATTCAATACAGTCTATTAATTCTTGTGTTGTATTTGTTGATTCTTTTCTGAACTCAAAGGAAATATTTTCTTAAGATACTCAGTGGAAAAGTCTGAAACAATCCCTGATGTTGTATTTTGAAGTAATGTAGAAACTCCAATTCTGGATTTCCAATTGGTAATTTCAATGGAAGATGATATAATGCCTTTTTTTCTGTAACGCCCCATATGATAGTAAAACGTCCACAACCTTTGCTAGTATTGCTCTTTTTTAAATTATGCAATTCTGATAGCTAAGTTTCAATTGTAGCATTAGGGCTATAGTTTCTTCTTCCGTGAAAGCTGATAATGATGTTGGTGTAGGTATGTTCTTAACAATTCGTTTAGGACGTGTTACAGTTATAAGAATATTTGCGATGTTTACAGCCTCAAACGGCTGGTTTTCCTTTTTTAACATAGCTTTAAATTTGTCGAAAACTTCTTCAGTAGCATTGCAGACAGTCACTGTTTCTTGAATTTTGAGCACAAATTTCCACCATCTTATATCGAATATCTTAACATAGCTTTCAACTTCGATGATTCCTCATTTTCCAGCTTACTTTTATAATTAGTTTCTAAGTATTGTTTTATAAGAATCATCTTCTCTTGAAAAGGAAATAATTCGTTTTTTAACAAAATGGTACACAAAGCCATTACGTTACCTACTAATTGTGAAGAAACTAACTATATGAATAATTTTTTTTACGATTTCTATTGATTTTGATACCTGATTTTAACACGTGGTTACCTTGCCATGTAGGTAGGCATATTAAACATCATTGTATAGGTAATAGTGTCTTACTTTCAAAAATGTATAATAATATTCGTATTCGTTGAAGACCTTTCGCATTACAATACAATTTTTGCTAATGAATATTTTTCAATAAAACTTTACACTTGAGTAGATTTTTGATGCTCAATTTCAAGCGATGTTTATATTTTTCACATCCCAAGCTTTAAAATTTCCAAAAGTTGAACTTTTTACTTTTTTTTGCTATTTCTTCCCACCCGATAACGGGTAGCAAATTTATATTACAAAAAAAAGATATAAAAATATGGACTGTATAGAAATATAAATTTCGAAAATTATAAATTCGTTAGAAAAATAGGTAAATTTTGAGAAGCCCTGGTGCTCGCAAAATTCAATTAAAAAAAATTGTCCATTAAAATATTTTCTGTTTAGTTATCTTTTAGAAAAATATAAATATTATATATGTTGCTTAAGAAACAGAATGTGACCACTTTTTTGGCAAAAAAAAAGGAAAAAATCTACCTTTTTCCTATAACTTTTATTCAAAATTCTTTGTTAAGAATTCTTTCTTTACACAATTTTGCTATTTGTTGTTAACGAAATTTGGACCCACTGTATTGAAAACCTTCACCAAGGCAGGCTAAAAAGTAAAAATTAATAATATTTCTTAAACGAAAAGAGATAAGATATGCATACGACGATGTTTTCTTATAGAATCTGCCTGTATAAACATCTTTCAAATCGGTTCAGATATAATGCATCAGAACCGTTTTTAAAAAACTTTTTAACCGAGATATCTAACTTTGGAACCCTGTAGTAATCGGGACAGCCTTTATTCCATAATTACTTCCATTTCGTTTTTTGAATCGCACATTGTGTGCCGATGGTGCTTCAGCTACACACTTCAGCCGACAAAATTTTGAAAGCTTAACTCCTCTTCTATCGATGAACCTAGTTTCATCGAATTTAGCTAAGCGGCTTAAAATATCCAGACTTATAATCATAAATCTATGAAATGGCTCTACTGCGCTATGTAAGTTGCAAACACTTGTAGTAGTTTTCCAGCGTGTCGTTGACTAGTGTTAAATTATATTGTAAAAAAGTAGTGAAAACGAAATTTTAAAAATTTAAAATTTTTGCGATTTCAAAATTGGCGCCGAGAATTGCAAAGATAAAAATGGAGGTTAATAACGCTTAGAATTATGCATAGTTTGAGATATTGCTTGTTATTGTGCACTCAACAGAAACGCTGTAGGAGGTGCTCAAACTTGGATAAAAAAACGTGAATGACTCCCAGAGGTGCCATTTTCGCGAGGCACACTCTCAAAGCGAATTCAACGAATTCAAAGTATCGCGTAATAAAAAAATGTTTCTAAATTACATTTTAAAGTCATTATGGCGCGATAAAATATTAATTTGCAAAAATTTTATAACACATTTAAAATAATCTAAAATTTTGCGTACTTTATACTAGATTTTTTTGTGAATTCATATTTATAATAAGTGCAACAAAGAAATTGCATCGAAAGTATTCATGACCTGGGATCGCTTTGTCTTTTATATTTTATAAATCGTCGAGATACACCCAAAGCGTTAATTGAAATTGGTGAAAGGAGACCAATCAAGCGGCGCTCAGAAATAATTTAGCGTTTGAATTTAAGCATTTTTTAGTGTGTATTTTTGTCATTAAAAAATTAATTTTATAGCAATATATTTTGTATTTGCACCTTTTTATTTATTATTATTAATTGAAGCAAAGTAGGTTAAATATCGACCAAAAATTTTAGTTAATTTTTTGTAAATTAGTTAAACTAATGAAAAATCGTCAATATGACTAATTGGATTAGTTAATCAAAAGGTAGTCAATTTGACAAATTTTTAGTCAAGTTAATTAAAATTTTTATTCCAATTAACTTTTTTCTTGATATTAAAGAATTCTAATAAAATTAGTTGAATTGAATAAATAATTTATTCAAATAAAAAAATTTTTTCTTCAAATTGAAGAATGTTTATTCATTTTAACTATTAAATTTTATTCAATTTGACAAAATTTTGTCAATTTTAAAATGCCTTTTATTGCATTATTTTATTCAAATAATACAAAATATGGCTTTGTTTATATGCATATATTTTTGTATCAATTGTTCTATATTTAGTATCATGAAAAATAAAATAGGTAAAATATATTAAAAACTTTAAAAATATTTATTGTATAAAAAATATGTTTCATATTATAGAAATAAGTGTATTTAAATATGCCACATTAAACTTGTGGCCATATGTGAAGAAGTATGTATCTAATAGGTATTACATGACCATAATGAACTAAAACACTGCAATATTGGTGGAATATATAAAATTCCAAATAACTATGTTATTCATTAATTAATTATTTGATATAAAAGGTTCTTCAAGCAGTTATGCGTGCCAAATGATGCCATATTCAATTTTAAATCCCGAAATTTTGTGATTTTCTTTGCACGAAAATGTTTGTGTTTCTCTAGTTTTTGGTCTGTTTTTAATAGTTTAAAGCCAAACTATGAAAATATCCTGTATTCTTTCAATGTAAAAACAATTTCTTGGCATACTGTATATTTTTTATTTCATATAAACCTAATCGAAAAATTATATAAATTTTACTATATTTAATCAAATTTTACTATATTTAATCAAAAAGAAAATAATTAATTCTTCAATAGCAATATTTTCAAATGCAATATTTTATTTGTATATTGAATTAAATTTATTTGCAAAAAATTATTAATATTTTTTCAAATTCCACTGCTAGAATTTATTACTATTTTTGGTCTCGGAAAACCCGAATTAATTTTTTTAGAAAACATACTTTAACATATTCATTATATTATATACATTTTATATTAGACATAATTTATTTAAATAATACTTCATACATTTAAATACTTAAACACTATAATACTTCATACACTTAAATAAACCTTCTTTTTTAACGTGTAAAACTCCAAATTCTTTAAAAAGCAAATAATATTGTTCATAAAGAAATCGCAAGACCCTTTCGAAATACTCCTACACTTGATACAAATTCTAACAAACTTAATATAAAACGATAAAGAAAGATTTAGTCAGTCAAGACCGACTATATGATACCATACACCATTGTGTAAGAACATAAAAATATAGGAAGGGAACTTATATTACAGAATAATGTGTTGATACTAACATCTAGATGATTTTAAGCACTTTTATGCTATTACTGGAAGTGGGTTTATATGGGAGCTATGGCAAATTATTGACCGATGCTTATAAAATTTGGCACTGTTGTTTCTACTTACATAAAACTTGTTTGTGTCTAATATTAACTTGATACTAACATTCGTATGTGATTTATGCACATTAAAGTGATTTTCAGAAGAGGGGTTTATATGGCAGCTGTGGTCAATTGTGGACCGATCTTCATAAAATTTGGTACAAAAGATTGATAATCGTACAGAACTTCTTTGTACCAAATTTCATTAAAATATTCTTATTGTTAAGGCATTTTTGAGTGTTTAAACTCTATTCCAGGGGGACATTTGAAGGGGGGGGGGGGGGGAGGCAATGTGAAAGAATGGACCGATCAAAACTAATTTCAGTAGACTTCGTCCTTGTATCATAAAAAATCCACGTGCCAAATTTCATTGAATTATCTTTAAAATGCGACCCGTACTTTGTGCACAACGTTTACATAAACAGCCAACCAGCCGTCCAGACGTACGGACGAACATCGTTAGATCGATTTAAAAAGTGATTCTGCGTCGATTGGTATACTTTAAGGTGGGTGTTGGATAACTTTTTCTATGCGCTATAAACATCAGCACAAACTCATAATACCCCTACCACCTATGGTGGTGTAGGTTATAAAAAGAAAAACGAAAAATAAAATAGTAATAAATGCGCGCTCTCAACAAAAAATGCTTAAAAAGCAACTAAATGAAAAATTGAGCTTTTTATTAAGGTTCCACTAAAAAACAAACGTTAAATCATGAATGGCAGTTAGTTTGTTGTTGTTATTTGTGTCTAATAGTCAGCTATTTTGAAAAACTTAAACACAAACAATTAATACATTTAGTTAATATTTTGACTACCAAATACGATCATATGGATACCCTACTCTTGGTATATTAACTTACCATATAGTTATTTTTTACGAATGATTAGTATTATAAACTAAATATAAATAGTATTCAATGGAGATCTAAAATATCTTGGAACCGCCATTCAAAAATCAAACCATCATTAAAAGAAATAGTGTTGGGATGCGAATGTCCCTTCAGCCCTTCTTTTTTCGGCTGGGTATACATATGTATATTCAACAATGTCTAGTAAAAATTAAATAAATAATAAAATTATAAGACATATTTGTTACATATATTTTTAAATATTATTAAAAACTCTAATTGTATTTATTAAATAATCTTAGCATGCATTAAGGGCCTTATTTTCTAAAATAAAACGTTTTCAAACGTTTGAAATTTGTATGAAGGATACTGGCAAATTTTTTTAAATTTGATTTTTTTTTATACTAATTTCTGCCTTAAATCTTAAAAAAATAGGTCCAAACTTGTTATGAAGAATTTTCTTCACTTTTACATGCCTTTAGTCTATTTTAAGATATTTATTCAAATTGAAGAATTTTATTTAATATTCAAATCAAAATATTTTAGAAAAAGGTATTTTTGATAAATATTTTCTAGTTGATTTGAAGAAAAAATCTGTTAATTGAAATATTTTATTTTTCGTTATATTCTACGAAAATTTTTCGTGAATATTACCCACTAGATTTGGTTAAGTTTACCTTGTTTGTACTCGATATTTTAAAGGGAGGTTAATACAGAATTATGGTCGCGATTGTATAAAACCTATTGTATTTTATATAACTTCTATGTGGGATCATAGTGCATTTATATTTGATATCAGACTTAAAATGGATTTTGTTTAATTTCTGATTTTTAAGCACCATAATATAATTTTAACTACCATAATTTCTCGTTCATTAATATACTCGTAGTTTAAAAATTTTTGTATTGTCAAAAAATAAAAATAT
This sequence comes from Protocalliphora azurea, assembly GCA_932274085.1. Classification (NCBI taxonomy): domain Eukaryota; kingdom Metazoa; phylum Arthropoda; class Insecta; order Diptera; family Calliphoridae; genus Protocalliphora; species Protocalliphora azurea. The sequence continues at coordinate 157,280,302 of OW026522.1, forward strand.
ATCAATATGTCATTTGAGAGTCTATATCAAGACAAATTGAATTATTTTTTGTTGCTTCTTAGTATGAGAAAAAATTAAAAATTGTACTTTTTTAATCCGAAATAACAAAATATGAAAATATTTTTGAATGAAGTTAAAAATGAAAGAATGATATCTCTTAAAATTGAGACGTTATATAAATGCTTCATTTCACTTTATACACTATATCTAGTCGAAGGAGTAATTACGTAGAATTATTCGAAATAAATTTTTTTACTCTTTTGATGAGTTTGTTATTCAAATTTGGATTTTTATTTTTCAAACCTTTGATGTTTACGCATTTTCTGTCAGTGCGATTTTTATAATTTTATCCAATACAGATTTTCACTCTACACCCAATTCTTTGTCCATAGTTTAATTGACAAGTTTTTCATTTTGACAATTTTAAAGACTCCTAGGGGCTATGTGTGGCAAGTTAGAAATTTTATTTGTACCACATTTTTATAGCGCCATTTCTTGTCTATAAAACACGAATGACTAATTTGCTCTTCCTATTTACTAGAAATTTACTGTGAACAATTGTAGAAAATTCTGTATACCATTGACTTGTGTTAAATTACACTGTGGACAATTCCGTCAAACCAAATACATATTTCTTTATTTTTTTTATTTTTATTATTTTTTTTTTTTTTTGAGAATATATCTGCGCATAGTGTCCGATTTAAAAAATAAAATGGAAATAATGCAGTTTCCGAACGACGATTTCAATAAATCACATAGTGTTAGTAGGGGTGTAGGCGAGTCCACATTTGTTCAAATTAGAAGAACAAAAATACGAAAATAAAAGCTTAACAACTGAAGTAATTTTTATTGCATTTACTAGTAAACATATCATTTATTATGGAGAAAACACCTAGAATACCGGAAAGTGTGCATAGCCAGAATTGTGAATTTTGAAAATTGCAACTTTCAAAAATATTTCAATTTTATTTAAAATTTTTATGAGTATGTTAACTTTAACTGCATATATCTCAGTAAATACGCAGATATTGATATTACTTTTGATATGCAATATTAAATGTTTTCAAATTATTTGGATATCATTATTTAAGTAAAAAATCAGTAAATATTAAAAAATATACTTTTTTTAATTTTATTTTTAATGGACTAGAAGAAAAAAAGTCCCATTGAGTTTGAATTTAAAAACACGATTGGAATATAAAAGCTTATCCATAAAATTTTATTTGGAAATATTGGTTGCGAATTTTTCCGACTTTTTAAAATACTAGAAAATATGTGGTATACCTCATATTAATAATTTCTTGAGTATTATTTCAAAATTTGAGGTAATGGCGAAAAAATTGTTATATATATATCAGTATGGGAGAGTTTGTGGTGGGGTATGAAACATATTTAAAACGATTGTTATTCGTTATATCAAAACCGATTTGAAAAGCTTTTATATTATTGGATTCTGCTGGATGAGATGTACAAAAACGTATGTTACCTCTTTTAGTTTACAAGGTATTTGGGTTCATAGAATAAAATTTTGACTTTCACATACTTTGGAGAAGTTTTTTTCACTATAGTGGATCCAAATTATATATGCTTTTGAATTTGAATTTTGAAAAAAACCGTATTTTCACCTTTTTTCAAAAAACAAAAAAAAAGTAGTCACATTCTTCTTCAGCTATATTAAAAATTTTATTAAGTAACATGTAGAGTATTTATTTCTTTTTATAGAAAACTTTACACAAAACAGGTTGAAAATTGATTCCAGCCTAGACCAGATTTTTCGTGAAAAATTGATTTTTTGAATAACTATAAATATCTTATCTAAAAAATCTTTCTTAGTTAAAATATCTTAACGAAAGTGATTGTAGATTCTTTTGAATTTTGCCCATAAAGACAATATTTGTTTCAAGTCCGGTGAATCATGCTTGCAAGCTTTTTAGAATACATCAGAGATTCCGAAACTGCATTCTGTTTGGAGATTAAAGCTTTAGTATTTTAGAACATATAATTTAAAATCAAAATTTCGTTACAAAATATTTCAAATTCTGTACTTAACCCTATTGTGTGATTGGGGTCGTTTTCAATTTTAAAATCATCTCCATGAAGGCACCTTTCGGAAAGGTATAGAATTATATGTTCTTAAAGAAAATTTTATTTAAGAGAAAAAAGAGTGTGGACACTTTTCGGCCAAAAAACACAAGAAATTATAATTTTTACAATTTTCCATTTCAAAATCGTTTTTTGTCTTTTTTGGACTCCGAAAAGATATCTTTAAACAGCATTACAAAAATGTTCGTTATAAGAAAATAAACTTCAAAATGCAATAGAGACATATTCTTCATTTACGAAATATTAAGATTTTGTGGACATCTTTTGCCATATTTTCATTATTTCAACATGTAATTGTATATATTTCGGAAACTTTTCAAGATATCATTGGAAAGATGTAATTTGATTTCGGAAAGTTCTTACTTCCATCTTTACAGGTTAACAGACCAAAATAATGTAACATTTAATGTAATGTAATGTGTAATTTTGTTTTTACCAATAGGAAAAAATTTTAAAATTATGTAATTGCGAATTTTTTTCTAGCTGTCAAAATGATATTTAGATTAATTATACGGGTGACCTCCAAAAATTGAACTTAGTCTCATTTATATTCTTTAAATCCATTTATGTTATTTATTTAAGCAAAAGGCATTTTAGTTTAAGCCAATAATATTTAATGATTATTGAAACTTTTTAGTTGTAAATGTATAATTACAACAAATCTGGGTTCCTTTACATAGCCTGCATTGTTAAATTAAACGAAAACTTAGACGGCATTGGAGATTGACACGAAAATTATTCACACAAAATCTTAAGAGTTTCGCTGTAGTAGTTCTTTAGATATCAGACTATCAATATTTGCTTTGTATGGGGGCTACGACTCCATCTAGTCCAACGCATCTAGTGTTCATCGGAATTTTTTATCTTTGTAAGATAATTATTATTCACAAAATCTTAAGACGTACTCAGTACAGTTCTTTAGATATACGATAAGTAATATATGCTTTATATGCTTTCCCCTGTTTCGATCATAAAATATAGTTGTATATATTTTTTTATTATTGTCCATTTACATAACAATATAAACGTATATGGACCGATATTTCCCACTTTCAATATCAAACTAAACTTATGAAAAACAATATTTGCGCCAAATTTCGTGCTTTCGATAGAAGGATGAAAATAGCCAGATCGTCTTAGATTTTCACAAGTATAAACTTTAGGGGATCTAAGACGAATATTTCTATATGTTACAAAAGGAATGACAAATTCAATATACCCCCGTCTTTTTGAATAGGTGTTATAAAAATGTTTGTTGACTATAGAACTATAGAAATTTCAAAATTTAAAATTTTTATTTGAAAATGATTGAAAAGTTTTCTATGGGAACAAATTAAGGTACTTTTATACTTTTTTGTATATTTAATTTTTAAAAAATTATTTTTTAAATTTAAAAGATTTTAAGAAAAATTTAATACAAATATTACATATATATATATACGAGGCCTCGATCTGCGTCATTAATGAGGACCAGAGAATTGCGATGCATATTTACACTGTTTTCTTAATAATTGTTTCCAGAATAAAAAATCGAAACCTGAGCGTAATAATATTTAATAATGTGATGAGTTTATTATTAATGTTTTTATGATTACATTTACAGTTTTTTGATGAAAATATATAATTCAGAATCGTTTACAACATCTGTAAAAATTTCATTACGTGACATTTTCCGTATACATATATAACAATGTGTAAACAAACACAAATGTTTTGGAATAAAAATATTTCATGAATTTTATGAAAGATCGATAAAAAAGCGAAATTTCAAGACCTTAAGTCTTCTTGTAAATAATCAGATCAATTAATAACATTAATTTTTAGCATTGAAAAGGCGGTTATTTTCACTTAAAAAACTTCACAAATAAAAAAAACGCAGATTTTTAATTTTTTCATTTCATCTTATAAAAAATTTATTGGCTAAACAATTCAATTTAGATTTTTTATCTTAAACTTGTTTTTTTAATTTCTTAAGTCATATTAAGTACTTACTTTTGGATGTGTTCTTCGGGGAAATGCTACTTTTGGATCGACCTGTAACACAATGAGAAAAAATTATTAAAAATAAAGACAACCAAAAAAGAAAACAAATAAATTCATTAAATTCCGAAAACTTAAAAATGGCAATATGTTTAAAATAGTTTGCTTAACAAATATAATATTTAATTCAAAATCAAACTGTAGTTTCTACAGTTGTGTCATTCCATTTGAAAGCAGCATAAAAAAAATTACAAATTTAGGCCTTACCTCTCCAAATTTGATGATATTTGGTACAATCATTATAATATTCAAAACTACACAGAAAAAATTAAATTTCATATTTTATTACTAAATTCTTTACTGAATCGGACCTATATATATATATATATATATATACATACATATATATATTAGAAAATTCTCACAGTTTTTTACCACGTTTTTTGTGAAAAAATAAAAATAATTTTTGGTTTCATTCATGAACATAGAATAATAGTATTATATCTTAATTGTTAATTAAATGTTAAAAAAAAGCTCTATTACTTCGAGCCGTCTTTCACGATACATCAATGTGCAAATTGATCTAAAAGAAAGTATTGTTATTAAAAACTAAATAATTTTTATTGAATATTTCTTTAAACAGGTCTGATATGTTCTAAATGCAAATATGACTGATCCATTAATATAATTTGTTATAAAGAATTTTAATTACGTAGAAGTTATATGCACCGAATTTCATTAAAATATTGCTATATGTGAAAGGTTTAAACACGACTTTGAGTGGATATGTGTATGGGAACTAGGTCAAATATGAACCACGATACCTTTAAGATTGCGAGCCAGCTAATCAGAAGGATGGAAATAGTTAAGGTGTACTTTAAGACACAACACTCCAACGACTTATGGTGGTGTAAGGCAGGAGTTCCCACAGAATTATTCTTACGAACGCTTTTATAAATTTTTATCGGTGAATAAACGCGTAAACTGAGTTAGTCTTCCTTTCAATGCATAATGTAGAGGCTACAATGACCTTAGAAAGTAAGAAACAGTCCTTCAGTTTCTAGCTTTGACCTAGAATTTTGATTCCTAGCGAATTGGTCTACCATCTCGAATAAAAATTCTAAGATATTGTTAGTGACATCAAGACGTGTGCGAACACCCATTTGGGAATCGTTGGTTTGGCTAAACAATTGAACAGAATTAGGTGCGGTAAAATAATTACACATACCAAGTTCTATGAAATAATATAAAAGATTCCCATTTATAAACACATACGATTTAAATGGAACGCGAGCCAAACGGCTATAAATACGAACGGACGTAGTCAAATCGATTCCATAATAATTATGTTAGTATAGAGTATAAAAAGCAACACTACTTACGTTCATTATATGTTTTCAGATCCACATTTAAAAGATTTCCGAATTATGTGGAATATTTATTATTGCATTTGTATAAAATCTTTACTCAAATGAATACAATTTACCTCTGGACATCTACAAATATTGTATTTCATATACATAAATGAGCTATATTTTTCAGCATTTTATTCATTTTATTATTTTTTACTAAACTAGTTAAAATAAAGAAAATTGTTTTTGTTTTTTATAATGAGTTGGAGAGTATTTACAACCAATGAAATAAAAAAAATTGAAACCAAATATTATTTTTTATTAAATTTAATTTAAATTCAAATAATGATTTGTTTAGAAAAATGTTAGCCATCATTTTTTCTGCATACGACTTGCGCAAAATTTCAAATAATTTTATCAAGTAATAATGTGCAAAGTTGTTCACATAAATTTACAAATATCTTTCAAAACAAGTTTAATCTTATATTAAAGGTATCAAAATTACCTATATTTTATGTCATATACGATCTATATATATATATATATATATATATATATATATATATATATATATATATATATAATTTTCCTCAACATTAAAATGGTTCACATCTCACTATTTATAATTCACGGATAAATATCTCAAAAAAATTGTATTTTTAAAATTTAAGAAAAAAATATATGTTAATGGCGAAAATGTTTGCTATACAGCTGGTAAGTGGCATACTGGGACTCGCAATAGTTAATGAACTGTTACAAAAAAAATATATATATACTAAATATAAAGTTTTTATTTCAATTTGCTTTATTTAGTTTGTGACCAAATATAAAAATCGCCAATTACTTCCATATATCATCCAAATTTAATGAAATTTGGTAGAAACATTAACATTAGCACTGGTAACGCAAATATCGAGTTTTATCATGGTTTCCTTATTGGTTCACGATTTATAACACCTCTGAAATAAGATAAAATTATGTTTTTTAAAAATATTATTTTTTAAGATATTTATCTGCGAATTATAAATCGTGAAATATCGATCCTTTTAATGTTGAGTAAATATATATAATGTATGCGATATTTAAATTAATGTTGATACCTTTAATATGAGTCCACAATGAATCTTGAATCATAAATTTTTTGAATGATACTAGCACTTTTGTGTAGGCAACTTTGTACATTTTTGTTGGCTATTTTACATATTCAAATCGCTACGTTTCGCGTGCTACTTAATAAAATTATCTGAAATTTTGTGTCAATATCAGTTTTGACAGGTATGATGATTGTACCATCAAATTCGGAAGAGGTGAGGAAATCAGTTGGTTGGTTTTAAATGCATTGACTTAGTTATAAACTTTCAAATAAATATTGAAATTTTTATGATGAAATAAATCGATAGAAAACTGCCAACACACCCCGGAAAATTTATAAATAAATTGAAACTGTTAAAAACTGAAGCTAATGATAATCATCAAATGCCGAATCTTTTTGGTCCGGATTGGGATAATTAAAGAAGATATTATATGAATACTTAATTTGTATTTTTACTTTGTTTCATAGCAGTTTCTTTGCGGAACGTCTTTTTTCTAAGTTATCACTAATAAGAAATAAATTGTCCAGCAGACTTAAGGTCAACACTTGTGAATCTATGCAAGTACAAAAGTACAGAAGTTTAATTAATAAAAAGATTATTTTATGTTGACTACTCTTATGAATTAATTTTTATTTTTGCAATAATAAAAATTATTGGAAATAAATTATTTTGTTATTAAAAAAATTGGATTTAGTAGGTTTTCTTAAAATACAAATTTTTTTGGTTTGTTTTTATGAAATAAACAAAGTTTAAGGAGTTTTTTTCAAATACCCCTTTTTTAATCCCCTTTTTCATTTTCACATTCCTTAGATCAGATTTGTGTTCTGCTGCTTCTGTTTAGTACCAACATATACTTGATCGCATGTGTTTTTATCATTCCCAGTGCTAATAATTATTGTATGTTTGGTGCAATTATTTATACATTTACAAACTTTAAAATAATATGATGATGTCCAAATATTATATACCATAATTTAACGTTAACATATCATTATAAATGCAAGGAAATAATTGATTTTGAGGCTTTGCAAATAATTTCGAATTAAGAACTACATAATTTTCTTTTTATTTCAGAAACAAATACCATTATTTTTAGTAGTTGCCATAATCTAATCTACATATTTCAGGTACTACACCAACAAAACAATTATTTAAAAATATTTTTTTAAAACAACAATTTTCAATTTTTTTCTTCAAATTTCATTTATGTGTTAATAGTTATGACTATTACTGTATACTAAATTTTATAGGAACACCATTCAAACTTACCACCACCATTCATGTGCAGAATAGAGGACAGATATTAAAAACATATATAAATTAATCTACAGTTCCCTAACAGCGATTGAAAATTAAGGGAACATTTGATTATGATTTATGTATGTCTAAAACAGAAAACAATAAATTTTTAAATTTATCGTATTACAATGAATTTTAATTTAAAGCTCTTTTGATCTCTATATTAAAGATAAAATTGGAACGACATCTGTAGATCAATCTTGTGTGCCCAGTCTCACTTGTATATGAGTTGGCGCAAAGCGAACATCAAAAATAATTTATAATTTTGTAAGTAGTGGTTTTGGAAGCAGATGTATCTCCAATGCAAGGCAAATATGCGGGAATATACGAAGTGACGAATTTACTACTTATCTTCGACTTGCAACCAACAGAACTTAAAAGATCGAGTACTAACCCATGTTAACGGTAAAGGCCGACGACGGGCGCCAAAATTGAATTTTTTTAAGTTGTTTTATATAGACCGCGTGAGAAGGCAAGATCAGCTACATGACACCCGACGCCGCATGCGGCGTACAGTGGACTACCACTATACATAAGTCTGAAAATTCTGCTACCCTACTTGCCTACACGATTCATGATAACCAGTTACACGTCAAAATAGCCATTAATTTGGTGGAAGTATCTCGTCCTTTATTTAAAGTTATTTTAAATTTAAAGAGTTGATACATACTTATATATGCGACTGATTTTATGTGTAGGATTTAAAAAAAAATAAAAAAAGATATTTCCGTTTAATAAATATAACAAAATCTAAAAAAGAGGAAATCGATTTGCTTTTGTGTTAAAATAGGACTTTTATTAAAAAAAAAAAAAACTAATCAACAGTTTTTTCGATTTTCCTTTAAAAAAATGATAATAAAGTCTGTCCTCAAAAATACATAAAGTATAAAACAAAATATATAAAAAACGGATGTAGAGAAAATTAAAAATGAACATAAAAACATACAAACAAACATAAATATATTGAAGTGATAGTAAAAATAAATCCGACGAATTCATTTTGGTCTGGAACATTAAAGGTAAAAATATATAAATAACTAAAAATTTTCCAAACGAATAAACTTCATTATTCTAGTAGTTTTAAAACAACAAATATTTTATATTTTCTTACTATTGATACAAGAATAAGTGAATAATAAGTAAATAAATAAATAACTAAATAAATGATCTAATTTAGATCCAAAGTTGAACTGCACAAGTTCTAAAAAAAAAAAAAATATAAAACATTTATTTATATTTTTTAAATTGGAAACAATATATTTTCTGTAAGAAATTTATACAACAGTCATAGACAATGTATTTTAAATATTAAAATATAGGTTGTTGACCTTAATTAAGTATATTAACAAATAAGAATATATAATAATCAATTTTGAAAGTTCATAAAATTTGTTTAGTCATTCTGGATTTGGAGAATAAAGAAAAACATTTTTTTTTTTTTTGCATAAATATATACGCAAATTCTTAAACGAATGTATCTGTAGAAGCTAAAACGAAAATTTCGAGGCTTAAAGCAAGTTAAATAAACTAAATATAGTCTTAAAATAGCAAAACTGACAACACTGTAAGTTTTGAAAAAAAATATCTTTCTCCAAAATAATTTTGTAATAGAAAATAATTTTGTAATTTTATTTGGTTTTCTAGGTTTCCAAAAGTATTTCATTAAATTTAATTATAATTTTACGGACTAGTTTTATCAGTTATACTAAATTACAATAACAAATTTTTTAATATTACACAAAATTTTCAGCTTATGAAAAATATTGTTTTAACTTTTTAAACGCGGGTCTAAACACGAAAAAAAAATCGATCTCGTAACATTTTTTAGTCGACTTAACACATTTCTTTTTGTAAGAAAATAAGAAAAAGTTTTGTTACCTAAGTCAATGAGTTATAGGAAATATACTGGAAACTGTCTAATTAAGGAAAATTTACCTACGATTTTTTTGTGTGTATCCAAAATTCTCATACAAAATTTAATATTTTACCTATATACGAGTATTATAAAATTCAATATACCCAGAAAGAACTTGGTAATGTAATTACGGATATAGTTACTTTTCACGGAAACAACATATTGTATCTATTACATAGAAGTAGTTTAGTTACTGCTTATTTATAACCCAGAATTTAATTAATTATTTGTGATAAAATTTTTGAAAATACTACTTTTTATTGATTTTTCATTTCAATTTACTAATTCATATTATTTAAAAAAGAGATAAATGTAATAATATATAATTTAAGATATAAAATTTTTGGTCGTTGTAAAGTTTTTGAAATTAAAATGTCTAAAATATTTTTATGTTTAAAATAATATAAAATAAAAACAATAAAAAACAGCTTTTCACATCTTGTCATTTTATTGGCCATTTGTATAATAATGACTTTAGTAATACTTTAAAATCAACGAGTAATTGAACAGCTTTAATTATTATAATTAGTTCTTTTAATAACATCTAAATAATAACGTTCTAATATGCCTACTTGTAATAATATGAGGTAAGTAGTTGACTCTAATGGGGTTATTCAGCTATTGTGTAAGAAGTGAAAAAACATTATATTAGCTTCTTACCTTATTACATGGCAACCAAAGTTTTTGCTGGGTAATAATAATTTTACGTATTTTGCGAAAACTTTGGTCTACTATTCCAATTTTATTTTTCAAGCTAAATAAAATTATTTATATATTCAAATATTAACGATAAATGTCTCAAAATAGCAATTTTTCAAGAAAATTTATTGAATTGTGCATACTCGTAATTTTGTGTTAAGAAAACAAAATAAATTATTTTTACTAAAAACTATTAAAAATTTCCCCCCGAAAATGTCAAGCAATAAGACATTTTGTGAAATTATTATTCGACCATCTGAAAGTTTTATTGATTGCCTATATCCACGCATTTTCAGAAAACTTCTAAAGTGTATCAGCACACGTAAAGGTTATTAATACATCCTTAATTTTTATCGAAGTGCACTGAAAAGAAAACTTTTTAATTTTTACACAATTTCGTAAATAGCAAAAGATGTTTATTGGTTAATAATGAATAACACTGATCGGCAAAAAAATCCTCCTTTTAGTTTTTTTCCATCAGGTCTGGATTTTTTATGTGCGTGTCTAATATTTCGCCTATAACAAGTCCATTACGAGAGTTTATTTCACCAAAACTCAAGAAAAATTTTTTTCTTCGCTAGTGTTCCAATTGGCCAAATCGAGTTATGATAAAATATACTCGTGTATTTGCATTATTAATGGGGAGTTATTAGACTTTTCCGTAAAAAAAAAAATCGCGACGTGATGGGAAAAAACTGAAAACAGCCTCGTGTTTAGCAAGCCAAATTCCATCTAGTACAAAAAAAAATTTAACGACATATTTTTGGAATATTTTGTGAAAAAATTAAATAAATATCGGTACTGGTTTGAAAAATATAGTCGTTTAAACCTTACTACTCTGATAATATTCCTTACAAAAGGCATGATTTAAGTTTTTTTTTTTTTATTTTTATAACCGAATTTTTGCAAAATTTTAAAAATGTATCTTACTTAGTGATGAGTTTTACATGGAAAATAGTTTTTATTATTTTAAAAACGGAACTATAATACGAAATATGTTGGACTGATTTTTGAGTTTATAAGTCCTTAAAAATTTAATTTTATTTATGCACTTAAATTTCTAAAAAACAATAAAAAAATTTTAAAATCATAAATTTTTGGTTTCATTTTTTATCACTGCATAACTTTTAACCATATATTATCATAATAATTATTTATACAATGTATGAAATTACTAGGTCTTGTCTCTCGACTGGTTAATGGTTTGAGTCTAATGTAAACTGTCAGAGCAAAACTAAAATGAATCAAAAAATACTTGAAAGTTCCAATTATTATTTTTTTTATATTATTAGTTTTAAATGGCTGCAGTTCCTTGAGGTTTGGGGTGAATGACCTAAAGTTTTAAATTTCTAAGTTACTCTGTAAGGTGTGCCAAAATCCATCAACATTTTAGAAACACAAGACATATAAAGTCGGTTTCAAAGAGTTTCGAAAATGTTTGAAATTCCTTATATATCCTGATGCATATTACTATAAATGTACATCAGTTTTTTTAGCCATCTTGCCAAAAATGGGCCAAGATGACTGTAATTTTAGTAGTTTAATGTAATTTTTTATGGCATTTTCCTATATACGCACTTAAAATAATGAACCAATTTAGCATTACTGATAACGTATTGATGAACCTTTGTTTTGGACAACTTCAAAAATTTGGTCTGACATTGATTCGACTAATTTTGGAAGAAAATTACTGTCAAGTGAAACAAATATTTTTTTTGCAATAACTTTTTAGACTAATTTTTCTCGACTGCATTTATAGAAATATTCAATCGAAATGATCACGAATATGTTCTGATAAATTAAAGAAAACAACAAAAGCAAAAAACAAATATTGCTTACATAAAAAGTAGCGTTACACAGTGGGGTCAAACGCAAATTTTTTGGTAATAAATCTGAATCTCCTAAACTACTGGTCGGATCAAATTGAAATGTATGGAAGAGTTGTAGAGGAGGGCCTAAGCTTTCAGAAAAATCATCTTGTAGTCACCCTGTGATAACACGAGATAAGCGACAGGGTGTCAATGTTGACTACCTCGAGTATGTAAAAGTTAAAAAAAATCCTGACTTGTACAAATGAAGTCCGATTTTAAAGATTTTTATATTTCTGGAAAGTGCTTGGCAAGATAAAGAAAAAATAAGCTTACTCATCTAAGTTATCTCTTACAGTTAAAAAGATATTTACGCTTGAATTTTGAATTTTTGATTTTTTGGCTCGACTTTCTTTCGTTTTTCAGGAATAAGTCCGGAGATATATGAGGTAAAAATTTTTTAAAAATATTCTGTAATTTGCTACATATTTCAAAATAATATGCTGAAAGAAGTTTTGGATTATCTCAATTCGTCTAGACGTGAAAAATATTCAAAGTCAGCACTCTGAAATTGGCATGAAAAATGACTATTTTTTTACAAAAATATAGTACAATTCATTCACTTTTTTCTCAAAGTTCCGTTAATAAAAAAATTTTTTCCTTATTAATTTCAAAAGATAAGGCTTCATAAATGGTTAATAAAGAAATTTTGAATTGATTTAAGTTTGCACCCTACATTCAGCATTGGCCGAAAATTGTCAATTTTAAAAAATAGTTTCATTTTTATCGATTAATAAAAAAAATGTCACGCAAGCTTTTTTAAATTTGGTACCCATATTTTTTATAGAAATACATTTAGAATGATTTAACACTAAACTGCTTCCCTCGCGGCCAAAAACGAATACAGGAGTGGAGATTTTATGTTAAAAGTCAGTTTTTTTAACGACTATTTTTAAAAGCATATTAAAAGCATATTAGCATAATACTTTTAATATTATTTCTTATGTAATGTATAAAACCCAAATCAAGCTTTCACTCCTAAACAAAATCAATAAAATAGCTCCAATAACCTATTTTTGGTAATTTTTCAAAAATAAATTTTTTTAAAAAAATAGCTGAAAATCCAAAAACATTTAATTTTTTTAACACAACTCCACTAATTTTGCAAATACTTTAAAAATGTTAAAAGAATATAAAAATAGACTTATTTACCAATTCAACGATATATGAAATGTTGATATAGGTCATTTAATAATAGTAATATAATGGCCTCAAAACTACCAAGTCACGTCAAAAGTTGCAAAATTCACTATTTTGTTCCGTATTTCCATATGTGTTTTCTAATGTATTATATATTGTATGTATATATTTTTTATTATAAAGTAGTAAATTCTTAATTTGAGTAATGTTTATTTAATTTGTTGTACATATTTACATACTTATTATACATATATCCCGTATATTTATTTTATTAAGAATATATTATCGAAGATATTATTAGAGATTTTCTTGAAAATAATCAGAAACATCAAACGTTAGCAAATTTTTAACTTCCTTAGCTTCGGAATCCTCTTTTTCTATTTCAAGAGTGATTTTTGGTAGCCATCGTGTTCTTATAGAATATATAACTGGATCTGATGATATTAATAAATATTCCATTAAGTCCATATTTTGCGCTATTTTCGAACATTTTCGGGTATTGAAGAGTCGGAAATGTTTAACATCTTTATTTCGGGCTTCCTGTGCTTCCTCTGTTAGCTCTCCCAATACTATTTTCTATTATTTCTTTACTATGAGCCAATACTTGTGAATTGCTGGAGTCATTGATTTCCAGGGGTATGTAATATTAAGTAGTTCTTTAGTTTCGTAAGCAAAAATTTTAAATTTGTCAGCATTAATTTGTTTTTTGCTATTAATGGCTGCCAATATAATCTTAAAAGGCTTCAAAATATTTAAGTCAATGCCTGCGATTGAAGATGTGAGTTCCGGATTTTCAAAGAAACGTCTTGCTGTATTTCCATCATTTGAACTTCCATAGCCATGTAGAGGTTTATCAATTATTAATCCGAGTTGTTCTTTGAATTCGAATTGAATTCTTTTCTTCTCCTCTTTTCGTAATTCGTGAAGTTCCAAATTGTTTTTTACTGTAGCATTTTCCTGCCCGGGAATATTTCTGTACTTCATATCATATGCAAGATGTAAGCAGAACTCCAAAAATCTTATCCTTGCGTGGAGTGGTGATATTCCAAATTTTAAAGAATTTTTATTAACGAGGACTTCAGAATTATCCTGAAATTGTGAACTTATTTTTCCACATATATTACATTTCCATGTAGATGTTGTATCTGTTATAGCGTTTGCAACTTTTCCATCAATCATCGTTAATTGTTGTTGAAATGTAACTTTAATAGTTCTGTTTGATACTTTTACATATATTGGGGGCAATGCTTTAATTTCTTCTTCCAATTGGTTGACAATGCTGTTTATTGTAACCGTGGTTTCTTTTGTGTAATCAAAAAGGATTGGACGGCACAAAAATTTGGAACCCGGAGTTAAATTTATCCATATATCATCAAAACGCGAGTCATTTCTTGTCGATGAGGAAGGCTTATTTAAGCGCATTCGAAGTGGTACCAGAGACGCTATAAACAGCGAGGAATAATTATTTCCAGAATTACTTCCATCCAGTTGTTTGTATTCCGAAAATCATGATGTTCCATCGCAGCCCCATTTGAATATTAAAATAAGTTCAGAGTCTTTGCATTTTTCAATGTTATCATTGCTGAAGGTAGATATAATTCTAGAGGCAGTATTTTCAAGTAATTGCAATATATTAACTTTAGCACTTTTAACAGAAGCATTAACCGGGTGCTCCATAGGCTGTAAAATATTACTTTTCGCTTCTCTCACTGATTTGCTACTGGGAAAGATATCATATCCTTTTTCGCTAACAGATTTCCTCAAAATCTCGTATTGGTTTCTTGATAATCCTAAATTTAATATTAGAGCTAAAGCATCTTCAGAGGTAAAGGACGATGTTGATTTCGGTGTCACTATGCTTTGGATTATCCGATGTAATCGATTGGGAGAAGCTGTTGGTAACACATCTATAACTTTTTCTACTTCCTTTGGTTGCGTACGTGTTACTAAAGCTTTAAATGTATCTTTTATTTCGGCATTCGTATGTGAATTTAGAATAGATTCCTGTTTGGTCCTCTTTGTTCTTAGCTGAACTTCATCGTAACTTTTTTTTGGTCGACCCCTTTTCTGCTTTCCGATGAAAATTGGTATTTCTCCCTCCAACCACTCTTCATTTTTCTTCTTGAACTTTGGTATTGACCAATCTGAAGCTTGCATCCTTTTTTCGTATGATTTATAAACATTTTCGAGCTTTAAACTGTCTTCTGCAGTAAGAGTGAAACCAAAAGATAATACTGTATTAATGAGTTTTCTTATTTTTTCTGGACGATTTATAATATCAGATAGATTATCCCAGATTACTTTGCAAATAGAAGAGTGTTTTAATGTAATCTCCATAATGGCAAATTCACTAATAAATCTGAATATTTATAAGGATACTTATATATAGAAAAAGAATATTTATATCAGGTAAATGGTGACAGGCAAAAATGAATTAAAAAATTTAAATTTTTGCTCAAAACCCCCAATTTCATTCAGTTTATTTTTATGACCTGTAGTGTTAAACAGGTACGTCAAAAAATGTACCTATGCGATTGTAAAAAAATCATTTTTGTTATAATACATTAATTAAGTAGCTAGGTAAATTATTTAAAAACTTAAAAAAATGTAATAAAAAACGAAGGAAAATATACTTATTTATGTACTTAGGTAATTTTAAAAACCTTTTCAGTAGAAAAAAATTATGAACACTTTAAATAAATTCATTAATAAATATTATTATCTCGTAACAAAAATAAGCAATGCAGTTGCAAAATTAGTGGAGTTGTGTTAAAAAAATTAAATTTTTTTGGATTTTCAGCTATTTAAAAAAAAAAAAATTATTTTTGAAAAATTACCAAAAATAGGTTATTGGAACTATTTTATTCATTTTTTAGGAATGAAAGCTTGATTTATGTTTTATACATTACATAAGAAATAATATTAAAAGTATTATGCTAATATGCTTTTAATATGCTTTTGAAAATAGTCGTTAAAAAAACTGACTTTTAACATAAAATCTCCACTCCTGCATTCGTTTTTGGCCGGGCGGGAAGCAGTTTAGTGTTAAATCATTCTAAATGTATTTCTATAAAAAATATGGGTACCAAATTTACAAAAGCTCGCGTGACATTTTTTTTATTAATCGATAAAAATGAAACTATTTTTTAAAATTGACAATTTTCGGTCAATGCTGAATGTAGGGTGCAAACTTAAATCAATTCAAAATTTCTTTATTAACCATTTATGAAGCCTTATCTTTTGAAATTAATAAGGAAAAAATTTTTTTATTAACGGAACTTTGAGAAAAAAGTGAATGAATTGTACTATATTTTTGTAAAAAAATAGTCATTTTTCATGCCAATTTCAGAGTGCTGACTTTGAATATTTTTCACGTCTAGACGAATTGAGATAATCCAAAACTTCTTTCAGCATATTATTTTGAAATATGTAGCAAATTACAGAATATTTTTAAAAAATTTTTACCTCATATATCTCCGGACTTATTCCTGAAAAACGAAAGAAAGTCGAGCCAAAAAATCAAAAATTCAAAATTCAAGCGTAAATATCTTTTTAACTGTAAGAGATAACTTAGATGAGTAAGCTTATTTTTTCTTTATCTTGCCAAGCACTTTCCAGAAATATAAAAATCTTTAAAATCGGACTTCATTTGAACAAGTCAGGATTTTTTTTAACTTTTACATACTCGAGGTAGTCAACTTTGACACCCTGTCGCTTATCTCGTGTTATCACAGGGTGACTACAAGATGATTTTTCTGAAAGCTTAGGTCCTCCTCTACAACTCTTCCATACATTTCAATTTGATCCGACCAGTAGTTTAGGAGATTCAGATTTATTACCAAAAAATTTGCGTTTGACCTCACTGTGCAACATGTCGTTTTGAGAAGCGAATATACCTCAAAGAAATGCGTTTGTAGGAATATGGACCAAAATATATACATATATATATATATATGTATATACATATGTATATATATATATATATTCTGCTGACGGTTTAACCGAAAATTTTAGAAAAACCGGTTTTGAACTTTTGAAAAAAACCGGTTAATTTGTTTTCAGTCATTCAAATTTTTTAACATGAAAATATTTTTTTTGTATTTTTTTTTTTTTAACAAACGGCTAAATTTATAAGTGCATACAAGTATTATTATGCAAAAATAATAAATTTTGATGAGCATAATTTCAAAATTAAAGTTTTCTATTCACGTTATAGAAATTATATCTTTTTAATATGAAATTGTGCTTATTTATTTGATTGATCCTATTTAATAAACTTTCTTTAATATTTTAATATTTTACTCCTAATCCTGATATTTGAAAATATATCTTTCCAAAATAAAATATATTTGTAATTGAAATATATATAAGTGAGCACGAAAAAACTGATGCATAAAAATCTGGTTATAAATATCTTTCAGTTTAACATATAGGCATTTTTACAAACTAGAAGTTTATGTATAATTCTGGTAAAAATTGCGCATAATATCAAAATCTACTGAGTTGGTTAAATAAAATACCTAGTAGAATTTAAGCAATTTTCATCATATTATTATTTTTATTTATTTTTTTTTTTTTATTTATTTATTTAATAGCCAATGAAATTACAATTTCTTACAGGCTAGCATATATATTATTCTTAAAGCTATTAACAATAAAATATTTTCATAATTATTCAATAACAAAAACTTATTATTTAACTAAGTTAAAAATATTCCTCTTAATGCGGATTGGATTTAATGAGAAATCAATATATGGATAGTAACTGTTGAATTGATTGCATATACGTCTCATGGGATCAAAGTTGGCATAATTGGTTCGAAAATATTTTATTTTTAAAGGAGTATAATTTCTAGTTGGACGATTTGGGATTACGAATTCGATCTTACAAAGCAGGAACTCAGAATTAATTGAACCGTTTACTAAATTAATTACAAATGAAATATTCATATATTTTCTCCTACTTTCAAGAGTAGGGAGATCAATAAGTTGTAATCGACTTTCATATGATGGTAAATTAATATTAGGATTCCATGGAAGATTACGAAGACAAAATAAGAGAAATTGTTTCTGGACCGATTCAATTTTCTTTATATGAACTTCGTATTGAGGATCCCAGACCACGGAAGCATATTCCAGGATTGGTCTTACAAGAGATATGAATAATTGCTTGGAAACATAAGGATCATTAAACTCTCTTCCCCAGCGCTTGAGGAAACCTAGAACTCCTTTTGCCTTATTAACGATTTGTGAAACGTGGGAGTTAAAGGATAGTTTACAATCAAGCAACACACCCAGATCAAGAAATTCTTCGACTAGATCAAGTTGATATTCATTTATTGTGTATCTACAGAGTACTGGACTTCTTCTATAGAACATCATGTGTTTACACTTTTTTAAATTCAGATCCATTAGATTCATCATACACCAATCATAAAGATTGTCAAGATCTGATTGGAGTAAGGAACATTGATAGGAATAGTTAAAGCTATGGAACAGCTTTACATCATCAGCATACATTAATATTTTAGAATTCCTAATGCAAGCTAGTAGATCATTTATAAATATTAGGAATAGTAAGGGGCCGAGATGACTACCTTGAGGAACACCAGATAAAACAGGAATGGTTTTTGATGTACATTCTCTGAATAATACACATTGGCATCTATTTTTAAGATATGTGGAGATCCATTTAAGGAAAACAGGAGAAAATCCGAGCTTATCCAATTTGAACAGTAGGAGATCGTGATTTACTTTATCGAAGGCTTTACTGAAATCTGTGTATATTACGTCTGTCTGTAAACCGGAATCAAATGCGGTTATAACTGAGGTTGTGAACTCCAAAAGGTTAGTAGTAATGGAACATCCTTTTTTAAATCCATGCTGAAATGGCGAAAGATACAACTTGATGCGAAAGGATTTCAGTAACTATCTTTTCGAAAAGTTTTGGAATAACACTTAATTTAGCAATACCTCTATAATTGGAAATGTTGGATCTGCTACCGGATTTAAACAAAGGTATAATATAAGATTTCCTCCAAACTTCAGGAAAGTAACCACTAAATATTGATATGTTGAATAAGTATGTTATTGGAGATATAAGAGAATGTAAACATTTTATAAGAACACAGCTTGGAACACCATCAGGTCCACATTTATCAGAATATTTTAGATTCTGTACAGCTCTCAGTACCATCGATTTATCTAATGTTGGACAATTTATAAGGGTTGCAGCTGGAATTGGATATGGATAATTGGAAAGTTCATGTGAATCTTTATCAGAATAGGCGGATGAGAAGAAAGCAGCAAACATATCGCAAATATCTGCATCGTTTGAGGATTCTTTATCTCCAAATTTCATCATGGACGGATATTCAGAAACTCGACGCTTAGAATTTACGAACTGGTAAAAATATTTTGGATTATTTTTAAAGTTTCTTTTCACCCTAAAAAGATAATTATTGTAACATTTGATATTTTCCGAATTGTAAACTGATCTTGATATGGAGTACCTCATGTAATCAATAGGTAAACCGGATTTTTTGTATTTTCTATAATGTTTGTTTTTCAAATTTTTTAAGCCATTGAGCTGTTTTGTAGTCCAAGGCGGTCCATGTGCAATTTTTTTTTCTCGTTATTGGTATTGATTTCTTAAAACATTTAAATAAGCCATCATAGAATTTATTCAAAATGATGTCAATATTACGAGGGCATACTTTATTGTAAGGAATATATTCAAACCAGTTTTCAGAATAAAGTAGGTGATTTAATTTGGAATAATCAGCTTTACTAAAATCAAAAACCATCTCATTATTTACATTGGATTGTAATGATATTTTTGTTTCAACGTTTACGCTTATTTCAAGAGTGGGGTGATACGCATCTTCGGGTGTTAATAATGGATTAATGCGAAGAATATTAATTTCTTCAGGTTGATCAACAAATACAAGATCAAGTATTTTGCTAAGCTTGTTTACTATGTTGTTTATTTGGAATAGTCCCAAATCAGCAATAGCATCCAGTAATTCAATAGATGTTTCCGATCTTATTGATGGGCTTAAAAAGCATGAATCAGGAGTTTCGCACCATTTAATATTTGGAATATTAAAGTCACCAAGAACAATTATGGAGTCTCCAGGTTTGGATTGATTAGCTACAAATTTTATCGCGTTTGCATGTTGTTCATAAATTTGAATGTTTGACGCAGGAGGAATATAAGAGCAAGTTATAAAAATTGTTCTAAATTTAGCTTTAACACATACGGCGATAAATTCAATATTTTGATCATTGTTAAAAAATATTTCTTCTGAAGGAAAAAGAGTTGAGACAGAAATCAAAACTCCCCCACCTTCTTTGCCCACTCTATCACGTCTATAGATTTGAAATTTACTGCACATTATTTCAGAATTATGAATTTCTTTATCAGATTTATTTCGGAGCCATGTTTCAGTGAGTACAATGATATTATGCTCAATATCAAAGCTCTCTAAATAAAGGGATTTTAACTTTGTGTTCATACCTCTAACATTTTGGTATGCGATGGAGATAGCTGAGAAGTTGTAATCATTTTCTGGACAAATATTAATATTTAACGGATTATTTAATTCAATTAGTTTTTTGGATTTGGATCAGAAGCCCTGGGAAGAATTACGTTGTTATCATCACGATAAATAAATTGTCGAACAATTGTATTTTTTGGCCAAAATTGTGGATTAACGAGACGATCAAAAATACTTTCTGGGACAATTATTTTAAATGAAGCTCTATTGCGCGCATTTATCTTATAAATTTGGACATTATTATAATCTTCGATGCCAAGGTTCGTTTTAATATAGAATTCAACATCATTTATTGTTGTATCTACTGAAAAACGGCTAGCAAATAAGGTTTTCCTTGGAGCAATAATTTTTAGAGGCTTTGGAGTTACTGTTGTAAGAGGATTGTTGACCACATTTAAATTAGTTGGGATGTTTGACGATGAGGGAGTTAATAAAATAAGCTCTGGAGGCTTACTGGTAGCAAGATTTGGAATCATGGGCAAGATCGACGAATTAGATACCGTAGGAGTAACTGAAGTCGACTCTGACGGAATTATATTATAATTGGAAGCATTTGAAGTATGATGAGGCGGAATAAAATTATTTGTATTAGGAGTTACAACAGTAGCAGGACAACTACTTGTATTTGCGGTTGGTAACGGAATAGAATCATTATTAGTAGTAATAACCCCTGTATTTTTAGGAATATAAGGAGGTGTTGATGATGACTTAGCAGTTCTTTTACGTTTTGGTCTCGGGGAAGCAGCAAAACTATCTAAATTTGTAAATTTAGAAAAAAGTTCACCATATTTAGTTAGTTTTCCTTGTAGAGATGAAAAGTCTTTTTTAATTCCATCGAACTCTGCTTTATGGCATTTGAAAAAATTGTAAAATTCAATGCCAATTACTCTGCAATTTGGACAAGTCCACTGTAAGTTTTTGGCATTGTCAGATAATGCATCAGCATCACGAGCTTTGAGGCCACTACATTTTAAGTGGTAATTTCCCAAACACAACCAACAGGAAACCATACGTTCTTCTCCGGAAATACTGCAGTTTTTATTCATACAGTCCATCTCAAAACTTTATTATTTTATTATATTATGCCAATCATACCTAAAAATGGTAAATTTCGTTCCATCCATGCGATCTGCCCTAGCAAAATCTATTTTGTCAAAAATGTCCCGTTTTCAACTATCAATTACGTTTTACTTAAATTTATAGTCTCGTTGAATTATATTTATCGCTGATCTTATATCTATATATTTAAAATTTTTACAAATTGAATTTGACCTATTAAAGATTTGAGTTAGTTTCAGCCAGGTTAAACATTTTTGAAAATGTACATAATTCGGCTAAAAACTGGGACTGGCATTCAACTTATTTTTGAGTTCATAACCTTATACAAAAAATACTTAATATGTGTTAAATTTTACTTGCACTTTCAAAAAAAAATAATTTTTTATAAAAATATAAATTGCAAATAATCTTATTATAAAAAGAATGTGTAAAAGGTGTGCGAGAAATAATTTAAAATCTTAGATAATATCTTTGACAAGCTGTACATTACATAAGCCAATAATTACCCACAAATAGATTGAAAACTACTGATTTAAATGTTTTAAGAGTCCACAAATTCAAAATTCGAACTAATTTTGCAATATCCTTTGGAAATTTTAATAATCGAATGATATACTTTCTCCTTGCGTTGGAATTATTGGAGCAATAATCAATTGCCGTATAGTCTTGTAATTAATTTTTAATATACTTACTTAACTAAACATGGAAACTATGACGCTTGTAAAAATTAAAGGAATATTAAAAAAATTGGAAATGCTTAATCAAAAATGAATTACAGCCGAAAAATAACGAAAACTCGTCTTTAAACATTGGGTAATTTTCATATGAAATATGACCTAAATTGTTATGGGAATTTTTCGAGCGATTTTTCTGTTTCATATATTTTGTAAACTTATTACAAATCTTTAAAAGATATCAAAATGTAATGGGAATAGTAAGAAACAAGTTTTTAAGATAAAACATATGTTAGCTTTTTTCTGGCTTTATTTTTTACATAGATTTTTAACCTTTTTTAAGTTCAGTTTAGCCCTTCTTTTATGACGTTCATGGCGTCATTAGTTACTATTAGCACCTACAATACAAAGGTGTTAGCGTTAGAGCTCTGAAGATAAATAAGTTTTTTCAAGAGTTACATTGGTCGAAAGTTTTTATAGAAAAATATAAGGAAAACTTCTGGTTAGAAACTTTATATTAAAATTTTTACTTAATTTTTTGTTTTATAAACGGAAGTATTTGTGATAAATTTCATTCGCGTAAATTTCCGCCTTCTAAAGGCACATGGGTGGGAGTTAAAAAATCAAATATTTTACTTTTAATGTTTTTACTTTAATTGTTTTGGTTGTTTTTTTTTACCTTTTTACCATCTATTTCATGTGTACCTTGTGCTAGAACTTTATCTACACTAGCTGGATCACTGAAGGTTATGAATCCGAATCCTCTGTAACGAGACAAAAGTATAAAGTTAAAATTGAATAACAAAAAACTAGTAGATTTGAAACGTAATAAAAATATTTTAATTCTTGTTTGTTATATTATGCAAATATTGTTAAAAGAGTTCAGAGAGTTTGTTGTCCTTTCAGAGTACAAAAAGTGCAAAAGGAAGAAATATTATTAGAAACACTAACAAAAACGTGAGGAAATAAACAAGAGATGACACTAATTGGTAGTAATATCCACATTCAAGGCAGTTAGTTAGTTAATCTTATTTATATATTTTCGCTATTGTTTGTGATAATTTAGTAGTTGCAATAGCAAATACAAGTACAAATGTTTATTATATTGTAACAAAACAATCATATATATATATATATATATATATATATATATATATATATATAATATATAAAATAAAAATATATGTGTATATATATATATATATATATATATATATATAATATATAAAATAAAAATAAGTATATGTATGTATATATATAAATCGCCCCCCTTAAATTTGTATAATTCAAGTTCAAATTTAAGTTCAGATTTATTCAGATTTATTTCCATTTCATTTCTTGTGTGCCGGTTGCACTTAGCATACAAAACAATATTTTTTTTCTTACTCTCTTTGTTAAGAGTTGTGTTTTTTTTTTTTTTTTTTTTTGCAACCACGCACACACACAAAACTGCCTTGTTGAAAACTAAAACAAAACTAAATGATTTTTTTTTTTTTTTTTTTTTTGTAGGGTTTGACCAAACATAACTTTCTTTCATATTTTTTTTTTTTTTTATTAAAAAATGATTTATCTAATGTAGTTTCTATATTAGATTTATGGAAGGTGGAAATGATTGTACAAAAACAACAATAAAGCGAATTCATTAATGTTTTTTTACATATGCAGTTTGACAGATTTGGCCTGATTTTGACTTGATTTTTGATAGCTACGTAACGTTATCTATTATTATCAAATATACTGGGATACATTTGTTGTAAGTGTAACATGAAAGTCGTATACAAAAAATGTCAATTAAGAAAATATATACCTATTTATTTTTAATGGAAATGTCAAAAGTGGCTATGCTAACAAATACGTATCGAAAACAAGCTAGTTTTAAAATGGATGGAGAAGTAGTGTCCTGTAAAATATTTGACAAAGCGATATTTTTTAAAAAGTTTTATCCAAATCATCGAAATTATTTCTCAGAGCAAAATCTGTTTCTATGTAAATAAAATTATATTTAATTTAAATGAATAAATATGTGTATGATAGGGATGTACGGTTAATCGTTTATTCAAAATTTTTATTAATCAGTATACAGATTAATCAATTATTCAACAACTCAAATTCTGATTAATTAATTATTTTAAATTTCTATTAATCAAATTTGAATAACTTTATTCAAAGTTCTAAACAAAAAAAGCTAAAAATGTGTATAGTATAAAATTTGTGCTCTAAATTCTTAAATATAATAAATAAAGAAAATTGAAAAAACAAAAAAAAATCACAATTTTGAATAATTGGTTATTATAAATACAATATATAATTAAAATAAATCAATAAATTATAAATATAATTAATCATATTGCTGAATTAATTTTATAGTTGATTAATCTGAAATTTGATTTTTCAGAATACTCGATTAATATAATAATCCACATCCCTAGTATATATGCTAAAGAACATAAATGTTATAAGTTATAAAAAAAATAAATCAAGTTTTAATTCTTAATCTTGATTTTCATTGAAAGAATACAAACTTGTTTTGATTTTTATTTTATCACACAAAAATAAAAAAATACTTTTGATTTTTAAAATATAAATCAAAAATAAAAATCAAACAATGAGATTTATGTTTTCAAATCAAAAGAAAACATATTTTAACATTATTATTTTTGTTTCTAAACAACATAAATATCACATATTCTAATTTGTATTAATATATAGACGAAATGGATGCTTTATTAATATATAGGCGAGATTTTGTAATCCATTTCGCCCATTGTATGATTTCTATGAGATAACTTTATAAGATTTGACATGCAATCTATTTTGATTTTGATTTAATTTTTTCTAAAGGAATACACATATTTGTTTACCGAATTTGAAATAATATTTTATTTAAAATTTATATTGGATTCATCATGCGTTTAAATGCAAAAGTGGGGGCTATGGTCAATTAAGGACCGACAGTGATAATACTAGGTTTTCTACTCATATAAAACATATTGGGGTCAAATTGTTATGCTACCTTTTATATGGGACTTATGCACTTTAAAGAGATTTTTGGGAGAAGAGTCAGTTTTCTTCCGAACTTGGTGAAATTTTGTACACTGATTTATGCTTACATATAGCTCAGCTGCTCCAAATTTTAAAAAATCGTGATTAATAAAAACATTTATAAACATCCATTACTACTATTGTAGTAAAATGGTTATACGAAAAATTATTTTATATGTTACTGCAAATTAATCGTATTTTTTGTTTTTAACTCCTATAATTTATTTTATTTCTTTATTTTAATACTATTATTAATTTAATTTAATAGTAATAATAATAATAATAATAATAATAATAATAATAATAATAATAATAATAATAATAATAATAATGATAATAATGGAAACACTATATTAAAATATTTACGAAGAATCACTTTCATACAATGCCTATTATGATACTTTCTGGTATCGAAATTAATACATTATATCGAGGGCCTATATTCAAAACTCTCTATATTGAAAAGCACAACTATTTAGGAGAGCAAAAAACCATTTATTTTCCTTATTTTGCAAGTATTCAACAAATTTTTTACAATATTTATTTAAAACTACTACTAAATCTGACATATAATTTGTTTTTAATATTTTACAATATTGGAAATTTTAAAGAGAGATAGAGGATTTTGCACTTTTAATATATTCAATGTGTATACATAAAATAACGATATAGAGGGTTTTGCATTGCAAAAAAACATTTAATTACCATTTAATTTATGACTTTTAAAAGTTTTTAAACTAGTTGGTAATTTAAAAAGCCAACATAATTCAAATAAGCTGCTTTATTTTGAGATCGGAGCAGAGGGAATGGTACACTTCATAGAGACAAAGTAATAATTGTTATTGGAGTAAAATTATTTTTTGCTTAAATGAAAAAGTATTAGAGTAAAATTGTGTGAAAATAATTTTTTTTATCAAGAATCATAATTGATATGAAAATAAGGCAAGTAGCTCTAAGATAAATCTTAATTATTGCTTATCTCTGGAATTATTATAGTGAAATTCGTGAGATTATGTAGGAATCATTTTCTTGTCAAGTTCCACAATTGAAGGGGATAATAGAACGGCTACTATCTCCTTCAAAGCTACCACAGGGAATAGTAGACGTCATACAAAGTGAAAATTTATTATTATTGTATATCAATAAAGCTATTCAACCGATTTAAATTTTTTTGGGTAGATTCATATTCAGCATGTATAAATTAGTCAGAATTGGCATATGTTATGAATAAATTGTCAAAAAATAAAATAATTACTCAGAGAGATAGAGGGTTTTGCACTAAAAAATAAAATATTTATTTTATAAGATAGAAGGATACAAAAACATTGATAAAATTGGACAAATTATGAATTTCCATGTGAAATTTATATCATAGATGAGCGTTTTATGGTGAATATAATGGCACCAGAAACGTATTTTTCCTGAAATCTTGAGACAGAGGGTTTTGAATTTAGGTCCTCTGGTAAGGATTAAAACGGTTTCCTAGATGGTCAGCCTTCCGCCGTACGCAGTGGTTTCCAACTCTGACGTATTTCAAACCTAAAAAATTACGGCAAAATTTTAGGTCAATTTCCATATGAAGTATGATCCAAAATTAAATGGACATTTCTTGGACGATTTCGAATAACCGAATGAATTAATATTCGGTAGTGTACAGCTTTAACTATAAAGAGAGAAACAAAATACAAGTATTGCCGTTATTAAAATTAAAAAGCTTTGTATGTTAAAGCATTGTTTTTGCATACGTTTTCTTAACAAAGGTTTGTTAGTCTCAAAATATTGTGTACTTGATAGTAAAATTAAGATTTTTTTTTTTTTTTGCATACCGCTGTTAGTGTTTAAGAATTAACTTCAAAAATGATTTGATAAAAAAAATAAATTTTTCAATTTAAGAAATACTTCCTTTTTTTGTTGAGAAAGCTATTATTCTCAAATTATTTTCAGCCATTATTAAATGTTCGTCATTTAAAAGAGTGATTTCAGATCATTCTCAAATTGATATCAAATCTTCGTGTTTGCTGGGCTTTAACACAATATATTTATGCATACATGTATGTCTATTAGTAAAAATTTTTATCTGAAGCATGTTTAAGTAGCTCTTTCTTACGTAGTGTCTATACCAGGCAAATCTTTAACAAGACAAATGTCAAAATCAGTGCGAATTTAACAGCTGATTACTATTTTTCGTTGTTACAACTGTCAAACTGCATATATAAAAAAAAAAAAAAATATTTTTCAATTCGCTCTACTGTTGTTTTTGTACAACTGTTTCCACCTTGCATAAATTCGCGGTGATTTCGATTCATGTCTTGATAAAAATTATCTAATATAGAAACTATGTTAGTAGCTAAAGTACGAAAAAATTAATAAGACAAAAAAATAAAAAATAACGTAAAGCAGCAGTGTACAGTGGAACCAAAACGCTTTTTTTTAAATAAATCTGTAACTTGTGAATCGTTGGAGATATCTCAATAAAATTTTCTGAGTTGTTTTGGTTCAGAGGGTAGTGAGTGGCCCTCCAAAGTTGGCCATCTCGGGTATGTCATTTTTTAAGAAGCCGCCAAAAATTAATTTACGATATGACAGAAAAGACATTTTACATGTAGATAGTAATTTTAAATTTCTAAAAAAAATACGCTTGCGTGTGTAGGTTATCTCCTTTAGTTTAAGAGATATTCAGTTAGAAATAAATTTTTATCAAATTTTTAGCGTCGTTTTTTATTTATTTATTTTTTTATTATTATTATTATTTTTTTTTTTTTTTTGTTAACTTGGCGGGCTTAATATTATACTTACAATTTTTTGAAATATTCACCAGATTTCTAAATAATACTGCTGCAAGAATCATATAAATATATAAATCCGATAAAAAGTTATATTAATCTGAAGTTGGAACTTTAAAAAGATTTTATATTTGCTTGGTTTTTTTCTAAAAAAATGGCAATATTTATTCACTTATAAAATTTGTCTTTTTTTCTGGGATATAAAATTTTTTTATATTATCGAAAAAAAAAAATCTTAACGCAAATGCGTGTAAAGTAAATCCGGAAGAGCTTAAGCCAAAGGTCTTCCTACAAGCAATATCCAAACTCTTTTAAATTTTTTTTTTTTTTGTTAAATTCTCAAATCGCAAATTTGGGTCAAGAAAAAATTTATTTTAATCATATATCTCCGTATGTAAGCACTCAAAAAGTGATTTCTGACGGACGCCCATTATGAGACAGGATGAGCCTTTTAATGAAAAAAGTAAATTTTTAAACATGTTTCATACGGATAGTAATCAGATGGGTATTTTCATGAAAAAAATGTGCGTTTTTTTAATTCTCTGATTTTAAGATAAGTTTGTACATATTATACTGAAATTTCAATGAAATATCGTTATTCGTTTAAATTTTATTAAAGTTTAAATATTAACTTTATTAAAAAAACAGCCATATTTTACGTCTTTCGAGAAATGCTGGGACCAAATTACGTTCCACTAACTTTTTTTCTAAATTATCAATCTCCATATTCTAGCATTTTCTTAGACACTTAAAATTTAACATAAGCTTGGCCTCCTCTAGCCAAACTAACTATTTCTCATATATTTGTATGACAAATGTATGCTGTTTAAGACAATTATTTATACATATGTATAAGGGGTATATCTATATCAGAAACTGTTTAATCAATGTCTATTTATATCGGAGATATTTATAAAGGATGCAATTTTAGGGAAATTTTATGATAAAATGTTTTTTATTTGCCACTTTGGTAAATTGTATTTAACAACTTTTTAATAAATAGAAGTTATAGGTTTTTTAAATTCTATTTGTTGTATTATAGGTCATAGTATTTAGTATATTTTTTATAAACATGTTATATATAAACATGTTATTATATAGTTTTGGGGTACCTACGAAAACTTTTCCAATATATAAATTACTCATTTGCATTATTTGGAACATTAACGATTTTACCACCATGACGATAACACTAAAATATAAATTTTTATGCTGCTTCCTTTGGGAAACTCCTATGAACACTACACCTCAATCCGTTAAAACACTAATTCAATTCATATAGGTGCAATCAGAGTCAAAAATGTTAATAGCGAACTAGATAAAGTTAATAATTTCATAAAGTCTTTTAAAATAAAGATGAAAACTTTCGAAAATTGTATACGAGGCTAGATAGCGCTAAGGAAGTTAAAACCACTAATGCCACTTAAACGGTATACTGATCTGGGAGAGTCTAAAAAATCTAAAAAAATAGATTTTTGGAAATTCTGTCAATGCATTCCGAGACTTAAGTCAAAGATTTTTTTAAGTAAGTATTAAAAAGAAATAAACAGCCAGTGGAGGCAATATAAATACCGAATGTTCTTTCGGATGCATCACTAAATCGCCTTAAGCAAATAGTAAAAAGTATACCCATACCCACTTCAGCCTTTGAATTTTCTGAAAAAAAGCAATTGTGCTTATGCTGGAATTGGGACTCACGGACACGGATTCTGCCTGGACTTGTTCAATATGTGGAATGAAAAAATCTAAATTTTCTCAAACCCACGCCATGAACATGGCACTTCTAATATACTCATTAATAAAGACATCCTACAATATATAGTATATCTCCCCTTCTCGCTTTTTAGAATGCATTCTTCATTTTGAATATGTTCTCAAATATAGAAGCATACCTGTTAATGAACAAAAAGGTGTTAGAAATAACAGGGAACTCGTAGAAATGAGATCCAATGAAAAAAGAAGAATTCAAAACGAATTCAAAAAGATGACTGGCCTAAACATAGATGAAGCTCTCGTCGGGTATGGCAATCCAACTGATCGCAGATGATTTTTTGAAAATTATGAAATAACGTCAACAATTATTGGAACTTTTTCGAAAATATCATGCCATAATGCGGGAAATCAATGGTAAACATCGTATAAGCGCTCAAAAAGTTTAATTATATATCACAGATACATTAAAACGCCTGCAGTTTTTATATGGATGGAGAGAATTAACACCCACAGTTTATAAAATACTTCAAAATGGCTGTCAGATTATAGAATCTAATCTTCTCCCACTAGGAGAACTAACAGAAGAGGCACAGAAACTCAGACTTTAAACATTAAAATATTGTTTTTTTTTATTTACCGTCGTTTTAAAAAAAAGTCGAAAATTTCACTTTCATACAAACCTTACACATTCATTGGTTATGTATAATAATGCAATTACTAGTGTCGTTTGCAATTTTTTATTTTACATATTAAAATTTAATTTGCTTATATTTATATATATTATATTTTTTTATATTATTTGTATATTATATTATATATATATATATATATATATATATATATATATATATATATATATATATATATATATATATATATATATATATAGATATATTATATATTACATAACAATTTATTTTGAAACATCAGAATAAAAATCTTTCATTTAGAAATATCGATTTTTGCTACTATAACCGAATTATAACAAATTTATTTCTGCAATAAATGTTTCAATCATATCATCTTTTTATATTGATTTAAATACTTTTACTTTGTAAATTTTTTAAATTAGGCAAAACTAAATTAACTATAATGTGAATTGTATTTCCATCACAATTATGTTTTTAATACTATAGAAATAAAAAATCTACAGTATTTAGAAATTAATGACAACTTCAATCAAATCTTTGTCGCCTTTAATAAATTTTGTTTATTGCAACAGTTTTCCAACCATTATATATATATATATATATATATATATATATATACAAATATATAAAACATTGCTTTTTAAATATATATTTTAATAATAATAATAATAATTATTTGTCATATAAATCTAAAGAATCTAAAAAATTAGATACAAACAATCAACTAAAGTATTTAAACATGCTTCTTACATATAAGGCAATTTAAACAGCATATATTTGCCATACAAATGTCTGAGAAATAACTTAATTTGGCTAGAGGAGCTTAAGTTTGTGTTAGATTTCTACAAGTATTTGGTAGCTAAAAATATGTTAGAATATGGAGGACTTAAAATTTGGCTGTTTAGTTAGTATTTTTTTAATAAAACTAATAATTAAACTTTAATACAATTTAAACAAATAGCAATATTTCATTGAAATTTCAGAATAATATGTATACTTATTAAAAAATCAGAGAATTAAAAAAATTCCCACTGTTTTACATAAATGTACTCAAAATACCAATCCGTATAAAACATATTTAAAAAATTTACTTTTTTCATTAAAATGATCACGCTGTCCCAGCTTTGCGATTTGAGAATTTAATAAAAAGATGCACTTTATAAATTAAATTTATAAGTGAATAAACAGTGCCACTTTTTTTGGAAAATATAATATATTAATAAAAAAATAAAAAAAACGAGGCTAAAAATGAGATAAACATTTATTTCGTCTTAAATATCTCTTAAACTATAACAGATAACCTATACATGTAAGCGTATTTTTTGTAGAGATTTATTTCTTTTCTGTCACATAATAAATTAATTTTTGGTGACTTTTTAAAAAATTACATACCCGAGATGGCCAACTTTGGAGGGCCTTCCACTACCCCTCTGACCAGCATGGAATCTGTGCACCTCTAAATCAATTCAAAAGCATCTCATCTCTGGCCTTGTGATACTTTAGTACTTTATTGAGATATGTACCTCCAACAGTTCACAAGTTACAGAATTATTAAAAAAAGTTTTGGAACCACTATGCAGTGCTAAACATATACTGTGCAAGAAAATAATAAGAAGCGATAACAAATATCAAACAAAGATAGCTGAGTGAGGGAGTGTAACGATTCCTAAAGACAACAACCACTTAAGCACGCACTGTTTTTTATTTTGTTACAACATTACTTTTTTTCTTGCTCACATATTAGGGTACTCTTTTGAATAATTTTTACTCGATTACCGACAATTTAAAAGCGAGAAAATTAAATAAAATTTTAAGATCTGAAAAAAAATTTATAACTCCAGTGAAAAAACAATTTATAAATTTCCTTTTCTTACGTAGCTGAAGTAGAATTTCTTAATGATGAAAAGAAGCTACAGAAGAAATAATTTCAACATATTGCTTATTATTTGTTTTGAGGTTATTCTCTCAAGATATTTTAATATAATTATATAATCTTTATTTGTTTACTGTTGTAAAAGTTTAAAATAACTTCCAAAAAAGTGCAAAATATGCATTTAGTAGTGAAAAAGTTATTCCTTTCAAAGCACATCTATTTTTCTTTCTTTTTTTGGATCTCATATATTTTTGAAATTTGCACTGAACTCTAATTACAGGCGTGATTCACCGCATTTACAATAAATGTGGATTTTCGCCAATTTTTTGGAATTCGGGATTCGTTGTAAAAAAATCTTAAATTTTTATACTTGATCATTTTAAAAGTTAACAAAGATTTTATTACAGATAAAATATTTATAGTTTCTCTAAAAAACAATTTTTTTCAAAAATTTTACTTTTATTCCAAAAATCTGAAAAACTAGGGACTCCATTTTCTTAAATAAATTTGCTTAACTAGCTGGCGTAATTCTTAATTATATATAAGCAGATTGAAGTCAATATCTTTTTTAGAACCAAAACTACGCAATTTAAAAATTTAATATCTCACAAAAAATTGCACTTTTTGCGTATTTCAGCACAAACACAAATGGACATTAGCTACGGGAACAAACTATTTATTTATGATTTTTTAAAATCCACAATAGCAAAATATTTTGCGAAATTTTCATGACATAATAAATTTGAAGATAGCGTAGTTTTGGTAAACATAACAAAATCCTTGTTATTTAAGATGTTCAAATTTAGATTTCAAAAAGATTTCGAAAAAATTGGCGAAAATCCCAAAAATAAAAACGACATTAATTCCATTGGGTGCAACTAGTCATTCTATTCAGAAAAACTTTAATTTAGCGAAACTGGTGATTGAAATACACCAGAATTAAAAACCCTTGCGTCCTTTTATCCTGAAGATAGTTGCTTTTGTTCAGAAATTTGCTCATATAATATATTAATTTTCATACCAGAAAGTATCATAGTGTCCATGGATATTAAGTTACTTTCAAAAGTGTCAAAATGTCCATGGATAATACGATAATTTTTTTTATGACTAGCTCCCTCATATGACACACTGTTGTAAGTACAACTGAATGTACAAACTATTAAGTGGTGATCTGTTACTCACTTCTAACTGATATGGAAACATTGTAATCAGCTTATAAACAAATATTAAGGGTACTCACTACATGATACATGACTCCCTTTTCAAATGTTGTGAAATATTAAGTAAATAATTTAACAATTTTATTAAAATCAAAAAAAAACAAGGACAGCGCAAGTTTTCGAGACTAAAGAGTAGCGCAAACTTATAAGTCTTGTGCAAATGATATTCCATTCAATTTTTAATAGTTCATTTGCGAGTGTGCAAACTTGCACACATTACACAGCTTGCGGGGTTTTGTGCGTTTTCATGAGGACCCTTATTGTTTTAAACTTACTTACAAATATTATTATATTCAAACGTATTGCCCTAATTATTCTAAATGCTACGTAATCATTTCTTGTACTATATATAAGTTAACACAAAAAAAGTTATTATTCTTTTATTTTTACTTTATTCGTATTTTTTGTCTACGTAAGTTCTTTTAACCACGCGTCGCTTTCATGTTGTAGTTCCCTAAAATACTGCAACCTGGTTGCGACTCGTTTTCGTTGGAAATCTATATTCTTGTAATAAACTTCTGACGCTATGTCTGCAGTACTTAGCTAAGTAAAATTAAGTTAATCGAAAGTGTCAATAAAGAATTATGACTGACAACTTGTTAGTTGCAATCAGGTACTCAAACCGTGTAGTAACATTTTATTTACTGACTGGCGCCCAACGTTAAAATTCGTGATCGTTGCGATTCCTACGGGACCCTCCAACGATATAACAAAATAAGAAAGGACTTAAACCTTTTAAAAAATAAAAACTATATTCTACAAACTTTTGCTACAAAAATTCATAAATCGAAAAAAAATAAAATAAAAATGTCTATTAATCTGAAAATAAACTAGATAAAGAAAATAAATTAAAATATAAAGAAACTTTAAAATATTGGAAAAACTCATATTATTAAAAAAAAAAAAAACAAAAAACAATTATTACTAAAAAACAATACTGTTAAACAAAATTTTCAGAAAAACATAAACACATAAAAACATAGTGAGAAAACAATAATGAACTAATTTAAAAACTGAGATCTTTTGAAAAGAAAATTTAAATAGAAAAACAAAATAATTGAGAGAATACAAAAACAAAATATTTTACAACTTACAATTTTTGAACTAAAATTATAAATTGATATCTAAACCATACATCATTAACAACAACAAAAATCGTTACATCAACAAATTTCAACAACCAATAAAAACATTTAAAAACTTCTCAAAAATATTCTAAGTGTTACATCAACAAATTTCAACAATCACAACAACGATAGCAGTGACAACAACATTAACAACAACAAAAATCGTTACATTAACAAATTTCAACAATTACAACAACAATAGCAGTAACAACACCTTTAACAACAGAAGAAACAATCAACACAAGAAACAACATGATAAAACAACTAATTATTATTACGTAAGAATAGAATAAGTCATATGTAATTTTAACTATTTTAAATTTATCTATTACCTTAAAAAAGGGAAAAATAAGAAAAACTAAAAATTGCAAATTAAAAAAAAGAAAGAAAAATTATAGTTTAAGAAAGAAAAATCATAATTAAAAAAAAGGGAGAATTGTTAATTTACACTTTTTTTCGGTCATGGCAAATCCTAATAATCTAATCAAGCCCCAAATTCTAAATGTTCCACCACCGCCGAACAATCCCCCCAATCCCCCAGAACCAATGAATATGAATATTGCTCAGATGGAAGCAGCAATAACGGGTTTAGTTACCCGATTATGCAGAGAGCAGTATAGAACTTTAGTAGGAAATATATTGAACCCCGATTCAGATTTCGTAGTTAGGGACCAAGAAATAGAAGAACAATATAGGGCAAATCTTAGCGACCTTGACCAAGTGCCAGATGTCGTACGTCGCCTAAGGGAATTTTCTGGTAATGTGTCGGAATTTAGCTCATGGAAGAAGAGCGTCGAAAGAGTCTTAAACCTTTACGAAACCCAGAAGGGAATCACGAGGTATTTTGGGATCCTGAACGTAATCAGGAACAAAATTGTAGGAACCGCTGATTCGGTGCTCGAATCTTATAATACACCCCTTAGCTGGGAGGCAATTTCACGTTGTCTAACGCTACACTACGCTAATAAGAGGGACGTGAGCACTCTGGAGTACCAAATGACTACTCTCATCCAATATAATTCTATGGTGCAAGATTTCTATCAGGAGGTGTATTCACATTTATCTCTGATAATAAACAATATCACTTGTATGACTATCGGTAGGGAAGCTATAGATACACTTATCCAGACATACAGGAATAAAGCACTGGATACATTCATAGGAGGACTTAGGGCGACCTTTCTAAACTATTATGTATCCGGGAACCAACAAGCTTACCCCAGGCACTCCAATTATGACTTAAGCTCCATAATCAGAATTTTAGAACAGACCAAGCTTTAAACAAAAACCCTCGAAATCCACAAACAGTTTCCAGAAACCAGAACTATAAAAACCCGACACAATACACAAACCAGAAACCGATCCAATACCCATTCCAAAATAGAATCCAATACCCAAATCAGAACCCAGTACAGTATCCAATCCAATATCAAACCCAAAACACAAATCAATACACAAAGCAGTATCCAATCCAATATCAATACAATAATCCTCCGCCAAGACCAAATGCACCAAAACCACAACCAAGAACGGTGCCCATGGAAACCTAGACCATCCAGATGAAAAACGTCAACTACATGAATCGACCAAAACAAAATGATAATTTGCGGGAAAAAGACCATTGGAGCAACCAACAAATAACGCACAAAAATTCCAAAGGCCCTTCAATATCGAGACTGTTGGTAATGAAATAAAAGAAGAGGCCGACTATGACACGCAATTGATATCATATGAGGAAACGGAACAGTTAGAACCACTCAGCGAATACATCGCCGAAGAGTTGCCAGCCGCTGAACAAGAATTTGCCGACACACATTTTTTAGAATAAACGACTCGTCTTTGCCATATTTTGAAGCAAAGACGTCAAACGGTAGGATCCTAAAAATTTTGGTAGACACCGGATCGAACAAAAATTATATTCAAACCCAACTAGAAAAATCAGCCAAACCCAATAGAAAAAACTTTTACGCAAATTCCGCTGGAGGAGAAGTCTTAATATCACAACATACCTTCATTAACCTCTTTGAACTAAAGTCTACAAACTTGAAATTTTTCGTTTTACCATCTCTTAAGTCTTTCCACGCAATACCAGGAAAGAACTTTCAGCCGTTATTTACACAGCGCAAAGTTTAATGACTATTAAGGACAGTATTACAATAAAACTAAAACAGCAAGTTTCCGAGAACGTGAATAATATTCTACATAATAATAAGGAGAGACCATATGACAAAAGACCAAAAACGTAGGATAGAAGAATTGGTAACAGAATTTCTAAACCTTTTTGCCCAACCAAACGAACGATTAACCTACACAACTACAGTAGAAGGAGAAATAAGAATAACGACCGCTAACCCTACTCTAGATGCTACCCCTATTCAACACATTTGAAAGAGATAGTAGAACAACAAATCAAAGAATTGCTAGACCAAGGTATCATACGACATTCGAAATCCCCATACAACTCACCAGTTTGGGTTGTACCCAAGAAAATGGATGCCTCAGGTATAAAGAAATATCCAGTAGTAATCGATTACAGGAAACTTAACACGATAATAATCCCGGATCGGTATCCAATACCGGAAATTAATGAAATTCTTTCCCAATTAGGGGAAAATAATTTTTTCTCTGTGTTGGATTTGAAGAGTGGATTTCACCAAATACCTTTAAGAGAAAGAGACATTGAGAAAACAGCATTTTTCAACAATAATGGAAAGTACGAGTTTACCAGGCTACCATTCGGATTAAGGAATGCGCCCTCAATTTTTCAAAGAACCCTGGACGACATCTTGAGAGAACATATTGGTAAAATATGTTACGTCTATATCGATGATATCATCATATTCGGAAAAGACGAAAAAGCACATTGCGAGAATATTAGGAAAATATTTGATACCCTAGAATCGGCCAATATGAAAGTGCAACTTGACAAATGCGATTTCCTAAAACCAGAAGTAGAATTTTTAGGATTTTTAATATCCACATCGGGAATACGAGCTAATCCAAAGAAGGTAGAGGCAATAAATAATCTCCCGATACCAAGAACCTTAAAAGACTTAAGATCCTTCTTAGGCATGTCAGGATTTTATCGTCGGTTCGTTAAAGACTATTCCAAATTGGCAAAGCCCTTAACGGCTCTTTTGATAGGGGAGGAGGGACAAATGACCAAATTTAGGTCTAGTAAGATAACAATCGACTTGGACGACAAGGCAGTGGAAGCATTTAATAAAATCAAACGGACATTAATATCGGAAGATGTCATGCTGGCATATCCCAACTTTCGCAAAGAATTCCAACTAACTATGGATGCTTCAAATTACGCAATTGGCACCGTGCTCGAACAGGAAAGTATACCAATTACATTCATCTCGAGAACGCTGAACAAAGCCGAGGAACACTATGCCACGAATAAGAAGGAAATGTTGGCAATCGTGTGGGCCCTCAAGAGCTTGAGAACTACCTCTATGGAGCGGAAAGAATAAAAATACTCACGGACCATCAACCACTGACGCACGCCTTGACAAGTAGCAACACTAACAGCAAGCTCAGGCGATGGAAAGCCACATTGGAAGAATATAATTACGGGCTACAATATAAACCTGGAAGTACAAACGCAGTAGCGGATGCACTATCCAGACTCAATGGACTCAACAGCCGCTACTCAACATAGCAACCAAAGCTCTCCCGGAAATTTAATCCAGTATACAGAAACACCAATAAATGCGTTTAAGAATCAGATTATTATAGAAACCCATAACACATCATCATATGAGTTCCAAATAGTTTTTCCAACCTATCACAGACATATAGTGTTGGAACCGGATTTTTCTGAAGAGAAATTGGTGAAGATTTTCGAAAGATACCTCAACCCATCAGTGACAAATTGCGTGAAAACTACAGACGCGATCTTAGGAAAGGCACAGGAAATATTCTCTAATCTGTTTCATAAATACAAAGTGCTCTATACGAAGAAAATGGTCTTCGATGTTCTTAACGATTCTGAACAAGAAGTGGAGATAATAAACGAACACAACAGAGCTCATAGGAGCGCCGAGGAGAACAAAGCACAACTCTTAGAAAAATACTATTTTCCACAAATGATGGCAAAGATTAAGAATATAACTAAATCGTGCAGAATATGTAAAGAGAACAAGTACGACCGACATCCCAACAATATATCCATACAGGAAACGCCAATACCACAGTTCCCTGGATAAATAGTTCATATCGACATTTACATTACATCGGGCACATCTATCTTAACGGCAATCGACAAACTGACCAAATATGCTCAAGCAAGTATACTTAAATCACGGGCTACAGAGGACATAAAGCAACCTTTACGAGAAATACTCCTGAACTTTGGTATGCCTGAGATAGTTGTAATGGACAACGAGAAGTCTTTTAACTCCAAAGCCATTACATTTATGATGGAAAACCAATTTAAAGTAAAAATTTTCCGCGTACCAAAATACGCTAGTACAGTCAACGGCCAAATTGAAAGGTTCCACTCAACCCTATCGGAAATTATGAGATGTTTGAAATCAGAAGGGGCTCAAAATGATCTCGCCGAAATTCTGGATAAATCCATTTATGAGTATAACAACACTATCCACTCAACATTGGGACGGAACCATTCGAAGCGTTTTTTGGGAAAAAATTCTGTGGTAACGCTACAAAATTGGCAAAGGACAGGGCACAGATGATTGACGACCTTAGAAAGAAACATTTATCTGATCTCGACTATCATAACAGGGGTAGGAAAGAACCTAAGGATTACAATGTAGGAGATAAGATTTTCGTAAAGCAGAATAAAAGATTAGGGACGAAATTGTCGAAGAATTATAAGCAAGAGATCGTAAAGGAAAATAGACAAACTACAGTGCTAACAGAGGGAGGAAGGGTAGTCCATAAAAACAACATTAGGAAATGAGAGGAAGCTCTACTTCTACCCACCTTTTATTTATTTATTTAATTTTTTTTCATTCCTGCGATCTCTCGTCGACAGGAACTGCTTTAATAACATAGATCACAAAAACCAATGGAGAATATTTTTTTTTTTTGCTTTTTGGTTGTAGCATATTTTTTGTACTGACTCGAGCTGAAGTACAGGTACTTGACTACTCGAACGCCCAGATCGTGACAATCGAGACTGGTGACCGGTAATTTCAAAATAATCCACGTAATAGACCTCGATCAATATGAAAGTGTGATTGAGCAATTAGATACCGCAATTAGACGTGACATAGGTAGGAAGAACAAGAATCACCCTTACCTAATACATCAGGTACAGGCACTTTACGAAATGCTTGGCGAATTGAGACCCAGACGAGAGACTAGGACTATAGACGCTTTAGGAACTCTGTGGAAATGGGTGGTAGGCTCGCCCGATCATGAAGAGTTACAGGTTATCACGGACAGGATTAATAGGCTTTTGGGAAACAACGACAAACAGATCGTCATTAATAGAGCAGTGGAACTGAGGATACAAGAGATAACGAACATGACGAATGTTATACTGAACAATATAGGTTCGAACGTTGCTTTTAAGGAAGAGATTATCACGGGTGTCGAGAGAAAGTTATCAATAGTAAGGGAAGAATTGACAAATATAAGTTACTCAGTGCAGTGGGCAAAATCGGGGGTCATAAACTCTTTTATAATTTCGATATACGAACTGAACATTACTAGAGAATATTTCAACGGACTGAATATGCCTTACGTAAACTTAATAGAAGGTTTAGAGTTCGGTGAGGTGAAAATAGGCCTGAACCGATCAACGATCCTTTATGTTATCAACTTGCCACAAATCGAAAAGGAAACTTGTAAAAGTATTTTTGTTAAACCTGTATCAATTAGAATCGATAATGAAAATTTTATATTGTGTAAAAACTCTGTCCTCGAGGTGAAATCATCATGCAGAACATTCAACGACGTAGCTGTTTGCAAAAGGGAAAATCTTGAAAATATCACCCACTTAAGTTGCTTATCGAGTTTACTGAATGGTATGCCATCCGAGTGTCCGACCTTCAACAATCAACATTTAATGGTAGTGAATGAAATATCACCAGGCGTAATGCTCTTGAACGGATATAACGGAACAGTACAAATAGAAAATAAAGATCTAACCTTATGTGGCACCTATGTGATAAGATATCATAATACCACAATCATCATAGGGAAGAGATCGTATTCTAACACAGAAATGACTATGATGAAACCATTGCCAGCAATGATCAATGCGCCTAACCTAGCGGCCAATTATGAGGAAATGTTATCCTTGGAGATGCTAAAGGAGCTACACATTGATAATGCTGCTGAAATCGAGAAGTTAGCAACCAACTATAAAATCACCCTTGGTACCAGCATCGGAATACCAGGAGCACTGGTGATCGTAACGGTGTTTACGCTGATTCTGCATTTTGTAAAAAGAAGAAGGAGCTTTGAGGTGAAGGTTCAGGAGAGATTAGAACATCCGGTCGAAACTCCAAATTCCGATCATCTCTACCATCACAACGCGGACGCTGGAATTTAAGAGAGGAAGATTTAACACTTTATTTTTACTTTATTCGTATTCTTTGTCTACGTAAGTTCTTTTAACCACGCGTCGCTTTCATATTGTTTTTCCCTAAAATACTGCAACCTAGTTGCGACTCGTTTTCGTTGGAAATCTATATTTTTGTAATAAACTGCTGACGCTATGTCTGCAGTACTTAGCTAAGTAAAATTAAGTTAATCGAAAGTGTCAATAAAGAATTATGACTGACAACTTGTTAGTTGCAGTCAAGTGCTCAAACCGTGTAGTAACATTTTATTTACTAACTTATATCCATAAATTTGAATAGTAAAAACTGACTGAAAATTACCAACAACCAAATCACTCACCTATTTTATTTTAATTGTGACAGGTTAATCAGGATAAAAAAAAATAATTTTCTTACTCTACTACTATTAGCAAATCCAATCCAAACTTCTCCTGAAAGAATCTAAGAACGATTAACCTCTGTGGCCTTTGCTTTCCGCCAGAATACCCACAAATTTTCCAAAACGCTGATGTTTAGATATACACAAAGTTAACAAGGCCAGATCAAAAAATATTTGAGAACATAAACTTTCTACTACTGCTGATCACTGGTACAACATGAGAAGGAATATCTCCAATACAAAGCCAGGATTTTTTACTAGATAAAAGACTGTAAACCTTTACAAAGTTGCTAAAATTGTGCTACTCATATATATATATATATATATATATATATATATATATATATATATAAATATAAATATAAATATATAAATATATATAAAAATAAATATTATATTAAAATAAAATACATTCCATAGAGGGGTTCCCTTTCATAAAACTTGGCAAAAAGTCA
Source organism: Protocalliphora azurea (assembly GCA_932274085.1). Taxonomy (NCBI): domain Eukaryota; kingdom Metazoa; phylum Arthropoda; class Insecta; order Diptera; family Calliphoridae; genus Protocalliphora; species Protocalliphora azurea. The sequence continues at coordinate 157,322,828 of OW026522.1, forward strand.
ATATCGAAAAATAATTTTTTTGCAAAAATACATAACTGGAAGCAAAGACCTTTCTCATTATAATTACATAATAATTTTTTTAGTTTATGTTCTATTGACCCGTGTGCGTGGCATCAAAGTTGAAAATTTTTTGTTATATTTTTCTTGTATTTTTTTTTTATTTAAAATCGTTATTTTTAAAGTTAAACAAATATCATTGCATTTAATTTTTCTTAAAACTTTTGTCTTCTATATTAAACTAACGACTATTTTAAATGCAATGTCATTGTTTTAAGCCGCGATTACTTACGAAGTTTTAATAGTTAGCGAAATTTTATCATACTGTTTTTTTAATAAATTTCAAGTATCTTATTCGACTTTGGCCTCTTTCTTGTGTGTCATAATATCCATGCACATATGTCATTTATGACATGCTCCCTCATATGAGACACTGTTGTAAGTACAACTGAATGTACAAACTATTAAGTGGTGATCATGTTACTCACTTCTATCGACCAAATGCATATAATGCGCTGACATTTTCTGAGTCTAATCTAATTTATACGTTTTGACTTTTTTTACCCCACAGAATGATGCACTTGTTTTTCTAACACTCTAATTAACAATATGAAATTTGTTTAATTTTTTTATGAATTTTTAAAATTAAAAAAAAAATATTATCATATAGTAGTACATACACAAACACATTTATGTAGATTTTATGTGTATTATTGTGACTCTCATCATTAAATTTGTCAATAGGCTTTCTAATTATGTAAAAATTAAAGTCATTTTCAGAAGTGAGCTTGTATGGGAGCTATGCTAAATTAAGAGCCGAATTTTATTTAAATCACGATTAAAAAAAGCTATTTAAGAGCCCAAAATCACATTTCGTAAGGACATTTGTATCCTAATCCTAACAAATTTTAGTCAGTGAAAAATTTTATTAATATGTCTTAAAAATTTGGGTCTGTACGAAGTTTACATGGATAGATAGCCAGCCAGACGGAAAGACGAACGACGCGTCGTTACCTCGACGGAGGAAGGGACTTTAAGTTGAATATCGATCATAGACTTTCATCATATATATTCTCGATTAACAATCCAAATTAAAATTTATCAAGGATGCGTCTGGACTTGAAATAGTATCATTGTATGGTTTAATACTTCAAGGTTGAAGAAAATTATGTTGCTGGCGCTTTGTGATACTTATTGAGGTATGCTAAATAAATATTGAAACAAATAAATGTTGAAGATTTATGTACTAGAAAGATTTTTCCCCAGGCGTACAGTGGTTTCAAAATTCTTTTTTTGGAAATAATTCTGTAGCTTGTGAACCGTTGGAAATATCTCAATAAAATTCCACTTAGCCAGAGACAAGATGTTTTCGAGTTCATCTGAGGAGCATAGGCTCCTAGCGGGTCAGGTGGGTAGACTTCCAAAGTTGATCAATCCATGAATGCAATTTTTTTAAATCGCCAAAAATTCATTTATGATTTGACAGAAAAAATTACATATAGATAGCCCTTATAAATTTCTTTTAGTTTAAGATATATTATAAAACTTAATTTTTGTTCTGGCCTATATATTTTTTTTTTCGAAAGGAGACTTAATTTAGATGCGTGCAAAATAAATCCGAAGGCACTTAGAGTAACGGTTTCCTCACAAGCTTTATCCAAACTTTGTCAATTTTCCACAATTTTTTTAAATTAGTTTGTAAAATTCTCAAATCGCAAAGATGGACTCAAAAAAAAAATTAATTTGGTGAAATACCTTAACTTGTTGGGTAAATATACAAAGAGTATTTTCTGACGGACGCCTCTTATAACGACAGTGTGACCATTTGAATGAAAAAAGTAAATTTTTAAAATACGTTTTTTTTTAGGTTGGGATTTTGGCTATTTTAGTACATAACAGTGGATGTATTTTAATTCTCTGATTTTGAGGCAAGTCGGTCTATACCATGTGAAAATTTCATTTTAATATCTCTTTTCGTTTAAATTTTATATAGTTTCAAATATCAATATTATTTCTAAAAAATATACTTAAAATTGAAATTTAAAGTTTTTCAGGTCATGGTCTGAAGAAATTAAATTTAAAATATTTCACAAATTAAAAATTTTCATATTTTCATAAAATCTTTATACTTTTGCTTAAAAATTAACAAAAACTATGTCTTTTTAGGTAATTTTTAGCACTATTCCTATATATTTCATGAAAAACTAGCATTTAACTTGCGGGACTCCTAGTTGGTAGCTTTATTTAGAAAAAACAAAAATGTAATACCAAAAGTGAAAACCCCGTTCAATTAAACTAACTCTGAATTCACATGGGAATAGTTATAATATTGGTGTCTTCAGAAAATTAATAACAAACAACAATTCTACTTTCTAATAATTCAATTTAATGCATTCATATTTATACCTAAATAAGGAATATCCAAGGAGTGGGATGTCGTATAACCTCGTAACCCTTTATGGGTTCATCATAAGATAACACCAAAAAATAAATAATACCGGATAATAACACCGGATTTCATAAAATTTTAAACTATTTTTTTTTCTTTGGGTTGAAAAAGAAATTATTTAAATTCTGATCTTACAGTTCATAGTTTAGCAGATGTATGAAGTAACTTTTTTAGACTCTTGCACCAAAGCCTTCAAATTTCTAAAAATGCTTGGATATTGTGTAGGTATTAATAACAATAAATCTTATAATATATAGTTAAAGAAGTACCAAAGGTATGTTTGATATATTTCTAATAAGGAAAGATACTATTTTAAATTTATTTCTATATTTTTGATTTAGAAGATTCTTAGGGTACCAATAAAGTACACATTTTTTACATCTTTAACGTTGAAAGTTTCAAAAACTGCCAAACTGTTTCTATTACTATTTTTTAGTAGAGAATATTGTGGCTCATAGGGCTTGTGGATTTTCAAGCACGCAGAACCAAATACCTTTAATTTCATGTCTTTAATTAATACAAAAAAAATCAAAGAGTAATATTAAAATAACGAAAAAGTACCACAAACATCCTTTTAAAGACTCTTTTAAATTCTAAATTTCCAGGCCGAATATCACAGAAAATTCAAGAAGTATCATTCGAAGAACGAAAAAGTACCTCAAGTTCCCGTCTTATGGATATTCATTCACTTAGGACCAAATATTCAAAAATATTAAAAAATTCAAAAAATACCATTAGAAGAATCAAATGATGGTACCTTTTGGATGCTCAATCATTTAGAGCCATATATGTATATTCAATTTCATGTCTATAGGTTCAATATTGTAGAAAATTCAACGGGTACTATTAGAAGAACGAAAAAGTACCACAGACTCCCCTCTTTTGGAATCTCATTCACTTAGGACTTAGTATTATAGAAAATTCGAAAAGTACCATTAGAGAAACAAAAAAAAATACCACAAAGACTCCTTTTATGTATTATTGCCCACAAAGAAATATTGATCTTTAATTTAATATTTATAGATTAATTATTACAAAAAATGCAAATAAAAAATACCATTAGAACAACAAAAAAGTTCCGCAAAGTCCCCCCTTGTGAATTCTTATCCACATTGGACTGTCTTTTTAATTTCATGTTTCTATGTTAATTATTACAAAAAAAATCAAAAAGTAAAATTAGAAGAACGAAAAAGTACCACATTCCCCTCTTGAAAATTCTCACTCACTTAGGACTACATATACTTAAGTTCATGTTTTTAGGTTTAATATAATAAAAAATTAGTTATTGAGTTTGCAATTTCCTGTTTTACCTCTTTAATAGTATATTTTCCCCATGGATGTGACAAAAATTTTATTCCAATGAATTTCTAAATTGTAGTGAATTTCTAAATTGTAGTGAATTTTTAAATTGTAGTGGTATTAAAGTACACATATGTGTATGTGAATAAATATAAAAAAAATGTTTTATGAAAAAAGTACCAAAATAGGCAAAATTTTTATACCTTAAACGTTCGAATTTCAAAAAAGTACCAAATTTGTATTTGTCATTTTACGATAAATTACGATATAAATTTACGACATAAACTTTAGAAGATACGAATGGTGCCAAAAAAGTACTAAAATACATTTTTTACCCGTTTTCTCCTTAAAAGAGAGAATTTTCAAAAAAGTACCAGATACCTTTCAGTTTATTTTTGAAATGAACGATACGTATTAAATTTTGTTTGTATCCAATAATACCCGGTTGAAACATTCGAATTCCCAAAAATACCGCCTTATTGGATCTATTTCATTTCTATGGCTTCAGGCGTTTGTGCTGTAGAATAATTAATAAGTCAGTCAGTCACGTAACCCTTGTATATATTAGGGTATCCATTCGAATAATCGTCATTCGAATAATTCGAACAATTTAATACGAAAAATTTTTCGAAGGATTTAAAAGTGCTTCGTTTCGAATAACGAAAAATTTGAATATTTTGATGTCGAATTTGGAAACGAAACGAATAATTTTCTTTTTTAATATTATTTTTCTTTTTTTTTATATTATTATTCCTAAAAATCTTGTAAATATGTAATATTTTACAACTATTTTACTTTTAGTTTTCTAACTATTAGCTTGTTATTTACAAAACTGAAATATGGAATTATATTGATAATGTTCATTCTGAAAAGAAAAGTAATATTATTTCTGAAATCCGCAAATTATTGAGAATAATCCAGATAACTCTTTGTATAAACACATAAACGTTACAGCAAGAAGTTATAATTCCAAAAATAAAATATTTAAATTTCGGACTTGAATAATTAAAAATAAAAGAACTGCTTTGTTATTTAGTAAAAAAAGAAAAACAGTGGTCTTGGAATCAACATACAAAACTGAAATTGTTCTATAAGTGACGTTATTGTTCACGTAAATAAATATTGCAAAATTTTCAATAAATCTAATAATAAACAGAAAACTTTGCAGTCTTATGTTTTGCATCAAGAAATATTAACACATGATGTTAAACATCGATGGAGATCTTTATCTAACATGTAACACCTTGAAGCAACTTGATGTGGACATTAAAAAATTGAGTAAAGATTCGGCAGCTTTAATTTGAAGGTATTATAACATTTTTAGTAAAAAAAAATAGAAAAGGTAAACAATTCTTTTTCTTAAGAATTAGTCACACATTTAAAACATCATGTTCATGAAAGACGTTTAAAAGTTTTAAATACTCGTATATTATAAATTTTATATTATGAGTATAATGTTCAATCAATTTTAACTATGTAAGGTATAGCTTCAAAAGAGAAATTAAAGAGTTTGGAAATGAGATAATTGAAAGACAGAGAAACTGTGAGAAATGAATCACATGAACCTAAGTAGACGGAGGAATACTTTGAAGCTTCTAATAGAGATTTGCTGAATGCAACAATTAAAAGTGTACAAAATTTAAAAATAAGATACCATTATGGACCATTATATATATATATATATATATATATATATATATATATATATATATATATATCTGTGTTTTCTTTTATTTTAATTTAACAAGTGTACAAGTTGTTTTTTTGCTCACTATACGTGTTATCCATAAAAAAAATCAGAGAAGTATACATCAAAGTCAAAACTTCGAATGTTAAAAGGGAAATAAATTTAAAAATAGTAAATAGATCATTATTTAATTTGAGTGTATATAAAATATGACAATATAGTTAAAAAGATACGTCCCTTTGTTTTCAAAATCAATTTAAAAATCTTACATTAACTTAAAATTTATTAAGCTACGAGATCTGTAGTGCAGGAACTACCCTAAAAACGGTTTTTTGCAATATCTCGAAAATTGTTTCCAATTTTTTTTAATTGTTTTATAATAACCTCAAGACGGGGTGAAAAAATGTAAGTTGAGCGCAATTTGCTTAGGTGAAAAGTTTTCCTTTATGTTTTTAGAAAAAAAAAGTCGCTAAAATTCTGTTTTAAAGATATTGGCTTCAGGTTTTTTTTTTTTTTTTTTTTTTTTTGAAACAAAGTATTAAAAAAGGAAAATCTTTTTTAAGAGTAATTTGTAATTATCTCTGTTTTAAAAAAAAAATCCAATATAAGATTGAGTTTAAATAAGAAAATTTTTTTCTTTTTTGAAAAGAAAAATATTAGTAGTATAACTAAAAATGAAATAGTTTATCCAGTTGAAGAGTTCAACTCATAATTTTACAGAAAAATATTTAAAATATATGCCAATTTAGCAAAATGTTTATAATGGGCGCTAAATTTAAAAGATTTCAGATAATTTTAATCGGTTTTTCTGTAATATTTACTGATTAAAACGTATTTTTATGGCTAATGAAAAATATAATTTCAGAAGTAAATTTCAAAAGTTCAAAAAACGGTTTTTTTTTTTAAATCACAAAACAAAAAAAGAAATAAAATATTACAAAATTTGAAAAACTTCTATAAAAATTGAAGATATTGATACTGTGTGGTATTGTGTTTTTTGATTAAAAGTTAAATAAAGAACAAACAATTATTAAGAAAGAAAAACAAGTAAAAAGTCTATAGGTATCCAAGCCAGAGCATATGACATACAAATACATGCGTAAAATTTCCGTAGAGGGTCTTATATGGCTGTGTTGCCAGGAGATAAGAAAAAAAAGAAACTAAATGCAACAAAAAATAAGGCTAGAAAAAAGTTGAAATAAAAAAAATAGAAACTTATTCTTTCTCGTTCTTATTAGCTATTGATATTTTTCTAAAGAAATTTTTAAATAACACCCAGTAAAATAACAGATGATTCTGTAAAAATAAAATTAATAATAACAAATAAAAAATGACTTTCTTCTTTGTTCAAATAACAATACTTTAGCCTTTTCAAGGCTATCTTGAGAGTCAAAAAAGCCTAGAAAAAAAGATAGAAGCTGAAACAAAAATTTTGAGGCTAAAAGCAACATAAAGAGCTAGATTTAGCCTTAAAAAAGCTAAACTGGCAACACTGTTACATGGAAAATAAAGTAAGTTGTGGACCGATTCTTGTTAAGTTTGGGAGGGTGATTTATACAGCTATTAAACTTATTATTGTCATATATTATTTCGACACTAATATTTATATGAGTCGGTTTTATATGGGGCTATGGTCAGATATTAATCAGCCCTAATAAAATTTGTGCAGTGCTTTCTACTTTTATAAGACTTAATTAAAATTAAAACTGTTTTCGAAAGTAGGGTTATAGGGGGCTATTGCCAATTATAGAGCGATCTTATTAAAATTTGCCACAATGATTTGTATTCTTTTAGTATAAGAGATATCCATGTTGAAATAAATTTTTATCTCATTTTTAGCCTCGTTTTTTTTCCAAAAATGTGGAAATATTTATTCACTTTTAAAATTGGGTTTTTATTTTTGGCTATATATTTTTTTATGTTTTCAAAAAAATCTTAAGGCAAATGTACGTAAAGTACATCCGGAGGAGCTTGGGCTAAAAGTCTCCCCACAAGACCTATTTAAACTTTTTTAAAATTTTTAAAAATTTGTTTGTTAAATTCTCAAATCGCACAGCTGGGATCAACATAATATTATTACAATTATATACCTCCGTATGTAAGGTAAACACCCAAAAAATCTTTTCTAACGGACGCCCCTTATAACGACAGGATGACCATTTAAATGAAAAACTCAACCACCATTCGCTTAAATTTTATTAAAGTTTAAATATTAACTTTATTAAAAAACACTAAACAGCTAAATTTTAAGTCTTTCGAGAAATGCTGGGATCAAATTACATTACACTAACTTATTTATAAATTATCAATCTCTATATTTTTGCATTTCCTTAAATACTAAATACTTGTACAAAAACTTTTATATTTATACTTTTGCTTAAAGTCTAACAGAAATTTGGTCTCCTCTAGCCAATTAAGCTATTTATCATATATTTGTATTGCAAATGTGTGCTGTTTAACACATTTTTTTATACATATTTATGTATAAGGAACATATCTATTATTGATTGCATTTTCGTTCAGATATGATATATAATATATAATATATATTTAGAAAGGATGTAATTGTAGGAAAATTTTATGGTTTTCTTAATAAAATGTTTTTGATAAATTCTTAAATTTGATAATTCAACTTCAATAATTGGTTTTTATTGCTACTTTAGGACTCTTATGTTTCATTATATTTTCTGTTATGGCTGGGGAGCCAAATAGTTAGAGTATATATATATATATATATATATATATATATATATATATATATATATATATTAAATTGTAAGATATAGTTATAAATTATTTTATAATATTTCATATGTATATATGTATTTATTCGGGAATTTGCTTTTGTAATATATATTTATTGGCCTAGAAAGGCTTTTTATATTACTTGAATTATAAATAAATAAATAAATGTTTTTATTTGCTACTTAGCTCATGAAAAAAATAGAAATTGTAGGTAAATTGTATTTAGCAAAATTTTAATAAATAAAAGTTACAGCTATTTTAAATTTTATTTGGTGTATTACAGGTCATTGTATTTATTATATTTTTTATAAAAGTTTTTATATATTCAGGTATATTTGGGTAAATTTCTAACCCATTGAGTGCGACTTCCTTGAACAGGCAAAGTTGTAACATTAGCATTTTTACCACCATGATGATAACACTACAATATAAATTTCTATTTACACCCAAATCTGTCAAAATACTAATTCATAGAGACGCAAATCGGAATCAAAAATTCTTATTATTCTTTTTTAAACTGTTAAACATTGTGTACGAGTCTGTCCATTATAAATATAGTGACTGGTTGGATAGCACTAATGCAGGACCCACACTTGAACGATATGCTGATATGGGAGAGATATCCGAGAGAGATTTTCGGAAATTCTGACAAAGCATGCCGAGAATGAAGTTAAAGATTCTTTTAAAGACATATTTAAAAGAAATAAACAGCCAGTGGATGCAATACAAATATCGGATTGATATATTGGATGTAAATTAACATATTATTGAAATATTTATTTTATTTTAAATATATATTTTGATAAAAATAATAGTTATTTAAGTCATATAAAACTAAAGAATCCAAAAAACTAGATACTTACGTGTATAAATTATCTTAAGTAGCATACATTTACCATATAAATGTATGAGAAATAGCTTAATTTGGCTAGAGGAGGCCAAGTTAATGAAGAATAGTGATATTTTCTTGAAATTTTGGCTTAATATGTATAAACTTGTCTTAAAATCAGCGAGCTAAAAAATCTCCCACTGTTTTACATGAAAATACCCAAAATCCCAATCCGTGTAAAACGTGATCAAAACCCTGTCGTTACAAGGGGTATCCGTCAGAAAATACTTTTTGAGTGTTTATCTTACATGTGGAGATATATAATTAAGATAATTTTATGTTGATCCCAACTTTGCGATTCGAGAATTTAACAAACATATTTTTAAAATTTACAAAGTTTGAATAGGGCTTGTGGGAAGACCTTTGCCCCAAACTCCTCCGGATTTACTTTACACGCATTTATATTAAGATTTTTTGAAAGCATTAAAAAAATATAGAACAGAACAGAAAACAAGTAAATAAATATTGCAACCTTTTTGGAAAAAATCCAAAAATATGAAATTTTTTTTAAAGTTTTTTAAAGTAATTTTTTATTATAATTATAATTGTAATTATAATTCTTATATTTGTATGATTCTTGCAGCAATATTATTTAGAATTTTATAAGAAATCTGGTGAAGATTTAAAAAAATGAGGAGCATATTAAGCCCGCCAAGTTGAACAAAAAACGAGGCTAATAATGAGATAAAAATGTATTTCGATCTGAATATCTCTTAAGTTATAGAGATTTACAAGGACTATTTACATATAAAATTTCTTTTCTGTAACTTCATGAATGATTTTTGGTGATTTTTTTAGAAAAAAATTACATACCTGAGATGGCCAACTTTGGAGAGCCACCCACTATCGCCAGACCCATTACCGCCAGACCCACTAGGAATCTATACGGAATCTAATGGTTCACAAATTAAAGAATTATTTCAAAAAAAGCGCTTTGTAACGACTGTGTATAGGTTAATTTCAAAATTATTTTTTATTCGTTAAATAGTTGGGTTTAATAAACAAAACATAAATATAAGTTTAAAAGTAAAATATAAAATTAATTTTTTTTTATTTGAAAAAATTCACACTATTGACACTGAATTTTATCATTTTGAACATGATTGTGATCATTATATCTCTGGGTATGGATACCATTGGTCGATTACCAAGGACGGAAAGTAGTAATGAATATATTGTCACATTAATATGAAATCTTACTAAATACTTGGTGACAATACCTATATAAAAGTACAAGCACATCACAGTAGTAAATTCCAGCCAAAAATCAATAACTGATATTTCTTTGCATAATAATTTCTCTGTATAAATAATTTAATTTTAAAATTTTTTACAAATATCAAAAGGAATGGCCAGTTAAGTGAGGACAAAGAATGTTTATGTTAAAATCATACTTGATGAATATCAAATTTTTATAATTACTTCAGCGTAAGATATAGTTATAAGCTTTCTAACGATATCTAATTAACCTACTCTTTGTAATAGTCGGTTAAGTAGAAGAAGAGGTATAGGTGATTTTCCTAGCATATAACGAATTTAATAGAAATAATTTGTATTTTTGAGAAATTTTCAAAAATATAATAATATTAAATACATTTATCAAAATAAACATAAAAAGTTGAAGAACACATGTAATATGCCGTTTTGTATTGTTCAGTGTTATCCTTTCTAAAGCAGTCAACCCCAGCACGGTTGTTTATTCCGCGCTATTACTATATAAGTTCCATTAAATTAAAATTATTGAGATAAAATAAAAAAATATATAATCTTGCTAGTTGGGCCCACCAAACTGGAGGAAAATTTAATTACAATTTAATTAACAATTTATTTTATAAACTTCATATTAAAAATTTATCCAATTTTTCATGAATGCATTATAAAATGAATAATCCATGTATTTAAACTCTTTAAATATATATTTTGGCTGATCTTATACTAATTAGACCGTGCCGCAAAATTAAACCACATACATATGAAACTTTGGACCCAATGTAGCAATACTGCATATTCAATTTATCATTTTCTGATCTTCTATCATTTTTAAAGGACTTTAAAATTTTAAGGATATACAAATTCCAAAAAAATAATTTTATTATTTCTACACCATATTCTTTAGCAATATGAGTACCAAATGAAAAGAACAAAGGATTTTTTACTTTCATTAGCCAGGACTAAAAATTTTGAAAAAATATTCTTAAAAAATTTCATCCTTTCAAACTCAACAAATGTTTGTGAAAAAAATAAATAAATGTCAAATAATCGCATTAACTGTATAATATGCTTAAATTTTGTTTCTATAACTGAATTACTTTATTATCCATATCCATATTAATATTATAAAATCAAGTGTGTGTTTATTTATATGTTTGTGGCGCAAGCATGCCTAAACCACTGAACCGTTTTTAATGATATTTTAAATGAATTTTGAAGGAAGTAACCATAAGATATATATATATATATATATATATATATATATACATAATATACCGATATTTGAAAATAACTAGACAAAGCTGTATTCTTACGTTTTCTTACATTCCATTCAACGCAGGGGCATTAATTTTTTTTTATCAAGTTCTACATAAGAGAGTTATACTTTATAGCATCATAGGTGGGTAGATTATAATATGTTTTTATAAATGTTTGTAACGCACTCAGCTGATTTAAAGATAACCAGTCGATCTTTAAATCAGCTGAGTGCTCGACTGGCTCTTTTTCAGTCCACGTAAACTTTGCGAACTATAGGACGCACATGTTAAAATAATTAAATAATATTTGGCACATGATTACTGTGGTACATGGACGAAGTTGATTGAAGTTGTTTATGGTCGGTCTATTAATTCTACCATATAAATTTCAAAATATTATCATAAACCATTATTTTATTAAAAGTTTACATTTTTATAAGGGTTATTGATGCACAAATATTCAATAATTCTTAATAATTGTTAACTTTAAGTGCTACAGAACAAAATTTAACTATGATATGAAACAAAATATATATTTCTTTAAAATATATTTTTTTTACACAAATGTATTAAAAAATAACAAGGAAATTTTTAAAAGAAACTGTTTTCCAGAATGTTCGTCTTGACGAATGAAAGAAAAAAATTATTTAATCTTCTACGGATTGTTCCCCTTCTTTTGATACAAATATTGCTAAAGAATATGGTATAGAAATAATTAAATTAAATTTTTGAAAATTTTAAACTTAAAACTTTTAAGTCCTTTTAAAACGAAGAAAGATCAGAAAATTTAAAACATACGCAATATTATGGTGTGCGTTCAAATAAAACATAATATTATTTTTCAATAAAAGATGAATGGAATAAGTTAGGATTAAAAATAAATCAAATGTTTGTAGCATTTATTCTTCAGATCTTTCTGATATATCAATTTACATAAAAATTAATTGGTAACTAGATTATTTAAAATTTTTTGAGTATGACTTCTGAAAAAAATTTGAAGTACTTTTACAAAATTTTTCGCGGAATTTCTATATGAGAATTTAAAATTAATAATCACAATTGAGCACTGCTGGAGCCTTCTTAAATATTCTTTTAACTTGGACATAATTAATACTACCCATGTCACTGCGTGCATGTCAGGAATGTTATCAATATATTTTCATACCACTCTCTGTTATGATCAGGAAAACCAAAAATATACCCTAAAAACATGTTTTATGTACATAAAAATGTTTTTAAATTCGGGAAATATGCCCTTAAAATTAAAAAATGCTATTAAAATATTAATTTCTTTGGCTACATTTTAAACTCTCAACTATTTATGCTAAAAAAGACTTAATTTTTATTAGCAACTGCTAAAAAATATTATCTTTTTGCATAAAAATATATTAAAAACTAATAAATTGCATCAGGAAATTACAAAATTTACAATGAAAATTATTAGGGAATCGGATTTGAAAATTTTATATGACAGTAAAACAAAAATGTCACTAACGGCAAATTTTTTTAAAAATTTTATTGGGTATAAAATATGCACAATTTTCCTCTTAAGTGTAAAATATGCTAAAATAGGCTCTAAAATAAAGATTTTCTATGAAAATAAAACAAAGTATTCTGCTGAACCCAAAATAAAAAAAAATTTGCTATTAAGACATTCTTATAATTGTCTAAAACGGATACGGTAATTCCAAAAAATGTTGATCTAAAATTTTACATCTTAAATTTTTTATTAAATTTGGCGTGTTATTAAACTAGTCATCGTGTATTCTATCGTGTACGAATCTGTTTCCTATCATTTATTGTTCATATTTTATAGACCTCTAAAATAGCACACCTCGGTCATTTTTGTCAAAAATGAACAAAGTTTAAGGTTAAATAATTTTTATTTTAACAAAATTCATGGAAAGGACTGATATTCCTTTTTCACAAAAAATCATAAAAATTACAAATCTTCCTGGCACAAGGTCTCCTAAAATTAAAAAATATCATTATTCTAGGATATCTTAAGAAAAGGTCTTTAAATTTTCGCTATTTCTTTTACATGATATTTACAATCATATTGTCGTTATAGTATACAAATTTTAAAATGGGATCTCAATGGGATCAGAAGTTATAACAGTTTCTATATAGAAGTTAGTACATTTTCACTAACAAATTAATATCTTTTTTATTGTTTTAATACGTTTTTTTTTTTAAGTTTAGTACAAAAACAAATAGGAAAGAACAAAAACAAACAGTGTGAGTCAAGATCGACCATAACCCTACATACTTGTGTATGAGCACTAAAGTGATATCAAGGGCCTTATATAAAATATATAGTCAATGGTGGATCGATATGAAATTTATTACAATAATTTATGCATATATGAAAATTATTTATGTAAAATTCTATTTCGATATAGGCATTTATGTCAGATATACGTGCGTAAATCTGACATAAAAGTATTTTTCGGGAATACATCGTCAATTATGGACCGATCATTATGAAATTTAGTGGAGCGATCTATACTTTTACAAAACTTAATTGTATCAAATTTTATCTCGATATGGCTATACATGTGAAATTCATACATGTTTAATTATAGACTATTTTAATATTGCATATAATGATTTATACCTATATAGAACTCGGTTATATAAAATTTTATATTGATATTAATATTAATGTAGAATTTATGCATGTTTAAGTAATTTTTAGGTAGTGGAACCTACATGAAAGATACGATCAATTATGGACCGATCATTATAAAATTTAGTACAACGATCTATACTTGTACAAAACTTATGTGTCCTAAAATTTACAACATATTTCAGATATTTATATGCGTCACCATTCCGGGGAAAAAATTCTAAAGCTGAAATACTGGACCAATAATGATCAATTTCAGTAGATTTTGTCTTATTTTATCTTTAAAATTGTCTCAAATAATCGTCGGATTTTGTAATGTGTGTTACAGTAGGTTAATGTGTTCCTGATACTTCTAAAATAATATCAAATTATTTTTTCTGGATCAGGAATATGCTATATACACAAATTTAATAATATTGTAATGTTATATTACAATAAAATTCGAATAATTATATCAATATGCAGAATAAGTATATCAATATGCAGAAACATTTTTGTGATTCCTGATCCCATTGAGATCCCATCCTAAAATTTTTTCACTATGACAACATCGCACAGTGGTCCCAAAATGTTTTCCTTTGAAACTAATTCTGTTACTTGTAAACCGTTGAAAATATCTAAATAAAATTTTAACGAGGTCAGAGCTGAGAGGTAAATTAAGAAAAAATCGCCAAAAATTCATCTATGACTATATCTATAAAAACGTGCTTATATATGTAGGTTATCTCTTTTAGTTTAAGAGATATTTAGATCGAAGTCATTTTTACCCTCATTTTTGGCCTAGTTTTTTTTAAGTTTTTCAAACTTAGGTTTAAAGTTTTTTCAAAATTCAGTCCATCAAAACGATATCAAGTTGGTTGAAAAAAAATCTTCAATTCTTCACTTTTTAACAAAAAGGCTAGAGGTGTCCAACTTTAAAAATTCATGGAATATGAACCGTTAGCGATATGGAGCAGGTTAATACATCATATGAAGCGCATATAGGAATGGATTATATGTACTGAATTTCATCAAAAGAAAAGAAGCTCAAAATCCGAATTGGTTCGAAATTTTTTAGAATTACCCGCTAAAATTAACTAACTGCTTGACCCAAGAAAAAATATGATTTTTCATATTTTTGTCTAAATTATCATGCGACAAATTGTTTTGTAAATTTTTTGTTTTTATTTCGATACCCTTCAGGACCATTTTCTCGATTATTAATTCGGTATACAAAACTTGTTCCTTGAAATATGAGAAGTTAGCAATAATGTATGTTTCCCAGGCTAATACAAAATATTGTAAATATTTTTATTTTTGTTTTTTTATTATTATTATTGTGGAACTTTGATCATTCTTTGCCTCAGATTTCTTCTCTCCTTTGTTAGCTTTGACATGGCTCTTAGGAGCTTCTCTACTTTTTGGAATTCATTCATGACACTTTTTCTGAACTTTGCTGAAATTTTCAGACTTTTACTGAAATAGTTTTAATATCCCCCCCTCCTATCGAAAAATAAAATAGCCTATAAGATGATACGTAAAAAACAAGAAAATCGATTTAGCAGTTTACTATATATATATATATATATATATATATATATATATATATGTATATATATATATATATATGTATATGTATACATATATATATCCCCTCAATATAATACACCTAAGTTTGAAAAAAATTTTTTGGTCAATAAAAAATTAAAACTCAGTCCATGCTTATTTTTATTAATCAGGAAAGTAAAAATAAAGTTCAACAATTCATAAATAATGTGGCATTATATATTAATTTGACAATTGCATTATTATCTAAGAAATTTTGATGCTCATAATAATAGATAAATTTAAAAGCAAAATACATAAATTAAAATCAAGTTAAGTTTTTACAAAAAAAAATTATTAGGCAATGTTAAACAAGAACTAACTATCTGCATTTATCTGAGCATAGTAGGCGTCAACTTCTGAGAAGTTTCCAATGGAATTTCATATCATATTTTTTTCATATCATTCTATAATTTATAGATCCGGAGATTGTCTTGGAAAGCTTAAAACACGGAACCTCGAACTGTTTTTTGGAATGTCCAAAGTAAATAGCACAGTTTCTACGGCATGTGGAAACATAACACTTTCCAATATGTCCCTGTACCCATCTGCTTTCATTATAAATATTATCAATGCGATAAATAGGTCTGACACCATTCCATTAAAATCGTTCACAAACCTTTATGTTCCCTCCTCCCTGATAAACAGTCATTTTTGTGATTGTTTCTTTCCATTTTCTATATCAGAATATAATTTCCTTACAACATTTTCAAAAAAATGACAATAGAATTAAATTTAATATAAAAAATTACAAATTAATTAACTGTATCTATTATTATGAGCAACAATTTTGGTATTTAAATGAAAAAAATATATGTAAATCAATTTTAATACATATACCTGCCATATTTTTTGTTCATGTGACATTGACAGATCAAATTGTTTACTAAAAGAAATATACCCAGAATATTTCAGAAGAATTTTCCAAACATATCGCTATTTTAATATCATCTTATAAGAAGTATCTATTATTTTGAGCAGATGTATAGGTTTACGGAAACAATGGCTTAGTATGGTAAAGGCGTGCCTGAAATATATTCCTTTAAAAAATTAAGTAAGCTTTTGTTACCAATGCTGAATTAAAAAAAGTCCTAAAATATTTTTTGTAAAAAAATTTTTACAAAAATATTTTTAAAAATTTGATAGCTGTTTCAAAGAAAAAACTAATTTTATTGACTAATTTGTTTAAACTTGTAGAATTAGTTTTAATTTAACATTAAACCATATTTATAAAACAATACAAGAAATTAGACTTTATGAATACGAGTATTAAATTTCCATTAAAATATCAATGTTTTTTGAAATAAAATGTTAATCTCAGCAAAAAGCGAGCAAGTTCTTCCAAAAAAGAACTTTCACCACATAGAACGAAGTGCATATTTTGCACTTTTTGCGAAGTTAATAAAAATTACTTCCAAAAAAGTGAAAATAAATGTATTTTTAGCAGGAAAAAAGGTGAATAATTTCTAAGAAAATAAAAATTTCACAAACTGGGAAGTATTTTTTTTTTTTATTCTATTATCAAAGCTAAAAATATATTATTGTTAAGCAATTTTGTAAATATAGTTATAAGAGAAGTACTTCAAAAGCAATGAACAAGAAGTATAAACGAATAACATCCTACCAACATGGCTTAAAAAATTAAATTCTGCAGCTCTTTTTTACTCTTTTTTACTTGGTTTAAAAACCGGTTTTTTATGTTAAAAACCCGGTTTATTCGACATTCAATAAATTAACATTTTGAAAAAAACCGACAATACTTAAACTGAAAAAACGGGTCTTAAACTGGTTAGAAAACCGAGTTGATAACCTGGACCTTATTACATACTGATGTATATGGTTTGGTTTAAATGAAAGAGAAAAAGTTCAAATTTATAACACGGTGTTATATCATCGTTAATGTTACATAATACATATTTTTCATATAGTGAACTTTAAAAATATTGAAAAATTCCTCATTTCTAGTAATTACTAAACTATTTTGTTATTAATGAAACTGAGTTTGAAGTTTTTCTTAAAATACAATATTTTTGTTTTTATCAAATAAACCAATTTTAAGGAATTTTTTTAGGTATTGAAGCAGTTGGCCCCTTTTTTTTGCAAAAAAAATCTTCTTTTTTGGCGACTTTATTTTTTGAAATCCCGTTTATACTTTTTAAAAACTCTCAACGGTAACGCTGGTAGTAGCTGAATTTTATATATACTTACTTATGGCAGTGTTTAGGTTAAATATTTTTTATGAATTTCTACAGTACCTAAATGTACCAAAGAGATAATTTCATAATTTTTTTTCAAAAAAAGTTGCAAATTTTCAAAAAATGTATACGTAGAAAAAGTGCATAGTATTCTTTGTTTATTAGAATTTAAAAAGTATTTATTCATAATTATGAAAATTATGAATTTTTTTCGATCAACTTCAGTATCGAATAATTGATAACCCTACCTCCTCCACACATTTGAAATATGTATAAATATGACATGAACTACTCAAATTAGTTTGCAAATATTTTGTGTGTTTTGTTCTCAGACTGAAGAATTTCCAAAGGTGAATAAAAATGGTATACCCCAGCAAAAACTTTTTGGTTTTCGGTAATGACAACTACTTATTAAAGTAGTTTCTTGGTAATGTGGTGTCATTATTATTTGCCTACTCTGTATTACATTAATAAGTACTCAGTAGTATAATAGCACAGCAATACTGCAATCACGTGGACGAGTTGGCTAGAGCGGTTGAATCAACAACCAGGTTTCGTTGAAACCTAAATATGGCGTCCGCCGTTCACTGAGCGCAAATCGAGGGAAACAATTAGCAGCGTCAGGCGTTTGGGGCAAGTAAAAGAGAGACTGAACATAGCGTCGCAAACGCTGCAATAGATGTGGTTCCAGTAGTCGGTTCGAAGGACCATAAACAAGTTTGCATTCGTAAACTGCTTTGTTGTCTCTGTTTGGCAGTACCAAAGCAGAGTTTGTGGACTATAATTAGACACCAGTAGAATGGAATACGTATTTTCTGTGCCGCTACACACTTCGTCAATATTCGTGGTGTCTTATCCATTTTGGTTTCGTTGAAACCTAAAGAAGTGCTATATTCGGCTATGCCAAATATTATATACCCTTCACCCGTATTCAGATGTGCGTTTTATTCGCGTTTTTTTTTTATTTTATTTTATTTTATTTATTTATTATTATTATTACTTATTTTTTTTTTTTTTTTGAGCATGTTTTATTGCCGATAACTTCATAAAAATATTGTGAAAGATACTAAAACAAAGTCTAAATAATTCGATAAATACATTTTTGCCGATATTTAGTTAATTTATTCACAAAAAGATCAGAAAAAGTTTCCGGATTGATTAGAAAATTGGAGTTGTTTCGAATAGCCTTTATTAAAAATTAAGGTATCTTTAATTCCATGTTCCTTCGTTCAATATATTAAAAGAACGAAAAAGTACCACATATTTCATGTTTCTAGATTTAATACAAAATTCATCATTGGTTTTCAATAAAATGTAATTTTCCGTTTTTATCCCTTTTTGGTATTTTTCCCCCATGGATGTAACAAAAATTGTATTCCACTGAGTTTCCATTGAATGGTGGGATCCCATATTAAAATACGCGTATATGTCAATAAATAGAAAAAAAATGATTTATGAAAAAATACCAAAAATAGGTACAATTTTTACCTCTTAAACATTCGAATTTCAAAAAAGCAACAAATTTATTTTTGTAATATTTCAATAAGTTACGAATACGGTGTAAATTTCATTTGTATGTTGACTGGTTTTGCCAAAAAGTACCAAAATACAATTTTTACCCGTATTTTTTGATTTTTGTTGTACGGTGTAGCTAGCAGTATGTATTGGTTTTCCAAAAAACAACAACAACCTAAAAAAATAACAAATTAGAAAAGTTTGAAATAAAATTCAAACATAACAAAGTTTTCCAGATTTTTTAAAGTGTTTGTGTTGTGTGTGTGTTATATTTACACTATCCTGACGCCTCCTATGTATTTTGTTTTCTATGTGCTGATGTGTTCGAGTTGTTAACCTTAAGCACATTCAACCATTCACTTTTTCATTTAAACTACCTCTATTCACTATCTTACTCACCCTGTAACACATTCACTCACAAGTCGACACCTTCCAAAGATCAAAAAGTCCTTAAGAATGGTTATAAATCACTAACAGCAGCAGCAAAAAATATTATAAAAGAGAATTTTAAGAACAAATTAAAAAAAAGCAAATATACAACAGCAATCAAAAGAAGAAAATAAAATAGTAATAATAAACTTTAAACAAAACTTTTGAAACATTTAAACATTTTTTCAATTTGTAAATGCAACAGCTGAGGGTGGTAAAATGTACAAACAAGCGGGCTAAGAGTAGGATTTGCATTTATAAGACAACAAACTTCTAAAAAGTTTAATAGAATACTTCTTAAATTAATGTTTTAAATTTTGTTAAAGTATCAGAAACAAAAAGAAAATATATTTTCTTATTGAGTTTTAAAAATAGAATAAGAACATACCTTGACCTTCGCGTCGCTGGATCCTTCATAACCATAGCCTCTGAAATTTCACCGAAACGGCTGAAGTAGTCTTTTAAACTCTCTGAAAAAATTTAAAAGAAGTGAGATTAGGGTGTATTTAGTATGTATGTGATAATTAAATTCAGCAAATATTCGAAATCGTTTAGAAATAAAGCAAAAAAAATACAAAAAGAAATCACCAAACCTCAAAAAAAAATGCCAAAATGGAAATGAAAAATGTAAAATTTCGCATATGATCGAAAATCGTTATTACACTTAATGCGGTACTAAACATCTTATCACTGGTGAAGAATACTTACGGTTCGGCATTGCTGAATATAGCACTGTTACATGTTATATCCATTGTTGCCAAAACTTTGAGTCGATTTCACACCTGATTGTATTTGAAAAACCACCAGAAACCGTCTACAATTTATATAAAATCGCTGCCTTTTATCGCTAAAATATTTCTTATTCAAGGAACTAATAAATTGTTATTTTTAAGTTCTAAACATGTTAAAAAATAATATCTATTCCTTCAAAATCGTCATTTTGAGAACTTGAATGCATTCCAGACCTATCAAGTCAAATATGAAAACTTGTAATCTATTTTTTTTTTTTTTTTTTTTTTCAGATATTACTATTCGGCTAACGGAGACATATAGAGCATTTGCAGGCAAAATGAGCTATGTAATTCTGCAATTATTATTTTTTTTTTTTTTTTTCTATACAACAAACATCAAATCAAGGGGCTTATTTTATATTTTAATTGTATTTTTAATCACATTGATTTTCGAAAAGGGTTTCTTTCGAATCGAATTACAGGGTTTGAAAGACGTTTCTAAACAACAATGTTGAGTTTATTTAAATAGTTTTTTATAGAAAAACTGCTGAATTTAGATGCAATTTCCGGATTTCTGGTAACTTCATACTTTAAATAAATTAGTTGTAGAAGTAAAAATATCTCTGAACCTTTCTTGTTTCTGTTTTGACAAAAAAGGAAAGTCATTAGAAACCGCCAGCTAAAGAATGGTGCAGCCAGAAATTCCACTTAGCGGTTTTTAATAGAAAGTACCAATACTGGTTATACCCATCATCTAAAAAGATTGGGGTATATTGACTGTCATTCCGTTTGTAACATATAAAAATATTCCTGTAGGATTACATTCACATTTGTTTTTTAATTGTTTTACCTTTGATCACGATAAAAACTATAAGCATTGTCCAGATTGGTTAAAATTTCATACACAAAAGACTTAGTGCTACAAAATTCTGACCCGAACATTTTAAAATCATGAAATTACTCCGAACCTAATCTTAACTTTTATAAATTGTAGTTTTATTAAAAAATAATATAACGAGTATTTGTGTTTACTCTTTTTTTCAATCATTTGTGTGATAATCTGTTAGTTATCTTGAGAATTTTATATCATTTTGACATATTTGCTCTTGGCTTAAAGTAAAATATGTTCGAAGAAATAAAAACATAAAAGCATCAATAAAAAGAAGGAAGTAAGTTTTCAACGACATCATCCGCATCTTTAATAAATGTTGAATAGTAAAACTACTCTCTATTTTCTCATAAGGGTTTATTTATTGTTTAGGAAAAAAAACACATTGATATTAATCCTCACAAATGAAAAGGTTCCACTTGATTTTCTTTTTTCCGACATAGGATTTTACTCCCGCAAGATTTGATATCAAAATGCAATAACTGGGGAAAAAGTGAGAAAACCGAAATTTGGCTATAATAATCAACACTTGAGTAAAATTCTTACTCGTATAAGAGTAAACAAATTCCATTACTATATGCGCACAGATGAAAATTTTCTAGTCAGTCAGCCATTCGTTAAACCAAAATACCCGTCAGATATTTTAAGAAAGCATGTAAACAAACATATGAAAGACATAAATTTCCTATATTGCACAGTGGGGCAGAATCGAAATTTTTTGGAAATAAATCTGTAACTTCTGATCGGCCGGTTGGATTCTCATGAAATTTGGTACAGGTGTAGCAGAGGAGTGTATAATATTATGTTTGTAAGGGCGGCACAACAATCCCCCCAGAGGCGGAGCTAAGGGGGCTCAAAGTTAAGTACCTCTGATATAAAAAATTTTTAATCGCTTGCAAAATTTTTGTATCTCTTCCGATTTCAAATATTTTTATATATTATTGTAGGCCCTAATAAGACCTATAAAAAACATGCTTACATGTCCTATTTATCTCTTACAGTTTTCGAGTTATTTGCGTTTGAATTTTTAAGCACCATAATTTGACATGTTCTTGGTCCAGTTTTTTTCATTTATATACTAGTATTTCCGACCGATTTTATTAATTTTTTTTCTTAACTAGTTAAAGAACAAAATTATCTATTGAATAAGAAAAACTGAAGTCGATATCTTTACCGAGTCCAAAAATAAACGATTTTTGAATTTGAAAATTGCAAAAATGATGACTTTTTGTGTTTTTTTAGCCGAAAGAGTATCTACACTCTTTTTCATCTAAAATAAAATTTTCTGTAGCAACATATAATAATTTTGCACTTCACAGAGATGACTTTAAGATAAAAAACAAGCCCAATAACTCAATTGGTCATGGTACATAGCCTCCCGAATTCGACCCATTTTATATGAAAGTTTTGAATTTAGACCACATTTTCTCAAATCATAAAGCACGAATCGACAAGCGGAATATATTTTAAGAATCTTCAATATGTTGTTAAAAGTCTTAAATCAAAATCTACGGGACTTCGAAAAAATGTGGATTATATAGCCAAAAATGTAAAAAATCCCATTTTTGGAAATTTTGATTAGTTTATTTGGGAATTCAGGAAAACCCTACCCCTGATTGAAATTTGGTTAACGCGCTTTTATTTATATTAATAAGAACCACATTTCCTGAAAACTTCATCAAGATGTCTTTATAAACAAATATGTTATTACAATTAAAAAATTTGTATTTTCTCCAAAACCCCAAATTGGGCCTTTTGTTTGGTTTATTTCTAAATAGCGAAAGAAATTTTAAAAATATGTATTCAAAATTAAGCTTGTCCTTTAGCATATATAATATCCGATCATGCCTCATTTCAGAAATATGCGCCTGTAAACTTTTATATTTCCAATTTATTGTATATGACTATATTTTTACAAACTTGCAACTTTTGCCTTTAGTTTTGCGTGAATAATTACTTAGAAAATTATGAATATTTCTGTATACTTTTATTAATATTTATACACAAAATATTTTTATAAAAATAATTAATAAATATTTTTTATTTTTAATAGGGTTGCCACATTCCCAAATTTAAGTAAATCTTTCTAAGCATCAATTATTCACCTCCAGGAAATGCTCCAGACCCTGTACTATCATCAATGAGAAAACTTTGGATTTATTATGAGCCTTTATCAACTCAAAATACTGAAGACTTGAAGGATCTTTATTATCTTTTGGATATGTATACAAATACAACAGATTATTTTATAGAAAATAAGTAGTATAAGTTTAAAATATTAGAAAAATTGTCTACATAAATTTAATTTAAATAAGTAATAAAAAATCGTATTAGAAATAGAATATTTATTAAGGAAGATGATAAATACCAAAAATAATAATATTGATTAAGTTAAAATAGACATTTTTTGTTTGTTTTTTTATTTTAAATTCATTAATAGAAATATATGAATGCTTAGAAAAGGATAAAGATTTACTTAAATTTGGGAGAGGTGGCAACCGTATTGAAAATAAAAAATATTTATTAATTATTTTTATAAAAATATTTTGTGCAAAATTTGCAAGTTTGTAAAAATATAGTCATATATACAATAAATTGGAAATATAAAAGTTTAAAGGCGCATATTTCTGAAATGAGGCGTGATATTGACTTGAATCTTTTTGCAAAAGATCTGAAATTATATATATGCTAAAGGATAAGCTTAATTTGAAATACATATTTTTAAAATTTCTTTCGCTATTTAGAAATAAACCAAACAAAAGGCCCAATTTGGGGTTTTTGGAGAAAATACAATTTTTTTAATTGTAATAACATATTTGTTTATAAAGACATCTTAATGAAATTTTCGGGAAATGTGGTTGTTATTAATATAAATAAAAGCGCGTTAACCAAATTTCAATCAGGGGTACGGTTTTCCTGAATTCCCAAATAAACTAATCAAAATTCCCAAAAAAGGAATTTTTTACATTTTTGGCTATAGAATCCACATTTTTCCGAATTCCCGTAGATTTTGATTTAAGACTTTTAACAACATATTGAAGATTCTTAAAATATATTCCGCTTGTCGATTCGTGCTTTGTGATTTGAGAAAATATCGTCTAAATTCAAAACTTTCATATAAATTGGGTCGAATTTGGGAGGGTATGTACCATGACTAATTGAGTTATTGGGCTTGTTTTTTATCTTAAAGTCATCTCTGTGAAGTTACCTTTCAGAAAAGTGTAAAATTATTATCCATTGCTAAAGAAAAGTTTATTTTAGGTAAAAAAGAGTGTAGATACTTTTTCGGCTAAAAAAAACACAAAAAGTTGTCTTTTTCAAAATCGTTTATTTTTGGACTCGGTAAAGATATCGACTTCAATTTTCCTTTATTGAATAGATAATTTTGTTTTTTAACTAGTTAAGAGAAAAACTAATAAAATCGGTCGGAAATACTAGGAAATATATGAAAAAGCTGGACCAAGAACATGCAAAATTATGGTGCTTAAAAATTCAAAAGCAAATAACTCGAAAACTATAAGAGATAAATAGGACATGTAAGCATGTTTTTTATAGGTCTTATCAGGACCTACAATAATATATAAAAATATTTGAAAGCGGACGAGAAGCAATAATTTTGCAAGCGATTAAAAATTTTTTATGTCAGAGGTACCTAACTTTGAGCCCCCTTAGCTCCGCCCCTGGGGGGATTGTTGTGCTCCCTTCCAAACATAATATTGTACACTCCTCTGTTATACTTATACCAAATTTCATGAAAATCTAACCAGACGATCAGAAGTTACAGATTTATTTTCAAAAAATTTCGATTCTTCCCCACTGTGTATTGCATAGAAACTCAAATATCATACATTTTTCATTTCAATATTTTTGTTGTACTTGTAAGTATTAGTAACTGTTTCAAATATATATTCACAATTGAACAAGAATATTTATTTATTTTTTAGAATACTGAAAATACACTGGAAAAATATGTTGTTTTACAATCACAACTAAAAAAAGTTATAAATATTTAACACTTGATACTTAATATATTTTAAAAAATTTCCATTAGCAAAAATCGTGAATAAAATTGCGAGTTAAATTAGATTTGCATCATCGGGATTTTTATATAAAATATATTAAATATATATATATAAAATATATATATATATATATATATATATATATATATATATATATTAAAAAAGCACAACTTAAATTAAGTTTAAAAGAAAATCCTGTGCACACGCTTTGTATATTACTGCATGATTGATGTTGTTTATTGCACAATATTTCTATAAACGAAATTTCTTCAATTCTACATGCTTTTAGTCAATTTGAAGATATTTATTCAAATTTACGAATTTTATTCAATTTTAATAAAATAGATTAGTTAATTTCTAAGAATTTTTTTCAATTCTACATGCCATTTTCAGTTTAATTATCTTAATCATATTGAAGAACTTTATGCAATTTGACTAAATCCACTAAAAATTGAAGCTTTGAACAGAGCCAGTTTGTAAGGGAAAAATTAAAATAGCGCTTCCACTTTCCCTTGCGAATGGCATGAATTTTGTATGACGAGTTTTCGGTTGGAAACAATACATTTTTGACACAAAAAAAAGTTACTTTTAATGCTGAAAAAGTTTTTGTAAAGTGTTTGGTACAGTCTGATATGATAATATTTATTTTTTAATTATTTATAAATTTGTTAAAATTATTTTCACCTTTATAAGTTAACTTTTCTATGTTATAAATACATCCGTAAATTAATAAATAAAAAAGTTTTTACCAAAAATTCAAATTTTCACATAAAACCAATTATTTACTAGAAATTCAATATTTCACAAAAAATCCGAAATTAAATTTTTTACTAAAAATCCGAATATTCACCAAAAATTCAGATTCATTAAAAATTGATAAATCTAAAAATTCAATTTTCAATAAAAATCCGATTATTCATAAAAAATCAAACTTTTCATCAAAAATCCAACTAAAAACCCATTATTCACTAAAAATTCGATTTTTCACTAAAAATCTGATTATTCACTAAAAATTTGATTTCTCACTAGAAATTTGATTCACTTGAAATCTGATTTTTCACTAAAAATAGAATTTTTCACCAACAATTAAAAAAAAAATCGTTCACCATTGCCTTTGAGCCTCAAAATGATTTTCGGGATTTTCAGAAATGGCTTTATATAAGGCCAATTGTGATTTGATCCTTATGAATCCTTGGTACTATGATTTCTACTTAATACTTTCATTTATGTGGTATTTATGAAAGTTTAAGTGATTTTCGGATATTGAATGGGAGCTATGCTCAATTATGCATCCATGAAATTTGGATTTCTGATTCACTTTTATATAAAACTTATTTGTACCAAATTTTATTGAAATAGTGACATAATAAGGCACTTAGGAGTATTAAAACCCTATTGCGTGGGAAAATTTGCTTGGGGGCTAGGTAAAATAATGGACAGATTATAACCAATTTTAAAAGGATATGTTGTTATACACTCTTTTGTTCCAAATTTCACTAAATTATCTTGTACTTTGAGCATAAGTTATATATGGAGTAACTACTAACAAGCCGGACATCCAGCGAACTTGCCAAACGGATGGACTTCGTTTAATTGACTCATAAAGTGATTCTGAGTCTATTGGTATTCTTAAGGTGGGTGTTGCAATATAGAAAAATCAGTATTTTTAAAAAATAAGATTTTCATCAACATTTTTCATTAAAACCCTAGGTAAATAAAATAAGAAATAATTTGATATTTATAATATTTTAATTCATTTGAAAATAGCACACTTATTCACAAAACATGTTACTTTTTTAAAAATGATTTTTTTCTTCACATAATATTTTAACAAATAACAAATTTCAAGTGCTTTTCACTTTTTTAGATTTATCAAAAGAAATCCCGCAATTCCTAAAAAAGTTTTAAGAATTTTTACTATTTTTGCTATATCTTTCCAACCAATATCGAGGAGCAAAGGCTTATTTCTTATAAAAAATATTAAATTTTTTTCATTCCAGCTTTGCGATTTGATAAACTAAGTCAAATTTGGTTATTTATGAAAAAATGAGTCTAGTTCGGGTGACTGGTCCTCGGGGTAATCATTTCTTTTTTTATTTTTCTTTAAAATATTTTCTATTTACTTAAGAAAACTTTAATATAACGGATAAATAACGTAACCACTTTGTTGGCGAAAAAAAGGTAAAAAATCTATTTTTTTTTTTCAAAGTTCAAATTTAAGTGCCTATAACTTTTGACTTCATAAATATTTTTTTTTTAATTCTTCCTTTACATAGTTTTTCTATTTGTTGTTAATAAAATAAATAAAATTTAAAAAATCGGTTAAAATTTGGACCGATTATATCAAAAAAATTCCGCCAAGGTACATTAAAAAAATAAAAATATTAATCTTTGAAGCCCAATATTTCGTAAACTAAAACAGAATCCTCGCATATAAAAATCTTTTAAATTGTTTTAGATGTAAAGAATCAGGATCGTTTTAAAATTATCATACCCGAGGTGTCCAAATTTGGGACCTTGTGGAATTGTCCCTGGTATGGTCCAAACTCAGAACATGAACTTATCCACACCTCTGCTCATACTCTACATACTCTACTATCACTATGCCATATTTAATTGAAATTGGACCGGCCGTTCCGAAACTGCATATTTGTTTCCCTTTCAAAAATTTACTATTTTTGGTCCAAAGTATTGCTGATGAAAAAAATGCTTGAGCTATTGTTTGCAGATATCTTGAGAGTTATTGCAGACATTTTTCCTTCTAACCAGAATATAGAAAGAAATATAAATACAGATATAATTTCTTAACTATGTTGAATTTAAGTCAAACTCAAGGATTTTTGAACAACAAGGTTGTTGCAGCATTTTTATAAATTTATAAATTGCAAATAATATTTTTGCTAAAAGTATTCAATAATTCAATAAAAATTTGTTTATAACCTAATAAATTTCTGTAATTAAAAAAATATTAACTAAATTGGTACCCTCACGGCCGAAAACGTACACTTTATTTTTATTGTCGGTACAAAGTAAAATATGCCATTTTCCATCCCTGATACATATTATTTTCTCCGTAGAAATTTGAGTTTACTCGCTTACCCTAGTGCATCGTAGTAAGGCTTATTTCGAATCGCATAAGATGGCGCTTTCTTTGCAAAATGTTACTTTAGTGAAGTGCCAGGCCATTTTAAAATTTACATTTTGTGTTTGTATACGTTTTGTATAGCTTTCCCACTATTATATTGTACACAGAAAAGTTTTTTACATTTTTAATTTAATTTAATATTTAATATTGCACTTAAATAGTTTATTTTCTATAATGAAAACTATAAATGGATATTAAAACAATTTTCTTAAAAAAATGTATTCAAAATATATCAAATTTATTAAATAAGCATCCACCCATATTCCATCCTTGCAGTGTTTTTGAAAATCATACGACTCCATAACCTCACAATTTAAAAACTCAAGCGAGACTGAGTGATTTTGTTAAACTGTATGAGCATGCAGTTGTGTAAGAGAGCACCATTTTGCGGAGCACTGCTTTAGTGTATCCAAAAACAAAAATTTTTTACTGAGAAATATAAATTAGCTAAACTCTTTCATGTGTTGTTTTACTTATAATAAGTTACTAACGTTTTAACAAAATTTTCGTTGATTTAACAGATTCTCCGTTAATTTTTAAAGAATTTTTATTCAAATATACAAATTTGTTGATTGAATTAAAATGGTGAAAATTTGAATAAGTTATGTAGATTTGACTATTTTTTTTTTTTTTTTTTTTGTTATCTACGAGTCTTGCTTCTGTGCATGTACGTATTTATGTATGTATAACACACAAAAACTTAAGAATTCTTTTATTTCGGATACTGTATGTATTTATTGAAACTTTTTGTTGTCATTGTTATTGGATTAAATTTTAACCCTTGTGTTAATATTATTTCAATAAATATTGTCAGGTGTTACAACGAGCAGTGAAAAAAGAATCAAGACATTTTAATATTGATGATTTCCTTTTATTCATTTCAGGGTGAACAATTGATTGACAGTATTATGTTCTTTATTTCTAGGGCTTATATTTAATAAGCAGCCTTTTTAAGGCTAAATATAGATTTTTTTTGTCATTTTTTGATTCTTAAAGTTGCCTTAAAAAGTCTAAAATTTTAGTACTTCAACAAAGTAGAAAATAATTTCTTATTTGCTTTTACTATTTTATTTCTATAGAGTCATCCATTCAAGCATTAATTCATACAAAAAAGTAAAGATTATTTACATTTCACTAAAATTTTCGCCTGAGGCGCTTCATTCTCCAAATCAAATATAATATCACTAACTTTTTGGACTTAATTATTATAGGTAATTATGTTTTAATAAACTTCATTAACCACAGAAATTATTTATGAATATAACTTAAAAAATTTCTTATAAAAGCGTAAAATCACCCAAAAATTTGAAAATAATAAGTTTTCTGACATCAATTATGTATATTCAAAAATGACGAAAAATCACGCCAAAACATTATGTCATTTTTTATATTAAATATGTATGACCCAAATTTGTATGGAAATTTTTTATTAGATTTTTTACTGCCGTTCTATATGTTATTTACGAATTTAGTATAATATCTTAAATATCAAAAGCTAATAAGAAAAAAATAATAAAAAAAATATTAGCTTTTTTCCGGCCTTATTTTGTCTGACCTTATTTAAAGTTCAATTTAACCCCTTTTTCCCACCTCTTTTCAACACTGTTAATGAGGGTTATCTGCAGATTTTTTAAAGCTGTCAACAAAACATATAATTTTTTCGAATAGAAAGTGGCCTGTGTTCATATTAACTATCTGAACATTTTATAACATACAGTGAAAATATACAAAGAAAATAAGGGGCTCTCTAACATAACTTTGCGAATAATGGTTCTAAAATATTTATTTTAGTACATAAGTTTCCATACATATCTATTAAATGTTCAAAAGTTCAGAAAAATAGATTATAAGTAATAATTATTATGATTCCATTCTGCCATATTGTGTCCGATTTTATGGGCTTTTTCATGTTATGATGCTAGTATTACATATAATTGAATAATCTTACTACATCATTATTCCATTCTATCAGCTTATAATTTGATGTTATTATATTATTCTATCTTATTATATTATTATACCACATTGTCATATTATTATTCCATTATGTCATATTATTCCATCTTATCATATATTAAAATAAAAAATTATTATTTTTATACATTTTTTATTGAAAATAATAGAGACAAGTGTTCATTAACGAAAAAATATATATTTACGTATTATTTATTTACTAAAAATATTCATTTGTATCACAATATATGTTTCAGATGTAAGATATGCTTTTTAACTAAAGCCTTCAATATTAGTTAATCAATATATTATAAAACTTGTCTATTTATATTTATTCATATATAAACTAAATGAGAATTACAACGAAGTTGGAAAACAAATATTAAAAACAAAATATATTTAAAAACAACCAAATTATGAATTTTTTACACCAAGTTTGTGTTTAAAAACAAGGAAATATTTAATGTCTGTAGAAGTAATGACATTTTTCATATTAATACAATTTTGTTTCTAGGAAAAATATTTAAAAACTTATAATTTCTTCAGTCAACCATATTAAAATTCTTATTAAGTGTAAACATTAAATGACAAAATTTAAACACAAACATTATTATCATGGACAAAGAGTTGTTGTAGTGATAATGCTGCAACTATAATTTTTTTGTTGTGTACAATTTTCGGTAATATAATACAACTATTAGGTAGTTTTATAGTACCTAGAAAACTTATATAAAACAACAACAGTATATAAAACAACACTTTTTTTATTTACATTATTAACGACGATAACATTGACATATAAAGCTTTACTCTGCGTTCTTTGGGAAATGCTTAAAAGGAATAGAACTGAAGCGCAAACAAATTCAATAATTGTTACTGTAGAATTGAATAAAATTGAAATTTTTTTCAAATTATTCAAAACAAAAATGAACCACTTAAGCAGTAAAAAAATAAAATGTCGGAAATACTGTCACACATTCCGAGTCTGAAGTTAAAGATTCATTTGCGGCTGTGTTACGAAGAAATAAACAAAAAGCTGAAGCGGCAAAAATAGCGGATATCCTTCCTGATGCATCCCCAAGTCGACTTAAGCGGATGATAAAAATATTCCAACACCTTCACTAGCTTCTGAGTTTTCTAAAGATGAGGCGATAGCGCTTATGTTGGAGCTAGAACTAAGCAAAAATAAATGTATAAAATTGAGAAAGGTTTTTCTCGATGACGGACACCCAATTCTGCCATGTTTCAAAGATATACTGAAAGAATGCAAAATATTGTCCTACCACCTAGACAATTAAATAGTATTTATTGACTTGTCGCAGTTACTTGAATATTCCGCTTCAAGGCTTCTCTCAACATTTTCGAAAAACGTGGCATTGGAACTTGATAAATCGGGTCTGACGTTAATATGCAAATGGTGATGTATGGATTGTTAGTACTATCAGAATACAAACAGGTTTTATCAGGTGAAGGTTTTACAGACGCTTAAGAAAGGATTCGAGTGAACCTCCTACGTCAACTAATGGTACTAAATATGTTTGGAAAAACTCAATTCCAAGATAAAAGATATGTTACAGACCAATAAAGTTTCAATATATAAAAGAAAGTAAACAATGCACAAAAAACTGGGTTGATACGATCAATCAATCAATTGAAAATTTACGTCCCGTTTGTATTGAAATATATGGCTATTATATCAATATAAACTTTGAACTTCAAGTAACATTGATCGATGCAATGTCATTACAATTTTCACAAACTTTTGCAGACAGCAAATATATTAATAACATTAAAAAGATGCCCTAAATACATGTTTCATATTGCGTATGATCTCAGATATAGAATTATGCCTGGAAACCAACAAAAATGTGTTAGGAACAACAAGGAACTTATGGAAATGAGGGCAGATGAAAAAAGGCGAATTCAAATTGAATTTAAACAGATGATAATATGGATAATCCACTCGACGGCAATGGAAGTACAAATGATGATAACGCGGCAAGGAAATTCTTTGAAAACTATGAAATTGCGTCTCAAATTACTGGAATTGATGTAAAACTTCTTCGAGGATGTCATGTAATATTGAGAAAAGTTAATAGCAAACATCATATAAATGCAGAAAATTTTGAGTTATTCACCATAGATACTTTAAAGATTTTGCGAGCGTTATATGGATGTAAGGAATTAATACCCACTGTTCACAAAGTACTTCAACATGTTCATCAGGTTTTAGAATCAAACATGCTACCATTAGATAAATGATTTAACAGAAGGAGAGTAGGAGGCCAGAAACTCTGACTTCAAACACATTCAACTATTTAATACAAAGAAAAGTTCGAGAATATGTCAAAACCAGGACCTTTAGTGTTTTCCGAACCTGATCTAACATCGATAAGAAATAATTGAAGAAAGTTCTTGATACATTCGATATAAATGAATATTTTGCTGAAATAAAATGAAATGTACTGAAATAAATAAAATATTTTATGAATTGTTATTTTAAGCAATATAAACCTAAGACTAATAAATTACTGATATTGGAGGTTATCAATTTCGGTTGTCCTCCCGCTGTCCAAAGACCAGCTAGAAACATGTTGAAAAAATACTCAACAATAACTATGTGAAATTTCATTGAAATATATTAAACAGTTACACAAAATTATTAAAAAGAAACATGTTGAAACAGCTGTACACTTACGTATATACTATAGAATGCCGCAGCACACATTTACCATATAAATTTTGCATCTTCATTAAATTTAGCAAAAAACGTAAAATTTTGATATTTAGTGTTATTTTGTAAAAAACAAAAAATTAATATTTCAACTTAAGTAAAGTTTACATAAATAAAGCTATCATTATAAAATTTTAGTATAACATAAAAAAGTTGTCCTTAAAACACAATCATAAATAGATTCCCACTTGTTTATTTCGAATTATAAATTGACTTTTTTCAGTAAAATGGCCACTCTGTCGTTTCAGAGGCGTGACTTATTAAATATTTTTTGTGTGTTTACATACATATGTAGGTATGTAATCAAGGTGTTTTTTTTTAATTTCAGCTTTGATTTTTGAGCTCCACAAATAAATACAAAAAAAAATAATAAATAAATAATAAAACTAATGAAATTCTGATAGAGCTAGCGGGGGAATACTGTTGTCCCAAATGTCCACGGATTTGCTTTACATGCATTTATTTTAAGCATTCTTTTCATAAAAAATGTGTGGTGAAGAGGAAAATAATGGATTTTAAAGTGAATAATGTCCCCACCTTCATAAGAAAAATCACAAAAATCAACTTTTTTTTAAATTTTCTAATTAAAAATAATATAACTTTTTATCGGAACCACATAGGAATATGATTTTTGCACGAAAATTATTAAGAATTTTGTACAGAATCCTGAGAATATCAGAGAAATTTTGCAATTCAAATTGAGCCTGCCAAGTTAAAAAAAACCTAAAAAAGATATACAAAATTTTACCTCGGTCTAAATATCTCTTAGAGCAAAACAGATATCCCACACTGGTAAGCGTATTTTTTTTAGAGAATTATAGTACGTGTAAAATTTTTTTCAATCAAATCATAAATAAAATTTGGCGATTTTTCAATATAATTTCATACCCGAGGTGACCAATTTAGAGGTCCACCCCATGTCCCCAAGACCCGCTAAGGATCTGTGCTCCTCCAAGTCAATTGGATTGGACGTGTGAAATTTCTTTCAGATACATCCAATAGTTCTAAAATTACAGAATTATTTCCAAAGAAAATCGTTTTGGGAACACTATGTGACGATTAATATATAATCAGTAAATTTTTTTTTAATTTGTTTTAATTCTTGCGAAATTAAAATTTTAATAACATTTTCTATAATTTTGCTTTTAATACTATTTTATTAAAGTATGGACATTGATCCGTCATAATTTATATTTTAGGGCATCATTAGAAAGGTCTGATTCAATACCAGTGTTTCCAGTTTAAACTTTTTAGTGCTAAATCTAGCCTTTTTATTTTACTTTTAGCCTCAAAATTGCCATTTTAACTTTTCTAGCTTTTTTCTAGCCTTTTTTAATTCTTAAAATTGCCTTAAAAGGCTAAAATGTTAGTATTTCAACAACGAAGAAACTAATTTCTTATTTGCTATTGCTAATTTTATTTTTACAGAATCATCCGTTTAAGAATTTTTGAAGAATTTCGCACAAAAAATCTTAATTATTATTATTTAATTTACTTATACAATCTCGCCGGCGGTGCTTCATCCTCTAAGTCGATTATTGTAATTATTTTTTAATATACTTCATTAACCATAGAAACTATTTATGAAAATAAATTTGAAAAAATCTTATTAATGCGAAAAATCACCAAAAATATGGAAATGCTTATTTAAAAAGGAATTATGGTTAAAAAATTATGGAAAATCAACTTAAAACATTATGTAATTTTTCATATAAATGTAACCCAAATTTGTATACGAAGTTTTTGGACGATTTTTCATTGAGTCATTTTGCTGGGTGTTATTTATAAATGTATTACAATTTCTTTAAAAAATATCAAAAACTAATGTAAACGAGAAAACATAAGCTTTTAAATTAAAAGGAAAAAAACGCATTTTTTGGGCCTTATTTTTTGGGCATTTAGACTTTTCTAAAGTTCAATTTTGCCTCTTTCCCCCTGGCAGTACTGCTCAACACTATTGATATATGTATTCATTTAACCCCTTAGTTGCACAAATAATAAATAATTTGGGTTTTCCGGCTCACTATTGGTTAAGTTAATTTTTGTGTTAAGTAAATGGTTAGTTAAAAAAATAAATGTCATAAAAACTATAAATTCATGTAAAATAGTGACTAAATTTCAGAAATCTCTTTAATTCACGGAGGTACATTTGCAACTTTTTTCGCGAGGCTCTTTAATGTGTATTTGATTTTGAACAACATGTCAGAAGAGCGAGAAAACTATTTATTTTTTGTATGAAATGCTTACAATATTCCGTATTATTCCTTTTGATAACTTCGGAACTAATACACAGAAAGAAAAACTGTATTCTAAAATCAAGCTAATTTTTATATTTTTCGCAAAAATCGTACTCAGAAATTTCAGTACGATTCGTACTGAGGTATATTTAAAACAAATACAAAATGGGATTGCTTAAAAAAATTAAGAATGGAATTCTTGAAATTGGAATTAACTTTAATTTGACTTGAATTAAGAAAAAAAATCTTATAATTATCTGTGAGAAAATATGAGCGGAATGAAATACTTTGGCATTTGTTATTAATTTTTTAAGTGCTATTTTTTTATAAATATGTGACCAACAAGTGAAATTAATTTCTATTGAAGCTTTACCTCCAAATGACAACTTACGCCTGCACCAACTCCTTAAAGATTTCAATTTAGAAGCTGATTTTTATTTTTCTGATTTTTACTAATTGAAATATTACAATATTAACATAAATATAATTAAATAAACTAACAATAAATAATAAAAAATTGTTATTATAAATTAGTAAAATTTTTATAAAATGGCTAGAGATTATAATAAATTGTATTTGTTTAAATTTCGGTCGACTCCAAAGTTGAAAATTGGTTGAAGGACGATTTTAAATGAAAAAATGTTTTGAATAAGGTGAATATAAAGATTAAATTCAATATACATTTCGTATATTAAATTATAATTTTTTTATTTATTACTTTTTTTTCAGGATTTCTATTTCATTTCAAGAGGCAACAAGGGAAACACAAGTAGAAGGTTATTATTTAAGTATAAAAACTGCTAAAGCTGCCGACTGGGTGAGGTTTTAATAATATATATTTAATGAAAACATAATAAATAGTAAATGCGAAGAAAAAATGTAAGTTTATATAAAGTAATCGTGAAAATTCTAGAAACAATCGTTCAAATAAAATACATATATATATATATATATATATATAAATATATATATATATATAAATATATATATATATATATATATATATATATATATAAATCTACAAAAGGTAATCAAAAATTGACAAAAAGGCAACTTAATAAAATAAAAGGATCCACCCGCAATAAATTAAATGTTACACAAATAAAAAACCTCCCGTACGCTTCCATCTGTTCCACACATTTTGCGAACAGATGGTAACATAAAATGGAAGAAAGCAAAATGTAAATCAATATTAAAACAGCATCATAAGGAAAATAGTTTAAAATTTGCGCGCAAATACATAAAATGGTCAGATGAGTGGAATGAAGTAATCTTTTCTGATGAAAAGCAAATTCAGTTTCGGCAGTACCGATTCATATTCTTGGTATTGACATCATTTGAAGTCGAACGAAATTCGTATAATAAAACTAAAGTATTTAAAACTTGAAAATTATAAAAACGCCAAACACTATTTCTGAGCCCAAAAATAAAAGATTTTGAAATTGAGTATACATATATATATATATATATATATATATATATGAATTTTGAAGAACATACCTACACTAACATCACATCAGCTGCAACTGAAACTTAGCTATCACAATTAAGTAATTTTAAGAAGAGCACTACTAGGAAAAGGTGTGGACGTTTGACTACCATATCATGCATTACAAGTAAAAAATTGCATCGGACTTTTCCACTGAGGATCTTATCTTATCTTATCTTATCTTATCTTATCTTATCTTATCTTATCTGCAAATAATCTGCAAATGGGAATGTGATGACTTATCATCACTTTCAAAGTATAAACAAGCCAAAAATCCTATAAATATAAAAGTGTTTTTATGGCATTATTGGTTCCTTTAAGGGTTAGAAAATATGCTAACATTAATACCCCATCAACTAGTATTGAAGACGATAAATTCAACACATGGATCAAAATACTTTTGCAGACCAATTCCTTTAGAGTACAGAATCAACAAATATAATACACGAATTAATAGATTGTATTGAAGCAGAGATTAGAAGCCTGGATCCTATTTCGATTGAAATACCGTAATATGCACTTAACATATCGTTTGATATGAAACTCACAATGATTGATGGGAAAGTCAGCAACGCCATAACAGGAAACTCCTATAGTTGAAATTGTTCTATATGTGGAGAAAAGAGATCAGAATTTTCAAATATATCCAAAATGAGAAAGGTCAATGAAGATATTCCAAAATATCAACATTAATGTAATGCTGAGCAGTTTCGTTAACAAAAACAACATTACTCTTAAGGATAAATGGAAAATTTTCCAAGCTGTATGTAGGTCAATTCAAACGTATGCAGATAAAACAGATAGTCTTCAAAAAAGAATCCTAAAATTTCTGGAATGTACTCCAATCTACGCTTTCCATTTGAAGAAAATGTTTCCGCTCAAGAATGGATTTATAAAGTAAATGTATTAATCCAAGAACAGAAATCAAAAACCCAACAAGAAATGCAACAACTAGCTCTTAGTAGTGCAACTCATTTTTATAAATATTTAAATCATTGTAACTCTACAACACTTAATGTAAAATGCGATATTGATATTGAAGTAATCGAAAAAAAATAAAGTGCATATCTAAAGTTATTTTCCAAAAAATTTGCTTTAATTATTATAAACTCAAATACATTTTAAGAATCTCAAATAAATACAATTTTCGCTTTATATTATATAAAAACGCCATAAAAATTAACTTGTCATTTACATATTCCGAAATTTTCTTTGAAAATTCTAAATCGATAAAAACAAAATATGAAATAAAATTTTTATATAAACTCATTTAATAATTAATGTCAAATAAATTTATGGTTTATTGTGTATTAAATGAGATAATTTTGAGTAGACAATTTACATTTAATCTGAATACGTATTTTACGATATTTAATAGCTGTTTCATTAAACAAAAAACGTCAAATAAATGCATGTAATGTGAACAAAAAAAAAATCTGTATGTACTTGTGGGAAAACGAGACCAAATATTTTTGATAAAACATTTTCCTGAACTTAGCTTTATTTTGAGGCATCTTCTTTTCAAAAATTTTTTTTATTTTTATTTCTGATTATAGTATGTCCTATTAAATATTATTTTTTAACTAAAAAATTTTCTACAATTTTTTTATTTTTCACGTAGAAAATTATCTACCAGTATTGTCAATTTAACTTCTGCAAGTGTTGATTTAGTATATTTATCCTATTTCTTTGAAATACTGCTATAGACGAACTATCTCTGCCGAGCGCTGTTGCACGATTTATTGTCATTTTGATGATTTTTGGCGCTAAGAATGACCTGTTGACAATTTAGCGATTTTTGCATTAAATTTTCACCATTCTTTTTAGATTTTTCTCTTCGAATAAGTTAAAACTAAAGTAATAAAGATTTAGAGTGATTAAATATCAAAACGGACAGCAATAAGATTTAACACCTCCGATTTCAATGAAATTTACTGCAGACATTGGCTATCGAAAGTGTTTCTCAAATCAGAAACTTTTAAACTTATAGGTCTTAATGGTTTGAAAATGAAAAAAAAGCTAAAAACTTCACAAAGCTGTACTTGTTTAATTGCTAATAAAAACAAAGATATTACCTTTATAACGCTATGTTTGAATTTTATTTATATGAAAAGTTTATATAAAAATCAAACCATTATATCTCAAAAAAGGTAATTTTTATAATTCTTAAAAATGTATATAATGTTGACATAACTCTTCTCCGCAAAATTTTAAAGTGAACACTCATTTATTTTAGAAGTTTTGAAGCAAAATATCGTAAAAAGCTAATTTTTTGTATAATTTTGTATATTTAAAATATTTGGGTAATTCCAAAAAGTTTCGACCCAAAATTACAGTTTTAAAATTGTTATATCTTCCATTTTTGTTTCAATTTGGGGTGTTTATTAAATTAGTCGTTGTGCATGTTATCGCGTATAAATCAGTTCCATATCATATGCGGTTCATGTTTTATGGACATCTAAAGTTTAAGGTTAAACAACTTTGATGTGCTCCATCCGATTTTAGCAAAATTGATATCAACGGAAAGGACTGATATTCCTTATAAAAGTTACATAAGGACCTACGCAAGGACCTCTAAAATTAAAAACATATCCTTTATCCGTGAACATCCTGAAAAAGAGTTTTTTAATTTTCATTATTTTTTACACGATGTTTACAACCAATTAATTTATCGTTAAATTGTACAAATTTAAAAACTAATAGCGATATGATGCTGGTTGATACACCATATGAAGCGCATAGAGGGGTAGATTATATATGCTGAATTTCATTAAAATCGGTGATGGTTAAAATCCAAGCAGAGTCGAAATTTTTTGGAATTACCCATTTAGAAAAAATAATTTCAAAGGATAATTCTTTTATGTAATTATATTTAAAATAAATGAAATTTTATATACAACATTTTACTTTAGATTTTATTTATTTTCATAAATTCTAAACTAAAAGATTGAAATTATATAATATTTTACTCATTTTAAAAATATTGCTTTTGAAGATATTATGGTTTAATTTTTATAAATCTTATTTTGACCTTTGAACTTTCGAAATAAATTAACTTTCTACACATCATTTTAAAGGCAATATCTTTATCTCTTAAATAATGCTTAAACTAAAAATTTTAATTTGTATAGTTTAGAAGTTATTAGTAATTAAACTATATTTTGGTCCAAAACTTCTGAACTAAATGAGTGTCCAGCTTGATATCTTACACGCGTAGGGAGAAGAGTTACGTCAACATTATATATTTTTTTTTTTTTATAATTTTAAAAATACCGTTTTTTGAGTTATCGTGGATTGATTTTTATATGTCGAACTTTGACCTTTGAGCTTTTGATATAGATAAACTTTATACATATATTTATAAAGGTAATATCTCTACCTTTAATATGAAACTAAAACCAGATTTAAATCTTATACATTTTAGCAGTTATTACCAATTAAACAAAAAAGCATTTGTAAAATTTTAACTTTTTTGTTTTTCAAAACCTTATATTTTTACGTCAGAAGAGGCCACGTGTCTAAAAGTTTATGATTTAAGTAACGTTCCAATACCCAAT
Source organism: Protocalliphora azurea (assembly GCA_932274085.1). NCBI lineage: Eukaryota > Metazoa > Arthropoda > Insecta > Diptera > Calliphoridae > Protocalliphora > Protocalliphora azurea. The sequence goes on from OW026522.1 coordinate 157,363,471, forward strand.
GCCTGTAGTGAACTTCATTGAAATCGGAGATGTCAAATCCAAAAATGGCTGTTTTCTCCGTTTTTACATGGAATAACCCTTTAAGAGAATCAACATTTTATCGTAAATGATTAAATTATGAACTCTTTTTTTTTAGAAAATGGCGAATAAAAAATAGAAACCCTTTTATAATTTATAATTTGTACTAGCATTCAACCCACTACGACGTTAGAAGACTTGAGGGACTTGGAAGCTTTTTTATTTAGAAAAAAAAAAAAACAAAATTTAACACCAAAAGTAAAGAAACTCGAAAAATTAAACTATGACTTCTAACTCCCTTGGAAACAGTTATGTTATATAATATTATAGAAAATGTAGAAAGTACTATTAGAAGAACGAAATAGTACGACAAAGTTCGCCCTTGTCAATTCCTACCCATATAGGACATGTTCCTTTGTTCAGTATTATAAAAAATTTAAAAAGTACCATTAGAAGAATGAAAAAGTACTACAAAGTCCACCCTTGTTCAAGTTTTCTAGGTTTAATATTATAGAAAATTAAACACTGAGTTTGAATAAAATATAATTCCCGCTTTTGCCCCTTTTGGTACTTTTTCCCCAATGGCTGTAACAAAAATTGTGTTTCTAAATTGTAGTGGGATCCCATATTAATACTTTATGTATATGTAAATAATTAGAAAAAACAGATTTATGGGTACGATTTTCATCCTTAAACGTTAGAATTTCCAAAAGGTACCAGTTTTATATTTGTCATTATTCTACAAGTAAAAATACAATATAATTAAAGCATCAATTACTAAAAACTGTAAAAAATTAAAAACCGAAAAATTTTTCAAATTAAAAAATTGATTAAATCAATCAAGTATATGATTGAATGAATTAAAAATTTAAATGAAAAAAAAAACTTACTTGAGTTGCATGAATATATTAATTAAATTTTGATGTAAAATAAAACAACTGCGTTAATTGGAAAATATAAGGCAATAATATTTTCTGTGTATTGTATTTTGAATGTATGTTTTCCTACTAAATTATGTTTACCACAACTATTTTATGCTAAGTGTTTTGCTTTGTTAAAAAACCAATGTCGACAAGCTTTGATTATTAATTAACATCATGATACAAAAAAATAGAGGTAGAGCCATTCTCCCTTTTAGTCGCCATTCTAGCCTTCTGAAGTTTAAGCGATTTATTATTTTATTGTGCTACCATATCTTCTCAAAAAATTCGAGTTTTTTTCTTTTAATTTAATTTTTAACGAATTATATTTTCAATCAACTGATTTACATTAATTGAAATAAAACACATTTCAATTTAGGGTTTATGTTCACAATAAAGATTATTAACACACATTAATATTTTTATAATATATTACTTCATCTTCCTCAACTTCGAACATCGTGACTTAGTAGTTATTACTTTAGTGAGACATTTGTCACTCTATGCTTCCAAGTTTAAATAATAACAAGAAATTAAATACTGCTACTGCAACATGTTAAATAATTTAGTTTAAACCCAGCAAAAATTTTATAAATTTCGGTAATGGGTAGTAGTTATTTCCAAGGTTACAAAGTAATGAGTGGTTCTTATTTATCTCATTATTTTAAAATGTTAAATAACAATTTGCTGGTAACAACTTAAATAAGTAGTGATTTGTATTATTTTAAAGAGTCAAATAATGACATGCGAATAGTTTAACTGTAGGTGTATAGTTCGGTAACTTTTGTATTTCTTATTGTATTTTGTAGTAATTTTGTAGTATTCGATTAACTACTTATTTGACTGTTTTAAATAAGTACTTTAATACTGGGGACCCATGAATTCTTGGAAATTTCCATACAAAGTAATAAATTTTTAAACCGAATTGTAAGTACGCAGCAAAAACTTTACTTAAGCCAAAAAGTTACATTGCAAAATTTGGTAACTGCTTAAAATTCGGGTGGAAAAACTCATTACATTTGCATGGAAATGTCCAAGAATTCATGGATCCCATACCTACATTTATTTTTCCATTCATTATATTCATTAGTAGCATGTCATTATTTGACTCTTCTAAATAATGACATAAATCACTACTTATTTAAGTCATTAGCAACAAGTAGTTATTTTAAATTTTAAAATAATGAGATAAATAAGAACCACTCATTACTACTACCCATTACCAAAATGATCAAAAATTTTGCTGGGTATTATATTTGTGCCAAAAATACTTCCATACAAAATTGCAAAATTTTCTGATTTGGACCTTTTGGGATCAAATGTATAAAATCGTCCTTTTTTCTATTAAAGGTTTAATTACTTTTAAGCTTCGATAGCATAGTTAAAAATTTTCCGAAATATATAAAATTACATATTTGAATAAGAAAATTTTTTGTTCCACGATCAAAAAGAGATGTAATAATTATTTAAATGGATATTTCAAGGCTTAGCATGTCTCTATTGCATTTTTAACTTAATTTTCCCTTAATCAAAATTCTGATAATGCTATTAAAATAAATCCATATTTATAGAGGTATTTTATAAATAGTCTAGCTTACGGAAATGAAAACATTTAGAGGTAATATTTTGGGAATGATATAAGAATATACTAATCTTCATTTCTATATTTGCATTTTTCTAAATTTTTTCGTGCGGCAAATTGATGTAAACGTGAAGCTAATCTACATGCTTACTATAATTATATTACTTCCAACCGGGAACTCGCTATACAAAATTCATGTCAAAGGAGCATAAAAACGCTACTATAATTTTCTACATTACAAACTTGCTTCATTCGAAGCTCAATTTTTTATTGGGATTGTACAAAATTACTTTTTGCCAATCGTATTGCCATTCTATTGGGTTAATAATTAATTGTTGAGTCTCGACAAAAAAAAAAAAGAAGACATTATTAAAGTGAACATGTTGTACGTACCGTGAATTACAAATACAAATTTTAGAAAATCCAAACTATATTATCGAAGTACATTGTGAAATTGAAAGGATAATTGCGCCATCCTTCGCATACGAGATGACTAAAACTCCCATGTCGCACTGGGTGGAGTGTGACATAACTCAAAAAAAAAAAAAAAAGTTCAGAAATTAAAACCTTTTGGCAATAAATAATAAACTTTTAAAACAACTATGTATTTTCAAACTGATTTCAGCAATTATAATTTTCTCTTCTCCGTCTTCACTTCATCATTGAAAGTTTTCTCGTCCCAAATCGAAGCACAGAGGAATATCGCGCTACTCCTGAACAAATCTTTGAAAAACCAAAACCATATTTTGTAAAATTTAAAAAATTAAAATACAAGAAATATTAACAATAATACATATATATTTTCAGTTAACATTTTGCTTCCTTTAATCAACTTGATCGATTTAATTTGTTTATTAATTTGAGTTCAATTAATTTTTTGATTCATTAGTATAGAAAAAAATCATCGTTTTTCAGTTTTTACAATTGTGAGTAACTTATACTCATTTATGAAATTAATATTCATAGAAATAGCCTTAAAAAATCACAATTTTATTATGACTAAAGATATGATATGATTATTTATGTGATTCGATCATAACTCGTATTCTGTTAACATAGTCACAAAACATGCTTAACATGTTATGAAAATTAAAAATTATGACTTTTCTTGTCATTTAATTTAAAAAAATATAAATAAAAATAAAAAAATTTTTATTTTGTAATTTAAAATGTAAAGAACAATGGCTAAATCGTAATAAAAATAGCAAGATGCGATGAAAATTAGCAGGAAATGCGGTTAAGCATTTTACCTGTAACTACATTGTTTTTCTTTTTTTTTCAATAATACAATTTTTTATATTTTCATATTTTTTATTTTCAATTAAATGTCCTATGACGGTATGTAGACCAGGTCTTAATTTTGAAAAATAAATAATTAAAATTATTAAATTTTTGTTTGTGAAGAGGAATTTTAAGACTACAGTCACAATGTGTGTGCTATGGCTATTTTTCAGTCACAATATATTCTTTGAATATGCATGTAAAACAACATTTAAATTTTTTCTATTTTTTCTATTGAACCTGTTTTCAAAAATTTATGTTCTAAACTCTGTTAATAAAAATTATTGTACAACCCTACGTAGTAGAAGAAAATAGATTTTTATTAATTCTCAAAATTTAATTCTACTTAAGTGTTAGAATAAAACAAAATAATAGGAAATGAAGGTTGTCTGCGTGGATTAGTCTTCCTAGAAATAACAGCAAGAGGAACTAAAATTCAGCAAGGTAAGGATGGTATGCAAGTTGTTGACATAATTAAATACAAAAAGTACACCATTTAAAAGTAAAAACAAAAAATTCGTTAAGTATACATTTTATTCAATTAACTACTTTATATAAAAATTAAAAATCTCATTGATTCCTTTTAAAAATTGATATCGAGAAAATAAAAATTATGAAAGCATTTATGGTTTTTCGTACATGACAAACATACAATTTTAAATATGTGATAATTTTTTAACAAAAACTTCAAAGTATACTTATTCTATAAAAACTCGATAAAATATTTTTTATAGAATATTGTTAAGGCATCTAAAAGAAACTATTATTATAATGTGGATATAAATGGTGTAAATACTCAAATTTTTATAACTTATTTCTAAAACTTTCTTTTACATCAATTCACACATACATACATACATACACTATAGAGCAAAAGTGAACAATTTTTTATGGTAATCCGAAAAAAATCAAAATAGCTGAATATACTCCTTAGGGTTTATTTTAAAATATTTAAAAACAAAACATTAATATATTTGCTTGGCCGATATAAAAAATAACGAAATCTTTAAAATGTCAGTGTTCACTTTTGCGCTATTATTGATTTTGATTATTAACCATGACTAGGTATTTTATATTTTATTTAAATACGAAATAATCTGATTAAATCCAGAAGTTGAAAAAATTAAAAATATGATTCTAGACTTCCTCCCAAAGTATTCGCAAGGACTCGAAACTATCGCAAACCTTGATAATAAAAATAAAAGAAAAGTAAAAAGATGGAAGAATTTTTGAAGAAAGAGCGATTAAGAACATTTAAAAACCGAGATGATGAAACAAATTAAGAAAAATGCTATTACGACAAAAAACCAAAGGAATTTCCAAAAATTACATAATCCTGTGAAACAATGGGATGGTTTTCTAATGGTTTAGGGAAATTTCCCATATTTATATGTTGGTCCGATAGTACATATAATTAGCATTATATGCTGAGGAAATTACTTTGAACTATTCGCTACAACTTTACCAGTTTCTGGGAATATAATGTTCAAAACAATACATTAAAGCTTAATGCTTAAACACTTACTTACAATACTTATTTAATGTGTAAACAGAACAAGACCGGTCCGGAAATTTCCATACAAATTTGTATTAAAAACGCGGCTTGGTTAAAAAAAATATATATATATATATATATATATATATATATTAAATTCTTTCTGATTTTTTTTTGCTTTTATTTTCTCACAAAAAATATTGTCATATTTTTAAAAAATTTATATGAATTCCGTAAACAAAATTGAAAAAAGTTTAAAGTAAAAAAATGAAAAGAAAATAAATAAAATTGTTTTTTTTATTTTCCGTTGCCGTCTATGTTTTTGCTTAATTTAACATTGCGGGCTATGTAAAGTAATCCGGGCTTGGAGTTGCACATTATAGAGGGATCCGCAAAACGCCCAGGCTCAAAGTCATTTAATAGCGAGTGATTCGTATTAAAAATGAAATTGGGAAGCGTGGAACAGCAGCCAGGGAGTATAAAGATATTATGGAATGTTTTGTAGACTATGACACATTATATTATGTATTTCATTCACGAAAATAAAAGCACAGACTGTTTAAAAATAGTTTTTTTCTTAAATGTAATCAATTTTAACTAATTTTAAATTTTATTACTTTAAGCGAAACCCTGAAGATTCTACACTGTTAATTACTCTTGTATTACTTTACTCGTTAAGAAGATAGAGCCTAAAAAGTAAATAGTAAGAAGAAAAATATTCACTTTTGCTCCATAGTGTACATAAATGCTACGAATACATACATATACAGAAAATATGACATCTGCCGCATACGGAAATCTGACGAAGTAAAATGAAAGTGTCTGTAAGAAATGGTCGTGTCATTTAATGTTCATTGAATCTTCACTTCCGTAGCATTTACAGTTAAATTTGAACATAATAACACTTAGCCTCCCTTACTTTTTTGTTTGGAATATATATATGTATATGTATACTACCCATCGGTTAAAAAATCAAGGCCTCCTTCGTACAGGCCTTCCAGAAGGTATATTTACTTCTTAAAAATCCAGTTAGCTCAAGCTATATATATATATAGGGGACAACCTCGAGTTATAGTAATCCTACAATTGCCTTATTAATGAGGAAATATTAGACATGTTCATAAAAAATCAAGACCTGATAAAAAAAAACTGTAGGCATATTCGAGTTCAGCACGTCCAATTTCACCTATTTTTGTCTAAATAAGAAAAAAGACTTTTATCCATCGTGTGTCTCTATTTAGTTGTAGGTGTACATAGGTATTTTCACTTAACTGTGAATAAAATCAAAATTTGTGCATCAATTTTTATGATACATGGTTTAATTTATTCACTTTTAAGAAAAAGAACTTTTAAGAAAAAAATTCTTAAATTTTGGAAGAAAACAATTTTTGGGACACTAATTTCTAAATAACTTCGAAAATATTGAGCATATAAAAATTATGTAGGATGGCTTGAAGATATTTTTTGTTCGCATCTTTTGGTGTATCATTTATATAAATCGTATGGTGAAATATACTCGTGTAATGGTCTTATTAGACACGCCCATAAAAGAAATCCAGACCTAATGGAAAAAACTAAAAGTGGATTCGTGTTTATCACATCAAAATCCATGTAATCCAACTATTCTTCTTTAGCGGAGGATTTTTTGTCATCTTGGGTATGTATGTTTTTTTTAAATTCGCCAAAATTCATTTATGACTTGAATGTAAAAAAATTTTACATATAGTCCCTATAGATCTTTATAAAAAAATAAGCTTACATATGTAGGTTATTTTTTTAGTTTGAGAGATATTTAGGTCGAAGCAAATTTTATCCTCATTTTTAGCCCAGTTTAAACAAACAGACGTTAAAAACTAGAAAATTCGAATACGTTACAAACTAAAAATTTCCAAAATCGTTAATACTTATAAAACTAATTTTCGCAACAATATTTTTTGTTTTAAGAAAAACTATTAGAAATCCTTTAAAAAACAATATCAAAATCCAAACCAAAAATTAAAAAAATAAGAATTCATTTAGTTGTGTTTAATGCTTTGTTTGGGTAGATTGTATTTTCTAAGTTAATTTTATTTTTAATTTATTATTTTTATTAGAGGTATTTTATTAAGAAATAAATTCCTAATATTATATTTTATACGTTTGATAAAACAACTTAACTCAAATTTTCAATTTTTTCTCAGGAGAGTTAAAAACTGTTTAAAAAATCAACAATTTCTATGGAAATTTAAATTTTTGGTCAAATTGTCTTATATCGACTTACAACAACTTAAAATAAAAATAAAAAAATATTTTATATCAAAAATATGGTCTGTAGATTTGACATCTTTTCGTTAGAGAGGTTGTTGGATGCTCTTTTTCAAAAATCCTGCTGGCCGCTGGCAGTTTTTATTTAAAAGGTCTTTTAGAAAAACTACATCAGGTAGCAGTTTAGCAGTAAGGCTTTGACCGCAATGATATCGTGTGTAAAAAATGCATGAAATCGGAATGCAGCGAGAATTCGTATGACTCAGAAATAGGCTTTCCATATATATATGTATATGTATGTATATGTATGTAAATACACCCTTTAAGAGCATTTTTAAATTTGAACCAAACAACTAACTGCGTTCATCTATCTATTCAAGCAATCGCCCTTCACAGCCGCCATAGCTTTATTCAATATTTAATTGCAGGAACACACTCTTGATTTAAAATAATGTTATACTGGGTACCGAACTACTCAATATTTTTACAAATAAATTATTTTAAAGACAGATTCATATCTGATGTTGTATTTATTTTAACTTTGTAACAAATTTTAAATATTTGTTAAAAAATATTTTTTAACAAATTTCATTTGAAAATATAGTTTCGTACTTTTCTTTAAATGAACGCTTAAGTACTAACCTGATTGTAGTGAAAAATACTGAAAGTATTGAGTAGTTACTTTTTAAATATCTGAAAAAATAACAAGTACTGAGTAATGAGTACCCATGTACTTAATACTTCAATAACACTAATTTAAAATTTACGTGAATTTTTTCTTCGTTAAAATCCATTTCCTTTTTTTCGTTTTCAGTCTTTGTTATTGTTCTATCGGTTTCTAGAATAAAATTTTGTTGTATGAAGTATTTTTATTGAGGTTATTAAAATTATAATTAAATGGTATAACGTCTGGTGCGTTCCTTATTTTAGTATTTCATTACCGCTTGCAGCACACAGTGGTCCCAAAACACTTTTTTGGAAATAATTCTCTAACTTGTAAACCGTTGGAGACATCTAAACAAAATTACAAATAATCAGAACTGAGTTGTTTTCGAGTTGATTTGGTGGTGGAGCTGAGGTCCCTAGCGGATCACGGGAGTAGACCTCCAAAGTTGGTCATCTTGGGTATTTATTTTTTTTGAAATTCGCCAAAATTCATTTATGACTTGAATGTAAAAAAATTTTACATATAGTCCCTATAGATCTTTATAAAAAAATAAGTTTACATATGTAGGTTATTTTTTTTTAGTTTGAGAGATATTTAGGTCGAAGCAAATTTTATCCTCATTTTTAGCCCAGTTTTTTTTTTAGTTTTTTAACTTGCTTCAAGAGAATAAATAAATTTTAAATGTAAATACGTGTAAAGCAAAATCTTAGGCGCTTTGGGCTACGTTTTCTCCCCAAACCCTATCCAAACTTTGTCAACTTTGAAAAAATTTTTAAAATGCTTTTGTAAAGCTCTCAGTTGTCAAAGCCGAGATTAACAAAAATATATTTCTATTATTAATAAAATTTAATGTAGTAGTTTTTCTTTCTTTTTTTTCAAAATCCCATTTTTGGCGACTTTTTTTTATAAATCCACTTTTTTGGAAACTTTTTAAAAATTCTCAACGGTAACGCTGATTCTGAGGACTTTTAACAAAAAAATACATAAATAAAACTTTTAAATTTTGCAGAAGAGCTAAAAAACTCTTTAGAAATTAACATTTTTTAAGGAAATTAAAATTTTTGTCACCTATATCTCTAAAACTAATAGCTGTAGAAAAATACCTACTACTGTAAACGATGCGTCTTAATATTTCCTTAAAACTCTACGGATTTATATTTAAAGGACTTGAGCAAAATATGAAGAACGCTCTTCATTATATACCATTTAAAACCAACATAAAAAATATAATTTTCGACCTTACCTCTCCGAATTTAATGATATGCGGTACAGTCATTATATGTAATAAGTTTGTCAATAGTAAAATAAATAAAAAATTTACAAAAAGTACTTGTGGTACAAGATTCATTGAGGTCAATATTAAAGGTATCAAAATTGCCTTTAATATGATGTACAACATAACTTTTTTCTCAACATTAAAAATTTCCATATCTCGAGATTTATAGTTCGCTGGTAAATATCTCAAAAAATGGTCTTTTTAAAAATTTTTAAAAATATATGTTAATGGTGAAAATGCTTTTTATACCCTTGGCAAGTGGCATACTAGGACTCATAATAGTTTATGAATTATTAAAAAAAATTTAATAATAAACACGAAATATTTATTTCAATTTATATTGATTCGTTTATAATCAAACAGAAAAATCACCAATTGCTTCAAAAATCATTAAAATTTTATGAAATTTTGCAAGAATATTATATTAACATTAACACTGGTAATGCAAATATCAAGTTTTAGCACAAATTCCGCTATGGTTCGCGATTTATAATATATCGATAATAAGATAAATTGTCTTTATAAATATACTAATATCTTACAAAATATATGTACATAATACAATGCTCATTGAATTCTATAATTAAAGAAATAAAATTGTCTTTAAAACGATACCTGAATATTTCGCGAATTAAATTTTAAAAGTCATGAAAATACTTGTAATATATGTAAACGAAAAAACCTATCTGTATATTCTCCGTAAGTATCGAGGTGGGACTTTCTGAGTCTTGAACCATAAATACTTCGGAATACTTATCTAATTTCGTGTTGTATACACGTACATTGTACATTTTTTTTTAGCAATTTTACACTTTCAAATCGCTATATTTCCTATGATTAAACCGCGTATTTTTTTTTCGAAATTAAATAAAAAAATTAAGAAAAGAATTAAATTTTTAAAAATGCATTTATAATGCAAATGCATTTTTGAAAACTTCAATTTCGATTTTCCCTTACATTTTTTTCTCATTTATTTAAATATTTTTGTTTTTTTTTTTTTTTTTGACTAAAAACATACAACTATTTTTAAAAAACTTTTTTGATTTATTTATAAACAATTGATAAAATACTTATGCACATAAATTTATTTATGAATAATTAGTAAATTGTCAAATTTTAATAAAATCACTTTTTAAAAAATTTTGTTGAAGAAATTCTGCAAAAAAGCCCTTAAAAATTGCAAATGTATTTATGCATGTTATGCAATTTATAAATAAAATGTTATTTTTGAATTATTTAATGTAATGCAAATATAAATGCCGTTAAAATATTTTTTAATCAATTAAATCTGTCATTTACGTATGCAGTTTTACATATTTCAAGTTGTACTCTCCTTGCGAACTCTCCTTGCGTAAAACGTACAAAATATTTAAATAACTAAATTTTTGTCTGAAAAAAGTGTTGGTGTTTTTATTCTAAAAATTATTAAAAATATTAAATATTTTTATCAAAAAACCTCTAAATTGAACTTTTTAATATGAAATAAAGAATTAAAAATCGTAGGAGGAGAACAATATCAAAAATGCATTATGAAACAGGAAGATTTTTTAAATTTTTTAATAACTTTATTCTGCGAAAAAACATGGTTTTTGATTCTTTTTAAACAAAAGTTGAATAATTTTTATTAGTTTCACAGGGAACAATGAATATGAAGAAAATTGAAAGACATGAAATAATATTATACACCTCCATATATTGGTTAAATACTCAAAAAATATTTTCTCAGCCACGTCTTTTACAACGGCTGGGTGAACATTTTAATGAAAAAAAGTCAATTTTTGCAACGAGTTTTCCCCTGACTGGGCTTATGGGTATTTCGGCACAAAAAAGTAGGAGTTTTTTAATTCCCTGATTTTATAATAAGTTTATATATATTGTGTCATAATTTCATTAGAAAACCTCCACTCGTTTAAATTATATTTAAGTTCAAATATTAACATTATTTCTCAAAAATATACTTAAAATCTAAATTTTAAGTTTCTCGGGTCAAGGTCTGGAGAAATTTTACCGCATTCAATTTAATTCTATTCTTTTGGTATTTGTAAAAAAATTTGGTTTGTGAACAAAACATTATATTTTTTTATCAGCATACCAAATTTAAATTGTTTACACAGAGAAATAACGGGGTTTAGGATTTTTGGCCGGAATTCACCACCGTGCACTGTGCAGCACACAACATCAAGCCGAAAAGTGTGTAAGTAGGTATGAACATAAATAATGGAACACAGGGATGCTAAATGAATTTTTAAAATTTTTAATTGTACCATAAATAACAAAATTTTATTCAAATTACACAGGTCAACAAAATAACATACAAAATTTTGCGAAATTCTTCCTTAGACCAAATATAGTGCAGAAAGTTAAATGAAATATTTCCATCACGTCACACTTTAACCCATTGACAACCAAAGTAAAATCGCTTCTCTGAGTGAAGCTAAATCTAGTTTTTTTTTCTTTGCTTTTGGTCTCAAAATTTTTGTTTTAGTTTCTTGCCTTGTTTAATTTTTAAAATTGCCTTAAAAAGGCTAATATTTTGTTATTTCAAGAACGAAGATAATTTTTTGTTATTTGTTATAACTATTTTTTTATTATTACAGAATTTTATGTACCTAAACTAATTTTATGAACTTACTAAATCTATTATAATTATTTTTAATATACTTCACTAACCGTGGAAACTATTTATGAATATAATTAAAAAATATTAAAGCGAAAAATTATCCAAAAAACTTGAAAATGTTTAATGAAAAATTCAAAGCACTGGGTATTTTTTCATATGAAATATGACCCAAATTTGTATGGTCATTTTCTGGGCGATTTTTGCTTTTTTCAGAATTGAGTAAACAATTTATTTAAATTAACTAATTTTATCTTCGAATTGAAGAATGTTTATTCATTTTAACTATTGAATTTGATTCAATTCTATTGAGAAAATTTTGTAAATTTTAAAATGCCTTCTAATCCCCAAAGGAAAAAATACGCGTATATATTATTGCATTATTTTATTTAACCAGTACAAAAAATGACTTTGTTTATATACATATATCGTTTTACAAATTGTTTTAGTGAATAATATATTAATATATAAACTATACATATATAAAAATTTTTAGCAATATTTATTGTATAAAATATATGTTTCATACTGAAAATAAGTGTATTTAAATCAAGAAAAGAAAATAATCATTATTCTTGAAATTTTAAACAAAAAAAAAAAAAATCAAATACAAGGAATGACCCGATTGAAATCCGGGATGAATTTTATTATTATTTTTTTTTTTATTCTTATTTAAAAATTAACTTCAGTGATTATTCTTAAGTTTTATTATTATTTTTTTTTTTTTGCTCGAATTATAATATGTATGTGGCGAAGTGATTTTTAGTAAAAAAAAAAAATACTTTTCTTATCTCTAATTTTTAACAAAAATCTGTTTTTTTTTCTAAAAATGACTTTTTTTGAATCGAATTTTTTATATTCAAATTTTTTTAGATTTTCTGCAAAAAAAAAATCAAAATTTTACAAAATCCTAATTTGGAAATTTCGATTTTATTTATTGAGCTTTATTTTAAAATTCATAATCTTTAAGATCCTTGATTTAAATATACATAGAACAATAGCAATTCTTTTTGTAAAAGAATTAAGTGTATTTAAATTAATATATAAAGAATTCCACGAAAGAACACATAAAAAGTAAAATTTTTGACCTCATGTCTTTCAATTTTCTTTATATTCACTAAATATGTTCTCTGTTAAGCTAATAAAATTTATCCAAATTTTGTTAAAAGAAATCAAAACTCGTGGTTTTCGCGGTATGAAATTATTAAAAAATTAAAAATTCGAAAAAGTATTTTACTTTAAAAGACCATATTTTTCTTTATCAGATATTCAATAGATTTGCCCTCTTTTATTAAAAAGTGATTCAGTTTAATTCAATTTATTTTACAATTTTTTAATACGGAAATATTTACTATTTTTAATAATTTTTAGAAAAAAAAACACCATACAAAAAAATGCTTTTTTAACTATTTTGGCGTTCGGTACGTTTTCGAAAAGAGTGTACAACTTAGAAACTACGTACGTAAATGATAGATTTAATGGATTTTAGAAATATTTTTATTTAATTTAAGTTAAATAAATCAAAAATATTAGTTATAAATTACATTAGATGCATAAATGCGTTTACAATTTTTCAACTGCATTTTTTATAGATTTTTTTCGTTGAGAATACAAAATAATATTAAAAAGCTTTATCATAAACCATTCGTCTTACTTAATAATATAAAGGGAAAATAAGTTACAGTTTCCATTTCCCGAAAAGTTGTAAGTTAAATAGATGGTGTTTACAGATAACACCACTGTGGGACGCTGAAGAGTGCTGATGACGGTCGTGGCTGACTAGAAAATGCATTCCATTCTGCCGAGTGTCCAATAAAAGTTATATACATTGTATCCTTCTACAATTATTCAATGAACTTAAGATGAAATATAAAAATTCTAAATAACTTTTTCCACAAAAATTTGTTAAAAAGATATTTTACTAAAATTTGACAATTATACAAATTATTCTTATATAACTTTATTTTCCCAATTTTTTATAAATAATCCAAAAAATTTTGTTAAAAAATTTTTATGTTTTTAGACTAAAATTGAAAAATATTAGAATAAATTAGTTTTTGTATGGGAGAATATGTTGGTGCTTTTTAGAAAAAAAAAAAATAATAATCAAAATATTATAGCTTCTCATCACAAAAAAATTACTCTGAATTGTTAATTTAATATATAAAGTTTTAAGTTTATTTAAAAAAAATTAAAAATCGAAGTGGGAGAAAGTTTTCAAAAATTCATTAAAAAATGCATTTTTAAAAATTAATTTCTTTTTCTAATTTTAAATCATTATGTATATATTGAGATATGTATAATTAAACTTACAAACAAAGTGAAATATTTTCATTTTTTACAAAATTAAAAATGTGAATAAAATCTCATGTTTTTTGAAATTCCAAAGCATGCAATGACCAAAATATGAACCAAATCTGAGGACCTATTGTACTTTTCATATGTGATGTCTCATGGAATATGTTCTCAGTGAAGCTAATAAAATTTATCCAACTTTTGTTAAAAAAAAAGAAATCAAAAATTTCGCGGTTTAAAATTATTAAAAAATTAAAAAAATCTTTGTAAAATATTTGAGTTTTTATAGAATTAGAATCGCGAATAAAACCGTGAATTTTTTTTCATTTCATATTTGATGTTTTCTGAAATTCATGATATTATAAAAAAATTAATTAAAAAATCTAAATAATTAGTATCAAATATAAGTTTATAAGTAATTATAGTATGACGAAGGTATTAATACACTATGAATAAGGAAAAGTAAATCGAAGTAACAACCATCTCAAATATTTTAAAAGAAGAATTTAAAAAAATAAGAAATTCTGTTATTTCATAATTAGTAACTTATTGCTTTCAAATATATTTCCACTTGTTACATATTTTGTAATAAAAGTTTGGTTGCAGAATCCTTAATATGATTATAAAATACGAAGATTATTATTGACGAAAATGCTTCATAACTCGTACAGAAACAATCAGCATTTGGGTAACGATATCGATTTGTGAACATGAGAAACATACATTTATTAAAAATGTCATTTCATTCTTACCAGGAATTCAGTTTGAAAAATTTTAACAATATTTGTTGAACCAACTATAATGGCATTCGAATATAATTTTGTAGTTAAAAGGTCAACAACTACAATGCGCGATCGTTAACTCATAATAATCCAAAACTGCAAGTCCTTAAGATGATAATCGTGGTGCTGGCATTTAATTTGATAAAATTTTTTATATTTGCTATGGAAATGAATTATAAAATAATCAAAACATAAAATATAAAAGCGTTTTGTGTTTTAAACCGCAATTTATTTTTTGTGGCGGTTCAAACTTTACTTTTTCTTAATTAAAAAAAAAAAAAAAAAATATATATATATATATATATATATATATATATATATATGAAATTGAAACACATATAACTTCGAACCTAGTTTCAAATCATTTAAACTAAATAAAACTATAATTTTTCTTTAAAATGAGCACAAAAGTTATGCCACAAAGTCCTCGTGGATTGGGATTGGATTGACAAAATTGACATTTTGTAAAATAAATCCATTTAAATATTTCAGTAACATAACAGGTCAACACTAAAAAAATATCATGAAAAATGCGTTGCGAATGTTTTTTTGAAGGAATATTCATTCGAATTGGTAGAAAAAGTCACTCATTCCAATCACCGAAAAACACCTGTATACAAATTTAACCTATTGAGAATATACTTCCCCAAGCTACATAGCTGTTTATGTAACAGCTAGACCAAATATGTAAATTACATTTTGCAAAGAAGAAATAGTGCTACAAAAATGTAGTACCAAATAAGGTTCCTAACTTGCCCCATTTACTCACTAGAAGTTTTGAAAACTTCTAGAAATACTAGAAGTTTGGCAAAAATAGCATGAATGTATGATAATTTTTTTTTTTTTTTGGAGGCTGGGGGTTTCAAAAGTTTAAATGCCGTAGCTATCTGCTAACATATTACCACGGTGTTCATTCAAGCAAAAGGCGCCTTCACAAATTTTTGGAAAATAATAATTTCGGTAACGGTATCGAGCTAATGTAAACTCTTTAACACATTCTATATAGAATTGTGGCCACTAATTCCAAATAGGAAAAAAAATTTAAAAATTCAAAATGATTAATTAAATATGGCGAAAAACAATTGTTAATTATAATTAAGTATTACTTATTTTTTATGTATTTCAATATTTAAGGGGTTTAAAATTTGTTGATTAAAACTCTTTTTTATTTTAATAATGATAAAATAAAATAAAAATGGGCAAATCAGAATAATTTTCAGAGTCGGCTTAATAATACCTATTCGGGGCAAAAGTTGCAACCTCTTGCCTTAAAAAACTTCTCGAAAATTACACTTATGCTAAATTTGTCACATCTCAAAAACTGAACAACTGCATACGAAATGCTAAAAATAAATTTTCAACGTTTATTGCGAATTCACTTTGGAAAATGTGATTTCTTTTATAAAAATCAAAATATAAATAATTTTCGATTTTGGGCTGCTATGGAAGGAATAATACTGAACATAATAACAAAATTTTTTATATAAATGCGCTGAAGTTGTCTATTATCCAAAAATAGAGATTCTGCTTTACCTGATATGGTTTCATGGACCACCGTGCTCTAGCCAAATTTTGGTTTCTTACCCGATTTCAAAGATTTGTATATCGTCTCTTACGTACAAAGAAAAGTCATATTCCCAACATGGTTTTCGCAACAACACGCTTTTCCTTGCTTTTATATTATATATTATTATGCTAGTTATTATGATGTAATAATATTATTTTCAGTTTTATTTTAATAATATTTTAATATGACGCAATTTTTACATCAGTTTATATAATTTTTTGCATATAACCATAACATAGTTGACCCAAAACCACATTCCTGTTATGCCGTGAAATCTTGAAATCTTTGTGTTAAATTACTTAGCCATATTATGTTTCAAAAATAGTGTAATAATTCAAAAATAATATAATGTTCCAACAACAATACAGTCTAACAATACTATGAAACTAATCGATTATGGTTCACCCAAGAATATATTTTCTCTCCCTGTAATAAGACCTACTAACGTATTATTTACCTCTAATAGTTTTCGAGTTATTTGCATTTGAAATTTCAACTCTCAATTTTGCTAGATCTTGGTCGAGTTTTTCCCATATATAGATCAACATTTCCGACCTACAATTAGTTAAATAATAAAATTTATCGCATAAAGAAATTTTGAAGTCGATATCTTTATCGAAACCAAAAATAAATGATTTTGAATTTGAGAATTGCAGAAATTATGATTTTTTATGCTTTTTGGCTGAAAAAGTGTCTACACTCTAAACTAAACTAAAATAATAGTTCAATTCCATAGGTATCTTCACGGAGATGATTTCAGGGTTAAAAACGAACCCAATTACTAGGGTATTCATTTGATTAACCGTCATTCGGTTATCCGATTAATTTTGGTTTGATTAACTGTTCGATTAATTTAAAATTGCCTATTTTCGCACAACGACGAATAAACCGACTAGTTTGTGTCGTATAATCGATTAACCGAAATTTAGTTTTTAGGAATTATAAACTTATAATTTTATTTTTTTAGTTTTTTATTTTAAGATAAATTTATGCCAACAACATCCGTTTTTTAAATAAAAAAATAAGTAAAGGTAATTACTTCTAAAATATCAATAAGAGTATGTTTTCTTGTGTTTAAGAACTAATGCAAACATAATTAAAAAAATTCAAATAAAACGTTGAGATCGGTTATTATTTTTTTCAAATACTTGTTATTGAAAACAACTGTTTTAAACAAATGAAAAATATTGTAACGCACAGTTCTTTTTATTAAAAAATATGTTGGTTTATAAAATTAAAACTAATTTCCTGTGCCTGTTAGAAAGAATTTGTGGGTAATTCATTGTAATTTTGTATGAAATCTTGAACATGACTTCCTCTTTAGTGAATTGGTATCGAAAACAAAAATATCTTCTAATGAGAAGCGCATATTATATTCATTGAAAATGACTCGAATTTGCCCTAGACAATAGAAATTCTACACATATACCCAACTCACAAAATATGTTATTTTGATTTATTGTTTTATATGTTATTTAAATTAACACATTTTTTTATTTTCTTTTTTTTTAAATTTATGATAACATTATAACATTTTGAAATATATGGATATTAGTTCTGTTAAAAATTATCTTATTTAAAAATTTGTTGATTTCTTACAAAGAATATCATTTTTGTTCAACATTATTTTACAAAATTTTCCACCAAAATTCAAGTTTTCATCAAAAATTCAAATATTCACCAAAAATTCGAATTTTCACCAAAAATTCAAATTTTCACAAAAACCCAATTATTTACTAGAAATTAAATTTTTCAATAAACATTCGATTATTCACCAAAAATTCCAATTCAATAAAAACTGATTCACTAAACTGATTTTCACTAGAAATTTGATTCTTCACTTGAAATCTGATTTTTCACTAAAAATTGAATTTTTCACTAAAAATTTGAAAAAAAAAATCAATTTATCAATAATAACAAGTCGGTCATGCCCGACGATATGATATCCTTCACTATTGGGTTTGAGCCTCAAAATGATTTTCGAGATTTTCAGAAATCATCTTATACGACATCAATGGCCAATAATGAATTGATCCTTATGAATCCTTGGTAGTATGATTTCTGCTTATATAAAACTTGTGTCAAATATTACCTTTAAACTATAATTTATGTAGTATTTATGCGAGTTTAAGTCATTTTTGGATATTATATATTGGAGCTTTACCTAATTATGGATCCACGAAAACTTATGTGCAAATTTTCATTAAATTATCTTTAAAATTACGACTTTTACTTTGTGCAAAAGTTATATATGAACTGACTATCAACTATCAACCAGCCGGACATCTGGGAAACCTGCGAGATGGGCGGATATCGTTTAATCGGCTCAGAAAGTGATTCTAATTCTATTGGTGTACTTTAAGGTGAGTGTTGCAATATACAAAAGTCAGAATTTTCCAAAAATAAAAAAAAAATAATAAAAATTTAACATTTACAATATTTTAATTCATTTGATAATTAAACAATGAATCAATAATATTTTAACAAATAACACAACAACGAAGTTGTGAGTTGGACAATAACTTTGATTAAGTTTAATTCAAAATTATATAAGTCATAAATATTTTAATTTTCATCAACAAATTTACATAAAAATACCAATATTAACTTTTATATTGATGACAAAAGTTATTCCCACACAAAAGACAAAGAGAGTATAATTAAAAGAACATTTTTTAGTATTAGATCAAAAACGTAATTTTATAATCTACATTATGTTTCTAAATAACTATTTCAATAGATTGCATACTATAATTAATTTATCAACTTTTAATTTTGAATTTAGCCTATATGTTCTAAAATTCAAAAGCATGGATGTAGAAACAAAATGCAGTTTCGAAAATCCTGATGTGCTATGAGTTTGTCAACGGCTTTTTCCAGACCTGCAACAAATGTTAACTTTATACGATAATTCCGAAAAAATTCCATTTATTTAATTATTTTTTGGATTTTCTAAAAAATCCCTTTTTTGGATTTTCGAATTTTTTTTGGAATTTAAGGATTCTATTTACCAAAATCTTAATTTTTTACACTTCATTTCTACGACTAATTCCTTTCGCCAATTTCAGGATTCCTTTTGTTAAAATCTCACTTCATTTTTTCAAATGATAAAATCAATATTCACCACATTTCATTAGTATATCTTAACTAAAAAAGATTTTATTACAGATACAAAATTTATAGTCTCTCCAAAAACAAAATTAAAATTATAAGAGATAATTAGTACATGTAAGCATGTTTTTCGTATATCTTATTAAGTGCTTCAATATGATATAAAATCTTTGAAATCGGGTAAGGAAGAATCTGAGAAAGTTGTACTATTTAGGCTGTTATAAATTATTGCGTATGTGTTAGTGAGTACCTAGTAATAGAATAATTAATGGTTAAGTATCTAATATATAAGCAGATGTAGTTGGTTGATTCAGTCAGTCGTAGAACTGAGTAGTTTGGTTGCAGTTCAGTCATAAAGTTACCATAGTTTGACAAACATTGCAGTTCAGTTTTTTAGTATAAGTAAAGATGTATTTAGATTTAAAATCAAATTCTACGATATCTTAAATATAAAAGTAAAAGAATCCCCAGTTTGTTTAAAGGAAATATATCAACGTTTTTGAGAACCAAAAACATAGCAATATGTTTATTAAAAGTACATTTTATTTTTGTGGTTGGTACAAAATATTATAAAAAATTTCCCATCTCTTGTTTACGGTTTACCGTGAGAATCAGAACTGGATTTAAAAATTTTTATTTAGTGTCAAATTCGGATTGAAAATGTGCAAAAATGTATAGTTTCTATAGAATTAAAAAAATTAGAAGCCAAAGAAAGTCGAATTCACAAAAAAAAATCAGTTTTAAAATATGAAATAGTTAGTAAATATTTTAACTTTACAAGTCACACGCTGCTACAAAATGGCACTTTTATTTTCACTTGAAAAATAATATGATGTGAGCTGTAAATCCTTTTGGCGATATCATATAACAATGTATTTTGACTTTGATGTAAATTTTTTAGATTCTGTTCTTTAAGGCTAAACTTACTTATATACAAACATTTAAATACTATTTTATTTAGAGAGATTGTTGAAAAATGTTAGTGTTTCTAGATTTTGTTTAAAAATTTGCTTTTAATTTTTGACCAACACATTAAAAATGTATACAGTTGAAAAGCCAGATTCTTCAACTTCCCAAAAAAAAGAAAAAATCAACAAAATAATAAAAGTATTATATTAAATGTAATTGTCATTGAAATTTTCCAATTACACAT
This sequence comes from Protocalliphora azurea, assembly GCA_932274085.1. Classification (NCBI taxonomy): domain Eukaryota; kingdom Metazoa; phylum Arthropoda; class Insecta; order Diptera; family Calliphoridae; genus Protocalliphora; species Protocalliphora azurea. The sequence goes on from OW026522.1 coordinate 157,384,479, forward strand.
TAAAATTACTCATTATATGAAAAAACTCAAATACTCATTACATTTAATTGTAATTGAATACGTAATAGATTACTGAATGTAATCTTACCTCCCAAGCACGATTAGCATACACTTAGTATAATTGCGTGTTAGTGTTCTATTTAAGATTTTAATAGCAATCCAAAATCTCTTTTTTATATAAATAATATATTAGTATCAATTTCTTTTAAATTACGAAAAATCTACAAAAGGCTTAAGATTTCCTAATATGACATAAAATTCGTACGTAAAATGAGAAAAAAAAGTACAGAAATGTATTTGGTGAATGTCTACAACTATCTGCTTTTACATCAAATTTGCCATAAAATAAAAAACTAAGTGGTAAAAGCATGCAAACGAACTACACATGACTTAGTTATAGGTATTACTGAATCAAGTAAAATTCAATTTGTTTAGGAAATTATCAAAGACAGAAAGATAGGCGAGCAGCCGTCTATAACATATTATATTTAATCTGCAACACTTTAAAGGCATTAAAGGGTTTGTTAAATATACATATGTATGTACATTAGAGTGCACCAATAAAAAAAAATGTATTGATGAGCCGAAAATTTAAAAAAATCCATTTTCAGTTGCCTACCGGTGATTGACATTTTGCCTATTAAAAGGTTTTGAGTTTTATTCAAAATGTCAAAAACTTTGTATTTTTGAGTCAGTTATTAAAAATATCGCAAACATTTTGGTTCATAAGCGGTCATTTTAGTGCATCATGGAGAAAAAAATCGAAATATTTGTTTGCAAAATTTATAAAAGTTTTATTTTGTTGCTTTTATAGCCAAAATATTGAAAAGTTGTTTTGTATTAATTATGACCCATCTTAAAGTAGTTTGTAAGAACTTGTTTACAAGAATGCACTAAAAAAGAAAAATATTTTTTCCATAAAAAGCTCAAAATTACGATTTTATTGAGACCTGTTTCGAGAAAAAGATCGAAACTCCTCAAAATTACAATTCCATTGAGACCTATTTCGAGAAAAAATTTAAACTGTTTTTTGGCCTAAATATATGAGACCTATGATTTTTCAATAACTGGTAGAGAACTGAAGACGAATTTAAATTTTTTTAATATTTTTTTCTATATTCAGCTCATCAATACTCATCGTTTGAGTGATCTTTCTACATCAGAATCTCCAAAAAGTAGTTTCTCGGATCAGTCTAATGTATACATACACAAAAACGAAAAAAATAAAATAAACATGTTGATACCAAAACTTAGCAGACCGACGACAAACGTTGAACATGTTATTATAAATATACCTTGAAAACTTGGAAAACTAAAAGTCGGCTGATTGAAATATATGAATGTAAAAATAAGTTCTATACTATCTCGTACTCGTATGCATGAAAAAAACTTTCAGCATTTAATGATATATATATATATATATATATATATATATATATATATTTATATTTATTTATTTATTTATTTTCAAACTGAAAGTTTACATATAATTATGGGAAAATTTACAATTACAAATAAAATTTGTGAAATTTTGAATGTTTGATGGTTTGATGGTACTTTAGTATAGTATATTATAGGGTTTCCTAATAAAATTTTCAAAATTTTCAAAATTTTCTTTACAATAAAAATTGTGATTTTTAAAAATTTTGCGAAATATATAATACGAAAATATATCTTGCTAAAGTTTATTTTTTTTTTTTTTTTTTTTTTTTTTTTTGTTGACCCAAGAAAATTCTTCTTGTCCATAAAATTTTCTATTTCGGAGTGTTGATCATTTTAATGAAAAAAGTCAATTTTTGAAATAAGTTTTCCCCGACCAGGGATTTTGGGTATTTTGGTACGGAAAAGTGGATATCTTTTTAAATCCCTAATTTTAGAACAAGTCTATTTATATTGTGCAAAAACTTCATTCGAACAGCAAGCTAACAAGAATTACCAATGTACAACTTTTCAAACAAAAATATAAAAACATTTAAAATCTGTCTAAAACTGATTTAATTTATGATTGGAGTATATATTCAATCGATTTATTAATTAATATACATAATTAATGTTCTTTTTATTTCTAATTTTCAATTAATTCGCTACTTCCATAATTAAGTTTAAACCCAAATATCGCGAATACGTGCGCTAACTTCGAAAAACGGCTTTCGCCATTGAATTGAGCGTACTTCAATTAGCTTTATCAGTATCGTGATATTTAGCAGAAGTTTGTTAAAATTTGAAAGTAGCACAGTGTTATGATTATCTATTGCAATAATCGTTGGCTTAGTTAAAGCTGAATTTACATTTGCAAATTATACGAAATGTTAAATACTACAAATTTTACGACAATTAACATTTTAGTTAATTTTTTAGCATTTCTTTAAAAAAATAAATAAAATTTTAATTTGGCGATTTCTGATTAACAATTTAGCAACAGAAGCTTTAAAAAATCTGATAAAGCTTTTAAATAATAGACCGTAAGAATATGTGTAAACTTAGATAGTACAATTGTGTTATGAAATTGACTTCCTTAGATTATAATAAATATGTCTGAGTTAATATTTACTGGGCACATATATTTTGATAACAAGAAAATATGAATTTTCTAAAATTGTATAAGATATTTTTTAAAACTAATGATATTGTATGAAATAGGACCAAAGTAGCTAATTAATCTTAGTACCAAATTGTACACTTTTCTAACAAATATATTCAATATTAACGAAAAAGCATTTTAGTATTTGACAAAAATACTTATACCTATTTATTTACTATGTATAATGAATCAATTTATGACTTAATTATTAATTATGAAGCTAAGTTCCGATTAGGCAAATATTTTTCAAGAGGTTTCCTGCAATTTTTGCAATTAAATTTAATTTGCAATTAAATCACATTACGTGCATTTATTTTACACTTTTTTTTTTTTTTTTTTTGTTTTTTGTAACATAAAAGTGCAAATGCTATTTGTTTAAGATATAAGTACCTATTTAAAAAATTTAAAATATAATAAAATATTTATATAATAAATGAAAAAAGCTATAAGACAGGCCTGTCTTCAAAAAACAACACTGTTTTGAATAAATGAATTCATTAATGTTTTTATAAATGCAGCGTGGCAGATGTAACGACAAAAATTAATAATGCAGAAATTTTTAAAATTTAAAATGTGTTTCAAAGAAGACACTTAATGCTTTATGATCGGTTCTAGATCTACAGTGAGTTCCAAACTTTTATGCCAAATTTTAATATTTTTTGGATAGAAAATTTTCAAGTTTTATTGTATATTTGCATATACGCTAACATGTAAATGTTAAGGAATATAAAAAATTTTTTGTATAGTATAACTGTACTTTATTTTTAAGATGTCTTAGTGAAATTTGACATGAGTAATTATTTTGGCATAAGTACGAAGGCTGTTGAAATTGGTTATGATCGATCCATTATTTCACCCGGCCTCCACTCCAAAAAAGGGTTTTAAGCTTATAAACATCGAAAATATAAAAATATTTCAATAAAATTTGGCACAATTTTACATAAGTGTTGACATGACTTTCAAATTTCATGACGATCGGTCTACAATTGAATATAACCTCCATACAATGCCCACTTCCATAAATCTCTTAAATGCCTACAAATTTTGTATAAATAATATAAGAAACATATTTTACAAGAATATATTTTATATAAGTAGAAAACACACAACCAAATCTTATGAAGATTGGTTCATACCATAGTTCTCATATAGGACCCATTTTAGAAGATCGCTCAGACGTGGGTAAACATCATAAAATTGTTATTATTATAATATTTTTTCACACAACTAAGTATGAGGATTAACCCATAATTATCAGCATCAAGAAAAATACGGCGTTTCGTAATTATGTTTTTGCAATTTAATTGTTTTAGAGTGTACACGATCAAGACAAGGCAACCAATTTTAATTAACATAGATATAGAATTGAAGAGTAAAAAGTTTTTAGTTAAAATCTGATACATCAGCCTATTCTTGAGAATAACTATATTATGTATAATACTGAATATATTATAATATATTAAGGCTCACTTTAAACGATAAAGACCTATATTTCAAATACCTTTTTTGAAATTCCTTCATTAGTTCAAATTATATGACATTTTTAAGGATAAATGTCATTAAGACCTCCTTAATTTCTATTCTAGATGTTAATGCGAAGTTGTCAGGGCTTTTTTGTTTTGCACCCAGAGTGACAGCTAGGCACGAAATATTTAATTAAACATATGTAGGTAATATCTCCCGTGCCAAAAAATTGTTTTTTTTTTAGTTCTGTTCACCCAAAATTGGAAAAATGATCTAAACCTAGAGCATTTTAAAAAAGTGCGACCGCTTAAAAAATAAAATTCCTATGAGCCTACCCCTTATTTTGAAGCTTGAAGATTTGTCTTTGAAATATTTTTAAAAAATCTTCATTACTTTAAATGTTATGATCTCTTTAACAAAAAAAGTCATATTGCGAGGTTGTCGCAGTTTTTTTTTTTTTTTTTTTTGCACACAGGGGGGATGCTATGGGCAGGCAAATTTTATTGAATTAAGTAAAGTATTATCTAGTTAATTGTTTCCAGATAATATTTATCAAGCTATAACTTTTTAGTTCTATTCCACCATAATTAAAAAAATTTCCTAAATATAATGTTTTTTTGTTAACCACTACTGTTCAGTATACAAAAGGCCAAAATTTTCTAATTCTAATTTACTTAAAATATACCAAAAAAAATAATGATAATTTGAATCCTGCGCATACAATCCATGTGCAAAAATTATAAATTTCTTAAAAATTTCGTCTTTCCTTACAGATTACAAAAATGTAAACTTTGAACGCCTCTACCATCCACATTTTTTAACATATCCAAAAATTCTTCATCTTTGATAGCTCTCCTATCAGGTCCATTCATTACTTTTATCAAATGATTCTGACAGATTTTTGCCAGGGGTTTCAGTAAAAAGCGCCCTATGTGCATTTTTTATTACTGCATCTTGTAGCGTTAATAGTCATACATTCAGCATTAGATCAACGGGTTTAAAAGTGAAAAAAGTCTTTAAAAAAATTAGAAAAAACATAGAATACAAAGGTTTTATATTCTCTTTACCTCTCTCGCCAACGAAGTCAGAGTTGCAGCAAGAAAACTTGCTGTGCGTGAATCTCGAGATTGAACTTTTCTTAAGACAAAAAAACAAAAATAAAAAATAAATTTTCCTATACAAAAAAGATCATGTGTAGATTTTTAAAATTTCTATTGTATTTCGCAGACAAAAGATATAGATAGAACATAGAACATAAAATAATAAATATAATACCTTAGTGAAAAATAAAAAATTTTGCGAATTGATATAATAAAAGGTTTTTTCTCTTAAAAAAAAGACAAAAAACACATAGAACTTTTCGTCAGCGTAGGGACGAAGTGTTTCATAAAAGATGTAGAACCGAGTTTATCGATTTGTATGTCATTTTAAGGCGACCACCCACACCCTGTGTAAGGTACGCTAAGTTGTGTGAAGATTTCGAAGTACTTTCGAATATTAAATAAGCAACACATTAAGAATAATTTGTGTTAGAAATTTCCTGTAGATTGTATTAAAACTTGTTTGATTTCTTTTAAATGAAAATACAATTATTGTTTAAATTTTACAATACTTCTGTACACAGGAATTATTTTAGAGGTCATAAGGTTTTATAAAAGACATTTGTTATATTTAGTGTAGTCAAGACGTTGTTTTTATTTGTTCTTTTCTGTCCCATCGCTTCTACGAGTATAAAGTTTTGCCAATTGTAGTCATATTAAAAGTCATTTTATTTTATTTTTATGTATGCATATTTTTATTCACAATAAATATTATTTTAAAACTCGTACTAGTAAGTTTAGTTCTTGCTGCTGCTGTTACACAATTTTGTTGCCAAAATGCATTAACTGTTGAGCCTCGGATATATATTTTATCTAATTAGCGATAAGGTCTCTGCTTATATCTCTCACTTGGGAATAATTCGTTTACACAACAGTTTATGTTTCTTACTATTGCAGCTTTTTTCAAAAAAAAAAAAAAAAAAAAAAGTTGCCAAATTGCCAACATTATTTGTAAATGAGTAATACAAATTCCAGCCAAAGTCAGCAGGCAGTAATTACTATATTTAGTACAGAGAAAGAATAGAAGTAGAAAAGCAAGAAGAACTACAAATTATAATAAGTTTAATTATTACAACCCAGTCGGAAAAAGAAGAGCTAAATGGACATTCTAAAAAGCTTTGTTTAGGATCCGCAAGGCATGTCACTCGCATTCCATCACTATTTCCTTTTTACGACGTGTTATTGGTAAATTATCCATCCATTCTGTTTATTTAGTAATTATCCATTCTTCTCTAAACATTTCAAACTTTTTTAGAAAATATTTTTTTTTTTATTTTCAATAAAAGTCAAAATTTTTACTTTACATAGCATGTTAAACATGTTTTGTGACAATGTTATGACTATGGAGTTATGACTGAGTCACAATAATAATCATAACTTTTAGTCCTAATCAAATTATGACTTTTTTAAAACCTTTTCTATGAATAGGCATGTTAATCTCAAAGGGTATAAGTTTTATGTTCTCTTTTTATTGCAAAATCTTCTTGAAAATGAAGGAACTCAAGTACAATTAACTCATAGATCATAATTATAATTTTATTTTTCAAGGTGTAATAAAACTTAAATAAAAAATTACTTTTTATATATAATACGGATTTTCTACTATACATATTTATATGTTTATATAGACGTTTCTTAAAGCTAAAACAATTTTTGTAGAGTTATCTTTTTAGATTTTTTTATTATAATTTTTTTATTATGATAATTTGGAAATTAACTGAACTTAGATATTGTGACGCCATTGATTATATAGTTTTTAGGGTATCGTAATAAATATTCTTTAGAAATAATTTAACTCATTTTGTAACACCACGTTTATAATAAAAATTTTCAAAAAAATTTCTAGTTAATTAAAACCGTATTTAAGCGACAACAGTTTCTGATTCTAAAAGCCAATTTAAACATTTCTCAAACTGAAGTTCCAAAATACGGCGAATTCAAAAAATTTTTTATACATGGAGTTTGACATTTCAGCGAGTAGGCAAAAATTGTGGTTATATAAAGTTTTACAATTATAAGTAAAAAAAATAAGCAGTAAGGTGTATATATGTATATATATAAATATATATATATATATATATATATATATATATATATATATATATATATATATATATATACATATACACCTCACAAAATGACTGTCACACGGTGATATACTGAATTTATAAAAAAATAATCTAATTTTAACGGATGCCAAAATTGGGAACAACATTTTTCACATTTTGCCATAGCCGACATTAAATTTTCCATAAATCCAAAATTTGGCAGCATTTTTTTTTTTTTTTATTTCAAATCTGCATTCTCTAACGGTTACTCCAATAATTTGATAATGGCCCCGAGAAAGGGTGAGCATTTTCCAATTTGAATTAATTTTCGCTTCAACTAACTTATTTGATAAGTCAGTAGTTTCCGCAAAGTTTCAAAACTCTCGCTGTTTAGGTCTCGTTTACCTATATTATTCCCATGTATACACTTCATTAAGGATTTTTTTATTTATTTCATAGTTTTACCCATAATACAAGATATACATCTTTAAAATTATAGTAGGGATAATATCTAGTTACCCAGCAAAAACTTTTTGGCTCTCGGTAATGGCAACTACTTATTACATAAAGAAGTACTCAATATAATATATAATAGCACAGTAATATTACAATCACGTGGATCAGTTAGCTAGAGCGCTGGATTAACAACCAGAAGTTTATTGGTTCAACCCCATTCTGATGCTGTTAGTTTTTTTTTTTTTTTTTTTTTTTTTAACAAAATACCTAAAAAGATATTTTATACTAAAAAAGTTTTTGTCACTTAGACAATTAAGTGCGAGATGCTGTACTGAGTATGACGGTAGTCATTAAAGACGAATGGTTAATTTGTGCCCAAGTTCAAATCTCACTGACAGCAAAATTTTAAACTTGAACAAAAATAACTAGTTATTCAGGCAAAAAATAAGTAGTTTATTTTTGTTTTCAATTATACCTGCTAGCTTACCAGGAAAGCAAAGTTTTTTCTGGATATAAAAGTAGATTAAAGTAATTAATTAATAAATACATAATATAAAAATAATAAGAATTACATAAAAACCAAAATATAAAAGATAAAATAAAAGACATGTAATATAAAATATAAAAACATTTCAATAAACTGACTAAAGTTAAATACAATGATATTTTATACATTACAATTGTTTGTTTTTGTATTACTCGTATATTGATTAAAAATTTTTTTATTTGGTTTTTAAATATTGATGTATTACATATGGTTTGTAGTCTATTTGGAAGCCTATTTCATACTCGAATAGCATTAACTAAGAACTGCCACTCTGAGATCTGACTTCTATATCTAATGCTTATGATTTTAAGTCCTCTGTTAGATCTAGCAAATTATTCGAATTAAAAGCTATTATTATAATGTTCTAAGATATAATATTTTGAGTAAAAACGTTATAATTTTTATGTTTATTAAGTTAGTAAGGTTCACAGCATAGAGTTGTTTTAAGAACAGCGTTTATGATCACGGCTGTGTAATCCAAAAACATATCTAATGATGTTATTAGATATAATATATAGTCGTCGAGTACTTTTATGGTTATAATGTCCAAATATTTCACAACCATACATAAGGCAATGAAATTTTTGCACAATATAGATAAACTTGTTCTAAAATCAGAGACTTTAAAATATTCGCTTTTTTTGTACCAAAATATTTGAAATCCTAGTTCAGGGAAGACTTGTTTTAAAAATTGCCGTTGTAAAAGACGTGGCTCAGAAAATGTTTTTTGTTTGTTTTTCAACATATAGCCAATATATTTATACCCTACACCACTATAGGTGATTGGGGTATTTGTGCTGATGCATAGAATAAGTTATCCAACATCCACCTTAAAGCATACCAATCGACACGAAATCGTTTTTTGAATTGATCTAACGATGTCCATCCGTCCGTGTGGATGGCTGACTGGCTGTCCATGTAAACTTGGTGCACAAAGTAAGGGCCGCATTTTAAAGATAATTCAACGAAATTTGGCACGTGGGACTTTTATGATACAAGAACGAAGCCTATTGAAATTGGTTGTGATCAGTCCATTATTTCACTTAGCCCCCATATAAATGTCCCCCCGGAATAGGGTTTAAACACTGAAAGATGCCTTAAAAATAAGAATATTTTAATGAAATTTTATGAAGATCGGTCTACAATTGACCATAGCTCCCACATAAATCCCTCTTCCGAAAACCACTTTAACATGCATAAATCCCATACGAATGTTAGTATCAAGTTAATATTCCACACAAATAAGTTTTATGTAAGTAGAAGCAACATTAACAAATTTTATGAGAATCGGTCCATAATTTACTATAGCTCCTATATAAACCTATTTAAAGGAATCGTCCTAAAGTGCATAAAATCATCCAGGTGCTAGTATCAGCGCATTATTCTGTATTTTATTAAGATTGGCCACAGGTGTAATATAATTCCCCTTCCCGAATTTTTTGCTCGTACACAATGGTGTAGGGTATCATATTGTAGGTCATATTTCAGCGTTGACATTTGAAAATTAAAAAAATAATAAAAAACTTTTTTTAAAATTGACAAAGTTTGAAAAGGGCTTGGAGGGAAACCACTGCGTTCTTACTACAATTATTCGTATGTTGCCAGGAGTACAATATTGTGAAGACCATAAAGTACGTACCATAAATTGGACTCTACACACAACTAGGTTTATATGGATTGACCAGCTAAGGGTATCATTGAATATAATGCCAACGTTTCTAGCAGTACTGACAAACTCAATTTTTTCAGTGCAGTTACTTAAACGTATAGATTTTTTATGAATAATAAGGCATTTGGATTTATTGGGATTTAAACACACGCCATTTCCAGAAAAATACATTATTTAGATCAGTATTTACTTTGTCGATATTTTGTTGTAATATATGAGCGATGAACTTAAGTACATTTCAACATCATCACCGTACATGTGAACAGGACAGTGAGATAAATGGTAAGTCGTTAACGTACACTGAGAAAAACAAACGTCTCAATATTGACCCTTGGAGCATTCCCTTTTATCAGGTAAAGCTGAAGATTGAATTATTGTTACAGTTTTTTGCAGAGTATAGAGTATATTTTCTTGCGGTTTCTTGCAGAGCATAGTATCAATATTTTAATTTTCCTAGAATCTATAGCACAACGGATATCTTCGATTACATCAATGAGGGCAGACACACATCTGTGTTTCGGGAACCCTGATTGTTTTTCTGCTAATAAATTATATCCATCCAAGTATTCACTTATCTGTTTGTAGATGTTTTTTTTTTTTTAATTTTACAGATATAATAGTATTGCTAAAGGACTGAACTCTGTATTAGAGTTAGCCACTAGAATAATTTTGGCATGTTTACATCGGGAAAGAAAAGTTGAAGTTACAAATATTATATTAAATATACATAGTAGTATCTGAGTCACAGCCTATAGCTTTTGATTTAATTGCTTTAATGCTATAAAAAACGACAGAATACTTTAGTTTTCCTAGGATATATTGTGATTATTGAGGTGTATAGGAGGTTCCGGTAGGCTTGTAAATGTTTTATTTAGATCACTTATATTGGAAGTATTTATCTCACAATTCCCAATTTCTCTGATAGTATTCCTAGTGCTTTTCCCATCTACGGCTCTGGTGAAACGTTCAGCAAAGTAGTAACATTTGACTCTGCTAATTGACTTTTCTCCTTTCGACACGAAACTATTCTTCTAGAACAAGTGTTCTAAATCGTTTCCATTGAGAGTATTAAGTAATTGAAACTTTATTGTTATATAGAGATAATATATATATGTATATATATATATATTTTTTTTTCTTTTTTTTTCAAAAAAATATAATTGATCATCAACAGACTGAATATAAAGCATAGTATTCCAGTTAATTGAAAAATATATGTTTTCCAGTGATTGAAAATTTATGTTCTTAAAATTTCGATAAGTGACAGACTCTGTTTAGCGATAAAATGGAAAATTATACGATGTATAAGTCAAATCGTGTCGTGAGAAACAAGACGCAGAAAGCTGATAATAGTTTAGTATCTTAGTTTTAAATTTGACAAGTATCAAGTACACATATTCGATTTCATCTCCATTAACTGATTTACATTTATAACGATTTAACAAAAAATGTCACACCTGCTTTACGGGTTTTACGATCTGTTCTGTAAAGAATGTTTCCATTTAAGTTAATAAGATTATCAGGCGAATCTTCATTGAGCTAAGTCTCTGTGATACATATAATATCGATTTGTGAATTTTCAAAAATAAGTCTTAATTCGTCAACTTTGTTCTGGAGACTTTGCGCGTTAATATGAGATATATGAACACCTTCATTTTGTTTAACAAGAAGTCGAACCATTACCATAATGCTATATCTGTAACATCCATTACTGCTACTCATACTGTTTGATGCAACAGGTAGCAAATAAAATAAACCAAGCAATACAATAAATATTTAATAGGTATGCGAATAATGTAAAGTATCAATATAAATGTTCGCCAAATTTAATAATATATATAAAATCAAATATAATAAATTATTGGTATGATCATGGTACAAATAATTTGGTTTAAAGTTACAAATTCAATTATAAATATATATTACTACTAATAACAATAAAAAAATATTTTATTTAATAAGTTCATTTAATTGATACACAAATTGAATCAGTTTTCTTAATATATACGAGCCCACAATGAGTATATGATTATTTCATTTTACCAATAGTTTTAAGCTTCACCGTTTTCCGGAAATTTTGAAATTATACGGAGTTAAATTCTTATTTATATATAGATATGTTTCCCTTCTCATTCTCGCTCATATATTAGTGTGTCACAGGTAAAAAGGGTATTTATTTTGAAATTGAATTGATTTTGAAATTGATTTTAAAAAACAAATTACCTACGATGTCCGTAAGCTCTCAGTGCAATAGTTCTCTATGTACGTTCATTAAGTTTTACTTTGAACGCGACCACCACAAAATTGAATTGAAAATACCCGATAATTATTTTTAAATTGCATGGATATTACCACATTCAATACTCCTATTTTCTGGTTTCGAATCTATAATAATTCCCACCATCCGTAAAAATTTTAATATTTTTATATTTAAAAATATATTGGACTCAAATTTTCAAAGAAAAACAATTAAACAGAATAACAAAAATTTTTGAAAATTCGTAATATCATATAATATCTGAAGATTTTGGGTGGTGAAAAGGAATAAAAAACATACAGAATTTTTAAGTGATTTTATTATAATTTGAATTTAAGTCAATATTTTTGAAAACGTCAGACAGTCTTATTCTTATATCTTTGCAAAAAAATGACATGCTGACTATTGAATAGTTACTTAACGATTTTAGGGAAATTTCTGCCGACTAAGGGCAAATTTGAGATATTTTAAATAATATCTTAATTATGTTAATAAAACAGATAATTTTCAAGAAAAAGCTTGTTAAATCTAAAAGAATATCCCTTACTAAAGTAAAGAATCCACTTGCCATTCCGATAGCAAATTCAATTTTGAAAGCAGAAAATGCACTTACGCTATAACAATTATTATTATTATTATTATTATTATTATTATTATTTTTTTGCTTTTATTTTTTAATTAAAAAATAACCATTATTTTACATTTCTCTTTTTCATTCATGAAATAATACTAGGTAAGTAAGCGCAAAAAAGAATGTTATCTCAACAAAATTAATTTTAAATAACTTAGAATTCTTAAACACAAAATTAAAAATGATCGTTATATTTTGAGCACAAAATTAAAAATTAAAAATAATCGTTAGTTTTACACAGGAAAAAATTGAAATCATATTTGATTACAATATTCAAAGATCCACACAAACAATTCTTTAATTTTCAGTCCATAAAGATTTTTATCATATTAACTAATAAATTTGTTATTATTTTTTTTTTTTTTTTTTGTCAACTTACTTAATTCAAATATTTTATAAAAGAAAATCATACCTAAGTAATTTATTGAATATTTATTTTTTATTTTCAAACTAATCATGATTTTTGTTGAATAAAAATTAATTTAAAATAAATTAATTGGTTCGTCTGATTATGACAATTGTTAATTAATTTCAAAATTTTGACTAAAATTTTAATTAAATCAACAAATTCTTAGCTGTATTTTTATTTTTTCAAATACAGAATATGATGGCTATTCTAAAAAAAAAAAACGCGTCGAAGAAGTGAAAATTTCCATTAAAACAAAAACAAAGTTTAAAAAATTGTTTTTGTTTACCATAAATTTCTAAAATGGAATTTACCGTTTTTAAAAGAGAGAGAAATGTGTTAAAATTCCCACGTTTCTCACGTTTTCAAGAATAGCCAGCTATATTTACTTGACTAAAAGTTTTATCAATTTTGATAAAAAAAATTTTCAATTCAACAATTTTTTCGTTGGATTTATATTTATTTTCAGTCGAACGTCTTATCATCTAATTTCCCCAACACTAGAAATGGGAAAAAATGTCCTAAATTTATTTTATTATTATTATTTATTTTGTTTTAATAAGTATTCTTATTTATATATTTATATAACACTTATTCTTAAAATAAGTATTATATAAAAGTATAATATTAAAATATAATAATATAATTTAGAAATATTTTATACATTTAAGGAAAAAGAATTATAAAATATTTTTATATTTTGAATATTTTTTGTTTGAATTAAGTGCATAAAAAAAGTTGTATGAAGTTCTAAAGCAAATCTGACTCTTTAGAAAACTTTACATTAAAGAATTTGATTATTTCCTTTGTTGTAAACTATATTGAGGAAATTTTCTCCAATACAAATCCACTATTTAATTGTTAATATTTTATTCCAGAATGCTGGATCTTTAAAAATAAAATTAATATATTTATTCGTAATTTTATACACATGAAGTTAGGAAATATTTAATCTTACCAAATTCCTTATGAAAGTTATTATCGTTTTTATTTAGGTTTGAAAATACTCTTTGAAACGTGTTTAAATTAAAAGTTTTGCTGCACATTTTGATACTTTTCAAGTATTTTAGTATTCCTGAGTTCATGCGGTTTCAAATTAATAATTAAATTATTTATAAGTTAAAAGTTTATAAAGTAGTTTATAAAGTTTATAAATATAAGGGACACATTTTTATGGTCCCAAGAAGAATATTTCATAAAAAAAATGCGTTTATAGAGAACTCCCACAAATATTAGTTTTAAATAAATAAATATGTAATAATTTAAAAATGTAAAATCTAACAGAAATAGCTTTTATTAATTTTAATTTAAATTAAAAAGTAGAAATAATTTTCATTAATTTCAATTTAAATTATCTGCAAATATTAAAAGAAGATATTTATATTTATAATTGTTGACCTTTTTAACATAACACATTTATTGAAAATAGCAAAAAAATTAAACTACATTTATAAGAGGATTAAAAATTAAATATCAGAAGATCGCTATTAAAGAGTAGCGATATCAAAACGTGCCAAGTTCAAAACCTCGGTAATAAATGAAAATATTGAATTAGTATAAAAAATATAATTAATCTCAATTTGCCATTTGTCAAATGACTGATGAATTCAAAAAATATTCTTCCTGATATATTAAATTAATTATATATAATGAAAATTACGTTTTAATTACAAATATTAGTGTCATAATAAAATACGTATATTTTGTTACCAAACATTTTTTTTTTTTTTTTTTTTTTGGTATTTACAGATATAACGAACTACGTTTAAAACAAATTAAATTTCTCGGTCCCTTCGAGTTTGTTATAACCGTCTACTAATCTTCTGAAGGGAAAATTTAGTGATTTTCATGTCAAACATTGAAAAATAAATACTTCTAATTCTATGTATGTATTTGAAAATTATATCAATCAGCAAATTGTGATGCACACTGTCACCAGCTTGGCAAAAAATGATTAAGGTCGATGTTAGAATTTTAATATATATTTTTTTACATTTATTAATAAAGAGCACATCAATTATATCATATGTAAAATACTAGTTAAAAATCTCAAATAGTTTTTAAGTTATTATAGGTCAAAGTTGAAGATTATATGTAATATGATAAATCCAAAGAAAACAGCTGAAATTGCTCTAGTGCTTTTAATATCCAATATTGAAATTTTTTATAACGACTTACTAAAAATCTGGTTAGATTGTTAGTATAATATATAATTAAAAATTCTATACTGTTATTGTTTACAAATATGGATAAATGTGAAACTAAAACTTTGGTAGTGAATAAAAAAATATACCAAAAAATACCTCTCAAGCTTTTTGATATATTATTGTTACACGTATATATTTTAATATATATTAAATTTCAGCTGCACGAGTTTGCACAATTTTGATTAGTAAAAATTTTTTATTGTCAACATCACTGCGGATTCATGATATTTTTAATCTGTGGCTGGAGTTAAAGCAGAGTACAACAAGTACTGTAACATAAAATATTAAACAGTTTGATGAAAATCGTGGTTGCAGAAGTGAACAAATTAAATTTTATATTATTAAAATTAAAACAAAATTGGAGGAAATATTCGCGTATGAGGTGTAAATTTCGAAATATTTAAAATATAAAAGTATTATTTTCTAAAATTTAATTACATTAAAACATTATTTAGAAATTTTTTGATAAAGACATGGATTATTTTACATCCTTTCGTTAACATTAAATATAAAATCATAATGGCGTAACAAAAACTTATATTTATTAATTATTTTTTAGTTGAAAATACTACTGTTTCACCATATTAAATAATTAAAATGTTGGTAATTTAATATGTTGGCAAATTGTGGGCGTTATATTTCAAGAATGAGTTAACATATTATCAAAAATAAATTTACCAAATTTAGTTTAATTCGAATTACAAATTTAGAAAATAGATTATTTTTAAAATACAGGGTGGGTGGGTGTTGGGAGTGTCCTTGTCCCGATTTCCATAAAACGTATTTTTTTTTCTAAATGAAAACGCAATAAATTTTACAAAATTTTTGTTTACCTTCGACAACTAATTTTATTTTTGGAGACAATGTGCGATGCTTTGTACTTATTATTAATAATGTAAAAGAATTATAATTTTGTAAAACACTTTTCACTTTCAAATGCAAAAGAACACTAAAAATAAGCCATAAATGTATCATTTTACATTCGTCTTGTTTTACCATGATCTTTAACACATACACACACAAACATACATGTACAGTATGTCAAGATATTGTTTTTACAATTAACAGAAAATTATTGAAATAATAATTTTTATTTTACAAAATTCGCAAATGTTTTATACATTAAACACTTTTTTTGTTACATTTTATTTTATGTATATTTCTTTAAAGGGTTTTACCAAAAAAAAAAAATCATTATGATTGCAATTTCGAAAGTATAACAACACAAACTAAACATATCCTTCAATATACCTCTCAAGAAATTGTTTTTACATATGCGTTTTTGCTGCTGTTTGAAACAATTCTTGGAACTATATTTATTTATATGCTACTACGAGTATGTTCCCACGCTTCAGTGTGATGCTTATAATCATGTAATACAAGAATATGCGTTCTAGTCTATAATATATAACACCACTGATTCTCAAATTATAGATTAAATATGTAAAGTGAAAGAACTGCAAATTGTAAACCATTTCGGATATTATTATAATTCCCAAATCGAAACATTTGTCAAAGATGTTGCATAAATGTATTCCTTATTAAGGAAAATACTTAATATCGTATTAAATGGAGTCTACCTTGGAGCTTAAATCTAGTACTTGCGTCAGCATTAAGTTCAGGAATCTTCACAAGTAGCCACCAGAACTCTTGTCAAAGGACTTCAGAAAGAGAATGTCATTATTATTTTTCAAGAAACAATAAGAAAAACACTGAACGAATTCAAATACAAATTGAGAGCTACGGAGGAAGAAACGCTCTTTTTGGAGTAAAATGTTGAAACGTAAATGTAAAATGTATGAAAATTTCTGGGCGAATTTAAATTGTGTGAGATTGCTAGAATTATGCTGTAGTACAATTGAAACCAGACAGGGTATGGTAGCCTTTAGAAAGACTTTATAATTAAAAAAAGTGATATTCATACCTTCATATTTTAAAGATATTCTTAAATACAAACACATACAAACGTTCATATTTTATTTAAAGTAGTTGGAAATTCATTATTTTTATAAAATGCATAGATGTTCAACAATATTTGAGGGCTTTGAGAGCTCGTTTAATAAAAAGTGGTAATAAATCTGAGTTTTTGAAGGGCAACGAGCCAAAAATCAAGTTATGTTGAAATAATGACTTCTAGCTCACATTGACAAAGCGCGATAACGCGGCTATTGTTTAATTTTAAATAGTATTGAGTATACCAGCAAAGTGTGAAGAAGAAAGTGGCTAAGATGTATTACAAGACCATAATTAACTAAAAATCTCAGTACTTCTGGAATATATAAAATTCCAATTGACTATGACATTAATATTTTAATTTATTTTATAAAAAAAGGTTTCCCAAGCAGTTATACATACTAGGTGTTGCAGTTTTAAATTTTAAATTCCAAAATTTTGTGATTTTCTTTAGCCGTTTTATAAGTGTAAAAATAATTTCTTGAATAATATCTTTATGCGTTATTTTTCTTTGTGTTATATAATAAATATACTAGTTAGCATATTCGTATCAAAAATATTACTTTATCTGAAAATTACAAACTTTTTTATAGCCAAACTATGGAAAAATCATGCTTTCTTTTAATTTCTTGACATATATGTTTTGCAACGTCTTTTCAAATATACGTATGTACACGGAATAGTAAAAAAAACTTATGTTAAAAACATTACATAATAACAGCAAAAAGGGAAAAATTTTATAACAAAACACAACGTTATTTAATCCAGTTAACTAATTTTTTAGTCAAAACTAAATTAAAATTTATAATGTTTTTATTAAAGTTATTTATTAATTGCTTTTTTTTTCTTCAGGATGATATTCATAACTTTTTTAATCAATTCAATTATATTTTTTATTTAATATTGTTTAATTTTCGATAACAAATTTTTTAATCCAATCAACAAATTTTTTGGTTAAAACTAATTTTAAACTGATTAAATGAAGATTAAGTGATATAAAGTGAATTGATCGATTGATTTTTAGCACATGTTTTTTTTTTTTTTTTTTTTTTTTGACTAATTCTTTTAAAAATTAAACACTATTTTTAATTAAATACATTTTTATATTGACGAAACGAATTTGTTGGCAATTTTGGATTTTCTTTTTTTTTCTGTGTAATCAAAAATATAAAAATCGGAAAATAATTATAAAAATAGAACTCAAATATAATCGTTACATTTTGACCAAAAATAATCGTTACTTATTAATTAAAAAATAATAATTAAGCTGTGATTTTTTTTGTGTTAATCGTAATAGTTACGATACCTTGTATAAATATTATGTTCATAGTAAGATAAAAATTATGCGAATTCGGAGACATATTTGGAGAAAAAAAATCGAAAAAATACCCGTGATTTTCAATCGCTGATAGGGAATTGAGAACATTTTTTTTTTTGTATTCAGTTCATCAACAAGCATCGTTCTTACATCCCAATCGCAAAAAAGCAGGTTACCGGGCACTTTTTGTACAATGCACAGTGGGGCAGAATCAAAATTTTTTGGAAATAAATCTGTAACTACTGATCGGCTGGTTGGATTTTCATGAAATTTGATATAGGCGTAGCAGAGGTGTATAATGTAAAGGGGGGCACAACAAAACCCTCAGGGGCGGAGCTAAGGGGCTCAAAGTTAGGTACCTCTGACATAAA
Organism: Protocalliphora azurea; assembly: GCA_932274085.1. Taxonomy (NCBI): domain Eukaryota; kingdom Metazoa; phylum Arthropoda; class Insecta; order Diptera; family Calliphoridae; genus Protocalliphora; species Protocalliphora azurea. Next base: position 157,403,487 of record OW026522.1, read on the forward strand.
AAATGTTTAATCACTTACCAAATTTTATTTCGTCCAATTTCAAATATTTGTATATATTGTTGTAGACCCTGATAAGACCTATAAAAGACATGCTTACATGTCCTATTTATCTCTTATAGTTTTCTAGTTATTTGCGTTTGAATTTTTAAGCACCATAATTTTACATGTTCTTGGTGCAGTTTTTTTCATATATATCCTAGTATTTCCTACCGACTTTATTAGTCTTTTTCTTAACTAATGAAATAACGAAATTATCAATTGAATAAAAAGATTTTAAGTAGATATCTTTACCGAGCCCAAAAATAAACGATTTTGAATTTGAAAATTGTAAAAAAGACGACTTTTTTTGTGTTCTTTTAGCCGAAAAAGTATCTACACTCTTTTTTAACTAAAACAAAATTTTCTTTAGCAACATATAATAATTTTGCATTTTTCTGAAAGGAAGCTTCACAGAGATGACTTTAAAAAACAAGCCCAATAACCCAATTGGTCATGGTACACACCCTCCCGAATTCGACCCATTTTATATGGAAGTTTTGATTTAGACCATGTTTTCTCAAATCCCAAAGCACAAATCGACAAGCGCAATATATTTTAAGACTCGTCAATATGTTCTTAAAAATTTTAAATCAAAATCTACGGGACTTCAGAAAAATGTGGACTCTATAGCCAAAAATGTGAAAAATCCCATTTTGGGAATTTTCATTGGTTTTTTTTTGGGAAATCAGGAAAACCCTACCCCTGATTGAAATTCGGTTAACGCGCTTTTATTTATATTAGTAAGATTCACATTTTCTGCAAATTCCATTAAGATATCTTTATAAACAAATATGTTATTACAATTAAAAAATTTGTATTTTCTCCAAAAACCCCAAATTGGGCCTTTTGTTTGGTTTATTTCTAAATAGCGAAAGAAATTTTAAAAATATGTATTCCAAATTAAGCTTATCCTTTAGAATATATAATTTCCGATCTTTTGCAAAAAGATTCAAGTCAATAGCATGCCTCATTTCAGAAATATGTGCCTTTAAACTTTTATATATCTGTATACGTTTAGTTATATCTGTACACAAAATATTTTTATAAAAATAATTAATAAATATTTTTTATTTTTAATAGGGTTGCCACCTCTCCCAAATTTAAGTAAATCTTTATCCTTTTCTAAGCATTCATATATTTCTATTAATGAATTTAAAATAAAAAAAACAAACAAAAAATGTCTATTTTAACTTAATCAATATTATTATTTTTGGTATTTATCATCTTCCTTAATAAATATTCTATTTCTAATACGATTTTTTATTACTTATTTAAATTAAATTTATGTAGACAATTTTTCTAATATTTTAAACTTATACTACTTATTTTCTATAAAATAATCTGTTGTATCTGCATACATATCTAAAAGATAATAAAGGTCCTTCAAGTCTTCAGTATTTTCAGTTGATAAAGGCTCATATTAAATCCAACGTTTTTTCATTGATGATAGTACAGGGTCTGATGATAACAGATTAAAAATATCCTCGTTTTGTGACGTTCTGGAGCATTTCCTGGAGGTGAATAATTGAACGTGCTTAAAATCTCTGTTTCTTGCTTCTTGAGCCTCTTCTGTAAGCTCTCCAAGTGGAAGAATATTTCGTTCAATTATAATTGCGCCATAGCACAATACTTATGTACTATTTCCATGGATGTAGAGTAGTTTAGATATTTCTGTTGCACATTCTCTAAATCGAGCAGAGTTAATTTTGTGCTTACTATTAATTGCCATTAATAGTATGTTAGTCCTTTCAAGTAACTCTTTATTAATACCAGTTATTTTTGATGTAGCTTCGAAATTTCCGAAAAACCTTCTTACTGTGTTTCCATCATTTGTACTACCATCAGTCGGCAGAGGTTTATCGATGTTTAATCCCGTGTCTTCTCTGAATTCATCCTGGATTCTACTTTTGTCAGATATTCTAAGTGTTTTGAAATCCTCGTTGTTTCTGGTAGGTTTTGTTAAATTTTCTTTAAATCTTTAAAACTTTAAATCATATGCTATGTGCAGAAAATGCTCCATGAACAGTATTCTGGCGTGAAATGGAGATATTCCGAAAGACAGAAATTCTTCATTAATACTCCTTGCTTTATCCATATCCGAAAATTGTGATTTCGTCTCATTACATAGTGAGAAAAAAAAAATCATTGTTAGACTAAACTGAAAGGATATGTCGAATGTGTATTGGTTTATGGTTATTGAAAGAGTGTGTAAATCATTTATGTCATCTTATATATTCCACTAAATCCTTTGTTGTTGTTGTTGACTCTCTTGTGAATTCGAACCAAATAGGTCTGCAAAAAAGTTTTGATCCCGGAGTGGTGTTAAGACATATTTCTTCAAATGATTTTTTTTACTTTGATGTAGATTGCTTTAAGATATAAGATCGCATTCTTAATGGCACGCCATTTTCTTACTTCCACTAGCAGGCTTGTATTCAGTCCGTCACATCCCCACTTATAGATTAATACAACGTCGCTGTTATTTACTTTTTCCAACTGATCTGCAGAAAAATCTGCAGCTATTCTGGTAGCTGTATTCTGAAGCAAAGAGGACAGCTCTACACATGCTTCCTTCTCGGTAACCGAAATAGATGGTAAAATAGTTTGCTTTTTTTTCTTGAATATCCTTGTATGATGGAAGAATTGAATGTCCCTTTTCAAGCAGAGCTCTTCTTAAAATTCGATATTTGTTTCGGCTGAGGTCCAGCTCAAGCATTAAAGCAATTGCTTCTTCATCTGTAAAATTGGATTGTGATGTTGGAGTAGGTACACTTTCGGCAATCCGTTTAAGACGTTTTGGTGATGCAATTGGCAGTATTTCAACAATATTAATTGCACTCTTAGGTTGCTTCTCCTTTTTTTTTTTTTTGACATTACTTTGAATGTATCAGAAACTTCTTCATTCGAAATTATAGAAAGTTTGTACTTAAATCATCATATGTCTTGCAGGATGCTCCAGTTGATATTTTACATGCAGATATTTCTATATCAGTATCCATCTAATCGGAATGTTTAATTTTTAATCTGTTAGTACGCTGATTCAAGAACTTCATTTTTACGTCATACAACTTTAAAAAGCTCTCTATCTGAGATTTACCAATGACGTCGACTTTTGCATGATATGTAGTTTTTATGAATTCCACTATAGCTTCTAAACGATTAAGATCATTTTTAGATAAACTCCATAGAACACAATGTAATCACCATGGTAATCAACTTCGTTATGATGTTGATAAGGATTAGCTGCGCATTTATATATATATATCTATTAGATATATCGCACAGGTATATATATTTACAGGTATTCAGTGAATTTTCATCAGGAAAAATATCTGAAAGGGTCAATTTGGAAGAGTACCTATACCAAATTCATTGATATTATATGTTGGTGTTAGGTATCACCGGAAAGGATATTACTTGTGCATTATCACTAGCTCATAAAAATATAGATTTTGAACCATCACTAATAGATAATTGCTGCAGCTAGGTATCACCTGAAAGTATACCTGTACATTGTCACTAGATCATAAATAAATATATAAATATATCATAAATGTAAACTAATAAAATACTTATTGATTAAGTTAAAATACACATTTTTTGTTTGTTTTGTTATTTTAAATTCATTAATAGAAATATATGAATGCTTAGAAAAGGATAAAGATTTACTTAAATTTAGGAAATGTGACAACCCTATTAAAAATAAAAAATATTTATTAATTATTTTTATACAAATATTTTGTGTACAGATATAACTAAATGTATATAGAAATATTCATAATTTTCTAAATTCACGCAAAGCTAAAGGCAAAAGTTGCAAGTTTGTAAAAATATAGTCATATATACAATAAATTGGAAATATAAAAGTTTAAAGGCGCATATTCCTGAAATGTGGCATGATATTGACTTGAATCTTTTTGCAAAAGATCGGAAGTTATATATGCTAAAGGATAAGCTTAATTAAATAATAAACTTAATACATATTTTTTAATTTCTTTCGCTATTTAGAAATAAACCAAACAAAAGGCCCAATTTGGGGTTTTTTGGGAAAATACAAATTTTTTAATTGTAATAACATATTTGTTTATAAAGATATCTTAATAAAATTTGCAGGAAATGTGGATCGTATTAATATAAATTTCAATCAGGGGTAGGGTTTTCCTGAATTCCCAAAAAAACTAATGAAAATTCCCAAAAATATGATTTTTTACATTTTTGGCTATAGAATCCACATTTTTCCGAAGTCCCGTAGATTTTGAGGGGTGTGTTGTACCCCCCCCCCCTTCCAAACTTAACATTCTATACTCCTCTACTACTCCTATACCAAATTTCATGGGAATCCAATCAGCCGATCAGAAGTTACAGATTTATTACCAAAAAAATTCGATTCTGCCGCATTGTGCAATGTATAGTACATGGTACGTATGATTACTTATAATTTTTAGGCTAATGGTACCAAGAGTTAATTTCGTTAATTTTTTAAGTCATTAATATGTAGCTGAATAGCAGAATTGGGGGATGCCAATTACATTTTCAATTAAATTATTTTACATGTAATTGTCATTAACTATTTTGAATTACAATTACATGTAATTACAAATAATAGTTTTCACATTTTAAATCCTATAAAAGTAAATCATATCGAAATGTAATTAAGAAAATACAATAAACGATTTTTATTTGAAGTAATTTTGCAAATTCTTAACTTCATATAATTGTTATTTCTTAAAACAACTTATTCATTGCCAATTGAAACTGTAATCGGAATGTTCAATTACAATTACTTGTAATTATATATATAATAGATTACTGAATGTAATTATTATCCTTCAAGTCTGCAAAGGAACAAACGTAGAAACTATTTTCTATGCATTTCCATTTTTTTTTTCAAATTCTATAAAAGGTTTAGATTTAAATTTTTTTTTTTTTTAATGTTCCTTGAAAACGAAGAAATTTTTAGAAATGAAGAATTATAAGTAGTATGTGTACTGAATAACAAATATTGTTCCACTATCCACTGTTTATGTTACCTAGCAATAATGTACATTACGATATTACATTAAGTTTCTTTTAGTTTTTCATATTATACAGTTTTATACTGAATAAAAGATGAAAGATTTGATACAACAAATATACAGCATAATGAGAATTGAAATATGAATTTTAAGTAATTTTATGGTAAGGAGAAACTACTCGTACATCGCCACAAACACACAAAAATTAAAAAAATAACACACATGTTCCAATATAATGGTTGCCAACAAAATGTTTATCTTAGGTAACAACATCAGCAACAATATTCCTTTTATTTTAGCCTCAGAAAATTTAAGATTTAAACATTTACATATATACATACCTAAAATTATATGCATGTATCAAGCAAATACTTGGTAATATTCCAAACTTTAAAACAAATATGTATATACTAGCGCATAAGTCTGCCAATGCCACGAAAAATATTATAATAATAAAAAAATATTCACAAACAAATCCGAAAATCTTTTAAAAAAATATATGAACAGCACTTTGAAGCTATTTCTCTCCCTAATCGAAGTTAAGAGATATGAAGCCGTTAGAATTTGATGAATGTTAAAGTATTAAAATAGCAAACTTGTTAAAACCAAAATAAATAATTAAATAAATAAAATAAATAAATCTGCATAAATGCGATTCCCGACCAACATTCAAAATCAGTTTCCAATAGAATTTGGAGAAAAAATAATTAGTATAGAAGTTTTTTTTTCTTTCTACCTGAGATTAAAACTACTGCTAAAATATTAAAAAATTGGACCATTTTTTATATTTTTTGAAAAAAATCATCAAAATATTTCAGCCACAAAAGTTTTTATTATAAAAATGCCAAAATTATTCTAATATCAACAACCGCACATGTCCATGCGCTTTTAGCAGTTATATGAAAAAAATCACACCTCATTATATTTTTTATTAGTTTTTGTATCAAGGAGTTGTACATTATCAATTATCTAGTTCTCCAAAATATTTTTTTGAATATTTTTCTTCTCAAAATATATTATAACCAAAAATTATACAAGACAAAAAATATGCAACATGACCAGTGCGAACTACGAAAAATATTTTATCTTGAGTATTTCTTACTACGAATAAACGCACACTTGCGAAGCGGACAGTTTGAATATATACGTAAGAAATACGTGAAATATATGTGGAAAATATGTGGAAAATATGTGGAAAAAAATATGTGAATAAATATGTGGAAAATATATGCATTTGTATAAGAAATAAAATCGTTCAACTCAAATTGTAACAGAATTACAAAGCGAACATAAAGGATGCCAAAAGAATATAATATATTTATGTTTTATAAGTAATAGTACTAAAGCAATAGTAACTTTATTTAGGCGGATCCACATTTACGTATATATACGCATATATACATTATATCTACCAACAGAATACAACAAATTTAATTGCCTCTGTCAGTTCTTGAGAAAGATTTTTTTTCATCCATCTACTAAAAAGTGACTTTTTTAGATACTCTTGGATGTTCAAAAGTAAGAAATGCACAAATTTGCAATAATAAAACACATTTTATAGAATTTGGATCTGAAAAACTTGACTTGGACAACTGTCCACATTTCAGACAAATGAAAAAAAACCAAAAAAGGACGATATGATTTTGCTCAGTATATGTATAACTTTTAAAGTGTTGTGTTATTGATTTTATAGTGTTGAATAAAAAAATTTTTAATTTTGTTAATGATTTTTATTTTTAAATATTTCATATTTAATTTGAAGTTACAATAATTTCTTACAGCGATTTGAAATATAAGGTAAGCATTTAACTGGAGTTCGATCGTGACCGTGACGAGAGTCAGTCGCATTGCGGATAAAAAGTCGAGTATTATTTTCAATAAGTATTTTCTACTTCTTTTTCAAAATCGAAGAAATAATATTTTTGTTCTTGTATTAACTGTAAAAAAAAAAAACATTTAAAAAAGTTTAAAACATTTGTGATATGAGTGAGCTTAAGGCTCAAGACTCTTTGAACAATAATAACAATGTAAATTTAAAAATCAATAACAACACCGAGAATGTGAAAAAAAGATAGAACGAAAACATGGATCAATCAACATCCAAGCATTATAGAAACAACTATTATCAAGTGCTAGACACTGAAAATGATACTGATTGTGACAGTGAACTACTAAAAAAATTTGAAGATCATGTCAAAAACAACAAGAAAACTCAGCTCTAGCTGCAATGACTGAAACGCAAAAAATAAATGAAAAGAATATTCCTGTATCAATAAATATTAATAATACAGTACTCAATATGGAAAAAAAATAAAAACAAAAAAATTCCTCCTATTAACATAATAAATATAAAAACTAAAGAATTAATTGAATTTATAAAAAATGCGTTTAAAATAAAGACTTTAAAATTAAAGAATTTAGAAACAAAAAAAAAACTCTATTTATGAATTCATTAGATAACTTTTCGAGAGTTAAAACATATCTAGTTAAAACAAATTCAAATTTTTTCACATTTACGCCAAAAGCATTAAAAACAAAGATATATTTGCTAAAGGGTTTAGACCCTAATATAAAAACAGAAGATATTTTAAATGATCTACGCCAGTATCAAACTGAAGACTTAAAAATTGTTAAAGTTAGTCAATTTAAAACGAAAAATTCCATTAAGAAAGGGTACAATTTGCCTTTCTTTTTAGTACAAATTACTCCAGAAAGAAATGTTAATCAGTTAAAAAATATTAAAACTCTTTTTTATCGTATAATAAAATGGGAACAGTCAGAAGGGAAGAGATTCCACAGTGCCGAAATTGTCAAGGCTTTTTCCACAGCGCGGCAAACTGTTACTTACCTTCAAGATGTGTTAAATGCAATAGCGATCATAAAAGAGTTGAATGTAAACTAACTAATGTTGCCGAAGAAGAAAGAGAAAAATTGTATTGCGTGCTTTGCAACAAATATGGTCATCCAGAGAAATACAAGCAACTGCAGCAAAGATCACTAATATAAAATAAAAATAATGCTACTAATGTAAATTCTTTTTATAGCCCAGAAACAAGTTTTGCAAATGTGTTAAAAATAAACAATAATAATACAAATTCGAATTCGGATAATAACACCTTTATATTAGAATTAAAAAATATGATGATAAATATAAATAATCAAATGGTAAATCTCCAAAAACAATTAAACCTACAGGCATCACGTATAGATGTTATTTTTCCATGGTAGGAGTGTAAAAAATGGCTAATAATTCAGTCGTGCTAAAAAGTCTCAAAATCATACATATTAATTTGAATTAATTAATATCGATAAGTAGAAGATTTGACCTTCAGAAATTTTTAGAAGAACACAATCCTGATATTGTACTTTTAAATGAAACAAAACTCAATCCGAGACATAAATTGGCTAATTATGATATGATAAGAAAAGACAGATCAGGGGCAATAAGAGGAAGAGGTACAGCCATTTTGATCAAAAGCAACATTAAGTACATTGTATATACAAACAATACAATTAATTCAATTCAAATTTTAGAAAGTTGTATAGTGCGTATACCTATGGCTGGAAATAAAAACTTGGTAATTATTTTTGCTTATTATCCTTCAGGAAATAACGACACAAATTTTAGTTCAGAATTTAGTAAACTTTTCCAAGCATTAGATCTAAGTAACATCAACAATTACTACATATTAGCGGGAGATTTAAATTGTCGTCATAAAGATTGGAGTAACTCCATTGATAATATTAAGGGAAAGAAATTGAAAGACTGGTTAATTGACAATGAGATAGATTTTAGATGTAAATTATACGCTTCTGAAAAACCTTCATATCCTAGATCAAATTCATATATAGACGTATGTATTGCTGATTGTAGGTTACACTAAAAACAACACGCTAAACTGTATAGAAACTTTAGACTATGACAGTGATCACCAAGCTTTGCAAATATGTGCGAATATGAATAACGAATACGACCTTTTTTCTTTTATGGAGGAACCTCAGAATATAACGTATGATTATAAGAGAACGGATTGGAAAAAATTCAAAAATAAAATCATACAAAAACTGGATGATAATACACTTATTCCAAAAAACCAAAATCTTTCAAACTCACGAATAGATAATTATATTGAAAAACTAAATAATTTATTGAAAAGGTATTTCCTAAGGCTAAGAAAATCGAAAAACAAAAGAAAACAAAAAGCCCAGTAGTGCAAAAACTACATCAAGAAAAAAGTAAAATTTTAACTATAATTAAAGAACATAACAGATTATAACTCACACTATCTGAAAATTCATTAAACTTACTACGATCTCAACTAAAACTAATTAAAAAACTGGTTAAAGAAAACATAATTAATATCTTAAACAAAAATATACAAAATAAACTAACCCAATTTGACCCAAAAGATTCCAAAAAAATGTTCGAAGAAATAAAAAAAAACTTTAAAAAAATTAAACCATTACATTTAGACAACATAAAAATTCCACAAAACCTTAAACATCTAATTGATAATGTAGACATAGATACAAATATGTTAGAAAATGTAGTGATCGGTTGTTACCTACTAATTCATCCTCAGCTAAAATGCTGGAATTTTCATTTTTATTAATTTTTGCTAAACCGAATCACCGGTTATTTTTACTCCACCTCTTTTCACGTATGGTAACCCTACTCCTTAACCTTTACAGCTGGCAATTCCTTTCATAAACTTAACTATTCAATGGCAAGGATCTTTTTTTTACTTGTGTTTTTTTTTTCGTTGACTTTCGTTAACATTCTTTAACTTCGATAAGAAAAAAAATTCTAACGGTTAAAGATGGTGTAGTGGCGTGATTTAGATGTTTCGAGAAGAACAGTTTGTTGTAAGCGGACTATTTATACCGCAGACGCGCCAGCTATTGTGTGATTCGTCGTTCATCAATTATAGAAGGAAGTCGCAACTATTACTTAAGCCAAGATTAGCTTATTAAACCCCCAAATAAAATAAAAATCTTTAAAAACTGAAAGAAAAAAAAAAAAATAATAACACTAGTGAAATTAGCAATAAAACTTCCAAAATTAAAGAAAATTCAGTGTCGTATTAGAAAAAAAAATGGAGAAGAAAAAAAAAATTAAGAAAAGTGAAAATGTAAAAAAAATTATAAAACCGAGTTTAACAAACAACAAAACACATGTTAAAAAGAGTTTGAACATAGTACCAAAAATTTAAAATTTCGTGAATATGCAAAGCAAGTTAATAAAACAAATATATTAATGTACGGGAAAACGATAAATACATACTTGGATATAAATAATTTTTGAAAATCTAAGCCAAAATGCAAAAAATTAAGTAAAATAAAAAGTAAAATATGATTTATAAGATAAACGAAAGTAGTATTCTCTAAATTTAATATTGTAACTTAAAAATTATCCTTAAAACATTTAATCTCAATGCATTTACGAATATTGCAACCCATAAACAAATAACCCCGACAGCTTTTATTTTAAATAAAGTAAATCAAAATCTAAATTATTTAACAAAAGAAAAAAAAATAAAATAAATTTAGTGGCCGCAATTACGTCTTAAGTTGTAACCGAATTGTGAGTGTAAAAAAAATATAATAAATACACGTTAGCAAATAAAATGTGCTAAAACTTATATCAAATGGCTTAAATTAACAACATTATCAAAACCAACCAAAATGTTTGTGATTAAAACAATGATCTAAAATCGAAAATTAAATTAAACATTTCTTTAAAAAAAAAAAAAAAATAAAATAATACAAAACATCTTTGCGATTTTGAGATACGCCTAAAACTGTGATTAATTTACAACATTATTTAAATTGGATTATTATTCCTTTGCAAACAATAAGGATTGATCATCATCATCATTATTCACCATCCATATTTTTTGCTGTTCCTAAAAAAATATTTTTTAACAACCTTATATTGGAGTGACATTCTTGCGTACCGTAGTCACCACTTTTTATTTTTTTTTTTTGTATTATTTTATATTTAAATCCCCTACGGGTCTGTTATTTTAAGATCATTGTCATTAACAAATTATTTTTTTTCTATAAAGAAAACCTACTCTGTGAATAGTTTTTTTTTTCTACTCTTTACAAAAATAATTATCCTATTTTTGAATGTGTAAATATAATTTAATTGATTTTTTCATATTCAAGGTTAACAATGTTAACATTGATGAATCTTTTATGTAACCTAAAGTTAGCCTTTGGATTACAAACTACAATTTTTTCTTGATTTCTAATTTTTTTTTCATATATAAATTTATCACTAAAATATTGCTTTATTATATTAAAATCCTCAAATATTTCAAATAGTTAGTATGAGCATTAACCAATGTTTCGCAATAAAAATCGTCGTTTACAAATTCAAATTTTTTTTCTTTCGGGTAAATAATTAACAAAAGAAAAAAGGTTAGGGTAATTTTCTTTTCAGCATTCATCGAAATCTGGAAGGCCTTCGAGATCTTCGACGCAGCATGATGGTGAGTTACTCATTTCTTGAATTCCTACTTTGTTCAGTACATAATTTGTAAAAAAATCAATAACTAAATATTTTTTTTTTATAATTTTTTTAATTTTTTTTAATTTTTTTTTGTTTAATGCTCCCACTAACTAACCAATATTAGTAGCATAGATATTTTTTTATTTTTTGATATATATCTTTTTTTATTTTTATATATATATATATTTTTTTTTATATATATTTTGTTATTTTTTTTTTTCTTTTCATTTTTTTTCAAAATTTTGATTTGTATCTGATAAAATATCCCAAAAAGAAAAAAAAAAAAATTTGAAAATCCCTGTAACATAGTTTTAAACAGTTTTCTGTTAAAAATGTCATTAGAATCTTTGAATAAAGGAAAAAAATGAATTTTTCTAAAATAATGGCTTAAGTTATTTTTTTTTTTCATAAGGGGTTGGTATTACATCTAGTGGACTGTGTTAGGGATCTTAGGAAATAGTACTGATCACTAAGATACAGGTAGTGGTAGGGTTATGAGATCAACTTGTCAAAACATCTGACAAGCAATTTTTTCGGGTCCAAAATATTAGCAACAAAATTGAGTTTTTGCATTAGCGTAATTTATTAGATTCATACTCGGGCTTTATTGATTTATAAGTATGTTTCTTTTGGTCCAATATAGTAATTGTAAGAACTTATAAAAATAGGGAGTCTATAAAAAAAAAGATTTTTTTACTGAATAAGAACAGAAGTTTGTCTATGAGAGGACCGAACCCCCCCATGCCCGACTGTTTTGCTAGTCCTATTAATGGCTCCCGCAGTCCTCTTCATAACATCTTTGACTTTAAACAATTTTGTTTAAATAACAACAAATCCATGCAATTTTGTATGTGTTCATTACAAAAAGGATAATTCCAACAATTATATAATACGTGAACAGAACCAAATATTAGATGTCATTGGTTCTTGTATACAATCAGTCCATGCCCATAAAGAAATAGATAGAAATAATAGCATACATTTACAAGAACTTAAAAATAATTTCGATAATAATCCAACTACTATAACCTCTTTTAATGCAGCAAAAAGGACTAATAAAAAAAAACTAAAGACCAAACAGACAGTTTATGCAATACATCTTCTCACTTCAAATATTAATTGGAACTGGAACAAAAAATTATGCACAGGAGCGTGTACAATAGATATGAAAAAAGCTTTTGACAGTATTTGGATTCCTGGGTTAATATATAAATTGTTAGATCTTAAATTTCCTTTTTATATGATATTGATTATTTATAATATGATAAGTAATAAATCCTTCAAGATATATTACCAAAATGACCAAAGTTTTAAATCGTTTAATATTGTTAATGGATTGCAACAAGGCACGGTAAACTCCCCTACATTATTTAATATTTTTATTTTGGATTTGATTAAAAAATAGATAACATTAAAGCTTTTGCAGATGATATAATTATATATCATGATACAAGAATATTTCAATGTAGTGGAGCAGTTTTGAGTTGATTGGTACATGAAAATAAATATTAATAAATGTGAAACAATTTTATTCAGACCGCCAGTTAATAATGCAACAACAATATTAAAAGAAATTGGAAATCCTTTGGTATTAAATCGCACTTAAATAATGCCAATATACCAAACAAACAAATTGTTAGATATTTAGGAATTCAATTAGACAAATTCCTATATTATAATAATCATGTCATCGAAGCAATAAGTAAAGCACAAAAAGCTTTCTGTATGTACAAAGCATTATTTCACTCAAAACACTTAAAGACTAAAATAAAGAAAATTATGTATCCAGATATGGTTTAATATCTCACCGTCCTACATGGAAAAAATTTGGGTATTTGAAAGAAAATGTTTGAGAGCTTGCACAGGTTTATTTAGATCATCGCACAGTAACTATCTAAAATATATTTCTAATAAAAAGTTATATAATACATCAAACATTATAAGAATAGACAATTTCAAAATAAGTTTAACTAGAAATTATATTTTGAGATGTATTTCATGTAATGAAAATAATTTGATAATGGCGCCTTATTATACAAATTATAATTATATATATAATGCTCCACAAAAAGGCTTTGGGCCCCCTGAGTCATTTTTGTTATTAGACAGGTTAAAAATAATTCAAGATAACAATAGTATTCCTATTTTCTATCATATGACAAAACAGTAGATTGCACTAATGTATATAACTTATCAAACAGGTATAATAAAAGTATATCGAATAAAGATCCTTTAACATTATAAAGTAAGAATACCAAAAAGTTTTGGTGGATGTATGAATAGTAAAATATAAAATCTCCCTTTTTTATTTTTAGACTTTTATTATTTTATTTATTCCATATACAAGTAATGTTTTTATTCACATTTTTCATTATATAATAAAAAATATAATTTTGTATTTTTAATGTATATAAAAATTTATTATATTTGCAAAACAAAATTAATATTATATCCATAATACTCGAGAGCTCGTTTCTGGGACTTTGTATTTATGTAAATATGTATTATACTAGAGTTTATTATAGTAAAAAAAAATTATATATTATAAATAAATAAACACTAAAAAAAAAGTAAAAATTTTAATTAAAAATATTTACTCGAAACATTCCAAATGCATTAAAAACATGTTTTTTATATAAAAGAGATTATATTTTGATACCTTCTTGATGTACTTTTTTTACACTTCTAGTATTTCGACATCAAAAAAATTCACTAAATAGTGTTAGAACTGCTTCACATTTTTTCCCGAACGGTGACTCCTCTTCGATAAGAAAATGATATCATATTCGACTGCTATTAACTAAATGAGGTATCGCTTTAATTTAAATTTCTATAGAAAATATTGGCAGGGGCAATATTCTATTTTATTTTTGTTTGAAAAAATGTACATTCTATATCAATATCAATATATATCAATATATATTTTTTGACCTTCGAGAATTTTGCTTTGGATTTGACACCCTGGCATTTTGTTATCCAAGTAGCTACGCTATTTAAATTTTCCAAAAAAAAAAAAAAAAAAAGAAGACAACAATAACTTTATTTAGTCTTGTGTTGAAAAATTTACCTACAGTTGCAGAGTCATTTGTTAATGGGTTTTTTTTATTATTAAACGATATTACTGTTTTTTTTTTTTCATTAATATACAAAAAGCAACAAAAACTTATTAATAAAAATACAAACACAATCAAAGCAAAAGGAAGAAATCAAATGCAATGAGAGCTAATAATATGTACATACATACATATGTATGTAAATCTGTTTTATAAAAATTCTTAAAGGAACAACTGTTTTTTTGTACACTTGTTGTTTATGTTATTGCAAAAGACATGTATCTATAAATATGATCATCTGTAAGTTTGCAAGAGGTGTCCAACAAATTAAGGAGAAGTAAAAACACAATAATTATGCAAAATTGATATTTAAAAATCAGCAACAATTTGTGCCTTTGAATTTGGTACGTAACATGTAATTAAATGCAGAAAGGAAACAACAAACAACGACAAATAATAATTTTTATTTTGTACCTTTTTTATTGTTGTTGTATGTAACAAGAATATATATATATATATATATATATATGTATATTAGGGCTGTCCAATATTGTATGAAGAAAACCAAAGTGTATTGCACATTTGGAACATATTTGCAAAATTTCAACTTCCTATGATGATTGAAACAGGATGCTACTCGGCCATTTAAGTTGATATTGCTTTATAGAACAAATCTTAAGCAAATTTTGTTCAACAAAATTTATGATATATATCAAACTATAGCTAATTAAAAATTATTGTACCCATATTTCATAATTTATCCAAAAGCTATATGAATAATAAAAGGACACTTTATATGAAATCTGTTAGAAACGGTTTACTTTTTTATTTCTACCTAATTTTTTAACATGAGTTAGTTATATTAAAATAACGATTTTATCCTTCCTATTAGCTATTTTCGAAAAATTAAAAGATATGGCTATATTTATTTTTCTTTGGTTATCGTTTGATGTAAAAATCACTAATATTGATTAGAAAAATTTTTTAAGATATGTTCTAGCATCACCGATGGCTGTGCGGCATCCTGTTCCAATTATAGCAGGAAATTTAAAATTGGTCAAGTTTTTCTACATTTTAATGTTGCTCGCAAAAAGGAAAAAGTTGTTGCTGCTTCAGAACTTTTACTTTATAAAACACAAACATATTATCAATCCTTTTGGCATCCTTCGTGTTCCCGTTACAATTTTATTTGATCAGTTTTATTTCTTTCCACACATATGATTATTTTTTCCACATATTTTTTTATATATTTCGTACGCATATATTCGCAAATGTGCGCTTATTCGTACATATTTTCTTCGTAGTAAGAAATACTAGAGATAAAAAATTTTTCGTAATTCGCACTGATCATGTTGCATATTTTTTGTCTTGTATAATTTTTGGTTATAATTTATTTTGAGAAGAAAAATATTCAAACAAAATAATTTAGAGAACTAGAGAATTGATAATGTTCAACTACTTAATATAAAATATGTTGATGTGTGATTTTTTTTTTTAGTAACATGTGCAAACATATATTGCGCTCATTGATGTTAGTATATTTTAGTATGTATGCCCTCAAAAAAATTTTAAGATGCATATTTTCAAATCTGTTTTCTATGTCATCTGGGAGCTTCAGAAAATTCTGGAAAGAGAAAACATGCATATATATACTAGCTTATAAACCTGCCAATGATAGAAAAAATTGCAATATAGTAAGAAAAAAATGCACCAAAAAAATCAAAGATTCTTTCAAAAAACATTTATGAACAACTTTTTGACGCCTTTCCTCTCCCTAATCGAAATTGAAAGATTTGAATTCGTTGATATATTATAAGCTTCCTATAAGCTATCAGATAGCTAATTATAGCTATCAGATACATATTTTTTTTTTAATATTTGTTAACACATTTTTTTATTATTTACAACCATTTAAAGTCGATGTATTTTAAGTTATTTTCCTTTAAAAAAAATTAATTGAATATGTGTTATCGTAATTAATGGACAGAAATTCTTCAATTTCGCGGTATGTCATATGTAGGTATTGCATAATCAATACACGAACGCGAACAGCATCAGTGTTTTATAGCAAAACAACCGTTTTTAGAATGCCTTCGCAAATTTCATTCTCAACAGCGTTTACTAGTACACAATTCCGTGTATCCAAAGGTTAATAAAAATTAACCAATATATCGTTTTTCAATTAACCAACATCGAAAAATATCAAGTCATTGAAAATTGTTTATGGTAAATTAAATTTTTAACGAAGACAATTTGTTAAATAACTTTATATAAAAAACTCTCTGAGAATATAAGTCCTTAAGGGTATCATATTCTATGTTACCGGTGCAAGATTTGAAGCAAGTTCCCTAGTTTTGGCGTTTCGTAAAACATAAATAGCATCTCTCGTAATTTTAATAAAAACAAAAAACAATAAATTTAATAAAAAATAGTAAAAAGTAGAGCAAATTTCTTATAGCTATCAAAAATTTGTACCTGCGGCGTTATATTCTTTAAATCAGAAATAAGATAATTATTTATATTCGAATTTAGAATATTTGAAGGGTTTTTTTTTTTTTTTTTTTTTTTTTTTTTTGATAATCCCAAATTTAAAGATCACTAGGATTCAAGTCGCTAATAAGTTTTCATGTTCACCAATGAAAAGTAGATGATTTTTCGTAAAGATTTGGGTGCTTTTCACCTTTTTTGGGAAAAATTTTCTTTTTTTATTTTTTAGAAGTTTTAATTTTTTTCGGGTGATTTTTCATTTGGGCGATTTTGCATTGGGACATTTTGCTGGCAACCAGTTTTTACAATATTTAACAAAATGTATTTGATAATAGCATTTGCGGCCTACAACTTGTAAAATAAATTTGTGTTCTTGATAAATTTTTGCATAATTTTCAAAAAGTTTATAAAATTTTTGTTTTGCATGCATGCAGAATTACAATTTTTTGGAAATAAATTTGTAAATTCAAAATAACCCAAAGCAAATATAGAAAAATTGCCCAAAAAATTCTCATACAAATTTGAGTCATATATATTCAATTTTGAAGGCTGATATCTCGTAAACCAGAATAAATAACATATACATCTACTCATATAGAAATCTTTCAAATCGGTTTAGATATAACGAATCAGGATTGTTTTAAATATTTTTCATTTTCAAATTTGGGTCCCTGTAATGTCCTTATAGTTTAAAGTGAAAACTTAAACTCTACTACACCTCTACTATCACTACTTGAAATTTCATTGAAATCAGAACAGCCGTTCGAAAGCTGCAGATTTATTTGCATTTAATTTTTTGAATGGTTTGAAATTTGTTTCTAAAAAAAGTTTCGAGTTTTATCTAGAATGGATCATTAGCGGCCATTTTAGTACATCAATTAAAAAATTCGATATATTTTTTTGTAAATAGGATAAAAATTATAAGATTTTGTTCCTTTTATGCGTAAATTATTAAAAAATTGTTTTGTGGTAATTATAGTCCATCATAAAAAAATATAGTCCATCAAAAAATTTGTTCAGCAGAATGCATTAAAAAGTTCTCTGGAGGAAGAAACCCCCATGGAGAAAATTTTAAAATATTTTTCCCATAACAAGCTCAAAAATACGAAAATTTTAAGACCTATTTCGAGAATAAAGTCGAAACTATTTTAGGCAAAATGTACCAGACTTGAGATTTTCAATAGATGGTAGATCTGAAAATGAATTTTAGAAAATTTTAAAATGTTTTTTTTTTCGTATTGAGCTCACTGTTTGAGAGGTCTTTCTACACCGAAATCGCAAATGTATTAACATTTTTTTTTAAGTTTTCTAGTTTTTTATTAATGAGATTCAGTATGTGATAATCCAACAAGAACAGCTAACAGTTTATGTTAAAGTCGAGGAAATCGCTCTTTTGCAAAGTGGATTTTTTGTCAGAAAATTCAAGGTATTTTATGTTAATTGTCCAAAAGATGCAAACTTTGAGGTAAAGAAAAGGAACAAAATGTCTTAAATTTCTCTTTAATTTTTAAGATTTTATTAGATATACTTATTCCTAATCAAAAAAGAACGGCTACCAGTTTTTTTTTTAAGTAGAGAAAATGCTCTTTTGCAAAGGCGTTTGTTACTGAAGGAATTAGTGTTCTTCCTTCATTTTCAGAAATAAGCAAATCTTAGGGCTAGAAAAGAGAAATCTTCTATCAAAATTCTTTTAAATATAGTAATGACTTATTACAATCAAAAAAAGAAAGAAACTTATCCGATTTTAATAAAAGCGCTTTTTTCCTTAGAATGATTAATTTTTACTTTTGTTAATTGTTTAAATTAGGCAAATTTTGAAATAAGAAGAGGAAGAGGTGTTAATTTCTTTTTTTAGCTTCCTTAATTCTAATTATATTAACTTATTACAAAAAAATAAAACCCGCAATAATGTTTTACAAAAAAGTTTAATATTTTAAGTGTGCAATAATCAATGTGACAATGTGAGCATATGAGTAATATTAATCAATTATAACATTATAATTTTCTAAACTAATTTCAGAGAAATGTTTACGAATATTCAGTCTACTAAAAGGCACAAGTAGGCAATAATTTTAATATAATAATTTTTGGCAAATTTATAAAAGTCTTAAGAAAAAGGATATATGACAGGTACATGTGTCCTTCCTAAGATTCCATAAAGCTACAGAGAATACGATCATAATATTATAAGAGGAACGTCGACCAACTTTCAGGATTTGTACCCAAAATTTGCGGAAAATATCGCATTTTTTAATTTCAGAACATCATAAATAGGAGGTACGTGGGTCTTTCAACCGATTTTTTCCAAACCAAATTTCATAAGTATAAAACGACTCCTTCTATTTTTGTAGATTTTTGTATGGGAACGCATCACTGTGCATCCTCTTGATTCTTTCTACTGTTGGTGTTCGGCAGACTGAACATATTATTGCAAAATTATTCATTAATATATATTTGTGGAACTTTCATACGACAATATTTATACAAAATTTTTAACTAAGAGCAGCAACATCAACATGTATAGCAACAACATAAAACGCGTAGCCAATTACATAACCACTAGATTAGACAAAATTGTGCTCGTTTAGACACTGCAATGTCTAGTTTCATTCTTCTATATCTTCTTTTTTTTTAAATATTTCTCGTTTTCATCGATGTTTTATTAATTTCCTGTTGTAACGTTTATTTAATATTTTGTTAAGACTGTCTAAGGATTCAATACTCCTACGTATATATGAAAGTGTCTGTGCCTGGATTGGAACAACAACCAAACAATCAGTTATGTACAGTATAGTAATATTCAAAACAAACCTCATCAACCGCAATGACATTATGATTGACGCAATGCAGATTCCTTCTTTGTAAATTGATCAACAAACGTTCAACTTCTTGTCATTTTTTTTTTTATTTAGAATACATATGCATTGACTAGTTAGGCATAATTGATGATAACAAAAGAAATTTTACTTTTTAATACTAAAATAACATATTTACAACAACTATAAACTATTTAAAATTAGGTATGACAATGGTAATCAAAAATATGCGCTTGAATATTTAAATGAAAATATTCATTTAAATGTTAAATGGGGCTACTGGCTAACTATTTACCTCGTTCCAGAAAAATCCATTCATATATATTAATGGATTATATAGCATATTTTGATAGTTTAGATCACATTTTGATATTTTAGAACGTATTTTATTCTACTAGAATATATTTTGACTTTACAAATAAAATAATTATGGCCCATTAAAATTAAAGGAATAAATTACAAAACCTTGGAATTTCATGGAGAGAAAAAAATTTTGGTGTAAAGCTTCGTTTTGAAATTTAATGCACGATATTAAAGATGGCACTTACATACTAATAAAACTTAAGATTGATATATTGACTAAGTTTTTCAATGACGAGAAGCTATAGTATTTTTAATATTAAAATAAAACCAAACAATTTTCATATTCAATAACTAATTTATTTCACAATTTAGTTTTTTATGACTTAAATATTAAAATGATCTTTAACATGGATATTTTTTGTTTTATTTATAGAACAATATTAATTTTCATGCAGATTTACTCAATTTATAGTATTACTCCAGTTGGTAACGTAACTTCTACTATAATGAGGACAAAAATTATATATTGTGCCTTACTTCAAATATTTACACGCACAAAATACGTATATTTTCCTATTTTTTGTCTAGCAACATACCAATTTCATATAATTTACAGTTTTTGTATTTAAAATATTATTGATAATATGTGCTATTAATATATGATGTATTTTTTATGAATATATTTTAATAAAATAAACATGTAAATTTACTCTATTTAAAGCAGGTAACTTGACTCCTACTATAAATAGGGTAAAAATAAATGTTGAATTTATTTCTAATATTGTATGTAAAAAAATTAACATAAATTAACATAAAAATTACATAAATATTCTTTAGCAACATACAAATTTTATTTAAATTTAAATTAAAAAAAACAGAGAAATATTTCTATACACATAAAAGTGTTTAATATTAAACAAACCCTTTGTATTTAAAAATATTACAGCAAAATGGTTTTTTATAAATTACAATTTATTAAATTATAAAATATGTAATTTAAAAATTTTACACATAAAAATCATCATTAATGCTATACATCTATAATTTTACGAAATTTTGAGATCATTACTTATAATTTATTTTAATCTTTAGTTACTGATAATATAATTCATATCAATTTTCTGATTGGATATCACTTAAGCAATTTATTGGGAATGATTTTAGTAAAAACTTGTAGAGACAGTCCTTTCATTTGCTAAATTATATGCCCGAAATTTTTTCAGTTCGATTATAATTTTAGCCTGTAGCTTCATTAAAAAATTTACTCTTGTGGATACACTTACATGAACCAGGAAGAAATTTCTCGACAATATATGCAAAAAAGAAAATTATAATATATTTAATAATATTAATAATATTAATTATAAATATAACTTTTTTGGAAATAATTTTGTAACTTGTGAGCCGTTGGAGATATCTTAATAAAATTTCAATTGGCCAGAGGAGAAGTGTCTCTAAGTTGATTTGAAGGAGCTGAATTTCCTAGCGGGTCAGTGGGTGGCCCTCCAAATTTGAAGGTATGTCATTTTTTTAAATCTCAGAAAATTAATTTATGATATAATAAAAAAGAAATTTTCAAAAGAAATCTTAACGTAAATGTGTTTAAAGTAAATCCGGAGGAGCTTGGGACAAAGGTCTCCCTACAAGCCCAATCCAAACTTTGTCAATTTTGAAAAAAATTTTTGTCATATTCTTAAACTGCAAAGGTAAACACCCAAAAAGTGTTTTCTCTTATAATCACATGAATGAAGTCAATGAAAGAAGTCAATTTTTAAAAGATATTTTTACTAGATTGAGATTTTAGGCATTTTGGTAAAAAAAAGTGGGAGTTTTTCTAATTCTTCAATTTTAGCACAAGTTTATCTATATTATGCCAAATTTTCAATAGGATATCTGAGTTCGTTTAAATTTTATTTAAATTTTAATTTTAATATTATTGTGCAGAAAAACGCTTCAAATCTTAATTTTCCATTTTTGTGGTCATGATGTGAGTTCAGAGATATTAAATACTTATATAAAGTTTACATCTGAAAATAAATATATCATCAAACCTTCCGTGCTTTGGCACTTTTTCATATTTTTATATGAAAAATGCAGACATGTTACAAGTAGGCGTGTAATGTAAAGGTAACAGAAAAAGTTAACATTTTATTTGCTGCTCGTGATGTGTTTACATTTTTCATAAAATACATGGGAACAGTACTAGGAATTACCTAAGAAGACAAAGTTTTTGTTAGTTTTTAACAAAAGTATAAATAAATTATGAAAGTATTTGCTATCGTAGGAAACGTTAGAAACGTTAGAGGTATTCTAATGAAATTGTTGCACAATATAGATAAACTTGTTTTAAAAATAGTGATTTAAAACACCTCCAACTTTTTCACACCAAAATACCCGAAATCCCAGTCCAGATAAAACTTGTTTCAAAAATTGACTTTTTTCGTTAAAACATAGCTGTTGTAAAAGGCGTGGCTCAGAAAATATCTTTTGTGTGTTTAACCAACATATGGGGATATATAGTCAATATATATTTTTGTTGATCTCGACTTTGACATTTGAGAATTTTTACAAAAAAAATATATATATATTTTTTACATATATAAAAAACTTTCTCAAAATTTATAAAGTTTGGATAGGGCTTGGGAGAAAAAATTACCCAAGGCGCCTCCATTTTTGCTTTATAAGCAACACGTTAAGATTTCTTTTGAAAACATTACAAAAATTTTGTTGTCCGGAACAAAAAAAGTAGCAGTGAAAGAGTAATACCACCTTTTTAGAAAAAAAAACCAAAAATGTCAATTTTTTTAAGTTTCCAACTCACATTAATATAATTCTTTATCGAATGGATATATTTATATGATTCTTGCATTAATTTTATTTAGAATTTTGTAAGAAATTTAGTGACTATTTTCAAAAAATGTTGGTGCCCAAATTAAGGTCCCCAAGTTTAAAAAATTTTAACAAAACAAATCCAAAAAATGAGAGTAATATTTGCTTTGTTTTACATTCAAGTAGTAAATGAATTTTTGTAAAATTAAAAAATACATATCCGAGGAAACCATCTTTGGAGGTCTACCCTCTACCACCATTATCCGTTAGGTGCGTGTGCTCCTCCCGATTAGTTTGAAATCACCACATGTATGACAGTATAAAATTTTATTTAGATGTTTCCAACAGTTCGCAAGTTACAGAATTATTTAAAAAAAGCGTTTTGGGACCACTGTTCTATGGTAGTGTAGAGTATAAATATATATATATGTAAATAATGCAAATAAAAATATTGATAAATATGTTTGAAGTCAGTCGAAGCAGAAACGCAATAGCTCCAGTAATCAATTTCAATGAACATTTTGCTTAAATAATTATGGAAAACCTATCGAAACCAAGAATATATTTGGCAGAAGTGTGTTATGTTGAGCAAATCAAGAAGTAATTTTCAATTTTTATTTATTTTTTTATATCATTTTCTTTTTTTAATAAAACTGTTCTGTAAATTATTTGTGTTGTTTGTGTAATGTTTAGAATTGAAAATGGATTATAATGGTTTGTTTTAAATATATTAAGTGTGTACATCAGGTTATGACTTTTTTGGACTTAAAAATACAATAGCACCAATTTATGAGCAATATTTTCCTGATATTAAAAACCTGATTTTTATTTAAATTTGTAAAAAAAGATTTCACGAATTTATTTTATGTTTTAATTTATATTTAATACAATAAGCAGAAATAATTTATTAAAAATAAATGTTATGCGATAAAATCTTTAAATGATACATATAAATATCCACTATATGATTGAAGAGCATTTTATCGAAAAACAACATTTATATTTAATGTAAAAGTATATTTTACTTAAATATTTTCATTTATAATTATTATGGTAAATTTTCAATAAAAAGCTTTTTTCTACCTATAGTCCTGTTATTTTAAATAATAAATAAATTATAACGAACTCATGAAGTCGCGATTACCTGAAATTTCTATTTTAAAATTAAAAGCATTATGTGATTATCAATATTAAAATTGAAAAATAAACAATAACTAACAAATTATAAGAAAAATCTAATATACAAAATTTTTCACCGCAAAAGTCATAATACTAGTGTACATAGTATGTAATATGACCTATATACATGATTCCTAGTTATTGCTTTTGAAGTTATTTTTTCAAATCATTTGAGTATATGTATGTATAATTTTTTTTTTTTGCTTTAATAGAAATTATTAAAAATTATTTTAAAGTGGTGAAAGCGTTAAATCTTATTTTGCTAAAGTATAATATATGTACGTATGAAGTAGTGGAAATGGTATACCTTTAAAAGTTCTTCTACATATTTTTTGCTGGTTTCTACAAAGGAAAGAATGAGTCTATTTGATTTTTACAACTCATTAACGAGTCAGTTGCAAAAAAATTCGAATGGTCGTGTGATCAACTTTTTCTTTTCTGTTAATAAATTGATCACATTACCATTCGAAATTTTGCAACTGACTCATTACATGACTTGCTAAAGACAAATAGACTTATGCTTTCTTTATGTTTTGAGAAGGTAATGTTATTCCATTGTTTTTACTTTTAGAAAAATTCAACCACATCACATACCGCATTACCCGAACTTACTCTAACAATAAACACGATGTAAAAGTTTGCAACTTACTTGGTCATAATGGATTTTCATACATTTTTATTATTTTTATTTTTTTACACCCTTCGCAAAATCTTGAACATTTAAGACATTTCTTTTTAATTTTTATTTAAGGATGACCCTTTTTACCATTTTTTTTCTTTTTTTTTTAACATTACAATTTAATATATTTACAAAAAAGAAATTTAATTCTTAAAATGTTAAATTTTTAATGCAAACCATTTATTTTAATAAAATATTTAAAAAATATCCAATTCTGTTTTTTTCTTTTCTTTTTTTAACAGTTTTTTAATAGGCCAAGCTTTCAGAAACATATTTTAATATGATTTTAACCGAAAAAAATCACTATTTTTTAATTAAAATAATTGTTAACATTTTCTAAAAATATTTCATTTGTAAAAAAATCGTTTAAAGATTGCACAATAAAAAAATATCTAACATTTTTTACATACGACACACTGATACATACGGAACATGATCTTTACTCTTTGAAGACGGAATATAAATTAACATGAGAAAATATGAATAATGAAAAAAGGGAACGTTAAAAATCAAAATTACGTTTCATACAATTTTGGCTACCCCGCTTGCTTCCTTACACCTTTTACCAACAAACTCAAACTGTCATGACTGTCAAGATTTGAAAACAGTCATGTGAATGCAGTATAACATTTCATTTTGGCACATTACATACATCGTTGAATTATGAAAGTGCAACAGCCCATCTACACGTAACAGAATATGTAAGTTTTTTTTTTTTTTTTTTTTTTTTGTCAAAGAGTGTAAAATTCAAATATTATTATAAGAAGTACTATGAGACTGTTGTGATGAGATTTCTCTACACAATTAACTTATAAGATGAACTGTCAAAAAATACACATATACGAAAGTTTGTTTGTGTGTGTGCGTGTGTATTTTGGAAATTACTAAAAAAAATAATTTTTTGTAAAATTGTTTCCTTTTAATGATTGTTTTACATTTTAAAAATATTTTTATAAAAACTGTACTAAAGAAATGCGAATTTCTTAAATAAAAAGGACATGTTTATCTGTGACTGATTGAAAATTGATATCTTATAGGATCTATTACCCCTTTTTAAGTTTTAACATAATAAATATAAACAAAATAGTTACTCTCTTCTACCGGCGTTATCTCACATACTCCGCAAAATTCTTATTATGAATGAAATGAAGAACCCGTAAAATAAAAATATCTTAGCAGAATAAAGAATTTATTTTGGCCATTATTTTTCAATTAACATTTATTAGTTGTGTTTGTTTCAATAGTTTATTCACTTACTGTACGCTGCAACAAATCTCGTAGGTAATATTGACGAAAATTTTTCGTAGAATTTTAAAGAAAAAAAAAAATAAATTAACATTAATTAACATTAACATATTTTTTCTCCAAATAACTAAAAAAAATTTATGTGAAAAATATTTTTTTGGAAAATATGTTGATTCGAATAAAATTTCCTTATAAAAATAACGAAAAATCTATTAAATAAAAAATGTAGTCAAATCGGCGTTCGTCAGTAAAACAACGCATAATTTTATTCAATTTAACGTCCATAAAATTATTTGACTATTATTTTTTGATAATTTAAAAATTGTTTTATATATTTTAATCAATTTGAATAAAATTCTTAAACATGACTAAGAATATTTAAATTGACTAATGACACATAAATTTTGAAGAAGTTATTTAATTTATTTTTTCTTCAATCTGAATATATGTCTTAAAATTGACTAAACGCATGTACAATTAAAGAAAATTCTTCAAAATCAATTTGTATGAGTTTTTTTAAGATTTAATTTCTGTTGAGATTATTTAATAAATATAGTTTTTTATAATATTAAAAAAAATATATGTACATACATGTCGGATGGTTTGATTAATTATTTAGTTTAAACAATATTTATAAAAAATTTAATAAAATGTATTGATACATAAACAAATTGGTTCTCACTAAAATTTATTAGAATTAAATAAAATAAAAAAGTTTAATATAATTAAAATTATTTAATATGAATAAAAAATTTGGAAAATTTGACTAAAGGCATGTAAAATTGAAGAGTTTTTTTTTTTTAAATTAACTATTTTATTTTAAAATAATTTAAAAAAAATTCTTCAAATTTACAAAATGCATGTAGAATTGAAGAAATTTCAATAAAAATATTTAATTTATTTTAATAAAATTGAATAAAATTCTTTAATTTGACTAAATATCTTCAAATTTACCAAAAACATGTAGAATTAAAGAAATTTCATCAAAATTAACTATTTTATTTTAACCGTATTGAATAAAATTCTTCAATTTGACAAAATATCTTCAAATTGACTAAAGAAATATAGAATTGATGAAATTTCATTAAATCATTAAATAATTTATTTTAATCAAATCGAATAAAATGCTTTAATTTCCCTAAATATCTTGAAATTGACTAACGGCATGTAGAATTGAAGAAATGTTGTTAAAATTAACGAATTTACTTTGGTCAAATTGAAAAAAAAGGTCAATATGACTAATTATCTTCAAATTGACAAAAGCATGTATAATTGAAAAAATTTCGTTGAAATTAACTAATTTATTTTATTCAAATTGAAGAAATTTCTTCAATATAGAAAATACTTATTACAGAAGATCAGTTGAACGAATAATAACAAAGCATGTGGAAGTGTTTTTTGGTGTATATAATACATACTTACAAATATTAATTGTTAAAAAAAAAAAAAAAAAATGTGTGAATTTTTTATTGTATCAACAAACCAATATGCGTCTATAAATAGTAGTCATGCAGAAAATGTAAATTTATGTGCAAACACCTGAATGACACAAATTGCAATCAGAGAACTGAAGCAACTGTTAGAGGTATAGAAGGAAATTTGGAAACCTTTTTTCTATTTTTCTCGGTAATATTAATAATTTATAATTACGCAAGTATATAAGGTTCTGGACCATAGCAACTAATGTTAATTGTGGCGCTAATTCGAATCTTCACTCCGTTTTTGAAAATTGGTTCCAGCTTTCGAGATAGTGTTAAAAATCAATTTTTACTATATTTGGCAGTTAATTTAAATTTTATTGAATAAAAAGTTATAAATTAAAAATGAATAGGGGTCAAACTAAGTCTTTCGTATTGTCGAGAATATGTTTCAAATTTAATAATAAATTTTAACTTTTAGAATTCAATAATATAAAATTATTCGCCATACGCACTTCTATGAATTGTAATGGCCGCACAGTGCAGCCAACATGCGAGAACTAAAAGACTAGAATCTTAAGAAACGTATTTCATTTTCGAATTCAGCGTCTCAAATTACATCAAGAATAGTTCTCATCTACTCTGGTCCAAAAGTTTACCATAATTTGTAAACTTGTGTTAAATATGTATATATAATAAACATATTTAAATATATTTACTTATTTTATAATTCATTTCCATAGCAACTATAAATATCTTTTATCAAAACAACTAATAGTGCTACGATCATCATCATCTCAAGGGCGAGCAGTTTTAGATTATGGAAAACTCTACTGCAAATATTGTCCTTAGAAAACTTAAACAAAACGGTGTTCTTCAAATAATGTTTATATACTTTATATACATATTCGTTTGCTTTTCATATTTTTTATACGTCTCTATAGATCTTCCAGAAAGAGACGCTGAAAAGCCATTGGTCGGCAACCAAAAATTATAATTTAAATGAAATTGCATGCACTAAATATTCATCTGATGTACTCAATCAAAAAATGGTCACGTTAAAAAAAACCACCAAGTTTTAAATTGATACAGAAATTATTATTTAGTTTAATGAAATTTTTAATAAATTTGTGTTTTTCATATTCTCAGATATATTTCAATTTTAAACACTTGTATCCAAATGCGAACCAATTATGAAGCATTTTCGTAAAACACCATCTCCGTATTTAATGATCGTATAAAGGATCCAGCAAGCAAACTTTTATTATAAAATATGAAATAAATTGAAAACATATCTGAAAGTACATATTATTAAATATTAAATTAAATAAAAGAATTTGTTATTTTTTAAATACATACTTCTTATATTCAAACATTTCAGACGATCGTTTATTTGGTTTATTTTACATTATTCATAGCACACTAGTGCCTTCGTCATATAATTATTTATAAACAAAACCTCCGCTACTTAAGTTTTCTAAATGTTTAAACTAACTAAATTATTAAATTATTTAGATATATTTCATTTATTTTTACTTTTTATAAAAACTGCTGTTTTTTATTGTTGTTTTATATATGTATATATATTTGAATCATTTAATTATTTCTAATATTAAATATATATTTTTATATAATAAATATTTTAAAGTTTTTAATATTTCCAATTTGTTTTATTTTTAACGATAGTCAATAGTCGTTTATATGTTAACATATTATTTACTAAAACAATTTATTAGTATTAGTTGAATAAAATTATGCAATAATATATAAACGTAATTTTTCCTAGCGGGGTTTAAAAGTATTTTAAAATTTAAAAAATTTTGCCAAATTGAATAAAATTCAGTAGTTAAAATGAATACAAATTCTTCAGTTTGAAGAAGAAATTATTTAATTTGAATAAATTTTTTATTCAATTAATGATTTTGTTGGTTGATATTTAACCTACTTTTCTAAAGAACTGGCTCCGATTTAGAACGAAAGTTAATGCCGCAATACAACTGAAATTTTAAATGCTATCAATATCTTGTACAATAAAAGATTTTGATCTAAAAAGCTTTTTGTTTTCCTTTTTATTTTGTGCGAATTGAAGTCTTCAGAAGAATATTGGAGCATAATAAATCTTGCTGTTCACTTTTAATTTTCGAAGACATCATTTGTTTAACCAAATTTTAACCATTATTCAATCCAACTAGCCACTCCAATTCACTCTTATTAGAAGTTTAAATAAAAAACAAAAAATTATTTACTCTCTCATTCGGATAAATGACAAAGAAAGGCATTTTTTCAAATTATTGTTTTTCTTAGTTTAAAAACTAAAAAATTTATTTAATTTTGAATTACTGCTGTATTATACACTAAGTCTGCAATAATGACACTTATTTTATAATTAATAATATATTTTATAATTTATAATTAAACAAAAAAAATTGGTAACGATAGGTTCACCTAGAAGTCTATTTTTTTAAGTTTAAAATTGGAATTATAATTTATACTGTCAAGATTCTTTTAGTTTTTTTCGCAGTGAATTAAAATTTTAACATTTTGCTTGTTCTTGGAAATTTGTGAAAGGGAAATAATTACACTGTGCTAGTCGAAAATTTTAACAAGGGTTAGAAAACCTAACTTTTCTAACCCTGGTTTAGCCTTTCAAAGTTAAATATCTGAAAAAGAACGCTAACTTGTTACCACCATTAAATTCAGCATCGTCGAATTAGTTTTACCCAATGGGTGCCCATCTCGTTAAAAAAGATAAGGTTCAATGTATTTGTGATACAATTTTAAGGAAAACATAAAAAAGGAATGTCACTTTAAACTGCATAATTTCCATATAAATATTCTATTTTGAAATTTTATTTGCAACAATTAAATTTTGTAACTATAAAATGCATATACATATCGTCAATACGCTAACGAAAAGTCCTATTAAGTCCTTAAGTTTAAAACATCAAATATATGTCTACATTAATTAATTTACAATAAAGACTTAATTGACACTTCTGAAATTGTCTTTCCAAAAGAATAAATAATTGAAATTTGTATACATTTTTAACTTTTGTTGTCATAAATTCATTGATAGTTAAATAGACTTAAAAAATCTAAAAACATTTTTGAACTCTAACAAAATTCTGAATTATTTTAGATAAAGAAGTTTAGCGGATCTTAACATAAAGTAAAAGTTTGCTTGAGTAACTCGTTTTTAAGTACAAATCCCTTCTGTACCATCAATATATATCCTCTACATCAAGATGAGAATCTATTGGTATATCAACTAAATATTTACACATATCATCTGCACTATCATTCCTAGAACCAACAATATGTTTTACCAAACCAAGTTTAAAATCCTTCAATTTGTTTCTTGCGAAAATCTTGTTTTACTTTTGTGATAGAAAAATTACCTTTAACTAAATGTTGCAATTTGGGCATACATTCGTTTTTTATCAAATTTATTTATTTTATTTTTCAGCATATTTGAATGTTTTATTATTATTTTTTTAATGAAACTTTCCTGTTAGTAACAAAAACAAATAGATTTTTATTCATTTTCATTAAAATTTTTTATTGTATATTTTTATTTTTTAATTATTTGACAATTTACAAAATCTACCCGAAGAAATATTTTGGGCTATTTCATGGAAATAGCTCTCATTTGCCCAATTTTCGAATACGGGAACACTTTTCGGTAACGAACAAAGCTTTTATTAAAATTTTTATTAAAAAAATAACAAATTCACCTATAGCAAGCAATTTCAGTAACGTCAACGATACAAAATAAATAAATAAATAAGTAAATACATAAATAGAATAAAAACAAAATAACGAAATCAACTTAATTTTTATTTATTATTATTTTTTTTTTTTATTTCCACGATAAGTCATTTAGACATGAAAGGAACCTTTTGAAATCGGATCGTTAACACTAATCGGCATCGTTCTACGACCGTTAGCTTTGGAGATATAGATCACAGAAAATTAACTTTCCTAATATTTTTAATGAAACTAACAAAAATCCTAAATAGTTTATTTTATTTTATTTTATTACGTTTCAATTATTCGAATAATTTTAAATACGTAATTGTTTAATTCGAACAAACTGAAATGTCTTATTTGATTTATTCGTTTTATTCGAAAAAGAGAAAAACTGAATAATTTGAATGCCCTAATAAATATTTATAGAAATTAAGAAAAACATGAGTATTTGTAAAATAAAATCAAAGTCTTTTGAAGCCAATAAAATTAAAACTTTCAACTTATCTGTTTGTATTGTTTTGCTAAAAGATAAAATTTGACGACTTTTGTTATTTGTATCTGTCAAAATTAGAGCCAAGTTTTTTTACACCTAAAACAAGGACATCAAAAGAGACAAAAGAAAAAAACTACACAGACTATAGCACCATACTGGCGATTACAACACACCATCTTGATAATGCCTAAACAGTATAAACACATACATTTGAATTAAGGTTGCAACTTTAAAAGAAGTACCCCTACTCTCTCATATATTACTCAAGTCTAAATAAATTTACTTTATGTACTCGTATTTGTACATTTTTTCAGACTTTCGTTTGTAGCAAAAACTTTAATTTTTTTTCTGTGTATGCTTGAGTGCATTAAAAAAGTATATTTACCTTTCAGAAATCGACCTTAAACCTCAAATATGTTTTATATTATATTATATTATTATTATTATTATTATTATTTTTATTCCGCTTTTTTAAATTAACTTTTGATGCATTTATGTTTACAACACTTCAGGGAGGAAAGTAAGAAAAATTGAAATCCTGAAATGGTTCCATGCGGTAGCGGCAAGCATTCAATATTAAAATAACCAAAAAAGTGTTTGAAAATAACAAGTTTTTTTCTTTCTTTGATTTGTGTCGTGTTAAATAATATTGTGGCCAAGAGGTGAGATTAAAATTTTCAATATTAAGTTTTTGGAGTTTATTAATAGGAAAATTGATGCCGTTTCGAGTATTTCACAATTAAAAATGGAAGTTTATAGCCCTGGTAATGCATCGTTTGCGATATACATATCTCGTTAATATGCCCTCAATAGAAACAAAACCGTGAATGGATGTAAAAGGTCACGAGACACATACACAATTTAATGTCAACGAAGTATCGCTGCATCTTAAGAGGTTTCTAACTTACAACTGAAAATCATTAAGACGCGATATAGTATTAATTTGTAAATTGTGTAACACACTTAAAAAACGATTTAAACATTTGCTTATTTTATATCAACATTTTTCGCTTTATACATTTTTTTACAGTTTTCTAAAAAAAAAGTTTTGTAAAAATATTGCTATTGTCAACTTTTTTTGTAATTTATTGTAAAGGAATCGTAACCTAGTCATAATTATCTATCAAACAAAATAAAAGTTAAAATCGGCTAGAAAATATTAAAGTTAAAATTAGCCATAAATAATGAAAAATAAACTTTGACTTCTGCAGGATAATAAAAAACGTTAATTTTTATTATGGCTGTTTCAAAACACCAATTTAAATTTTTTTAAAAATTTTGTTAAACAAATTTTAAAAAAGTTACGATAAAACTATGCGGTATTACAGAGAACATCAGTGTTGCCAGTTTAGCCCTTTTAAGACTAAATCTAACCTTTTTATTTTGCTTTTACCCTAAAATTTTTCGTTTTAGTTTGCAGCCTTTCTTAGTTCTTAAAATTGCCTTAAAATTGCTAAAATGTTACTATTTCAACAACGAAGAAAATAATTTATTATTATCTACAACTAATTTTATTTTTACAGAATTATTTATTTAAGCATTTTCTGTG
The DNA here is from genome assembly GCA_932274085.1 of Protocalliphora azurea. NCBI lineage: Eukaryota > Metazoa > Arthropoda > Insecta > Diptera > Calliphoridae > Protocalliphora > Protocalliphora azurea. Next base: position 157,436,859 of record OW026522.1, read on the forward strand.
TATTTATTCGCACAACAAATCTATATTTTTTATACTTAACAAAAATTTTTACCTGCGGCGCTTCATTATTCACATCACGAACTACTGATATACTAAAATACTAACAATTAATTTGATCGAATTATTAAATCGATTATTATAATTATTTTTTATTTGCTTCATTAACCATAGAAACTATTTATAAACATAATTTTAGCAAATTCTTATAAAAGAGAAAAATCACCTAAAACTTAAAAATGCTTAATCAAAAAGGAATTATAGTTAAAAAATGTCGAAAAACCACTTCAAAACATTAGTTAATTTTTAATATGAAATTTACCCAAATTTGTTGGGCGATTTTTCACTTGAGTCATTTTACTAATAGCTGTTCTATGTTTTGTTTATAAATTTATTACAATATCTTTAAAATTTAAGGAACTAATAAGAACAAAAAAGTTTTTAAATTAAAGAAAAAATTTAACTTTTTTTGGCCTTATTATTTGAGACATTTATCCCTTTTTAAAGTTGAATTTAGCCTCTTTTTTCTCGATTCCAACACTGAACAATACCACAAAGAGCAAAGAAAGAATTAGTTCGATTTCCTTTATGAATTCGCCGTACCTTAGATTGAAATTTTGCGGATTTCGGCAAAACCCCATTTTTTGACGATTTTGTGTTGTACAGTAAATTTTTGTACTAGTATATTGATTAATGAAAATTATAACTTAACTAATATAGATTGTAGAATATATTTCCTAAATTTTGAACGGATTCTAACAATGATAACCCTTAAAGCAGGAAGGTCAAAGATAAAATTTTGGAATATTTATGATTTTTAACGAAAATATATCTCAAAATTATTTATTTCCAGCTACATTTTACTGTAATCTCACAAAAATATAACTAAAAAACAAAGGATGATATCCGCAACCAAAACATAAATTAAATCCTCAACTGAACTTGGGGTCAATAATTTTTGGAAATACCCTACTTTCTGGATTATGTGCAAAGCAAATTTTATTAACTGATGTCATGGGCGAAGAAAAAGATATTTAACTAATTTTGCCAAGAAAAGTTATTATAACAAAACAAAATTTATTATAGAAATTATTGCATAGCTTCTAAATAATTTTCTTCGCTTTTAAAATTCTTACATTTTAGTCTTTAAATCAATTTCAAAACTCAGAACACAAATTCCGAGGCTAAAAGCTAAATAAAAAGACTTATCTAGCAACACTGGAAGTAAGCCAAAGTATATGATCATGATTATTTTTTTTTTTTTAAGATTGTGATTTGAAATCTAAGCCAATAGTTACTTATTTAAAATGTAGACTGTTATTAAAGCTTTTTCTGTAATTTAGTTATTATTTGCTTCACTCATCCTTACATTTTGAAGGATATACAGGTATCCCTTGATTTACGCAGTATTTCATTGACGCGATTTCTTTGCAACATGATTCAATAATAGTTAACATTTTCGAAATACGCGTTTCAGTTTAACGCAAATTTGATATAACGAAATTCAAAAACAATGATATTTTCTCCAAATTTAATATTTCAAAGAAAGTCTTCATCAGGTGATTTAAATTTTATAAAATAATTTCCACATTTTTTTAGTGTGAATCAATTAATAAAGGTTGGTAGGAATCATCCTTATCAAGTGTTTGACGCACCATATGATTCATTTTGTAATCAGCAAGAAATAAAAATAAAAAATGATTTTATGTATTTTAAATCAACGCGATTTTAAGTTCCAAAACAATATTTTTCACTTAATTATTGTTTCAGTTTGCGCGATATGTAAAAGTTATAGTCCTAAAATATAATTTTATACCTTTTATGAACCTTGTTTTACGCTTTTTTATTTACGCGAACTTTTTAGGGTCCCAATGAGCCGCTTAATCGAGAGTTACCTGTACTTATTTGAAAAGAATAAATACTTAATTTGCAGTTTTAATCTACTATAAAGTTTACAGTTTTTTTTTCGTTTTGAAGTATAATTTAGGAAGACATGACTACATTTTTTTTTTTTGCACTATAATTTACGGAGATATGCGAAAAAATATTGCAATAAATCAACCTAATAAGTAGACAGATGTAATACGTTTTTTTAATAATAAAAACTGAAAAAAAATATAAATACAAACACAAGCTTATTGGTGCTATTACTTCTATTTACGTATAATTCCGTACAAATTGAACATGAGCCAAAAAAGATATGTTTTTTGCAATTCAACGGATTTTCTATATGGAACAATACGTAAATGTTGTTTACTTACAACTCCATGAGACGTAACGGATTAGTTGATTTTTATTTTGATATTTTCATTTTGGGCAAATAGGAAAATACTGTTAAAATTTACAGATACAATGTACTATATATAAAATAGCAAATGAAATTTATGGGCGGACATATTCCATACATTTTAAACATTGTTGAACGATAACAACTATTGCAATTTTGTTGTATAACTTTCATATGGAACTTCTTATTGTTTGTATTTACTGGCCTAAAATAAAAACTGATCGGCTATTAAAAAAATTAATATATATCTATATATATATATACATATATATACACATGTATATTACACTATCTTATAAATTTTTTGCACGCTTAAAGTATTTTTGAAACTGTCGTATAAATACTTTAGTTCTTTAGGACATAATCCTTTGTCATCATCCCAGCAACAAAAATTAAAATAATGATAAAAAATGCAAACAAAAAAGCTTTGTCTCCGATTTAAGAAGAAGTAGTTCATTTATGTATGTTTAATGTCTTACAAAAAGTTCTTTGACGTGAGGGTGAACTTAATGTAACTCTTAAAAGGTTTTGTCTATCAATAATTTGTAAGTATTTTTGAAGATGGAGAGACATATTTTTCCATTGCATTTTTATTCTATAATACAACTTTTTAAATAAGTATATTACGAAAAAGAACACAACAAACCTAAGTATGGCGCCCAGTACATGAACTTTATAAACTATTTAGTTGAACAAAAAGTCTTAAATGGAATAAAGATGAAGGAAAATCATAATGTGTTTAGTACTTAAGTACTCTCAATTGAAAAATACCTTAAAACTTCTTAAAATTATTAATACGGTTTTGTATGTGGCTCAACTAAAGCATTTTAAGTTTACCTATTAGAGTATTCGAATTATTGTTTTCATTGTTCGAATAAAACGAATAATTTGAATAAGGAATTTCAGTTTGTTCGGATTATTCCATCACGTATTTAAAACTATTAGAATAATGGAAACAAAATAAGATAAAGATAAATTATTACGGATATTATAAATTTCATTAAAAACTTCATTGAAAAAGAAAAACAATAATAACAAAAATTTACCAATTAATTCGGAATTTCTTTAAAAAGACATTCTCATAATGCAACATAATACTTGTATCAAAAATAGAATTATAAATTTTTCAACAAGATAAGCAAACATACATACACAAGTGATCACTTAACAATATTAATAATGTTCTTTAGCTGAATGAAAAAAAAGCATTAGTATTTTGTCGAAGCACCTGGCAAAATGCTATAAAATTTACATTATCTAGTCAAAAAACATTGTAGAGTTTTAATTAGATTAATACTTATATTTAAATATTTTAATTACTAAAATGCAGTTGACGAAATCTTAAAAAAATAATACAATTTAAAATAATGGATTTAAGTATATTTCGTTCTTTCGTTTTTATAAAATTTTATTTGGAAAAAGCTATTACGCTAATCGTTGATAATACCGAAATTTTAAAAGGAAAATTTCTTTAAATTTAACACAAAGAAATACTTTTTTATACAAATTCAAGTAAAATTAACTGAATTGCAAAAAAATTTAATTATTCGAATCATTCGCTATTCGAAAAAGACCCATTTTGAATTCTTTGAATAATTATTCGTAATAAATTGTTCGAATAATGCGAACCCTATTACCTATTCCTATGCCGTAAAAACATGTCAAAGACATTATTGTATAATCAAAAGTTCTCCAATAATGTCGTTGCTTCTTTAAGTCATTCATATGATACCCTCAACCATTTAATAGACTTGACTTTTTGAAGCCACTTAACGGAAAAAGGCAGCCAGAAAAAATCCCATAAAAAAACTTGAAATGGCATGTATTTACTTTGCAATATCTTTAACATACCCTCTTTATTATATAACTCAATTTGCGATTACTTATTTGTAGTGAGATTTAAATTTATAAAATATTTTTATATTTCAAATAAAAAACTAATAGTTTTTTTAAATCCTTACTTTTCAATAGTTATGTGTAACCGATAATATAACTAGTTTCTATTATCTTTACTAATAATGTCTTTAGTAACACCTACTTTCAATTAATAACTGTGTGAAATAAAACAACAATTAATTAAACTAGATCAGCTGTTTGAGCTACAAGAAACAATGAACTTTATGTCAAAACAGTATATATAAAATACTACGAGGGATGGCTGAAAATAAAAAAAAATGATGCAGAACAAAATGAAAAGAAAATATTGAAAAATGAAGTTAAAGTATTAATAGAATCTGTAACAATTTTAAATGATGAACGTGTTAAAAACAATTGCTTAATTAGCGGAGTGGTTTTAAAAGAAAATTAAATAAATGACACTTTAATTGAAATATCTAAAAATGTTGGTTCTACACCAGAAACAGAAAATAATGTTGAAGAAGTATTTGTTTTCAAAAATAAAAATTTCTGCAAATATAAAACAAGTGATGTTTATAAAATTCGAAATCTAAAGATATGCAAAAGCGCTAAAAAATATCGGATTTTTGTCAGTTTATATCTATAATGGAAAGGTGTATGTTAAGAGAAGTGCAATATCTATACTCAAATTAATAAGAAATGAGGAGGATGTTGAGAGTTTGTTGTTAGCAGCCATAACTAATGTAACACGACGCAAATCAAATTTTCAAGGAACTGTGATAAGAGAGGTTACAGATAATGATGACAATCGGTCAGCTTTTTTGCCTCCGGATAATAACTAAAAATGCTTTTGTTTTTTTATGAATAAACATTTAAAAAAAATTTAAAAAATTTAAAAATTATTATAAATCTTTAAATTTTCGCCTACCAAATATTATTTTTGTTAATATAAGAAGCATTTCTGCTATTTACAAGTTTAATGAATTTAAAATATTAATTTCTAAATTTCCAAATCTACCCAGTATCATTGCTGTACAAGAGACATAGTTTTGTTTAAACTTAGCGTAAATATATAATATTTTTATTTACAATGCTGTTCATTATTGCAGATCGGATGGATATGAAGCAACGTCAATTTTTATATATAACAGTTTAAAATACAAAATAGAAATTTGAGAAAGAAAGACTTTATTGAACATATTACCATATCATTGCAAAATATCAAAATTAATGCAAGAATTTTAAAATTTACATCCCTTTATAAATCCCAGATGTGATGTTTTGCTAAATTTTTTGTCTTCACTGACAAATTATTAACATTGTGTAGATGAAACCTTGGCATAGTTGTTTGTGATTCGAATATTGACATGTTAGAAAATCCATTATCAACATTTTGTTGTCAAAATTGCCACACTTTAAAAACACGATCAATATCTGGTACATGTATTGATTACGTTTACAGCAACATAGCACGAAACTTTTTCATATATACTATTGCCTGTGACTTAAAATGTAAAATTAAAATACAAATTTCCAGTAATTGGGAATATGTTGAAACAGTAAGAAAAGTTTGTAATTATGAGTTAGCAAATCCGAAACTTAACAATTTGTTGCAGTCGTATCAAGAATCTGGTAATTCGTCTGAAGATACCTTAAAAATCATAACTTATATAAATCAACAGCAGTCAAAAATTCTACATCAAAAAGAGCAGGAAGGAAGTTTATAAAAACGAAATAATGCCTTGGATGAATAAAAATTTGACTGAATTAATTAAATACAATAATAAATTATTGAAATTAAGAAGATAACGAAAATGTGGTGTTGATAGTATATTGAAAAGACTTAGCAGTATTATCAGAAAAGTTTGTAGAGAATGCACGAGTAATTTTTATTATGATAATTTCAGTCAATTTCAACACAATTCAAAAAAATTTTGGAAATTTCTAAAAAACACGATTAGATTTACACATACGACTTCTATTGAAATTAATAACATTTTTTCAAATTTAGATCTTAGCAAAAGTTATGGACATGATGAAATTTCACCTAAAATGCTATTCAAATGCAGAAATGTGGTTATACCTTACCTCTTAAGAATTTTAAATAACATAATTGATACTTTAGCGTACACAAAAATTATATCTATACCCAAAGAAAACATGCCACACTAATGGAAAAATACAGGCTTTTTAACAATAATTGATAAAATATTTGAAAAAATTCTTTATCAACATTTATTATCATACTTGGATAAAAATAAATTGTTAATTGAATACCAATATGGTTAAAAATACAAGTGGCACAGAAGAAGCTATGGTTAACATTATTAACAACATTTGCTAAAGTTTGGAAAATGAATTTTGCGTTGTGGCTGGCATTTTTTGTGATTTGTCAAAAGCTTTCGATTTTTTTGATCACGAAATAATAATTGAAAAACTATTTTATTATGGCCTTAATCAAGCGCGTTATCTCTGTTAAAAAGCAAAATGTAGAAATTAACCATCTAAAGAGTAGTTTCGGTATTGTTGAATATGTAGTTCCACAATAAAGCTCCACTAATATTTGCAATTTACCTTAACGACATACAAAATCTTCAACTGCTTGGAAAGCTTTTTATCTTTGCTATTAACATCAGAATATTTTATGAGTATAAACATGAAATTGTTTTGAAAACCCATATGGAATATAATGTAACATTAATTACAGAATATATGATAATCAACAAACTCTGCGTAAATGCTAAAAAGACCAAACTAATAAGATTCCTACCATATTCGGTAAATGAACAAAACTTTAACATATTTGTAGATGGAAAAAAAATTAAATGAAATCTCTAATATAAAATTTCTTAGTATACATTTACAAAGTAACATTTCATGGGACATTAATGTTCAACATCTAAAATCAAAAATAGTATCTGCCACTGGTTTGGTTTATAAATTGCCAGTATATGGACATGGAGAATAGAACATGTGATCTTCCACAAAATATAAAATTTCAATATTTAAAAGATTGTTAAAGAATATTTGTTTGGAAATCTATATATATATATACATATATATATATCAGCTATCGTTGCCTTTTTCACAATTTCAATTTACGGACTTTTCCTTTTTTAAATAGGTAACAATACGACATAAAAATAATACAACTCCAATAAAAAAAAAGTACAGTAAACACATAACCCAAATATTCACTTTTACTTTTGAATGTTAACGACAAATAACAATTATTTACTAATACAGTTATGCTTTGTTCTATTTATATTAACAGTAACGACAATAGTAATAACTGATCAAAAATATCACACGATTATACCGTTAGCATAAAAGACAAAAAAGAAGAACGTTATGTTGCTTCTAAAAGTGATGCATAATAAATTGCACTCAAATAATTAAAAACAATTTAAAGAACAACAAAGTATTAGTAATAACATATAATACTTGTGAATAAGGTAAAATAAACGAAATAAACGACCATCTGAAATATTTGAATTGAAGAAGTATTTAAAAAAATAAGAAATTTTATTATTTAATAACTAATACTCGTAATATGTGTACTACTTTCAGAAACATATGTTTTCCACATATTTCATATTTTGTAATAAAAATTTGGATCCTTGATACGATTATCAAATATCCATGTTTTTTGATAATTGGTATAGAAACAATCCCCTTTTGGGTACAAGTATATAAAATCGATATTTATCTGAGAAAATTAAAAATATACTTTTATTAAAAATTTCATTTAATTAAGTACACTATTTCCGTACTAATTTATATCCTGGCGGCTTTTTTTACTGTGACCATTTATTGAGTACATCAGATGTGTATTTAGCGCATGCAATTTCATTTAAACCGACCAATGCCCTTGATCTGTAGCGAAGTATGTGAAAAGAAAACGAATATATATATAAAGTATATAAAATAATGTTTACCTGTATTTAAAAATCGTTTGTGGTCACTCGTAGTAGGTTTGTTCATATATGGCCTTTCTTGTAGAACACCGTTTTGCTTATGTTTTCTAATGACATTGAAATATATGTCTAAAACTACTCGTCGAAATTTCTTTAATTCTACATGTCTTTAGTAAATTTGAAAAATTTTATTCAATTTTACTAAAATAAAACATTTAATTTTAAAAAACTTTCCTTAGTTTTACATGCTTTAGTCAAATTAAAAATTTTAACTACTCTACGTAATTTAATTCTACTAAATTTTAGTTACAGTAAATTCGTATATGTATTAATATATATATATATATATATTATATAATCAAAAATTTTTGGTAATGGCTAGGGTATTCACTCGAATATTAAATTAAATTAAATTAAATTATAATCAAATAATCATTCGAATAAATTAAAATCAATACCGATTAATCGAATAAAAAAAATATAAAAAGTTCCATTCTTTACTAATTTGTTTTAAGCCACCCATAGTGCAGAGATATACTGTCGAGCAACCCCGCTATGTGTGTGCTTGATGATTTTTCTACACTTTCATCAACCAATTTTTTTCCTTTTTTGTGAACAAAAGCGTTTAAAAACAAAAAAAGAGCTATTTTTTAAACTTTCTTTTAATTTAAAATGACAAACGAATATTTTCATAAATAACAAAAAGAAAATTAAACAAATTCATTCGGAAAAACGGTCTGCAGTATGAGTTAATTTTGAAATCAAAACGATTTTGATACTGCATTGTCTATGTGACGCACACATCAATCTCTCTCAATTTTACTAATACATACTTATTGCAGAAGCTTATGCTTTAAAGTTATTTTATTAAAAAACAAAATTGAAAAATGTTTATAGAATGTGACATCACATGTTGGAATTATATCTGAAATATGTCTGAAATACAATGATTCAATTACAAAAATTAAATCAAATATACAAACGTAACTTTAAAACATTATAACGTAAAATTTAAGATAAGATTCGTCTGCTTATATTCAATTTTCCATATGAAACAAAGTGGAAGGTTTTGAACTTTATTTGGAAAGACATATTGTTAGTTCTACATAAAGACAGTGCAGCCGATATATGTAAATATGGAGTCGATGTGCCAGTAGTCTCAGCCTTATATAGAGAATATGACTTTGATGAAATTGTGTTATAGAAAAGATTTAGACTTAAAATTGTGGTAAGCAGTAAACTTATACATTTTATTTATAATCGCTGAAGATTTTAATTTACCAGTTTTACGAAGAATGATATCCGAATATTAATTTGGGTGATACCTTTAAGCCAATTGATTTAACTACCGAAGAATTAAATAGATATGTAGAAAGAATAGCTTTATAAAGACTCAAATATGAATTACATATTATTTTTCAAAGACATATTTTTGGTGCTTCAAACATTTTTTATTTTTTATTAAAATGAATTGTTAATATTGCTCTTCTTGTTAAAACACTAAAACAACACATACTACTTATTTTATTTTTAATAAACATTATAAAACGAGCAAAACTTTAAGGTATAATTTACTCGAATAACTCGAGTAACTTAAAAACTTTATTCGATTGTTCTATTAATTCAAAAATACCATTTTCAAGTTATTTAATTAATCGAATAATTAAAATGTCGAGTAAAATTAATACCCTAGTAATGACACATATAAGAATACACAATTTGCATAAAAGTTTCCTTATAACAAAGAACAAAATTTTTCCAATTTTGCATGAATAATTTATTTTTTGGCCACTAATTTCCGAAAATCTCCCAAAATATTTATCAGATAAAAAAAAATATGGTAAGATAACTTTAAATAAACTGTTTTCGAGTTATAGAGATTTATCAAATTTCATCTAGTTCTAGTTTAAAGAAAAATTTCTCTGCCGACCAGTGTTAGTTAAGAATAATTTAATCTTACAATTGAGTTACAGAAAACATATACAAATATGAAATGAATGCGCCGCCCGTAAACAATATCCAGCGTTGCACAATGGAAGAGTCGAAAATATTTGGAAATAAATCGATAACTTCTATAGCAGTGTTTGGAAGGGGAACCCAACAGACTTCTCAAGAGCGGAGCTAGAGGGACCCAAAGCAGGGTACCTCTGACTTAGAAAAATTTTAACTCTTTCTTTATCTGATTTCAAAAATTTTTATATCTTCTTAAAGCTCTTGACAAGACCTATGAAAAACATGCTTTTATGTGTTATTTATCTCTTATAGGTTTTGAGTTATTTGCATTTGAAATTTCAACTGTCCAATTTCAATATACAACACACCATTTCCGACCGATTTAAATGGATTTTTCTGTAATTAGTTAACGAATAAAATTATTTATTGACTAAAGAAGATTTGAAGCTCAGTCCAAAAATAAATAATTTTGATTATCGAATTGCAAAAATTATGATTTTTTGTGTTTTTTTTTTTATCTAAAATAAATTTTTTCTTAAGAACATATACTAATTTTATGTTTTTCTGAAAGTATCTTTCTGACTTCTAAGTTGAAAACGAGCCCAATCACCCATTAGAGCTAAATACAGATCTGACCAAATTTGTCCAATTTTGCCTTTAGCCTATATGTTCTAAAATCCCAAAATATGGATTCACAAATGGAATGCAGTTTAATAACTAACAATTTTTTTTTTTTTTAATAATAAAGTGTAAGAAATTTAAGATTTTGGTAAAAGAAATCCAGCAATTCCGAAAAAACCGCCGAAAAGTTTGCTTTAGAATCGATGTTTATATTAGTGAACTTACACTCTCAATGTTCAGTTCTTTTTTATTAGCAAGTTTTTAATCATATGTCAGACCTTATCGGAATCACTAACTAGGTAAATGCGTTCAAATTTAAATAAAATAATAGATCTGATGATTCTTACATCAAAATTTTGATTTTTCTGCGTTCAAATGAATGATTTTATGCATTTTGAAACGCTCACTACATCATCAGCATTGCCAGAATGATGATTTAATAATTTTTTCATAATTTTTAACGAAAATGTGATTTGATGATTTTTCCTTCAAAATATATTTTTGTTTTATCACCAACAAAAATTTTTTCAAGCCTCGCAAAGAACGCTTATATCGACCAATATATGTATATACTTAAGAAATATGTGTGGGAATTGTTTTTGTCATACACTTTAATTAGTTTTTCAGAGGTACGTATGATGTGTAAGTAGTAACAATTTTCACTAGCAATCAGCACACAGTGGGTTGAACGATAGCGAAAATAGTAATAAATTCGAGCAAGTTTTAATTTAAAAAATATATCTAAAGTACTATTAAAACAAAAAAGATGAAAATTTGTTTTTGTTGTTATGTTTGTTTTTGTTTTCCATGGAAAATGGGAGTAATTTAAACTTTTTGTTGTAACTTGTGAACTAAAAGCTATAAATTATATATATTGACAATTAACAGACCTCAAACTAACAAAAATATTTTCATTACACTTTCCATTGCAATTGCTTAAAATCTTCATAACCGAACTTCTCGATTTTCCTCTGATGTAGATTTTCTATTACCCGACATAAAGCCTGCCAATAAAAATATGCACAAACAGATCCCAAAATCTTTCAAAAAATTTACATGAACAACATTTTGACGCTTTTCCTCTCCCTAATCGAAGCTAAAAGATTTGAAGCCACTAGAATTTGCTGAGATAATAATGCTTAATGTAATGGGTGATTCAAGTAGAGATACTTTTTTTGACAGATCACGTGTGAAAAACTTACGCTTGAACAACGTTTACAAATCGTTCAACTTTATTAGGAAAATTCACGTTCTGTGAGGAATGTGTTTCGTGCACTTCGCTCAACTTATGGTCAACATAATCGGCCTACTGAGCGTACTATTCGCAACACCATGACCCATTTTGAGACCCAGCATTCATTATTAGATAATATTCGACCGAATAGACCACGTCCAGCACGCTGTGAAGAAAATATAGCGGCCGTAGCTAAGAGTGTACACGAAGACCATGGAGAGTCGATTCGGCGCCGTTCGCAGCAACTTGGACTGAAGTATGGAACGACTTGGCGCATTTTACGTCGAGATCTTAAATTGAAAGCGTACAGCTCGTGCAACAACTGAAGCCGCTCGACCTTCCCAAGCGACATCGCTTCGCTCATTGGGCTCTTGAAAAGTTCCAAGAAGATCCGACGTTTTCGAGGCAGATTTTGTTCAGCGATGAGGCCCATTTCTGTCTCAATGGGTATGTAAAAAACCAAAATTACCACATTTGCGACGAAGAGCAACCTGAAGAAATTCAAGAACTGCCACTTCATTCAGAAAAAAACGACGGTTTGGTGTGGTTTGTGGGCCGGTGAAATCATCGGTCCATATTTCGGTGTGACGTTGTGAACGTAACCGTCAATGGCGACCGTTATTGTGCCATGATAACCGACTATTTGAAGCTCGTGATCTCGGCGACATTTGGTTTCAGCAAGACGGCGCCTCTTCTCACACATCGCATCAATCAATGGATTTATTGAGAGAACACTTCGGTGAGCACATAATTTCACGTGTGATATCACACCGTTAGACTTTTTCCTGTGAGGATATGTAAAGTCTAAAGTTTATGCGGACAAACCCGCTTCGATTCAGGCCTTGGAGGAAAACATCACGCGTTTCATTCGCCAGTTACCAGTCGAAATGCTCGAACGAGTCATCGAAAATTAGGCTCAACGGATGGACCATCTGCGACGTAGCATCGGCCAACATTTGATAGACATAATCTTCAAAAAAGAAATGCCAAAGAATGTTCTTTCAAATGATAATAAATACTCCCCATTAAATTTGAATTTTCTGTGTTATTTTCTTTAAAAAGGTAGGGAACCTCGAAACGAATCACGCTTTTTTAAATCAGTAAACTTTTTGAAATAAAAAATAAATTAATAAATAAATAATCAAGAAAAAAGATACAGTGTAAAATAAAATATACAAGGGTGTTGGATAACTTTTTCTATGCGTTACAAACATCAGCATAAACGCATAATACCCCAACCACCTATGGTGGTGTAGGGTATAAAATTTCTTTCAAAAATTGTGCTAAAAAAGTGCGAATTTCTTAAATAAAAAGGACATGTTTACTCTGTGATTGATTGAAAGTAATGATATCTTATAGGATTTATTAGAATACTTATACATATTATATCAGCGTTAATCTAATTTGTACACACTGTTGCCAGATAATTAAAGTATAAAATCGGCATAATATTTTTGAAATCGTCAAAAAATCGGAAAAATTAAAAACCATATCATTTGGCTATTTAGGTTTATATTAAAAAAATAATATTAAGTTTTGATACTATTTGTCATTTTTTTTTTTTAACTTCCAGCATTGTTTTATATTATACAAAATTTGAAAAATAGAAACAAATTAAGATTACCGGTGCAGTTAAAATAAAAATATTTTGTTTTTAACGTTAATAAAGATTTTTCTGTGTAGTCTCAGGACTCAGGGACCTTCTCCTGTATTTATTTGCCGAGTAAACTTTTTTAGAAATAAGAAAATTTTGTAAATTTCGGTATATGAATAAAAATGAGAATTCTATAAATCCTCTCAAATGGTCATATTATATATCATTGAAAAGGTATTTGAACTTTTAAATAGTATTAATATAATTTAAATCGCATATGTATTAATAAAGATATTCAGAAAAATATATCAAAATTTTAGAAATCTATAACTCGTAAACTAAGAGCGAACGGTCCACATTTTTTACATTTCTTTAATCACAATTAAAAGTACTACTAAATAATGATTCAAAATTCAAAATCAAGTGGGCCGTTTCCTAATTTACCGCAAAATAAATTCAGTTCAAAAAATTACTCTAAAAATCATATATATTATTTTATTTTCAATTAAATTTTTTAATATTTAACACATTCTTAAGCTTTTTATGTATGATCAATACTATTTCATTTACATACATATATACGTACATAAAATAACGTTTTTTCACACAAAAATTTTGTTTCACCAATACTGGTTAAATTACATACGAATTTCGAAGTAAAAGTTTAAATTTCTTTTAGTTATTTTCTCTCTATCTACTACAATACAAAATCAGATTTAAAGAAGAAGAATTGGCGTGTGTGAGCATTTCGTGAAATCTTCAAATCGCACTTTGAAATTTTTACAATAAAAAATCGTCAAAATGCAGATAAATCGGCAAATCTGGCAACAGTGTTAATAAGGATTGTATAACAAACCGAGAGTCGCATATTTTTCTGTTAGCTGTTTTTCCAAAAAGGCGCTAAATTGGAGCGTTTTATTTTAGTGATATGTCGAATAGGGACATGTTTTTACTTCGCTATTAAGTAATAAAAAATAATATCTTAGGGCCTGTATGCTTATTCTTTTTAATAATAAGTAACCTGAAATAAATTTTACTAAATCATAAGACTAGTAAAATTTTTGACAAAAGTATATAAATTTTCGACGTTTTAAAATTGATAGAAAAAAATCAATATTGTAAAATATATTATAAATATTAAATTTTAAATGTTCTATGATTTCATCACATTAAATTCTTTAAAATACTTCATATTCATTATTAAATGTCCATTCCCAATTAATTACCGATTTGGATAAAATTTGCATGGGTAGAGGAGGACACACAAGCAAGTAAAGTGAATTTAATTCATTTGAAAACTGTGGTAACTCTATTTGAAAGTGATTCCCAGCAAAAACTTTGCTTTCCTGGTAAGCTAGCAGGTATAATTGGAAACAAAAACAAACTACTTATTTTTTGCCTGAATAACTAGTTATTTTTGTTCGACTTGTCCACAAATTCATTTAGTTATTTTTTGACTCTAGGGGTACTCAAAAATATGTACCTCAACGAAAACAAAAATAAAAAGAAAAAACGAAAAAATTTTGCCGCCAATGAGACTCGAACTTGGGCACACACTAACCATTCGTTTTTACTGACTAACGTCTTACTCAGTACACCATCCCGCACATAGCATCCTAAGCGACAAAAACTCTTTTTAGTTTAAAATATCTTTTTAGACATTTTGTTATAAAAAATTAACAGCTTCAGAATGGGGTTGAACCAACAACCTTCTGGTTGTTAATCCGGCGCTCTAGCCAACTCATCCACGTTATTGCAGTATTACTGTGCTATTATACTATTGAGTACTTATTAATGTAATACAGAGTAGACAAATAATAATGACGCCTCATTACCAAGAAACTACTTTAATAAGTAGTTATTATTACCGAAAACCAAAAAGTTTTTGCTGGGTTAATATATTTTTTTAAATGACCACAGCTTTTGTTGTATGAAAGATATAAAAATAATCTTTTTGCAGTGGAATTGTCAGAGCTTGTATTTTAAAGTGTTGTATTTAAATTATGGAAAATGTTTTTTAAACATATTTTTTATAAATTTTTTGCTTAGAGATGTATATTTAAAAGGTCCATCTTTAATTTTCTTATATTTTTTTTTTTTTTTCATAGGAAGCATTGTTAGTATACTTACTATACAGAAAATTTCATAGTGGTCTGGAAAGTAGTTACTGAGATATATTATTATAATTATTAATTCCATTCCATTTTAATATAATTACTGACTAAATTCAAATAGTCACATCATAGTAGCCTATTTTGATTCTTAAAATTGCTTTAAAAAGTTAGTAGCTTTAAATGTTAGTATTTCAGCAATAAAGAAAATAATTTTTTATTTGTTAACACTAATTTTATTTTTACAGAATCATCCATTTAAACATTTTTTGTTTATTTATTCACACAAAAAGTCTAGATTATTTACATTTGATAAAAAATTTCGCCAGCGGCGCTTCATTCTCCATATCAAAAATAACCACTATATTTATAGACTTACTATATAGATTATTATAATTTTCTAATATACTTCATTAACCATAGAAACTATTTACGAATATAATTTTTAAGAATTCATATAAATGTACAATATATTTAAAAAGATATGAAAAACTAATGAGAACGACAAAAAATTATTATTATTTAATTTAAAGAAATATTAGTTTTTTTCTGGCTTATTTTTTGGAACATTTAGCATTTTCTGACCTTTTTTAAAGTTCATTTTAGACTCATTTTTTCTCATCTCCTGTGCATTTAAAATCTGGAATTTGAAATGTACAAAAGATTTTACTTCTGTAATAAAGCACCAATTTTAAATTTGATTTGAAATATAATTTAATTCAAACAAATACGGAACTTATTATGTTTAAGTTGTTACTTTGAACAAGAATTAGATTTTTTATTTAAAATATTGTCTAAAAAGCACTAAATTTAACCAAAATTAAAGGATTTGTTTCAGTTTTGGAATTCTTGCGCGTTTTGGATATAAATATCATAAATATAATATTTATTTAACTCAAAACTTTGGCAATTATCTATCGGTCTCGCTAGCGTTTTTATTATGTTTATTTTTCTCAATAGGAGGCAAACCGTCCCGTTGCTGTCGTTGTTGTGTTTCTCCACTAACTTTAACGGCATTGGCTAAAAGTCGTTAGCATCAATTGACGATGACATATATATATACATATATATTAAAAAAAAGAGAATTTCCCATATACATATGTATGTAAATAATATAATGAATAATAGTCACACTATCTTGACCCAATTTCAACATCGTACACAAATTTTGCTACCAGCCACAAAAAAAACCTTAAACAATGCCATCTAACAAAGCTTTTAAGCAACAGTATTACTTCTGCTTACATCGTCAAAACAAAAAATTAACAACTAAAAAAAAAATCTTATAATTATTATGAATGAAAAAAGCTCAATATGGCGATTACATAAAAAACGCTGCTGCAAAGCGGTGCACACTGCACTGACAAATACAATTATTGCAAAGCAGGGATGGAAATTTGAAATATTTTTCGGTGTTAACGAAATTTTCAAATGGTACTTTTTCACCATCAGAGTACTAAAATTTAAATTTTTGTTAATTATTTATTTTTTATTTAATGCAAAACTCAAAGGATGTAATTTGTATATCTAAAATGAAGTATTCAATACGATTTTATATCATTAAATGGTCTTTCTTCAGATTAAATATTATAGTAAAATATGAAAATCTATATAAATATGGACCTGTTCTTGAAATAAAATTAAAGGGAACAAAATCTAAAACATTACATTTCATCCGAAGTTTTGTTAAAAAAATCGGAACATAATTACTTTTTAACAATAAATGTAAGTCTGAATCAAAGGTCTTTATAAAGAAAAAATACATTAAATACCATTATAGGTTTTGTTTGAAAATTAAATATTATATATGTAAGTATATATATATATATATATATATATATATATATATATATATATATATATATATAGCTTTTGAATGCTAATAGTATCAAAAATTGTACGAACATATCAACTTTTCCATCCCTAGGCAAAGTGTAAAAATCTTCTATAAGAGAAGCCAACAAAAATGCACATATGAAAGAGAAGACAAAAGAACTAAAAAGAGTATTTACAAAAATATAAAAGAGATAGGAAAATATTTACGACTTATCAGTGTTGTCTGATTAGGCGATTTTTCCCCGAATTGGGGTTTAGTTTAGGGATTAGGGGATTTGTTGGAGATGTATTTCACGTTTTGAGTACTTTTGGAGATTTTTATGGATTTCTATTTTTTAACTTAGAAAAAATTAAAAAACATAATATTCCGCTCAATATTAATCTTTAGTACGATATGCCTATTATTTATTCAACAACAGTGCAATGAAAAATAACTGTTACACTAAATATAATAACGTACTTAAAAAATTTGTTCCAATCTCAACAACAAGATGATTATTTATAGATTGGCTAAGAGGATAATGTTTACTCAATTGATACTTTTTTGTTTCTGCAATTATATAGAATAATAATTATTACTGTAATAAAATCAAATGTATGTTTGTTTGTGAAGCAATCAGCTCTAAATCGTTGAAGCGATTTTAATGAAATTTTATATAGATTAATTTTTAAATGAAAAAAATGTACATAAATAAACTGCATTTTGCTGAAAACGGCCAACTGTCGCTATTTTTCGCATTTTTTTCGATGAAAGTAGAAGTTTTAACTGATTATAGCTGTATTTTACGTTTTCTTCAATTTGTTTTATTAACTTTTAGGATTTCATACAACGCAAGGGCATTAAGCTAGTTTATTATGATTAGTTATTTAAAAGTTCAATAAAATGTATCAAAAATAATTGAATCAATGGAACTTAATTTATCATGCTTTCATACCTTTGAAGAAATAAAAATTTAATCATCGGTATTTACATTAACTATGAAAATAATGTCAATTATTTACTAAAAGAGATTATTGACACAAATGTTAAAATGATTTCCATACAATCTTTTCTTTTTTTTTTTTGGAAAACCTATAGGAAACTTTCTTTTGCAATATTGACTACTTAGGTACAAAGGATATGCATTGCAGTACGAAGAAAAAGTAATGTAGTTTGTACTAATACATAAAATAAATTTATTATTTTAGTGGGAATTTTTGGGGTCGAAAAAAATCTGGGAACCCTCCGACTTATTTACTTATTGTAGCTTACCTAGTGTCTACATTAGGTAAATTTATATCAAAACAAACGTCAAAATCAGTGCGAATATATACAAGGTAACCTTAGTTAAACAGTTGATTATTATTTTCGTTGTTACAGTTGTCAAACGGCATATAAAAAAAAAATAATAAATACGCCATATTGTTGTTTTTGTGCAACTGTTGCCACCTTCCACAAATTCGCGTTAAGTTTAACGTGTCTTGATAAAAAAAATCTCTAATGTAGACACTATGTTACTTACATAAATAGCATTAAACATAGTCACGTCAGGGATGATCAATTCAGTACAATTACAATTATACTCTTCTCAGTACAATTCGGTCACCAAAAGTACTGCAGTTCTTCAATGATCCATAAAGTACAATTTATGAAATTAGTGACCAAACATTAAGAAACCAAAATTAATTTATAATATATAATTACTTAAATAAGTTAAACGTCAGGCTCAAGTCTATATGTTCAATACTGTTTAATTACTCCGGATAAAATCTTTCCATTTCTACTAAAATATAATATAGTGATTTTTTTTAAGCATATTTTAATTACCATAAGAGAAGCATTATTATTGTCACATTTTTATTTATCTCTCTGACAACATGAATTTAAAGAATGTATTTATCGTATGTAAAATCGGAAATATATATATATATATATATATATATATATATGTGACAATAATAATGCTTCTCTTAAGGTAATTAAAATATGCTTATACATATATATATATATAGCAAGAAGAAATATATATATATACATATTTCTTCTTGTGAAACGATCGCAAAAATCAATATGTTGCACAGTGGCAACATATTTTATGAACAGGTTCCACTAGAATCCGTTGCTTTTATTGTATATTTCATTTTTTTTATTTAATAATGCTAGAGAGGAGCGGATCTGACGTAGCCAGTAATATATTATTGTATTATATAACTTCATTTGTAGAATTTCGTAATATTTTTCCGGTATTGTGCTCTCTATAAAATCTCCTTCCTTATCCTTATTTCTTTTTCCCTGGGATTCCTCTGATAGATCTCCAATTGGTAGTAAATGATGCTTTATGACATCTTTTCCATGATAAAAGATTTTGTGAACTGTTGCAGACATATTTCCCCATGAATATTTGGTTGTATATATTGGTGCAGTTTCCTTCGCATAATCACCAAATTTTCTAGCATCAATTTTTAATTTCTAAAGATACCTGAACAGTAAATTCCCCCTTTAACCAGTTTTCAAAACTGGTATAAAAAAGTATTGTTGTAATAAAATAATAATTATATACTATACTTAAGATACCTGTCACAACTTATAGGGTTTGGTGTATTTATGTATGAGTCATATGAACAGGTAAAATAAAAGTAGAAAACATTTTAAGAGTAATTTCATTCAAATGGAAAAAGTGTTCCATAGATGGATCTAGACAGGTGCAAAAGTATATATGGGAATAAGGAGGACACTTTCGCCTTTCTTCTGATAGTAAGATTTGTTCAACCATATTTTTTTTATAAAATAACATGAAATATTTGTCTTTAATAGTACGCTACGCCCACAATTACCAATATTTCGATCTATGTTTTTGACCACCTTAGTTTCAATACGTTTACTATTGTATGGCAATAAAGTTTTGGAAATTGGTGTTAACAAAAAATTGGACTTTTGGCCAATGTAATTAATTTCTGAGCCACCCTGCGTCGCTAATAGAATAGAGATATTTCTCATACTTAAACAAATTTTAAACTTCAGTGCTTTATTTCAGGAATGGAAATATATTATCCGACAAATAACATTGTACAATACTCTTTATATATGATTTATCTGCAACTTTCTGAATGTTATATGTTCAAATTAATCTTAACAATTTTCAATATTCTAAATATTGACTTTCAATGGTTACAAAAATTTTCGTAAAATCTCTTATTTCCGAATTGTGAATAATTTCGTATAATTTTAATACAATTAGCTCAAGAAAAGTATAATTTTTTTATTCGGGTATGTAACTCGCATTTATCATCCCTGAGTCACGTGTACTAAATCTTAAAAGCAATAAAACTAAAACAATCATACAATACAAATAAATATACACCCTAACAAACACCTATACATATTTACACATGTACGTGTATTGTACATTAGAACTGTCCCTAAATCAACCTGTCCTTGAATGGATATAACTTTGTTCTTTAGTGCCTATAAAACCCGTGGCGAAAATTATTTAAATTGCAAATTGGAGAAAAAAAATTTCTAATATGACTCAATTTAAAAACGTTGTACATATCTAAAATATAAATATTAATATTTTACATAAAATTAACATTTTTAAAATGCATAAATTTTCATATAATCCATTAGACAGTAGAGAATTTCGACCGTAACTCTCTCTAGGATTGCTCTTTTTGATGTGAAAACAAAAATATTAGAATGATCGGATGCCGCTAACACACACTCGGAAGTTTATAAGGTATATTTGTATAGGGTAATTTTGACTTTTTCACAACTTCTTAAAAAAAATTTTGCTATATAATTATTGCTATAAATTCTTTTTTGTAGTTTAATGTAAAGGAATCGTATTGACACAATTACCTATCAAATAAGATTAAAAAAGTTAAAATCGGTTTTTTAGAAATGTACACAAGGCAATTTTTTGGCGATTTTTAGGCAAATTTTTTGTACTAGTATAAAGATTAATGAAAATTATAACATAACAAGGTAAAATAGATTATAAAAAATATATTCCGAAATATTTTAGGAATTTAAACAGCGTTAAAGGAGGAAGGTCAAAGTATTTCATATTTAAGATTTTTAACAAAAATATAACTCAAAATTATTTACTTTACAAAAATATAACTGAAAGACAATAGATGATATCTAGAGCCAAGAACATAAATTTATCCCTGAATTGAAACACTATCCTTTCTTGATTATGTGCCAAGTAAATTTTATTAACTGATATCATGAACAAAGAAAAAGATACTTAGCTCGTTTTGTCAGTTAAAGTTATTCCAATAAAACAAAATTTATGATAAAAATCATTGTTTTGAGATGCAGATTATTTTACACTTTTTATTATTTATTTTTTTATTATTAATAATAGTTTTGAACAAATTTTTAAATATCTATTAAAAGGCAATCTTTTAAATCTCGAATATGAATAATACGATGCTACAGTGAAGTTTGTAGATATGGATGAGTAAATTATTATACCATTTTTAGAATTTCCGATATACCCCCCGGGAGTTATATTCAAAGAACCGATTTTTCGGACTTCGCGTCTTTAAAAATTTTCACACCGAATACCTGTTAACCAACTTAAGTTTTTTAAATTGCATTAGAAAATGACCCATTAAAAAGTATATTCATATTTATATTTATAGCAAAACTTTCCAGTAATGGCAACTACTTATTAAAGTAGTTTCTCGGTAACGATTCGTTATTATTAATTGCCTACTCTGTATTACATTGCAGTAATACTGCAATCACGTGGATGAGTTGGCTAGAGCGCTGGATTAGCAACCAGAAGGTTGTTGGTTCAACCCCATTCTGACGCTGTTACTTTTTTATAATAAAATGTCTAAAAATATATTTTGTTTTCATTTAGGCACATATTTTTGAGTACTCTAGAGTTTAAAAATAACTACATGAATTTGTGGTAAGCTTATCAGGAAAACAAAGTTTTTGCTGGGATATTAAAGAATCAAATTAAAATTCAGACGAGAATTGTGGAAGATATGAATTTTTTCAAAGTTGTAAAGCTCATAAAATCCTGTATTATTCCTATTTTACATGTATTTTAAATTTCCGTTTATTTTGCATCATAAGTAATGTTTTTTGGATAAAAATGATTAAATTATCCAATATCCGAAATGAAATGTTGAATAGAATGTAATAAACGATTTTGTAAGAATAATATATTTTCTATACACATAATTAAATCACTTTTAATTTTACTGTAGAGTTTGGGAATACATAATTTTGAATCTAAATATCAAATCTAGAGCAACCAAAAATTTTTTTTGCTAAAATTATGTTAATTTCTACATTTTTATGGCAATATATTTCAAAATTTTGTCTTAATAGTATATTTTTAATAAATTTTATTAAATTGTTCAAATAATAACTTTCATTCGTTATTAGATTGAAAAACCAATCATTTCTATAAATTAATCGATCACTCGAATAAAATTTTATTCGATCAAAATTAGACTCGAATAGATTGACAATTCTAGTATCTATATATTAGGGTGACTGACTCTGGTTTTCAATAGGTTTTTTCAAAATGATAATTTTTAGAAAACCGAAAACACCAGTTTTTTAACCCCAAAAAACTGGCTTCTTACAGGAATATTTTATTGCAAAAAATATATGAACTAATAATATTTAAATAGAACTGGAATGTTAACAGATGTTCATGTCTGATTTTTTTTCAGTTTTACTAATATAGTTAAATGTTGAATTTAAATTAATTCTTTAGCTTTAAACAAATAATTAGGCAATCCTTTTTACTTTGAAGAATTTTCTAAATTAAAATACACATACGTTTTAATAACACGTATGTTTTTTTAGAGTTTTTTTATCTTGTAAGACCATAACTTATTTAATTTTTAAAGGAGCAGAATTTGAAAGAGGTTTACTAAAAACATCGATATCAAAAGATTCATACTAAACAATAGTTATGTTTAACATGGACATTTAGTATTTCCATATCCCTGGTCTTATTATTTATAGGTACTTTCTTACCTTAATTAAGGTTAATGCTCTAAATAATTGTTTCTATTCTTAAATGAACTTCAATTTCAAAGTTAAAATTCAAATTTCGCGTCTGTTTGAATACAATTTAAGAAACACATTTGATATCAAATATTAAAATCGTCATATTTCAAACAGTTGTTTTTGTGTTTGCTTTGGACGAACGAAACTTGATTGATGGCAAGAAAAAATCTTTCTAAAGTTTAGCGCAACGTAAACATAACATTTATGTTACTTCACCGCTGGTATAACACAGACCTAAATATGAGTAGGTACATAAAATACGTATCAATTTACATGGTCTACACGAGCCCTTTTCTTGTTCTCACATGTGTAGACCATGGCGAAATGAAATAGGCGGCAGCAGTTCTACAAAAACTACAATAAGACGAATTCATTCATTTTTTTTATACATAGAGTTTGACCTTGTTCGCACAACATTGATCGCGCAATTGTTCAACTGACGATGTCTGCCGTCAAACGTCATTTTTTATGCGGAAGAAGGGGCAATACATGTAAAAATAACGAAGCGACACTAACGGCAAACAAAAAATTATGATTTGATCGACAAATGATCTGTCCACTCAAAACAAAATGAAAAAAATTGTGAATTGCTCTGCCGACGTTTTGTTCTTGTGCGAACATATGTAAAGTAACAACAAATACAATACTAAGGGCGGGAAAATTGTTTCCTGCAGCACTTCCCGCCTGACCTAAGTTTCATTATTAGCAAATGCGGTAAAAACGAAGAAATCTAGAAACCGAATATTCGAGAGACTATCGTAAATTATATTAAAAATGAATGTTCATAACATCGAATTCTTCTCGATAATTTCTCTGTAGTAAACAATCGCGTAATACTCGAGAATTTTTAAAAAATAACAATATCGAAATATTCAACTTTTCCAAATAAAATCTCAAAACTAAATTCTCCGTGCAATTATCTATTCTTTTAAATTTCTCGAGGATTTATTACTTAAATAAAAAAGTAACTTAGTTTCTTGTTTTTGCATGCAAAATACTTAAACGAAGAAAATCAAGTGTCATTCCTGAGTCATAGTTCTTTGCGTTTGATTCTAAAATATTGCGTATTATGTTAGCTAAATTCTGTGCAATTTTTAATAAAAATAATATTCGAAAATTCTCTAAATAGATTTGTAAAAAAGCATATTTATATAAAATATATGTAATATACATATCTTTTACAGATTAATTCAGAAAAATTTTAACAAAAAAATGTGGACTTGAGCAAAATTAATAATATTTGGAGAAAAAACATTAATGACTTCTCTGGACGAAGTTGAAATTTAGACAAAATCCTTTAAATATTACCACTATTATGTAAATGACTTTATTAATTTTATTGTTAATTATTTGAATTATATTTGTTGTTTTTTTTTTAATATTTGATATATTGTATTAAGTTTGAACGAATCTTCGAGATCGAAAGATTTGCTGCCACAAAGAGAGCGACGGGTGAGCTCAAGGGGCTCATATTCAGGTCACCAACGATAGTCGTCCTCGAATGTTTTATCGGAGAAATGTTCGCGAATTGTTCGAACGGGATATTATTATTGAAGTTTGTGTTCAGCTGGGTTATTCGCTTTTGTACTTAACCATTACATGATTTCTTGTATTTTCTTTTTTATTTCTATGAGTAGTATGTGTGCAAATATGTAGTGCAGTGTGTTGCGTCTGTGCTTCAGGTCATGAAACTTTCATAATGTAAACAAAACGAGTCAATGCAAATTATCATTGTATCGTTGTGGTCTTAGAAACATAGTGTCTATATTAGAGAAATTTTTATCAAGACAAACGTCAAAATCAGTGTCAATGTGTATAAGATAACCTCAACTTAAAGCTGATTATTTTTGGTTATTACAACCAAGATCAATTCAAAAAGACGACCTAACTTAATCGGCTGAATATTATTTTTAGAACTTAGAAGTCTCAAACTGATTCTAAATAAGCACAAGTTTTTCTTTCCCTCTAAAATGCCAAACTCCACGTATTGTGGAACTGCTGCTGTGGAACAGCTGTCAAATTGCATATATAAAAATCATTAATGAATTCGCTATATTGTTGATTTTGTGCAAGAGTTGCCACCTTCCATAAATTCGTGTTAATTTTGACTTTTGTCTTGATAAGAATTCTCTAATATAGACACTATGTAACCGTTGTATCTGCTGCATTCGTTCGTATCAACACTCGTTTGCATTTCAAATGCCGACGAAGGCGACAGTGTCGACGATGTTAGTTTTGAATACAATTGGTTGATGACTCCAACAGCAACATTATTTTTAGTGTTATTAACCATGTGCTTCATGTTGTGCAGAAAATCCTAGAGCTTTTATATCCAGTAAACCGGAAATTTATTTTGTATATAAAAATATTGAATGCAGCACACAAACTTTACCTTTTTCGTGACCTTAATGACAGATTTGCACACATACATTAAATGCAACAATAATAAAATACACAAAAAAAAAAATAGAACCAACGTAATCCAGACAGTTAAGCAGACAAAATATTGTCTGTTACACCCATACATATCCCAGCGGGTAAAAATAAGTGCTAAATAGCTTTTTTAAAATATCTTATTATGTCTTGTTTTACAAACACAAGGGCATTGTAAAATGTTTTCCGTTTTCTACAGCGCTTCTTGGAGGACAAGCCTTTGCCTACACACTGCTAAAAGAAGCACTTGGTTCTAATAGTATTGCCAGATGTGAATTATAGCCTAATTTAAATTAAAAATTTTGGAAAAATTCTTGACAACTTCCGTCAAAAAATAAATGTTTTAATTTTAATTATGAAACTCAAAGAAAAGTAAGTATTTAGGGTATAATATTTTGCAGTTGTTTATATTATCTTCAATACAAATATGACGCTATTTATATATATATATATATACATATATAAAGTGTGGTCCAACCAAAACAGACGATATAAATTATAAATAAAACAAAAGGTGTTCAGAGAATAATCTGATCACAGATTTCCGTCCTTTTGGTCCTATCTCTACTGGTTTAGCTTTAAAATCGATTTTATATTCCTTTATCGATTTTAATGCTTTTAATATAAAAATCGGTGATTTGAAGAAAATATAAATAATCACAGATTTTCGTTCCTTTTGCTCTATCTCTACTGGTTTAGCTTTATAATCGACTTTTATGTTTTTCATATAAAAATCGATGTTTTGGTTTAGTTTTAAAATCAACTTCCATATTTTTGATATAAAAATCGATGTGTTGAAGAAAATATGTGTGATCACAGGTTTTCGTCCTTTTGGCTCTATCTCTACTATTTTAGCTTTAAAATCTACTTTTATGTTTTTTATATAAAAATCGATGTTTTGAAGAAAATATGAGTGATCACAGGATTTCGTCCTTTTGACTCTACCTCTGCTGGTTTAACTTTAAAATCGATTTCCATATTTTAGATATAAAAATAGATGTTTTAGCTTTAAAATCTACTTTTATGCTTTTCATATAAAAATCGATGTTTTGAAGAAAGTATGAGTGATCACAGATTTTCGTCCTTTTGGCCCTATCTCTACTGGTTTCGTTTTAAAATCGGTTATGTTTTTCATATAAAAATCGGTGATTTGAAGAAAATATGGATAACCACAGATTTTCGTCCTTTTGGTTCTAAATGAAATCGAATCAGATCAAATCGATGATTTGAAGTAAATATGAGCGATGTTGTTTCAGAAGAAAAAAATTTAATATTTAAAATATATATGCCTATATATATATATATATATATATATATATATATATATATATTAAAAGTTTTTTCTTCTGAAGCAATATCGATTTGTGGCAAAATCAATGGCAGTGTTATCTCACGTCATGGCGATGTTTATTGACCGCCACGATCATGTGATTTGCCACCGCTGGGATATTTATATATATGTATACAAATAAAAAAAAAAAAAGAATTTTAATATTTTTACCTATATTTTTCAAATTTTCTTAAATTCTTCATATGTATAGTTGTCAGCATATATATGCTGATGGAACATAGCGTCTAAACTAACATTTATATCATGACTGTAATACATTATTTGACCTTTTATTTATTTATTTTTTATCAGAATTGATCTCAAAAATTTTAATTTGAACTTGTTAAAAATAAATATATCTGTGAATCTGCGTCGATGGAACAATTTAAAAATTTAGCAAATCATTACTTGTTTAGTTTATTTAAAGGGGTGTCAGCCGAATCAATCGTTTCAAATAACATTAACTTGTCTTGCATCGAGATGATTGACTAGAATTATAAATTTTTTTTGTATCAATGCCTTGAAACTAAAATTAAAATAGTTATAAAAAGTTACTTAAAATACTAAAATATTATATTTTTATGCCCACGACTGCACGTAGATATTAATAGTTTATAAAAAAAGTAACAAAATGGGTAACAATGCGGAACTAACCCTTTTAGTTTAGTATTTAGTATTTTATTAAGCCAAAAGGGTACAGGAACTAATGACAATTATATATGTATACTCTTTCCACTGCTACAAGTACTAACACTACAGCTTTGACGTTTACAACATCTAGCCACAAGTACAAAAGTTTCTGTAACAAGACTACGCCAACGACAATGATGAAGAAGTTAAAAAGTACGAGTCAGCGTTTAGTTAAACAGCTAGAAGCAGCTACTAAAATTAAAGACAAAAACCAAGCATGACATCAGAAACAACGAAACAAATAATTGAAAACGAATCAAAGTACTAAACAACCAAACCCAATCCATTTAATCCAAAAGAGCGAAGCAAACGCCTGCCAACGAACCAACTAACTTAAGTGGGTACTTTAATACCAAAGCTTTATCTTTTTATTTTACATTTTTCTTATGTGCCTCTTTACACATATACTGTGGTCGTTAGTATTGGGTTAAGACATTATGGGTGGTAATTGGCGTTGACTTGTTTTCTTGAGGTAGTTTTGCTTCGTTCACTCACTCGCCAACTATATATCGATTGGTACTTAAACATAGTTGCTACTTATAAGTAGATATAACACTCAGAGAAAAAACAAGGTTACAACATTATCACTACAACAATATTATGTTCTAATTGTTAATTTTCTTGAATTTGAATAACTCTAAAAATGATATGTTTTTAGATATTTTTACCACAAACAAAATTTTATTAATATGAAAAACTTCATTACCTCTACAACCATTAAATATTTATAGTCCTTTCCTTTTCCAAATAATATGTAATTTTTTTTTTTTTTGGCTAATGAACACCTCTACTATTTTCAATAAAAAAATTATAAAAATAATATTTTTAATAAGTTTTATTTTAATATATGATAAATTGGAATAATATGACAAAATGAAATAATAATACGATAAGATTGGATGACTATATGATAAAAGGGGATAATAATATGATACAATGAAATCATAATATGATAATTTGGTATAATATAATAAGCTTTAATAATAATATAATAACATCAAATCATAATCTGATAGAATGTGATAATAAGTAGTAAGTTTCTTCAATTATATGCAAAACTAGAATTATAAATTGAAAAACAAACCATAAAATCGGACACAATATGACAAAATGGAATTATAATAATTATTACTTATAATCATTGCTATTTTTCGCTGTGATTATATGTTCAAATTATAATATGTTGCTCTTAGATTATGTCACTACAACTATATTTTCTCTCTGCGTTTATGGTGTCGGAATTGAATAAGATTTTTGTTTCTTTCAAGTGTACTAAATCTCAGTCGATTTAACAGGTGGTATGGCTCACGAGTTGTTATAATTCAATGAAGAAATGTTAGGACTCGTATTGTCAGTAGGTTTTCAATCAGTACCCCATGTATTTTCTTGGAGTAAGATGCGATACTATGGTAGTTACCAATTGCGTCAATTTTTCGGAGTCCAAAAACGTATCCTGCAATGTTGTTATAGGTAGAATTTAGCTTTGATTTACTTGTTGTATCACTACTTGCAAAAACCTCACAGCCATAAGTTAATGTTTTTTTCTTTTGCAATTATCAATCTTATTTTGATTGGTGTGCAATATTGTATGGACCATAGAGTTCTTAGCATCGAGTAAGTTTTATCACAAGCTTGTAGTACATGATCTGACAAGGTTAGAGTATCATTAAAAATTACACCAAATTTTTTTTTTTTGAAATTGTTAGCATTCAATTCGCTGATTATTGATTCATATGAGTCAATATTTTTTATGACCTTTTACGTATTGCTAAACATTTAGTTTTTGTGGGGTTTAAGCTTAGTCCGTTTATATTTGCCCATATCGATACTCGTTCTAAATTCTCATTTAGTTTTGCTACACATTCTTCAAAGTTTTTCTTTTTGTTACTAATATATAGCTGGACATTATCAGCGTACATTCTTATGTTACAGTAAAGTACGTGTTCAGGAAGATCATTTGCGCAAATTGAAAAAAGAAAATGTCCAAGAATGGATCCCTGGGGTACACTCCTGATAAATGGAAGAAAATGTGATGTTGTTGAGGCATTAATTTCGACATGTTTTGTTCGATTTTGAAGATATAAAAAATGCATAAATTTTTGAAATGTTTGAATCATTACCGTGTCAAAGGCATTTGAATGATCTAGTAATACCAGCAACACAGCACATCCATTATCAATTTCATGTCTAAATCCTAGGTTACATCAATTAAGGCAGTAATGCAACTATGTTTCGCTCGAAAACCAAATTGCTTATCAGCTAAAAATTAATTGCTTATCAGCCAAAAATTAATATTACATTTTAAGAAGTTCAGATGAATGTCATCAACACCAGTGGCGTTAGATTTTATGGACAGACAACTTTTGAGTATATCCAATTAACTTACGCATTCAAAGTTGAACATACTTTAAGGATGATTCTCCGCACAATGATTGATGTAGTATGTCAGTTTGAATCATCTGATTTTTAACGAAATTCCCATTTAATTTATTTCGACCTGTTCCAAAATGTTATACAACCAGTCTCATAGTAGGGTAGAAACGCCAAAAATGGCACTTAATTCAGGGAAAGGGTACAGCGCGCTATTTATAATTTTGTTGTAATAACTAGGTCATTAGTACATCAAATAATACTTTTTGAATTTATAAATACTGTTTTTAGACTAAACCATCAATAACCAACATTTCAGATAATCTGAGGGTCGCCGTTTTAATAATAACATAATGAAATTCGTCACATGAGCTTCTCTTGGGGCAGTAATAAAACATGTTAAAATTTGTTATAATCGAACCATTATTTCGCTGAGCTCTCATACAAAAATTTTCTCAGAAATACGTTAAATGCTTATAAATGTATTAAATATGTCTGTATTTTTATAAATTTCTTAACAGGTTAGTTTTGTGTAAGTAAAAATCATACCACTAAATTTCGTGAAGATCGATCCAAGAACCCCTTCTGAAATCACTGTCCCAGACATAATTCCTTTATAAATGTCCATAAAAAGAAAAAAATGAGCGCAAATAAAAATTATTTAAGTATTAGTCTTACAGGCAAATTTCATAAGGATCGATCCATAACTTAGTTTCCATATAAGAAGCTGTCACGTCAATGCCATTTCCAAATTATTTTGGCACATTTAAGTTTTTAAATAAGCAAAACTTGAACGACTGTAACTTTTGTTTTCAAATTTTTTCTTCAATTCTATATGGAAGTAAGAACTGCCCGTTTTTGGACCGATAAAAAAAAATATTATAATTAATTCTATAGCATTTACTTTAACAAAACATATGTAAATAAGTTTATAAATACCTATACTTAAAAACTTCATTGAAAAAAGGACTTTTTACGAAAAACTTGAAAAACCTAAATTTTGAGTTTTTACCATTGTGATTAAAAATTGAAAAAAATATATATGAAACGGACAGTAAGAAAATGTAAACATCTTTTTAACAGATAATGATGCTAATTTTCATTTAAACGTCATTTTTCTCAATGAAATTCCAATCTATTCTGGAAAATTCTTCAATTAAATTCACATAATTTATACGCCTTAAATTTGGAAACTCGATTGTGTTGTTAGAAGCATGGATTGGAACATCATAATTCATAAATATTAGATCATGTTTTGAGAAACACGATGCAAGTTATTAATTGGTCATACATCAAAACGTTTGCTTTATCAGATACGAAAAATAAATCTATGAACATTTTGCTTGTTGATGTTGAATGAGTAGGAGCGATAATATTTACAGGAGTAATATTAAATGAATTCATATTCAGAGTTAAGCTTGTATCAATTAACAGATTTGATTTGAAATCCCAGCCATGATGATATTTCTATAGAGTGGTTTTAGATCTTCGAGTAATTTATAGAAATGATTAAAATCAATATTATTCCTAGGCCCATAAACACTACCAATAAGAATTTTGCATCTGCCAATACATGATTCAAGAAATAAATACTCGACTTTTTTATTTACCATGATTTTGTCATCACTCTTATACTTAAATGTACAGGATATTCCTTTATCGACATACATAGATTGCCACTCCACCATATTTTCTGAACTATAATTTCTACACACAGAAAACAGATTCGTTCTCGCAACCGAATTTTTTACACGTTCTATCATAGAAATCGATTGCGACAACCAAATTATTCGGTGATAAGCCCCAATATATGAATAGTGCTAACTGAAAAAATAGGGATAATTTGATTGCTACAACTAAATTTTTCAAATGCAAATAAAAAGTAAAAAGTTTGTATTTGTATTTTTTTATTTCTTATCATTTATTTGTCCCTTAAAGTATTTAAATATCTATAAGGTAAATACATAGCCAACTACCGCATGAGAGAGTCATGCGATGATTTGATTTAATTAATTTTAGATTCGCCTTAAATTTTATTTTTTTTTTTTTTTTTCAAATAATTACTGTTGTAAGTCACCTTCATCATTTAATTCCACAACAGAATATTTACCGCTGAGTCTTCAAACTTACACGTTTGTTTTTCGAGAGAATTTATTTTTGTATCCATTTTTATTTATTTATTTTAATTTTATTTTTCTAAAATGTCAAAAGTAATTAAGCATATTTTTACTTGTTATTGTTACTAAAAATATTGAATTATTTTAAAATTAGTTCATATAATACACTTTTTCAGTTTCAATAATCAATATTTGGGGGTGAATGCGAATTATATAAAAAAGTTGATTATCTCTTCCGAATCTGATACATTTTTGGAATAACAGAACGAAATAATTACATCCACTATTTAAACTGTTAGAGGAACTGTGATTGGATTTAAGTTATATTTTTATATCCCTATCTATAAAAAATTTTAATATATATAAATGTAATTAATATTATTATTAATATTAATAATATTAATAAACGTAACCAATTTCCAATCAATATTTTTTCTGTGTGTATATAAGTTATAACCTTTGATCGAAACCGAAGAGTCAGTTATTGAATCGCAGAACCAAGTCTCAGAGACACAAATTATATTCACACCAGAGTCCTCGAAGAATAATCTAAATTTTTAAATTTTTCTTGTAAGGCTTTGCGCATTAATAGGCACATCTTTAAGCCATTTCTTCTTCTAACAAGAATTTTTACAATGCTTGTTGTTACGTCTTTAGAATTTGTTCTATTACCTGCAATAGAGTTCAAGTCTGATAATACAAAAATTGAAATAAATTAACTTAAATTTATAATATGAATTATTATTACATAAAAGCTTCTATTTAAGGAATAATTGATCAAATATTGAAATCAGTAAAGAATTAAATAATCTAAAGAAATAAGTTGTAGTAATCTACAGGTTGGTCTCATGAGAAATAGGTTAAATGTAATATATTTTGTATTTTTAAACGTTAAAACTTAGTTTTTAAAAGAATAATGATATTTCTTTGTACTTTTGTTTAAGTTTGTTCTCTTTTACGATTATTATATTTTTTAATATATTCGTGACATTGAATTAAGGAAAGTTTTAATTTATGTATATAAATAAACATATTTTTTATTAAGTCATCAAATGTAAATAATTTTCTATTTGACGTATAATTTGTACAAAATACATAAGAAATGACCTTTATAATTCAACAGATGTAATAGGAGCATATTTGCAAAAGAAGAGTATTCTTAAAGAGAACATTCTTCTGAACACGAGATATCATCTGAATGTAGAATAATTGAGTTAATTTTTTATTTTATTAATCACAGCTTGCAAATTTAATTTTGCGAGTACTTTTCAAGCAATAGGTCACTTTGCAGCTTTCATTTGGAAAATTCGATAAAATCGTATAACTTGTTCATTCACATAAGTCTAAGTTGAAATTATTTGTTTGCGCATGATTAACAATGACTGTGAGGCTTTCTGATTGCATTTCGATTCAAATTCTTGGTGTTATTTGAATTTACGTGCTGTTGGCAAAGAAATTTGTTTTCATAATTTACTGACTTATTACAAATATTTATTTCAAAGGTAAGTTTTTGGCATTCTTACTTTCGGCATTTTAATCTAAATAATAATGTAACATTTTTACCAAATTTCACTAAGTAAGGATTTTCATAAAAATCACACTAATTATTTTCAATTTAGGAAATTTTAATGAAAAATAACTTTTTATTACAACATCTGTTGGTAAAATGTTCGTTAACATTTTTTTAAAACCTTTTTTTTTTATAAAAAAGCGAATAATGAAAATTTTTAAAAATATGTAAATTAATATGCATTATTATGAAAAATATAACAAAATATGCATTTTTATTAATTATGAAAAAATAAGCAATAACATATCGATGCCATTATTGTGCGTAACATACATAATGGATTCAAATACAAAATCTATAATTGTAATTTAAACGAGAATTATAAAAAATGTCAAAATTTTATTTCAGAAAATTTAAAATACTTAATGTTATCACAACTTTCTTTTTATAAAAAATGTATGCCAAAAACAGCAAAAAGGTGAAAAATATTAATTTCAATACTGTCGATAATAACGCAACTGAATATATATGGAAATAGTTAATCAATGTGCGTAAATGTGAAAAAGGACGTAAATAGATTGGCAATACGCTACGAATTTGAAACATCCTTCACTACGATTATGAAAACGAAGTTGAATAATAAATAAATTAATTTGATTGAAAATAAAAATAGTGTACGTGGTTAAATTGTGCATTTAAACTGTAAATTTAGACACAAAATATTTTGTAAAACTATATATTGCATTCAATATTTAACAATATTCTGACATTTTCCCCAAACTTATTTTTTTTTTCGTATGCCGTTTGTTAAACCAGTTGTGAGCTTCCAAAGTCATAGTTTTTTTCAAACATTTTATTAAAGAAAAAATTACTAAAATATAATGTATCAACTTTAAATACAGAAAATATACACGTATGTATGTGGTAACATTTTTAGTTAATTTTCCCATGTATCATAAATTATCTATGTCTTAAAATACAGAATCATATATTTTTAATGTCCGTTTATTAATAAGACAACGACAAATGATGTAAAATTATTGAACATGCATTTTTACCAAATTATGGTATGAGTCAAGTTACCTACTTTCATACTTAATGCACAATTTGCAGGAAATTTATTAGAGTGCAGTATAATTAACTCGAGGACTGTTTGAAGTTATAGTATAATATTAATTATAGTTTTTATTAGGGAATCCAATCGATTAATTATTAATTAATTAAACTCATCTTTTTTTAATGTTCGTTATATAACAGCAAAAATAAATAAAAGCAATTTTTAGTGAAGTACTTTTTTATTACAATCAATAATTGTTCGTTTTCTTGTGCTTAACAAGTAATATAAACAGCATTCAAATATATTATTAAAAAGAGATTCAAATTAATTGTTCTTCTATAAAACGTTGAGTTTCGGTTTTTATTTTTGCAAATACTTGCTACTAAAACGAACTGTTTTAAACAAATTAAAAATAATGTTATGCATTTTTTTTATTAAAAATGTTGGTTTGTATAAAAATTAAAACTAATTTCCTTGCGCAATTTTGCATGAAATCGTAAATATGACTTCCTTCGCACTGAATAGATATAAAAATGGAAAACATCTTCCAATGACAAGCCTTTGTTAAATTCATTGGAAATGAACCGAATTAACGCTACTTCTGGATCACAAGTTCAGGATCTTATTGACTTCTTTGAATGTTTTTTTACCTATAACAAAAATGGCCCTGCTTTAAATTGAGTGCATTGTGTGAGAGTGTTGAGAAATAAAATATATATATACATATATTTTATTTCTCATGTCTCTTAGATAATTTTCTCAATTCAAAGCAGGGTTATTGTTGTTATTTCTTTACAAAAACAAACTGAACAAGTTGATTACGATAAATTAGAGTTTTTTCCAAAAAAAAAAAAAAAAATATATAAGAAAAGTCGCCGAGACGAAAATAACCGCTAAAAAATGCAAAAAAACAAAAATGAAATCTAAAGGAAAAAAATCGGTAAAAGGAAAAACCGCCAATATGAAAAAATCGCTAAAATGCAAAAAATGCTAAAAAAAACAATGTCAAACTAAAAAAAGCTTTTAATCGGAAAAATTTATTTTGTTTACACAAAACTTTTTTCTTTCAATACGATAGGTATAGCGGATCACTCCAAGTATAATATAGTACTTATTATTATGTATAGTATACATTACAAATATTACGTATATGTATGCATTTTTCATAAAAATTTTACAACAAGTGTCTTCAGTTAATTGTGAATAAAATCATTATTAGTTCATCAGTGTTCATTATATATGGTATTTAGTACAAATTTTCAAACTCTAAAAAGCCAATTCGATATAATAAAGGAATAACCTTTTCACTACTTCTGCAGCTTTTTTCGGCATTAACAACGTCCTTTGAATGATAATACTATACTAAATTCATTACTTTTTTTTTTATGGTATGTTTTTTATTCAGGATTTTTTATTTTTTTTAATAATTTATCTACTTATTGTATTTTTCCTTCAGAGAATTATCTAGCGATAACTGGATCATTATCTAAAAACTTATTTTTAACATAGAAAAATATAAAATTTGGCTGTGCTGAATTTTATACACCTTTCACCCGCGTTTAGATGTAATATATTCTAATGTTTATTTTTATATTTAATAATCATTTTTAGTATTTAGTAGCGTGGGTCGATCAACTTACCAACCGTTTTAAAAACAGATTTTTTTCGGTTAGAGTACTGTCGGTTTAGACTGGTTTTTTATGTTATTTTTATAAATGTTTCTAAAAAGTGTATTTAATTCAATTATAAATATTAAATTTTTATTTTAAATCCAACAATCTATTTCAATTTTTATATAATGAAATAGAATTAAAATTTTATATATAATAAATTTACTTCACAATTTATTTACTTTTTCAAAAACAAATGTGCAAATTATTTGTACTTGTAAGACATAATATATGCATCCTGTGCACTACAATATCATTTTAATATGAATAAACATATACAAATGTTACTTTTATACATACAATAACCCAGCGGTAAAATGAGGGAAGGATTAAAAAATTCTGTCGGATTTTTTTAGCAGGAATCAAGAAGTCATTCTTGAAGCCCTTACTATTAAAGGCAGGCTAGCATATAATAAAATAAATATAAAAAATAAATACCTCCATATGTAAGGTAAACACTCAAAAAGTATTTTCTGACGGACGTCCCTGATAACGACAGAATGATGATTTCAATGAAGAAGTACATTTTTGAAAGATGTTTTTCCCGGATTCAGATTTTGGTCATTTTGGTACAAAAAAGTGGGAGTTTTTCTAATTCTTTAACTTTAGGACAAGTTTGGCTATACTATGTTGAAACTTCAATACGTCATCTTTGTTCGTTTAAATTTCATTTCAATTTAAATATTAAAAACATTTTTAAAAATGCGCTTCAAATCCTGATTTCCATGGTCTGAAAACCTCTGAAAAATTTAATTTATTGTTACTAATTACGATTTTTCATGTTCTAACGTTTTCTATGGTACCAAACACTTTCACAACTTCATATTTTTGCTTGGTATCTTTGAACCCGTAAAAGTATGGAGAGTTATATATATATATATATATATATATATTTATATATATATATACAATTAAAGAAAATTAAAAAATAAAAAAACAA
The DNA here is from genome assembly GCA_932274085.1 of Protocalliphora azurea. Lineage (NCBI taxonomy): Eukaryota > Metazoa > Arthropoda > Insecta > Diptera > Calliphoridae > Protocalliphora > Protocalliphora azurea. The sequence goes on from OW026522.1 coordinate 157,474,408, forward strand.
TAAGTTTAAAAATTGGTATCTTTGAACCCGTAAAAGTATGGAGAGTTATGTATATATATATATATATATATATATATATTTATATATATACAATTAAAGAAAATTAAAAAATAAAAAAACAATAAGTTTAAAAGTATTCAATTATTCAAGAATTATCTTGAATAATTAAAATCATTATCTTGAATAATTAAAATAAGAATAAATAAGAATAAATAAATAAATGATATACATTTGATTTTGGAAATATGTATTTTTCATAATCAAATAATTCGAATTTAGACGATAATATTGTATTATGATGTTCGAATTTTTATCAAGTTGTTTGCATTTAAAAATTCAAACTTTATAATTTCACAAAATATTGGTCTAGCTTTTTTTAATATATAAGTCGCACTCTTTAAAAAAAACCTTTCCAAGTCTAACCAAAATTTTGCACGAACATTTTTTTTTTGAAATATAAAATTATTATTATTATTATTATTATTATTATTATTATTATTATTATTTTTTTGCGTTAATAAATTTAAATCTTAATAATCATTATTTTTTTATACATAGGCAATTTTATATGAATGAGTGTAAGCGTCAATGTACGTCTTAGATTTATTCATTCATTCAAAAAATTCAGAACAAAGTATAGAATTTTAGAAAAAAAATTCGTTTGTATGAAGCTTATAATTATAAGCATCAAAAGATTTTCAACGATTAACATGAATGTCATACTTTTATTTATTTCTTTTTTCCTCATTTACACAATGACTTTTAGAGACTCTTTTGAAAGTAGACTGTTTTATATTTGTTATACATATTTTCTTAAATTTGTTTCTTTTTTTATACTTTTGTAATTTCTCAAATAAAAGATAGAAATCTTTACTTTATTCTACCCCATTGTTATTTGTTGTTGATTTACACATTTATTTATTTTTTTTTTTAATATTTAAATTTTTTTATTACGTCTCCATACATGTGTTTGTATGTACAAGCATGAATAATGTAACAAACAAATATATCATGTACATAATTCATCACCCAGATACATAAGGATAGATTGAATAGCAAACAGACATTTCATTCATGAGTTGAATAGACTGAGAGGAGACAGTGCCCTACAATAAATGATTTGAAAAGCGGAAAGCAATATTTTAATATCATTAAAATTGCGTGTATGCTGGTGTTTTTGTAGAATATGTTAGTACAACTCAAAAAGGAATTCAAAGGTAGATTTAATTTTGTGTTCGGTCATATAATCTTTGAACACTCTAATGTTCTAATGACATGAATAGACTGAAAGTATACTGTATAGGAAAATTTTCAAAAGGTGAAGTCAATATTTCTGAAAAATATCGTTTTTAATAGGTACTGATTAAATGCCGCATAAAATTTACAACCGTTTCGAATATCAAAACTACTTTGTGTGTGTGTGTTTTTTTTTTTTAATTTTGGAATAGGCTCTGACAAATAAAAATTTTTAACAGCTTCCCAAATTTGTGTTCCTTTCTGACTTCAAACATTTTTATATTTTATTTTAAAGTAGCGCAGTTTTGATTCTATAAAAGATATTGACTTCAATCTTTTTGTATATGTACTAAGGTATCCAATCAATTAACCGTCATTTATTTACATCATGTTTCTAAATAACTACTTTAATAGATCAAATACTATAATTAGTATTATTTATACGTATGATTTGCATGTATTTCTAAGCCTATTCGGCTCTTTAATCGATTATTAACCGGTCAACTTTCAACCTCGAATAATTATTTGTCAAATTAACCGATTAATATGAAAATTTGGATACTCTAATATATACCTATATGTAGTAAATAATTACGTCATCTGGACAAGAAAAGGAAACTGTATAAACTATAAATATTTAAAAAGTAGGATCTTTTACTTTTACCCATAAAGTCCACATTTATTGCAAGTCCGGAAAAACACGCTTGCAACCTGTTAAGAACACATCATCTAAAATCACCTCCGTGAAGATACCTTTCAGAATAGTATAAAATTATTATATGTTCTTAAGGAAAATTTCATTTTAGAGAAAAAAAGCGCAGACATTTTCTCGGCCATAGAAAAAACAAAACGAAAATCATAATTTCTGCAATTTTTAAAAACGTTTATTACTGACAAAATCTGTCGAAAATGTTGGGCTATATTTAAAAAAAAAAAAACTGTACCAAGATTTTTCAAAATTGAGATGACTGAAATTTCAAATGCAAACACTCTAAAACTATAATCGGGAATTTTAGGAAGATATAAAAATTAGAAACAAAAAGCGGTTAAAGGTAAACGGCTAAAAAACTTTCTGTGTCAGGTATCCTACTTTGACTCCCTATAGCTCCGCTCCTCATAGGTCTGTGAGGCACTCCTTCCAAACTCTCTCCTGCTACGCCTATGTTAAATTCTATGTAAATGCAACTAGGCGATCAGATCAGTTTAATTCTGTAATGAAACATTGCATTAAATTACGTATTATAAAATTTTTTATAATTTTATTGTTAAAAATATATATTTTATAAAGAAATATAAAAGGACAGAACAACAAATTAGTTTTATTTTTCACAAGTCAAAAAGACATAGGTATGGTACAAAACACGAGATAGTTTTCATCTAAAATAATTTCAAAGAAATCTTAGATGTCGAATATTTTGCTTGATAACATTTATCAACACTCGTATGCAAATAATGTCAAAGTAAAAAATTTATTAAATGTTTAACGAAAAAATAGTCATATCAATAGAACTTTTAGTCAAATCTACACCATTTTTAGACAAATAAAAGATTTTACTTCAAATCAAAAAGAATTGGTTAAACATATGATTTAGTAAGTAAAATTAACGAAACACATAATTTTATTAAATTTAACATACCTAAAAGATGTGAATTTGAGTAAAATTTCTGTTGATTTTTATCAATTTTAAAATTAACATTTAACCAACCAAATTGAATAAAATTCTGCAATATGACTGACAAAAAGCATACAGGATTTATTTTAGTCAAATTGAATAAAATTCAGTTTGACCAAATATCTTCAAATTGACTAAAAGCATGCAAAATTGAACAAATTCGTTAATATAAATATTATACTATAAATAACGTGATCAAATATTATCTCGTTTTTTAAACTTCGATTCCGCTTAAAATATTCTCTCCCTTTGTATTAAAAATTCCAACTTTTTTAACTCTAACTCATTCAATTTCATTATTTACGTTTTCTATATAACTTACTTTTAAACATTTTTTAATTTTAAATAATTTGATTTTTTATCCTTTTAATTCTACACATTAATGAAATTAACATAAGACTCATTTACAGTTTAAGCTTACTTAAAAATTTTTTTATTATACCCTACAATACTAGTTCGTGCTAATTCTTGTATACCGTTCGGATCAGAATTGGCTAGACGGCTGGCTGTCTATCCATGTAAACCTTATGAACAAAGTACAGGTCGCAATTTTAAAGATATTTTGATAAAAATTTGGTACGATAAAACATCGAGTTATTTCACCTAGCCCACATACAAATATAGTTTCGGAATAAGGGTTTAACAGTCATAAATGCCTTAAATATATCAATATTTTAATAAAATTCGACACAATTAAGTTTTTTATAAGTAGAAATATTAGCGCCAAATTTGATAAAGATTGGTACATAATTAACTATAGCTCCCATATAAACAATATATTAAGTGCATGATATTTTACAAATCTAGAGATAAAAAAAAAAACAAAGTTTGATAGTTAGCAGAATCATCATCAAAGGTTACAACTGTAAAATGACAAGTTTGTGTACTAAATAAAATGGAAATGTGTTCATAATTCAAATTATAAATAAATATTGCAACAAAGAATTTTCATGAGAAAAAAATTGTCAAAAAGTTTTAACAAAAATAAAAATTAACTGATTAAAACTGATAAATTATACAAATCAATTGTGACTAAAACATTCAAAAACGCTATTTATAGAATTTTAACATTACACTCCTTTGAAAGCCAAATAAAAACATGCAAATAGCACTTTTTTTCCTAAAAAAATATTATATGTCTTGTAGTAGGAAACGATGCGTATTGGTGAGATGAATACGGAAGAAACTCTCCATACAAGTTATTGAAAATCCAAACTAATTGTTAGCCCAAAAAAAATTTTGATTATTTTCGCAAAAAATGTCTTTAGAATACATACAAATATATTTTTTGTGAAAGAAATTATGTCTTCAGAGAGATTAAAATCTTTATAAACATATTTTTAAGATTAAAATACTTAAATCTTAATCTTAAAAAAATACTAAGTATTTACGATTTGCAAAACATATCGAATTATTGTTAACAAAATGTAAAAGAAAGACCTCTTTTGGATCAAAACTTCTGCGAAAAAAAATGTATTAATTTTTTTTGTAATAAGCTCAAAATTACGAAAATTTCAATATCTATTTCTCGCCAAAATGTATCAGACTTCAGATTTTCAATAGGTGGTAGGAAACTTTAGATGAATTTAGAACATTTTTTAAATATTTTTCCGTGTTTAGCTGATCAATATGCATCGTATGGGAAAATTTTCTAAAATTTCCATGGGACACTCTGGGGTAATTTTTATAAACCGGTTAACCGAAAAATCGTTTCTTTTTTCTTCTTCTAATTTCGGGTTTTTACGAAATAGTTAATTTAAAATTAACCGTTTTTATAAACTTACTAAAAATGTTACTAAATTTTTTCCTTTTGTATTGTTTTTCCGAATTCAAAATAAGAGAAAATAATTTGCAAGAAGTAAAAACTCTTGCTGTTTGAGTTAATAAGTAATTAGATGATATAGTTATATGTTTGGAGTTCAATATATTTTAAAAATATAAATATATATGATAAAATCAGATAGGTACTCAAGCACTCCATTTACAAAAACATTGTGAAAGAATTTTTCAAAAGAAGAAAAGTAAAATTACACATTTCTGCACAGCATAAGATAAAAATAAGATTTTATAAAGGATACCAAAAAAAAAAAGAGGAAGTACTTCTAAAAAATAAAAAGTTCACCACTTCAAAAGTAAATCTAAATATGTGCAGAAATTGCACTTGTAAATTATTAATAATTCTTCTAAAAAGGTAAAAATAAATGTCTTTTTAACAGGAAAAAGGTTAATTATTTCTCACAATTTAACCAACTAAAAAGTATTTTTATTAATTACATATTTTTATAAAAATTATATAAAGATATCTTTAAGAAAAAAACTTCAAAAGCGCTGAATGTAAATCATAAAAAAAATATTCTTGCAACTCTGAGACTAATGATGTATATGCTGTACATGGTTCTAAAAAAATTTCAGACATTTTGTAATCCTGATTTTAACTGGAAATTAATATTTTAATGCATTTTTAACTAATATTTTTCTATACTTTTTAACTTTTGTTTTATTTTGTTAGAATTATATAATACAATAAATGATGATGATGATGATGATGAAATTATCCAAATGTTGATATTCTCTCTGAGTAATATTTTTGACATGTATCTAGGATTTTCGGGAATATTCTATGCACATGTGAAGTGGTAATTGTTTTTTGCAAATCCTTTTTTGTTTGATAGTACTTTTGAAGTTTGAATATATTAATATTATTTGATATACGGGATATGTTTAATATCACTTTCGTATATTATTCGTTCTGTGATTGATGGAAATCCAGATTCTATCAGCATATTTTTTGTGTTTATAGGAAGGAAAGCTCCTAAGGAACATTTAATTGGGGCGTGATATTGTGCGAACAGTAATCCTAAATTCGATTTTTGGCAATACCCGTAAATTGGAAGTCCCTAGTCAACTTTTGAGAGCAAAAGTGATTTGGTAATGTTAAAAAGAGTGTTTTGTGTGTATTCAACATTTCAATTATATTTAAATATTGGCAGAGATCTTTAAAGAGTTTTTTACAGAGATTTTTAAATTTTTTATTATTACTATTCCTTTTTTTTTGTCGAAAATGACACCTAGTATTTTGTCATTCTGTGACATGTTCAATCACAACTTTATTGTTGTCGAGACTAGGAGTGCTCATAGTTTTTTTTTGCAAATATGAAGAATTTTGCATTTATCCAGAGAGAGTTTAGCACCAGATTTTTCGACCATTCTTTAATACCATCAAGAAGACTTAAAAATGCCAAAGAAATACTGCATCATCTGCATATAATGGATGTTTAACAATTTTATATTTGGAGGCTATTTTGCTTATTTCGTTGAAGGCCAAGAGAAAGAGAACTACTGACAATGAGGAGCCCTAATGGTTTCCGTGGTGTAATGGAAATGTGTCTGATAGAGTTGTGTTAATGCGCACTCTGAATTTCTTTTTCTACTTTCCAATTTTTAAGTTCTTGAATAACTACATAGCTACCGATACAATCGAATGCCCTTTCGAACTCAATCGATAGAATCGATACATGATTTTTAGGCGATAAGGCATGACAAATGTAGTGGTTTATATAGACTAGAGCATTTTCATGGATTTCGACATTTTCACATACACAACATGAAAGTTAACGATGCTAAACAACTGAGGGCGAATGAAATACAAAAAAAATCATTTAGTATTGTTGGTCTAGCGTTCAATAAGGCAATTTCATGTCGCATGGAAAGAATTAATATTTTTTTATGCCAGATATAACAAATACGGCTGTCAAATTTTCTTCAGTCTCTGTCGCCAAATTGCTAATCAGAAATCGTAGAGTTTTAATTTCATTTGGTTTTTTAAAGAAAAAATTAAAAATTAATTTATAATTTTTATAATTAAATTATAATTTAAAATACATACATATATATATATATATATATATATATATATATATACGCATATACATATATCTTCTACATTTTCGGACAATATTAAACTTTATTGATATTCATTTAAAAAATTTATTATTCTGTCATTATATAATAACTAAAAGTAAGATGATTTGAAAAGCAAATCCTGTTCGTTGACCAAGGCAAAGCAAATACGTCCAAGAAAAACAATAATACGTAGTTGCCATGTTTGGCAAAAGATCTTTACAACATGTGCAAAGGAGGTGTTTATAAATGTCCTTGCATATATATATATATATATATATATAATATATATATAAATAGTTAATACTTGTATACTACTTTCTTAAATTTTCAATAACTTTTTTTAATTTCAATGTATCAATTACAATTAAACAATTAAGAAAGTAGTTGAAACCTAGAAATATAATAATAATATAAAAAAATTAAATACTTTTAAATATGTATATTTAATAAAATCTGTTTACTAATAAAAATTATCCTACGTTTTCTCAATGTTACATTTATTTTCTCATTTTTCTTCAATATTTATATAATTAGTAAAATTTTTAATATTTATTATTAATTATTTTGATCATAAATCATAATAATATTATAAATAATTTCTTTATATGACTGTTTTGCTTACGAAAATACTATCATTTACACAGTTATGAACGCACACACACACATACCTATGTTGTTCATATAAAAACATGCAAAGAAAACAAAATTTTCTTTTCCCTACTTATATTAACCCCAGGTCTACAACTGTGATTAACGCTGATATAATATGTGAGATAACGCCGGCAGAAGAGAGTAACCATTTTGTTTATATTTTGTTAAACCTTAAATAAGGGGTACACGTATTCTAATAAATCCTATAAGATATCATTATTTTCAATCAGTCACAGAGTAAAAATGTCCTTTTTATTTAAGAAATTCGCACTTTTTTAACACAATTTTTATACAAATGTTTTTAACATGTAAAACAAACTCTAAAAGGAAATAATTTTACAAAAAAAAAAAAACACATTGTTTTTCAGTAATGTCCAAAATACACATGCACACATACAAACAAACTTTCGTATATGTGTATTTTTTGACAGTTCATTTTATAAGATGGTTGTGTAGAGAAATCTCATCACAACAGTCTCATAATATATGTTATAATACTAATATTTGAATCTACACGTGAAATAATTCCCTCAGAGAGCAAATTTGACACTCTCTGACACAAAAATCTTACATGTTATGTTACGTCTAGACGGGCTGTAAGTGAGCGATCGCACTAAATTTGATAAAATTATTAATAAAACCACATGAAAAGATAATGATCTTTTTGATAAAATTATTCGAAAAAACAAGTAAAAAACATGTTGTGGCTCTAGTCTGATCATCTGAGGCCGTACACCAGGCATTTTTAATATTTTCGAAAAGGATCTTTCATGGGTCCTATGGTCACTAGTTGACTAATTATTATTATGGTGTAATTTGTATTTCTGTAAAACATATGTTATGTAATATTGTCGTAATTTTATCATTTATATGATATTTATTATGAACCTGATTATATTATTTAAATGATGGATATATGAATTTTTACTTATCCTTAGTTTGATGATTTGAAACTCAAAATATAATAAAATTGTGTAACTATTACATACATTTAAAACATCTTCTTCCTATTCTGAAGTTTATGTGTATGCAAGTAAAAATTACTTTTATTTAGATGTTAGTAAAGCAATATTATGCAAAAAAACGCATTTTGAAAAAATCAGGTTTATACGCCCTTATACGAACAAGACGAATAAAATCGTTAATATTCTTAATATCTTTTTATGACGATGGAAAACAAATTAGCAAATATTTATAACATAAGTATTGTAAAGTATATTTTTGTGGGTGGATTTTTTCAATCTAAGATGAAGCTATTTATAAATTAAGGTCCTTCGTTTTGTTAGATGGGCAAATGCTGAAAATAGTCGATTGCTAGTAGGAAAACGTAATCGTTTTTCTCCATAAAAATGCCTATTTTAAAAACTTTAAAATTAGCCAAATAAGTACATTGTACCTTGTTTAAAATCGTCAAAAAAAAATATCATATCGCCAAATGGAGAATTTAGATGCCAAAAGCAATTAAAAATCACCACATCTGACAGCCCTGATATCAAACCCATTTGCAGCAAAGAGCGTTTTCAAATTTTCTCTTTGTGCCTGCCTATCTGAATTAGAGCGATGGATTAAAGCGTCTATTGCAGATTGTTTTTTTTTTTTTTTTTTTTTATTGCAAATTGGTTATTGTGAATAAGGTTATTTTTCCAGCATACCGCATTAGTCTGTTTGTTATGCAGGGTAGCAAAGAAATTGGTCTATAGCTACTGATTGCTTCTATAGGTTTATTGGGTTTTTGAAATGGTAGAATTATCACATTACGCCAGTTTTGAGGGTATATGCGAAAGTCAAACATGTTGTTGTAGAGAGATAATAGACGTTCTTTCAAGCAATGTAGCAGGTTGTTGATCATAAGATAGGGGATTTTGACTTGGCTTTAGATTTGTCTATATAACTATATCTATTTAGCTTTAGGATTTAAATGCAATAGAAATAAACCAAAATATTCGCAAAATTACTAAAATTATCGTTACGTACAATTTTATAATATTTATGAAAATAATTTTATTTTGTATGAAAAAAGTTTTGGAATAAATTTGTATGTTCAATTCATAAAGTTCATGCTAAAATACATTCCAGAAATGTAAGAGTGTTTTCTATGTATGTACTTTTAAATCAGAAGAAATAGAAATAAAATTAAAGTTAAAAAAAAAATATATATATATATATATATATATATATGTAGAAACATACAAATGCTTAATACCAAACAAAAAATGTATTTTATAAATTATGTTACAAATAACTATTAAAGGCTAAAAGCATGGATCGGCGCTCGTAAAATTTGCATTTTGTATTCGTATATATTCTGTACAACTCTCCCGCTATTGTTTATTGTATTGTACATGGAAAAAATTTTCAAATTTATAATTTAATATTGTGCATTTAAAAAAATTTTAAATTAATTTAATTTTAATTAATTTTACGTAATGAAAATTATAAATTTTCTTAAAAATATAATTAAAAATGCATCAACTTTATTAAATAACAATTTTCCCATATCTCATTGCACACTTCTTTCTGTGTGTTCGAAAAATAATGCAACATCACAATCTTACAGTTTGAAAGCTCAATCGAAACCAATTGATTTTCCTAATCTGTAAGAGCATGTAGGCGTAAAAAAACTGAAAGAGCATTTGCATGTGTTCACTATTTTGTGGGTCTATGCTTTAAATTTAAATTCGCTGCCATTAATAAAGAATCATTTTAATTATGTTGCGCTGGGTAAAGGCTTTAAGGCTGAGGGTGCATTTTTTAAAATGTTTTAACCGAAACTATTTTTATTAAGCTCATATTTACATATTTTAACGATTAACCGAAAAACCGTGTTTTTATGAATACTACTCTAGTGTGTATTTTTGTTGAAATTAAAAAAAGAAAAATAAGAAACAGAATGCCTAAGAAAAGAATTTGTGTACTGTTAATAGCGCATTTAACAAAATTTCTTCAATTTTAATAAAATTAACTAAATTCTTTATTCATGAAGAATTTTTATAAAATTTAACTAAACCTTTTTTATTTCATTGTACTAAATTTTAGTTTAAGTAAATTCGTTTATTTATTAATACATTTGATGAAATTTTTATAAATATCGTTTACATACATATATATTCAACAATGTCTAGTAAAAACTAAATAAATAATAAAATTATAAGACATCAAAACTGTAATTGTATTTATTAAATAATATCAATCTCAATATACTTCAATTTTACTTGCCTTTGGTCAATTTTAAGATATTTATTCAATTTTAATAAAATAAATTAGTTAATTTCTTACAATTTATATGTCTTTAATCAATTTAAATATTCATAGTCATTTTATTCTAATTGAATAAAATATATTAGCTAATTTTAAAATTGAAAAAATAGTTAAATTAACAGATAATTTATTCAAATTAACTTCCTTTAAGGATGTTAAATTTAATAAAATTGTGTGTTGTTTTACTTACGAAGAGTTACTGTCAACATAACTAAATTTTCGTTTATTTAACAGATTTTTCGTTATTTTTTCAAACGAAATTTTATTTGAATCAACATATTTTACAAAAAAAAAATATCTAACACAAATTTTTAGTTGATTTGAAAAAAAAAATTTGTTGAATTTTTTTTCGTTAAAATTTTAAAGAAAATGTTCAAATTCATTAAAAATTTCGGAATATATTTTCTACAATGCGTAATCTTGTTATGTTATAATTTTCATTAATCTATATACACTAGTATACAAAAATTGACTCCACAACTAGAAAATCGGCAAAAAAGCATCCACAAAATTTTAATCTAAGGTACGGCGAATTTGTAAAAGATATTGACCTAATTGTTTTTTAATTTGACTTTTGTGGTGTTGTCTATAAAACAGCATAGTTTTTTCGTAACTTTTTTGAAATTTGCTCAAAAAAATTCTTAAAAATTTAAATTGAAGTTTTGAAACAGTCTTAATAAAATCAACGTATTTTTTAAAAGCATAATTATATTGTCCTACAGTAAATAAGCTTCGACTTATTTTTCAATAATTATAGTTAAAATTTGACTAAAATTGCACCTTACTTCAACATTTCGAAAACATGTTAATGATCGGAGGAATTTCTAATTATTTTAACATTTTCTAACCGATTTTAACTCTTGATAGGTAATTATGTCTCCATTACGATTCCTGTATATTAAACTTCAAAAAAATTTGATTTTAGCAAAAAAAAATAACACTGAAGAAGTCAAAATTTCCCCACATAAATGCACAATACAAACTTAGAGGTAGCGAAGTTCGATCGCTCTAATATTTTGCACATTACATTTTTACATCAAAAAGAAGAATCCTAGGGGGAGTTGCGGTCGAAATTTTAAAGTCGGTTTTCTTAGGAGTAGTCTAATATACATGCACATTAGAGTGTTCGGAGGAATCACTTTTTTGAGATTTCGATATAGGAAGACCCCTCAAACGATGCGTATTAATGAGCTGAATACGGCGAAAATATTTTAAAAATTTTTAGAATTCATCCTCAGTTCCCTACCAGCCATTTTTTTTTTTTTTTTTTGCTAACAATTTAAACATAATTTATTTACAATAAGATAAAACAATTCAAGAAATTTAATAATTTCATTTTATACGTTATATATAAAAGCTTAATGTTCTAAAATCAACGGAACAGGCAGTATAATAAATAATTATTTTCATAATTTTATTTGTATTGTATTTATTTTATTTTACAGTTTTATTTGTCTTCATTAAAAACTAGATGAAAATGGTTTTTGATTTGTATGGAAAAACTAAAGAAATTCTTGTAGTTCTTCAATCAAAAAATGGATAAAGACAAAACTACTAGTTTTTCTTTGGTGTAAACATAGTATAAAATAAATTTATTTAAAAAATTTTTTTTACAAAATCAAATTTGAAAAATATCCCATAAGGTATTAAAAAAATTATTATCAAATTTTTTTAAATATTCTCTAAAAGGGTTAAACATGCTCAAAAAAAATAACAAAATATGCTATAAATATGCACTTAAAATCACTAAATGCAAAAATATGCCGTTAAGGATAAAATATGCACTTACAAATTGATCCCAAAGTGTTTTAGTTGTTCTAAAACGGATAAATATTTTATTGATGACTTCATTCAACCTTCAGGATAAAAACATGCAATTGCATATCCATGATTTTCCTGATTATAACAAAATAAATACTTTGTTCCCATAGCTAATGTTCGAAGTTGTGTTTGTGCTGAAATAAGCTAAAAGTGCAATTTTTCATGAGATATTAAAATTCGAAGTAGCGTAGTTTTAGTTCTATAAACGATATTAACTTCAGTCCTTTTGTATGTAATTAAGAATTATGTCAGCTTAACAATATAATTTATTTGAAAAAAAAATGAGCTTGTACTTTTTTCGAAATTTTTTTGAAAATAAAGTCAAATTTTTGTAAAAAAATAGGTTTTTGGAGAAGCTATAAATGTTTAATCCGTGATAAAATTTTTTTAGTTAAGATATCACAACGAAATTTTCGGTAGTTGTAGTCCTTACCACATGCAGGGAAAAAATATAGTTGTAGTGACCATAATCTGAGAACAACATATTATGATACTAACATAAGTCATAGCGAAATATAATGTAAGTAATAATTATTGTGATTCCATTTTGTCATATTGTGTCCGATTTTATAGTTTATTTTTTCATGTTATGATTCTAGTTTTACATATATTTGAACAATCTTACTACGTTTTGTAACACTACTATGCCATCTTTCACATTATTGTTCCATTTTAATTATTATCACATATTATCATAAAGTTACCTAATTTTATCATATTAATTTTTCATTTTGTCATACTATTATTCCATCTTGAAATAAAACATATTAATAAAAAATTATTTTATAAATTTTTTATTAAAAATAATAGAGAAGTGTTCATTAGTTCAAAAATATTTACGTATTATTTGTTCATTAATTATATTCATTTGTATGTTAACTAAACCTTTTAATGGTATTTAATAAATATCTTTATTTGAATCACTTGAATCACACCCAGTATAACCAAACCTTCTCTATTTATATTTATTCACATATAAACTAAATGAGAATTATAATTAAGTTGGAAAACAAACATTAAAATCAAAATATATTTAAAAACAAACAAGTCATGAATTTTTCCACTAAGCTTGCGAAAAAGATAATTAATATATTTATTTGAAATATTTTATTATCATGAGAATAATAATATTAAAACAGAATATGGTTTAATGGTTGCAGAAGTAATGATATTTTCATATTAATCAAATTTTGTTTCCGGTAAAAATATTTAAAAACATATAATTTTTGTGCTCAACCATATTAAAATTTTTATTCAATATAAACATTAAATGACAAAATTTAAACAAAAAATTTATTATCACTGGAACTCAAAGTTATTAAAATTCAAGAAAATTAATAATGAGAACGTAATATTGTTGTAGTGATAATGGTGTAATCATGTTTACGTCAATTTCGTGAGAACTCGTGATTCGTAATAAATGGTTTTTAATTTTGAGATCATTACATGTTCTGGAATAAAATTTTATTTTAGATAAAAAATAGTGTAGACACTTCTTCGGTCAAAAAAACAAAAATAATCATAATTTTTACAATTTTCAATTTCATACTTTTAGACACGGAAAAGATACCGTCTTCAAGTTTCTTTTATTCGATAAAAAAAATTTTTAACGAACTTGAAAAAAATTACCAAATCGGATGAAAATATTGAGCTATATACATAGCCCAAAACCGGACCAAGAAACGAATATTCTTCCTTATGATTCTTATTCAATACTTTTGATTCTTATTCAATATCTATACTATTTTATAGATAAAACATATCGAGAGTGTTCATCATTTGTTGCGGTACATAATTTAATTTATTTTATTAATTCTAATTATTAGCAGCCAAAAATGTAAGAAATATATATATATATATATATATATATATATATATATATATATATATATATATATATATATATATATATATATATATATATATATATATATATATATTATCTCTAAGTACATTTAAAATTACTACTTCGATGCCAAACTCAATTATGCAATGATGTTTTGTATAAAACGAATACAATAAAAAACAATACCAACAACAGTCAGAAGGCCAACCGAACATCACCCACTGCAGTAGAATTAAAATAATTGTTTAGATGCTTATGTATGTATGTACTAAACGTAAAAAATAATAGTTATTTAGATATAAGAATAAGGTAGTATCTAGAGTATCCAAAAAAAAGAACGACCGGTTTTCGGTTTAACCGAAAAATCTCGGTTGAAAAAACCTGTTAACCAGTTTTCAGTCATTAAATTTTTTTTTAGGAAGTAAATATTATTTTTTTGTAATTTTTTTAAAGAAAAATTTAAATTTATACGTGCATACAAGTATTACTCTGCAAAAATAATAAATTTTGATGTGCATAATATCAAAAATTTAAGTTTTCTATTCGCGTTATAACTTTAGAGAAATTATTATTATTATTTTTTTTATTTTATTTGAAATTGTTCTTATTTATTTGATTTATCTTATGCTATGTTCACATATAGAGGTTTTTTGAAAAAGGAGTCGTTTTCTCAAAGAAAACACAAACAAATTGATTTGTTTTTTCAAAACAAATCAATCTCGATTCAAGTTGTTTAATTATTTAACTCACAAAAAACATACTAAATTTCCACACAAGGAAGAAATTTTTAATATTTTTAGTACATAGAAATTTGTTAGAAAAATAATTTGTAAAAATTGTCAAACAGTTTAAAAACAAAAAATTAAAAATTATGAATGAAATTTATATGTGTTCAAAAATTGTATATATTTAAAAATTTTAATTTTTTTTATTTTTTTTTTTTTTAATTAAAAAGTGTTTGTGTGTGAAATTTTTATTTAAATTTGTGAAAATATTTTGGCAAACGAAAAACAGGTCAAAAGGAAAAACACAATAAAATGACATGTGAACAGTGATGTTTAAACTCACTGTGCTTTTCAGAAAACAAGTCAAAAAAGAATGTGTGTGAACAAATTATTATTTAGTAAACTTTCTTTAATATTTTATTGCTAATCCTGGTATTTAAAAATATATCTTTGGAAAATAAAATATATTTTGTGATTGAAATACTTATAAGTGAGCGAGAAAAAACTAGTGCATAAAATTCCAGTAATAGAATTTTATGCCAATAGAACTTTGAAACGGTATGTTTTTTATGAAAGAAAGTTTTAAAATTTAAATAAGTTCTTATTTGTTTTAATATACAACTTTTACTGTGTATTTGGGAACTTTTTTGCTGCAATGTGTGTACTTCTAAGCTTATTCATCAAATATTTGAAGAATACGGCCCAATACATTTTAACTGATCGGAGTTTGAGGAAATTCGCTTTTTAAACTTCGACCCCGCTTAAAATAATTTTCCCGTTTTTTCTTAACAAATCGCGCTATTTTAACTCTAGCCATTTCTTAACCGATTTTCTAAATAATGCCTTCTATAACATTCTTACTAGGGATGTGCGATTAATCCATTAATCGAGTATTCTGTATAATTAAATTTCAGATTAATTATTCAATTAGTTCAATAATTTGAATAATCATATTCAGATGTCAATTATTCAAAACACACGCAGAGAAAAAGTATAGTTGTAATGATCATAATCTAAGGGCAACATATTATGATTGGAACATACGACCACAGCGAAAATATTTTTTAGTGTAAATAAATATAGTTTGGATTTTTCTCCACTGGAAACTTTACATACTAATGAAATTGATATAAACCGCGTTTACAAGGAAAGCTTTCTAGAAAAGTTGATAATTTTGTATATACCGTTTATGAAAGTTAAAAGTTTGAAATCTTATGTAACGATAATAATCTTCCCTACTGACTGTTTACTATTAAATATGTTTTGCGTTTACTTTTTGGAGACTTTGATGTGGTAATTTTTCTCAAACTATGCGTATTGATTGAGGAATTCTAATTCATCTTCAATTTCCGGTATAGTAAAATTTTTTACAAAAAGTTTGGAGTTTTTTTACGAATCAAATGTCTTCGCTATATTTTTAAATTTAGTCCAACTTATCAGTAGCATTTCATTTCAAATTTAGAAAATACCATTTTTTTTTTCTTTCGAGTATTTATTTCTTTGAATGCTTAAGAATTATTTAAGAACAACTTTTGAAATCAAATTGACAAAGAAACACTTTTTGTGAATCTCAATTTGAATTCAAACTTGAAAAAAACTATGAAATTTTTTAACATATTTTGAAAAAGACGTTAAAAGTATCATATTTCAAACGTTTGAATTTGCTCCAAAATTTTGATATGTCGTTCTAAATTTGTAACGTCTCAAATGGGTCATGAAGCAAGAGCTTATAAAAACAGATGATTTAGCATTGAGATATAAAAAGAAAATCCCTCCTTTTACAAAACTTTTCAAAATTCCGCTTTTTAATCGTTCAGGACCCGCTTTTTGCCAAAACAAAAAACTCTCATGATTAATAATGAATAGATCTAATTTTTAATGCATATACATACAAGAAACGTTATAAAACAAAGAATCTTTATATAAAATGCTGTTCAAAAACCGGTTAAACTCCTTTAAACCCGGTTTAAAAAAAACCTAAAATTAGAAAAAAAAAACCCGAAACCGACAGCGTTTGTAAAGAACCGATTAACCAGTTTTCGGTTTCGGTTTTGAATACTCCAGTAGTATTTTACATTTTCGATTTCAAAAAAAAAAAAAAATCGACTACATAATTAGAAGAAAAAGCAATTTCGTATCAGTTTATATTTAAATATATTCTGCACAACAAAATTTACACGTTTATATAAAGTAAAATAAACTTTATCTTATAATTAAATTAAAATAAAAAGAATGTTATAATCGGTCAAGCCCGACCATATGATACCCTAAACCATTATAAAATATTATCTTGATACTAACATTAGTATGGGATGTTTACTATGTTTTATATACAAATTTATTATAAAATCTTTAGAAAATATTAAAATAATTATAACAACATCAAAAAATAGACGTTTTTAAACAAGAAATATTTTCTTTTTCTGGTCGTATTTTTAATTTCACTTTTTCGCTACTGGCAACACTGATTCCTATAACGTATTTAAAAAAAGGCAATTAATTTTTAGACTAGTATGATGTTCAATTTGAAATTACTAACAGTACAGAAATTTACATAAAAATTCTTGAAGTAAAAAAAGAGATCATATAAATATTAAAACTTTCCATATTGAATAATGGGAGGCAAAATGTAGATCGAAGTTGTATGTACATATCTTACTTACACCTATGTTTATTTTGTTAAAGAATTATATGTTGATAATTTACTTCCCTACAAAAAAATTCTTCGAGTACTCGGATTTGTAATCGATCTTGTGCATCTTACTTTTACTTTTAGTGTATTCAAAAAACCAACATTTTCAGAAAACCTTGTTTCGAGTTATTCGAAAATAGCCTTTTTTAAAAAAAACCGATTTCGAATACGGTTTTATGTAAAAAAACGGTTAACCGGTTTTTATTAAAAAAAACAAATACTATTATTATTATTATTATTATTATTATTATTATTATTATTATTATTGTTATTATTATTAAACAGCAAAAACTATGCTTTCCTGGTAAGCTACCAGGTACAATTTGAAACAAATATAAAATACTTATTTTTTACCTGAATAACTAATTATTTTTGTTCGAATTGTCCACAAATTCATGTAGTTATTTTTAGACTCTAGGGGTACTCAAAAATAGGTTACCTAAACGAATATAAAAATTAAAAAAACAAAAAAAATTTTGCCGTTAGTGAGATTTGAACTTGGACACAAATTAACCATTCCTTTATAATGATTAACACACATTTAATTTTCTAAGTGACAAAAACTTTTTTAATATAAATATATGTTTTTATACATTTTGTTTTAAAAAACTAACAGCATCAGATTGGGGTTGAACCAACAATCTTCTGGTTGTTAATCCAGCGCTCAAGCCAGCTCATCCACATGATTGCAATATTATTGTGCTGTTATACTATTGAGTATTTATTCCTGTAATACAAAGTAAGCCTCATTACCAAGAAACTACTTTACTAAGTTGTTGCCATTACCAAAAACCAATAAGTTTTTGCTAAGTATTTACTAAAGAAAGTACACTTATAATACATGTCATGTCATGTAATGACAAGTAAAATGAAAATAAAAATTCATATCGCTCTTCTGCAGCTAAAGGATAATGCTCAAATTTTGTATTTTTTAAATTGAATTCTGATAATGTTTCTTCTGATCCACCTCTACCTAAGTACCTACTTATTGAAGTTCTCCGATAAAACTGAAGTTTAATTCTTGCTTAGATTCTGTTAATAAAAATTAGTTTAAATCTATGAAAAATATACAAATCTCAGTTCCCGTAACGTCCGGTGCTACTCAAATCTCAAATTAGAAATTAAAAAAAACTAGTCTTAAAGCTTTATTAGTTCATAATAAAAATTACAAATACTTTCAATAATTAAGGGCTCGATTCATTACCGAAAGCGAATTGTTTAAAAATAAACTGTGTATGTGAACTACTTAAAAAAAATAAAATCTTCATAAAAATTTTATTTTTATACAATTTGATACTTTTAATGCATAAGACTATAAATAAGGTTTAATTAGCAAATATTAAAAATGCGAATTGAAGAGAAAAAGTCACCAATTACCAAAATAATTCATTCAAGTAAAATTTTTTTAAATTTTCACCCCTCACCAAAATGATAACATCAATTACTAATAACATTAAAAAATGAAAACCCGAAAATCTTTACAATTAAAAAAATTATTAAATCAATTAAGTACATAATTGAATAAATTAAAAATATAAATGAAAAAAATCTTACTTGAATTTTATTTTTACTATTTATTTTATTTTATTTTTGCTTGAATTCATTATATGCCGTTTATACCAAAACAAAAACAAGTTTGTCTTTGAAAAACTAAATTTCAAAAACCAAATCGTTTACGTACCTTGTTTTCTCTCCATGTGGTTTTTGTTGACGTATTTACTTCTTCATATTTTTTTATTTGGATAAAATTTAATTTAATTTTATTGTTAAAACTGTTTTTAACAATATTTTAAAAATTATTTACACGAAAAAAAAAAATTATAAAACAAATAAAGTTATTCAACAAATTTGACAATTTTCTGTTTTTCATCATATACAAAAGCTGCATTTCCTGAAAAAAACTATTATTTGGTTTTTAATAAAAAACCAGATGAAAATGGTTTTTGATTTGTATAGAAAAACTAAAGAAATTTAAGTAGTTTTTCAATCAAAAACCGAATGAAGCCAAAAGCTACTAGTTTTTGTTTGGTGTAAATGGCATATTAATTAAATTTTGATACTCTATTTGTATTGCTTACGAACTAGTTTAGTTGTATAGAAAAATATTGAATGGAATTCACAAGAGAATTTAAAATATTTTTAATTTCTATTTTAACTTACATGTTAGCGTATAAAATTATAATTGCTGTATTTTGTTAAGATACACAAATTATGAAAGAAGTAGGACATACATAATCTGTCACAAAACAAGTGCATCGATTTGTGTGTCATTTTAAGATGACCATACCCTTGGTTAAAGTAAGCTAGGTTGTGTGTATATTTCGAAGTAATTAAAATTAATAAATAATTTAGTAGTAATTTAGTAGTAAGGCTTCATCTTATTTTGTTTCCATTATTCGAATAATTCGAATAATTTTAAATACGTGATGGAATAATTCAAACAAACTGAAATACCTTATTCAAATAATTCGAACAATAAAAAAATCGAATAATTTGAATACCCTATTATCCTACTGTTGTTGTTTTTTGTATAAGAAATCAGTTGACAACAGCAGTATTATAATGATTATTCACTGTTGTTGTTTTCTATATACACAGTCAGTTTGTTTGAATATACCTACAAAAATATATAAATTTATGTATGCTTACAAGTTGTTGTTGTTGTTTTTTTTTTTTTTTTTTTTTTTTTTTTTTTTGAGCAAACATTGCTTATGAAACAAATGTATTATTATGTATTATTATTATTTATTTTTTAGTATAAATATGAAAATACTAAAGCATCTTTTATTTCTTGGTAAAGTGGTGAAGGGTACAAAAGATTATGCACAGCCGAATATAGCACTCTAACTTATGTGTCATCAAAATTGATAAACAAATCTTGGTTTTACTTACAACTATGTAAAGACACCTACATATATAGAAAAATGTGACGTATACTTAACATTACGTATACGTTCGCAATTTGATATAGGTGTCTACAGTAATTTTTTTCAAATTAAGGTCATCTTCGTGTGCATATTTCATGTAGTAATGGGTAAAAGCATAATAAAATTGAATATTCGACTACTGATGTTAATAAGGAAAAATCTGAATAAAAGTATTACGAAAATCTATTAAAACATAGATAATTCTTCATTTATGGTTTACAATTTGTCTTCTTGTATCATAAATGACACAAAAAGTTAAAATCCGTCCACAAGAACAAAACAATATATTAAACTGCGAATTAAAAACAAAAAAATAGAGTATTCACAAATTTTGCAGAGAAAATGCTCTCCAAATGGTTATTGGTTGAAAAGTTTTACAAGTAGTGCGGTTTTAAAAAGGAGTGTAAGTGCTTGAAATAACTTATCGTAACTCGGTAACAATAAGCCGAGTTCAATCTAAAAATGAGACCATATATCAATATAGATAGTATTAGTTATATATTACTAGATTAGCCTGGTGTGCTTCGCTAACCCTTTTGATACGATAACTAATATTTACTTTGTATGGGGAATAAATACTATACCTCTCGACCTACCCTCCTTATTCGTAATAAGATATAAAAATTATTTGAAAAAAATTTTAAGGCTTTCCCTGCATTACTCCCAAAGAGAAAATTAATATAAAAAATAAATAATATTTTAATTTAAGTAACGTAATGTGATAAGAAAGTGGTCCCCACAAAATTTGAGCACACTCACTATTGCAGCTCTTTAAATATGCGATAATTAATAATTACATTGTATGGGGACAAACACTTCGCCGGGTCATACCCACTATATTTTCATTTCAACTAAGCAGTTTAATAGAGGACTTATTCCCATGAATTTTTAGAGCATTCACTATAATTGTTCTATAAACATGCGATAATAAATATTTGCTTTTCGATAAACAGTGTAGACAATTTTAAAATTTTTGTCAATTGTAATAGACACATGTCGACTAATACGTAATTAGCAAAAATGTTTTAAAATAAAACATTTCATTTTCAAAGAAAAACATTCAGATGTAATATACCAATCTTCTTTTCTTGACTTTAATGTATATATGTATGTGTACTTTTAATCGAATTTTTTTGAATTTCACAGTGGGCCAAAGTTGAACACCTCGGGAATAAAAGACATATCGGAGCTTTTAACTTTCACAAGTATGAACCGATTTTAAATGCATATTTTTACATTTCTTAATTCCACTTAGCAAAAGAAAGAAAAAACATTCTAACTGTACTAATTGATTTACTAGAAACGTTACAAACACAAAATAGTCATTCAAGATATTTTGGTGTTTCATTTATCTAAATTGTATAAACGATTATAGAGTTATGGTGAAATATATTCATTTAATTGTCGTATTTAAGGGAAAATATTAGATATACATACTCACATAAAAATCAAAATCTGATAGAAAAAACTGAATGCAGAAAATGAAAGCAAAAATTTTTGTTCTAATTCACAATAAAGCTACTGAAATATTATGTCCTATTAATCGCTTTATTTTCAAAAACTGTTCACGTACCAACAAAATTTGATTGGCAAAAAATTCGGTTATCACAACGAATCTGTTACTTCTGTGTGGCATACAATGGAGTCGATTGTAAAAAGGTATTAAATATGTATCTCCTTAATACTAGTTCGATCGAAGGAAGAACAGTTAGTTAAGTAGCATAAGTTTTCACGTGTTCGACATGACTGGTATTTATATGAACGAAATTTTTAAATTTTATTTATTTCTTCAGTAAATTTGAAGATATTTATTCACATTAACGGATTTTATACAATTAGCTAAATTAGTTCATTTGTACCAAATTTCATTAATTCAACATGCATTTCATCGTTTTAACTATTTCAGAAATATTGAAGAATTTTATTGAATTTGGCTAAAATATATTAGTTTATTTTAAAACTGACATACATCTTTATCAAATAAACAAAAATGCCATTTAAATTAATATACCCTAGGGACGTTTAATTGAATAAAATTATGTGTTTTTTTGCTTTCGACTAGTTACTAATGTTTTAACTAAACATTTTTTAACAAAATTTTACTGAACCCAACACTTTTTACGAAAACATATTTTTAACAAAATTAATTAGTTTAGTTGATTTAAAAAAATTTTTTCATTTGACTAAAAATGATGAAATTTAATAAAACTCAGTAGAGTTTTTATTATATATATATATATATATATATATATATATATATCGTCCATCAGAATACGCGAGAACTCGAAAACTATAACCAGTCTTAAGAAACGAATGAAATATTTTAATTTGGCGCTCCCAATTACATTAAAATTAGTTCTTATCTGCTCCGTTCCGAAAGTTGGTCAGATTTTGTTAACTTGTGTAATGTTTATAACGATAATCACATACATACTAATTTACTTTTAATGTCCGTCGATGATTCGCAGATGATCTATATAATCTGTGATTACATTTTTATTATGAATATTTTTATTATTTTATTGGAAATAATTTTCAAATTAGTTTTAGCGTTAGACATAACAGATGAAAAATTCTTACTTTTGACGTTCAAGAATTTTCGAAAAAATACCTTCAATTACCCCGGAACCTTCAAATCTGTGATTTTATACTTAATTTTTTCATAAAGTCTGAACCAAGGATTTAAAGATATATTTGTAATTCCAGAGATTGACAAGAGTAGATTATATAAGGATTGTAAATATGTGAAAATTTTGGAAAAAAGAGCATTAAATAAAGAAAAAAAGTTAGGGGTTTTTGGTATTTTTTAAACAAATATTTGCAAATTTATAGATATATAAAATTTTATATTACAATGAAAATCAGAATTCAAAAAATATTATTCAGAGCAATTTTTATTGATTTTTGATCTTTTCAAAGAAAATTGCATTGTTTTTTTTTACAGAGAAATAAGTCACCAATCACCAAAATAATTCATTCAATTAAAAATTCTTTAAAATTACACCTCTCACCAAAATGATTATTTCAATTACTAATAACTTTAAAAAATGACAAACAGAAACATTTATGCAATTAAAAAATTTATTAAATCAATCAAGTGGGTGATTGAATGAATTAAAAATTTAAATGAGAAAAAAGTCTTACTTTAATTTTATTTTTACTACTTCTTTTACTTTATTTTTGCTTGAATATATTAATTAAATTTTAATGTAAAATTAATATAATGTGTTAATTGAAAAATATAGCAATATTTTTTTCTGTGTATACAAAAATCTTAGTTATGCATAGAAATAGTTTTACGAAAACTAAGACTTTAATATTATATATCACATAAAAAAAAATGGCGGTAATTGTACTATCCAATTTTTTTCTCAAACCTACTAAATTTTAGTAAAATTAAAAAATGGTAATTTTATCATATAAATTTGACAGAAATGTAAAAATAAATACTTTTAAAAATATAAAATTTTTCATGAAGAAGTCTTTCTATGCAAGTTGATATGGATGCCATGGTGATGACATTCATTCCATTTTTGTTAATATTTGAAAATGTTTTAAATTGCGACAAATAGCTACGTTTATAACGAACACGGCTATAGTGAACTTTTTTATAACGGACACATTTTTATGGTCCCAAGAAGAATATTTCATACAAAAAAATTACGTTTATAATAAATTCACATAAATATTAATTTTAAATAAATAACATTGCACATTTTTAAATGTTTAAAAAATGTAAAAACTAACAGAAATAACTTTTATTCATTTCAATTTAAATGATTGTACAAATACACGAAAAGAAACACTGCATTCTAAAATCAAGTTTATTTTTCTCATATTTCGCAAAAATCGTACTTAAAAATTTAATTATGAATGAAATACTTAACTTAAGTATGAAACTTATACTTAAATCAAGTAATTGATTCTTTAAAAAGTCTTATATTTATCTGTGGCAGAATAAAAGCGGAATGAAATTTACTCTTTCTGCTTTCTGACTCTCTATTTGTCTATCGATTGTTTTCAAATTTCGTCATGCAAGTTTTATTTGTCTTTTATTGTTCATCATTTAAATAATTAGGCATTTTTTTCTTTTATATAATTATGTGACCAACAAACAAAATTAACTTCTACTGTATGACGACTTATGCTTGCTCCAACTCCTTAAAGTGTTTAATTGAGTAGTTAATTTTAATTATTTAAAAGGTACGAGTAAGTGCAAATAAAAAAATGGGGCATGTGGCACACATGAAGTATTTCGAAATTAACTACGATCACTATTTATTATTTATTTTTAACATAATTATAATTAAATAAATTAACAAATAATAACAAACTGTACTTAATATATAAACTTTTTTTATTAATATTTGTATTTATTTATTGTATCTTCTTTAAAATAGAACTAGCAATAAGTATTAAACTCTAAAATATATAATTTATCTTGTACAACCAGTGTCAGATGATAAACATATTTTCTTATGGATTTTATATACTGCTCAGGTCTGATGTTTATCTCTTTTCAAAGTATGTGGCCATTACTTCTTAATATATTACGATTAAGTGGATTTGGGCATTTTTAAGCTTTTTTTGTGTTTTTTTTTTTTTTTTTTTTTTTGTTACCAGATGTACGCCAAGATCTTTATGGGTATTTGAGTTTTTTGTACACCAGGGGCAAATGTAATTATTCTTAAATAATATTTTGGAGCCTTTGTATTTTTTAACATTAGAAGCACCATATTGACTTTGGAATTTAGTTTTAAAGCAACAGTTTACAGTCTAAAAGCTTAGAAATATTTCCAATGAGCCAATTAATCTCAAAAGCTTTCAACTTCACTTGGATTAATTTTGCATCAATGTGCGTTTTCCATGTAAGGTGTCGATCTAGATGCATACCAAGGTATTTAACCTCAGTTTGTTTAATTATAACCTGATTACTTATTAGAATTGGGCATATTGGACATGATTCTCTCTGCAATGTGAAAGTTATGTCTATACATTTATGACCGTTTACTTTTATTTTTCATTGCCTTAACCATGTTTCTAGATCAGATACATGATCTTGCAGGATTATAGAGGCTTCTTGAGGGCATTCATGTACACCTGAAATATATGTGTCGTCTGCAAATGTTGATGTATAGGTTCGACTATTTATTAAGTACAAAAAAGAACTCAGTATACAGTACAAAAAGAACTCAGTATACAGAGTACGCCTGCTGTTATAGGCTGGGGTGAACTATATAGCTGGGGTAAAGTCTCCTTCTTTAAGGATAAACTTCCGTTGAGTTAAAAAGCTTTCATGTAGCTTGTGTATATTTGTGAATATATTTATTCTTATTTTATATAACAAGTTTTCGTGCCACACCTTTTCAAAAGCTTGCGAAACATCGATGAAGAGAGTAGAAAAAATATCTTTACTTCAAAAGCCTTGAATATAACATTAACAAGTCAGTACGTTTATTCAATAGTGCTACGTTTTCTCCTAAAACCAAATTGATGATTCGGGATACAATCAAATCATTTCATTATCAGGTTCAACCCGTTCATTACCCAGCAAAGACTTTGCTTTCCTGGCAAGCTAGCAGGTATTATTGGAAACAAAAATAAACTACATACTTATTTTTCGCCAGAATAACTAGTTATTTTTATTCGAGTTGCCCACAAATTCATGCAGTTATTTTTAGACTCTAGGTGTACTCAAAAGTATGGACCAAACCGAAAAAAAAAATAAAAATAAAAAAAATCTCAGTACAGCATTTCGCTTAATTTTCTAAGTGACAAAAACTTTTTTTAGTATAAAATATCTTTTATTATTTTCAACGCTGTCCGGGGTAGTTCCAAAAGCATCTTGTTACTGATTTTATCAATACCAGAGGCTTTTTTGGAGTTTAAATCAACAATGTCCTTCTCGATCTCCCGAGTCTCAAAGCAAAGGAATTCAACTACATTAAAATATGGTACAACAGGTGGAAACTCTATTATGTCATCTGATAAATTTAGGGTAAACACGTTCTTTAGATGACTGATGAATATAATCCTCTTTTCACTATCATTTCTTACCCAGCCTCCATTTGTAATACGTAGAGGAGACCTGCTTAAAACCGATCATTTTAGGTCTTTTGTAGCTCGCTATAGTGGGTAATTCGAATGTAGGTTTTCCAAATATTTAGAAAATTATTCAGTTTTTCGATACTCTAGAAGCTTATTAAGATGTTTTTTGCATTCTCTTAGCTTCGATTTGAGCTGAGGGGATCTGTGGAGTTGCCACTGTCTTTGAACTGTTCCTTTTTCAGTCAAGAGCCCTTCGACATCAACAGAACAAATTCTATTATATCTGCTTCGAACATACTAGTACATATTATGTTCAGCAGCAAAGTTTTAAGCTTTTTTTCAACATTTTTGAGAGAGTGAGAGAGATCAATTTCTTCTGGTGTTCTCAGCGATATATTTTCTATGCAGTGATTGCTGATATATTTTCTATATTTCAACTAGTTAATTCTTGTTCTTGATATCACTAAATTACCAGTGGGGGATATAGTTTCTCGGTGGTTCAAAAATTGGGTCAATGATCTGAAGATAATTCTAATGACGATTCTACCTGAATTAGTTCTATTGAAAGATTTTTTATAAATGCAAAATCGATGGCATCCGGTATTTTATTTGGATCAGAAAACCAGTATGTAGGTTCTCCACTCGAAATCACATTCAACCCCATTTTAGAAATTATATCAAACAAAACACGACCCCGTAAACTCTAAATGTATGCTTACCATTATAATCGCCAGCTGCCACGAAAAAGGATCCTAATAATTTATAAAAAGTTTCATATTAATTTTCTGAAATTGAAAAACTAGGGGTGAGTATATCGATGAAATTACTAAGTTTCGATGAAAATCTTTAAGGCAAATTGTAGTAGATTAAAGATATTCTTCGCAAAAAACATATTTAATAAAATCGATTGCATCTTGAGCATTTCGTTCATCATATTGCACATTGAGTTTGTATAATTATTTATCATTTGCACGAGAATCTCTATTTTGGTTTCTAGCCGGGTGAAATTGAAAGCGGGGGTTTGCTCTTAAGGCTATATTTGGGGTGAGTTTCGATTTTTTTTCAGTCTCGATATAATCACTGCAAAATTGAAAAACGATTTTCAGTATTTGGCCTATCAGTTGCAATACCTAGACACTTTTGCCAAAGTATCTAATTTTGAGGACTTTGGGCTTCGTCCTGGTTTCAAAACCGTAACTTACCGTTTCATATCAACTTGAGTTTGGGGTTTAGTTTCATTATTTTTAGGTTATAGGGTCAATTAAACCAGTACTTACTGTAAATGCTGTTACTTTAGATGGAGAATTGTACAGCATGCCTTCAGGCTCAATTAAATCCTATTTATTAACAGCTGAACACAGACACATAGGCATTTTTGCCATTTTGACTAAAGGTCCAACCAGTAAACAAAAAATCATCGTACCGCAATCAGCTGATTCAACCTGCTTTAAGAAAATGTGTATAAGTAACTATTAACACAAAAATTCTAGGTAGCATATAGCAAAAATCTATAGAAAATATATTTTTACGTAGCTGCGTGAATTTTTGACAACCCTTTTTCTTTACAAAATAACCAAAAAACGGGGTTGCTCATACAATGAATATTCAAAAACATATGATACGTTTACTTTTATTGACTGTTTGTACTAAATGTTTCACGCTACTTTTCTTCATTCCATGTTCCGTCGCAAAGTTGACTGGTTGGGCATTAAGCCTTCGCTCACTGAAATTAACACTTGAGGCACTCATAAAAGAGTATTCTCAACTTTTTTCCGTCACTCGTGCTCATATTATTATATTTAAATAAAAACAAATATACAAAGAAATATAAATAAAGGTTTTTTTAATTAATCTGTAATTTTTTTTATTATTTATTATGCAGGCCTCTATAAGGAATTTTATTAATATTTTTCAATAAAATAATCGCGTCCATTATTCTTATAAGATTTATTAATTTTTAATCCATAAAAGTATAAAAACTGCTTTTATGGATTAATCTGAGATAATATTTTAAAACTCATTCTCAGTTCCCTATCAGCGATTAAAAGTCATGGCTCTATATTATTTTTTCCAACAAAAGTTTTGAGTTTTTCCTTATCAAAAATTGCTAAAAACAAAATAGAAATTATAAGAGGATTAAAATTAAATATTACGGAATTGCTATTTCTCCAAGAGGAAAGATCTTAAAACATGTCAATTACAAAACCTCGGTAATAAATGAGTACATTGAATTAGTATAAAAAATAAAATTAATCTCAATTTGCCACATATCGAATGTTAAATGAATGCAAAAAAACTATTCATCATTAGTTCATCAAAATCATTAATGCATAACTAAAAATCATAAATGTAGCCCATTTTTAAACGGCTTTAATTACAAATATTAGTATCGTCATGAAATACGTATATTTTGTTAACAAATAAAATTATTTGGTGTTTGAAGGATATAACGAACTATTTATAACTACCTAAAGTTGTCGGTCTCTTCGAGTTCATTATAACACGGTTCGACTGTATTCAAAATATACAAACTTTTGGCTTTCCATTGATATATATTTGACACAAATATCTTAAGGTAAAAGTGACAGTATTCCTAAAAATTTTCTGAAGTACATTTTTATATACCTTTATTACTTTAAGAGTTAAATTGAATTTTATGTTTGGTTTAATAGTTATATAATGAAAATTGATTTCATATAAGAAACCCTATGAATATGATAAAAATTTTACAAGTATATTTCCATATATGACAAAATAGTTCATGTCGATGATCTATAATCAAAAGCTTCTAACTCAGAATTTTATTAAACTGCGTTTTTGATGCTATTATACTCTCTATATAAAATTCGTAGTTTTCCCAATTTTATTGACGTTTTTGTATCCTAATATCTTAAATAATAAATATTTTATTTTTATTTTTTTTAGTGCAAAACCCTCTTCCTCTTTGAGTAATTATTTTATTTTTTGACAATTTAAATATAACATCTCCCCATTCTTACTAATTTATACATGCTGAATATGAATAGTTCTTCAAATATACAATAAGAAATATTCACTTTGTACGGCGGCTATTACCCTCTGTAATGCTACGCTACTTAGTTTCATATTAATTTGTGGAACTTGACAAGAAAATTATTCTCACAAAATCTCGAGAATTTCACTGTAATAGTTCCATAGATATGCCCTAATTAAGATTTGTCTTATATTAAGGCTAACACTTCCCCTTAGGCTATCCTCTCTATTTTCATATCATTTATGATTCTTGATAAGACACAACACACAATTTTAAAACTTTTATCATTATTATATTTATCCACTCAAAAAATAAATTGAGTAATCCGTACTTATATCAATACGGAGCGGTATCAAAAGTATGGTAAGTACGGATTTTCTTGAACCAAGTGCGAATTACTTGAATCAAGAATTGCGAAAAAAAATTTAATTTCAGCTCTATTTAAGCATATTTTGTGTTGAATTAATCTCAAATGTTTCTCGTTTTTAGACATTTTAGCTTAATTTGAACCTAAGTCCATATTTAAAGTGAGCATGGATAGCATTAATTTCAGAATAATCGGATCACAATTACTCCCAAAATCACACATCATTCAAGAAATATAGATCCTGAATCAATCCTAATTACGATGAATTTCTACTTAAATTAATCCATAAAGCGCTTGGTTTTAGAATTTTTATACTTTCTTTATATATAAACTTATATTGAAATATATGCATATATTTATGTTCTTATTAAATTTTCATTACTAAAACCTCACTAAACCGGCAGTTTTAGGTAGTTTTTGTACCTGAAGAACACCTTTCACTTCGGTTTCTTCTCTTACTTTTGGAAATGAAATAGTAACCCTAAAAAAAGTAATAAATAAAATATTATATTGTATTGCTTCGTGCATTTAATATAAAAAAAAAGTATATTGAATATTCACCTCATTCAAAACATGTTTTCTCTAAAATTGCCCTTCAAAAAATTTTCAACAGCATTTTCACAAATTTTACTTTTCAAAACATGCGGAAAAAGAAAAATTCCACCTTAGAATGACTTTTTTTAAGAGAACTGATTAATTGTTTAAGAAATTGTGTCTTGATTTAAGTACAATTCCTACTTACATGAAAGAAGATTTAATTTTTAGCTAGACATTATTTTTTTTATCACAAACTTCAATAATTATTTTTTGAATTAAATAATTTTTCTTTATTAATTTTATTATTATTATTTTTTATTTTAATAACTTAAACTAAATAACTTAATTTTCTAATATGTAAAAGTTTAAAATATAAAACAAGCATAAACACTACACATACCCTACAAATACATAAAAAAAAACTTACTTATTATATCTAAATATTTACAACTAATACGAATATTTGAATATAAAAATAAAATTAAACAAATACCCTACGACCATCATCATACTTATGGAATAAAAATACACATATTATTTTATTACTATTTGAACGCAAAAATATAAAAATTGATATATTTTTTTATATTTTTGCGTTCAAATATTAATAAAATAATATGTGTATTTTTATTTCAAAACAAATTTAAAAAAAGAAAACAAATTAGTTTTAAAAGTGGATTTTTTTTAAGTTTTATATTTTAAATTTTAATTAATGTTTTTATTAAAATTATTATTGTTAATTTTAATTTTAACTTAAATGTCTGATTTGTATTTATCATAATGAGTGCTTAAAATTGTTTAATTAGATCCATGATAAGCTTAGATAGATTTTGGGCTATCGAGAAAAATGAGAATATATAGTAAGGTAAGGGTGGGTAAAGATTCAGGGTTAATTCCATCTGAATCCTCCATATAACCCTGCTTCAGAATTTTATTTTATTATTTTCATTTCCGTTTATGATTATATTATATATAAATAATTGTAAATGCTACCTTAATATAATTTTTTTGTAACTGGTTTGGTCTGCCCATATGGAGAAAAGAACACCCCCACTTTAAATGAATACGACTGGGTTTAAAGGTAACAAATGCGGCCGTTACAATTGGTTATCTCCAATGCAATCCTCATGTTAAATTCACCAGTTAAAAACATTGCGAGTGGTTTGAAGAATAACTAGTGGTAGTCATTAGTGGCTAACGAATTAGACGTTACGGAACTTGTATCTATACTACCCCAATAAACCATAGAAGGATAACGAAAACGATATAATCTTAGGTGCCGATATTATTATAGTATATACAATATTATAAATTCGAATAATAAAATAAAGAAATATAAAGATTTGCAAAAAAAAAACATATGAAAATAAAAATATTCAATTTAAAATTTTTTCAACAAACAGACGCAAATTGAAAATCAAGTACAAATAAATCATTAACACTCCAACCAAATTTATAAGTAAATAAAAAAATATGTGCCTATTAATGAAATAAGCATGCAAAAACTATACATACATATTTTCCTAAATTCAAAATTTTCGAAGCATACTTTCTTTTCATGCAGAAAAATTTATATAGCAATTTTAGTATCTTTTTATATAATTTCTTTTGCAAACATATAAAAAAGAACCAATGAGATCAGAAAAAAAGAATTATTTTTCATTTTAATCCAGCTCGCGAAAGGATAATACCAGAAGAAATAAATTTTTCACTTGAGCTGGGACATAAATAACTTTCATAATGGGGACATGCTTTCTATTTATTAAGCATTTTATATTATTTCAGATATAGGTGTTACTTGTGAAGAAAATAAAAAATGAAAATACCTTTTATTTAATTTCCATATTTTATTTCTAATATAAAACATTTGTTAATCAATAATATCGTTTAGCAATGTCCAGATTATCTTAGATTTTCATGAGGACCCTTAATATACTATACATTAGGGTGGCTTCGTTTGTATAAAGAGGAAATAAGATGTCGCTGTTCTCAACTCGAATAAAAATTTACTTCATTTTAAGATACACTTTCTCAAAATATCGTTTGGTTTATTGGGAGAAATGGTCGTATTTATATATCCATCATCAAAAAAGATCTGGACATCTTCTGTGCGTCTGAGAAAGAAGAATATGGCCCACGGCGGACCACGTAGGGAGACGAAATTTGGCTTAAATATTTCTCTTATAAATCGGTTTAAAAAAAGTTTTGGGCCAAATACTAAAAAATGTTAGCGTCCGTCATAACTCTATTTTACATTTTTCCGCCAATATCTCTCAAACAATGAAATTTTGTGAAAAATAGTTCAAAGATTAATGTAAATTTGGAAAGAAAAAATGGGTGTGGTTCGCCCACTTTATCGCTCACCTCCCATATAAAGTGAAACTTTAAACTGGGGTATCACAAAAAAAAAATGGCAGATTGTGGGTATAATAACATACTTGCTTGTTTTTTCTGGTTTATTTTTAATTTTAAAATCACTTAAAAGTTTACGTCTGCAGTATAATTGACTTTGCCATTGCCACTAAATGCCAGCACTAAAATCTTTAAAATACTTTTTTATACGTACCTATTTCAATTTTATTTTATTTTACTTCTTCGGTCTTCACTGCGTTTCATTAATTTATCAATTACAATTCAATTTATTTCGTTTTGCATCGCATAGACTACGATGAATATAATTTAAATTTTAAAATCGAACAGACAGTTAAAACAAAAATATAAATTATACATACACATAGGACAGCGCTACCGAAAAACACAAACACCAACAATAAAACATATACATCTGCTTAAAATAATATATACACCTTATAGAATGATCCCATTTGACTTAAAATACGAAACTAGTGAATGTTCACAATTACGAGGAATTTTCGAAATAAAAAGTTCGAAAAATATCGAAAATTACATAAAATATAAATATTCGTATCATCACGCAGTATTCTATTATTTCGCGATAATAAACATTCTATACATTTTCGAAGAATTTCAAAATATCGACTATAACTTAAACATTGCAATTTTTTTTTTTTTTTTTTTTTTTTTTTTTTTTTTGATAAAATCTCCAAAGTAAATGTTTCGAGAAATCATCTATTCTTTTTAGTTTATCGAGCTTTTGTTACTTTAATCAAAAAGCAATGTATTTTATTGTTTTTTGCATGCAAAGACTAAAAAAAATAAAACTTGGTATCATTCTTCAGTCATAGTTCATATCGATATGTTATGTTAATTAAGTTCAAACCAAATAAAAATAATAGAAAACAAGTAAGAATGATATAGTCGGTCACGCCCGACCATATGATACCCCACACTATTGTGTGTGTCTATCAAAATTCGTGGAGGGGTCTTATATTAGACATGTGGACAATTGTGGAATGATATTTCTGTTAAGTGTAAAATAAAATATACGAATACAGAATATTACATTAATACTAACATTTATATGAATTTATGACCTTTAGGGTGGATCCCGAAAGTGGGTTTATATGGGAGCTATGATAAATTATCATATGGATTTATGGATCCTCATAAAATTTGTCGCTGTGATTTCTACTTATATAGAATTTATTTGTGTCGAATATAAACTTGATACTAACATGTGTATGTGATTTAGGCACGTTAATGTGATTTTCGGAAGATGGTTTTATATGGAAGCTATAATCATGAAATTTGGCACACAGATTGATACTTATTTATTTCCTTATTTATTCCTTACAACAAATTTCATTAAAATATTGCTATATTCAAGGCATTGATGATCGTTAAACCCCTATTCCGGGACGACATTTGTATGGGGACTAGGTGAAATAATGGACCGATTATAACCAATTTCAATAGGCTTCGTCCTTATGTCATGAAAGTCCTACGTGCCAAATTTCATTGAATTATCTTCAAAATTGCGACTTGTACTTTGTGCACAAGGTTTACATGGACAGCCAGCCAGCCGTCCAGCCAGACGGACGGACATCATTAGATCGACTCAAAAAGTGATTCTGAGTCGGTGATTTTTAAGGTTATTTTTTCTGTGCGTTACAAACATCAGCAGAAACGCATAATTAACCAACTACCTGTGGTGGTGTAGGGTATAAAAAGGTATGCAATGTGGATACTTGTCAAAAGATATCTTCAAAATATTTATGTAAATGATATATTTATGAAATGATATTTATGTAAATGATATCTCTTTTTCTTACAGATTAGTTCAAGAAACTTTACCCTAAAAGATGTGAACTTGAAGAACAGACAAACTAATATTATCGGGAGAAAAAAATGTATGGTTTCCTTTAGAACCATCAATATACAGTACCTATTTATAGTAGAAAACTTATATTTGGTCAAAATTCTTTAAATATTATTCCTTCTATATACAAACTTTTATTAATTTAATTATTAATTATTATATTGATATCCTTGAAATATAATTTATTAAGTTTTATCTAATTTTTTAATACTTAATTTATATATCGTGTTAAGTTTAAAATAAAACATAAGTTTAAAAATGAAATCAGTTTCTAATTAAAAATTAGAAATGAAATGAAACAAAATAGAGAACTATCGCTTTCAAACTATTCTACAACTATTCGTTAGCAATATCGATATTGAACAATTCTCGATCTTTCTCGATATCGAAGACGAATCTATAGCGAACAGTTTCTTATTTCGCTATCGATATTTCTAAAGATTCGATATTGATATCATAAGCTAACCGATTTGCTGCCACAAACTGAAAGACGGGTGAGCTCTCGAAACTCCTTCGATAATCGTTGTCGAAGGGTTTGTAAGAGAAAATTTCACGAATTTTTCGTAGGCGATATCACTATCGAAAATTTATGGTCAAGCGGGATATTAAGTGATGACTTAGGAAAATTCTTCAGAAATTCCATTTCAACGAAAAATATGGCAATTTGTAATTTTTTCTGTTAAATCGAATTCTAATGTCGGTTTTTGATTTGAATAGGATAAGAACATTTGTATTTTGGTTGAAAATATTATAAAGAAATAGTATTCTGATATAGAAAATGGGAAGAAACAAACATTGTACCAAATAGGAGAGGAAAATTGTTCAAACCAAAAGAAAAATGGAAAATCGCTGCCTGAAGTAGCAAATAGGGATTTGGAAAGAATTCTATATTTTGTCCAAAATGCCTTATCTAAAAAACAAACTATAGAAACTCACGGTAGACCTCATAAAATAAGTTCCAGAAAGAGATATTAGGACTATTGTATTGGCAAAAAAAGTATACCTTAATTTTTTTAAGGCTATTTCAGCTGAAATTTTTAATGAAGTAAAACCGCAAACAGTTCGTCTTCGTCTTGTGTAAAACAAGATACAATTAGAATTTGTTAAAGAATGTGAAGGTGAAAAAAATGGAGAAACATATTACTCAGTGACGAAACGAAAACTAATTTGTCTGGAAACGACTACCATAGAAGTGTCCGCCGCCCTTAAGGAAAAAAATTCGACGTTAAATTCACAAAAATTACTGTTTAACAGGGGGGAGGGGACATAAAGGTTTGAGCATGCTTTTAATGGTCCTATTTGTGGCATTGATAATACAATGAACACAGATGGGTACAGAGATATATTAGAAATTTTTATGTTTTCATATGCGGTAGAGAATAAACTTTGGACATTCAAGCCAGAATGACCCCAAGGAGAGTTCGAGGTTAATAAAGAATAGTCCAAGCCAATCTTCGAATCTAAGTTCTATAGATAACTTGTGAAATTATTTGAAGAAAAGATTTTTTGAAGAAGTTTTCAAAAATATAAATGAATTATAGGAAAAAACATAAAAATATGGTACAAGATTACATTGGAAAATTGTCAGAATTGGATGTCTAGTATGCCCAGACTAATGCAGAAAGTCGTTTAAAATAAGGGGGATATACAGGATATTAGTCCTTGTTTGATATTACCTAATAATTTTTAACAAAAACTTGACTGTATTTTTCTTTTAAATGTATCATTATGAGCATCAAAATTGTTTACATATATTACAAATCTCAAACTAACATCTAATCCAATATTATTTATGAATTGTTTTAGCTATATTTTTACTTTCTTAATTGATAAAAATAAGTATGGACTAATTTTTTATTTTTTAATGAACTAAATCATGTTTTTTGTGTAAAGCGAACTTAGGTGTGTCTATTATATTGAGCAGATGTGTATAACAAATTCAACAAAGCTTTTTTTCAGAAAATACATACAAGGGATGCCAAGCGGGTAATCCCGCTCTCAAAAAACCCGCGATTTTAGGGATCTAAAATCCCAATTTATAAGTTCCGTTTTTATGCTTTTTATATTTTATTATTTTGAACACACTTCTAAAAAGTGTAAACTGTAATTATTTAATAATAGTTTGATGAAAATCAAACTTAAATTACTTTAAAATTTATGACTGATAGGCAAGAAAAATATTAATTGAAAATCTCCAACTATAAATGATATATATACATATGCTTTGAACTTAATAAAAAAAATAACACGGTTTAGTGAGTTAGAAATTTCTTTTAAAAAACCAATAAACTTAAAACCGCTAAAATTTTCGGAACACGAATTGACTGATTAAACCTTAAAATAAGTAATTTAAATTATAAAGAATGATATGTTCTAGCAAAAAGAGAAAGTAGCTACTTCTATAAAAATAATATTTGTATGACTTCAAAAAGGAATCTAAGTGTACTTTTTTGGAATTTTTTAATAATTACTTCTAAAAAATAGAAAAGTAAAACATTTATTACTAAAAGAAATTTCAAACACTATGTTCAAATAATTTTTTATTTTTTTTTTTTTTTTTATATATTTAAAACATTATATTAATTATAAAATATGTATGTTTAAATAACTTTTTCCAAGATTTTCCGAAATTTTTAAAAAATCCCGAATCTCTGGATTTTCAAAAATCAATCCTGATTGGCATCTCTAATACATACACTTATAAATACTCATACGCGTACATAGTATTACGAAGGCAATTGACTTTGACGGCAGCATGTGTCTATTGAATATTTTTGTATTTTAATATATCAGCAATTCTCTTTTTTCGTTTACTTTTAAGAATCCAATTTTAAACCTCAAATAGAATTAATTATATTGTAGACAAGTCATAAAACCAAAATGGGAAAAATTTTTTAGTTTTGGCATTTTTCATCATTAGGAAATTGGTGTCGTTTTGAATACTTAAAAATTAACAGCATCGTTTGAAATATATATATATATATATATATATATATATATATATATATATGTATATATAGTTAGTTTTAGTTTATATATATATATATATATAGTTTTTTTTAGTTGTTCGAAAATTTTTGTATTTTCCTCCAAAGCAATGCATAGAAAATGTGGTATCATTAAATAGGTATTTGGAATCCGCGTCCATTGGTACATAAAACATATCCAATAGTGACCACAATATTTTTATATCCCACAAAATATCCCATTCTTTAAGTCTTTTTCAAAATGTTATTTGTTATTTTTAATAAAATTTGAAATTTTTAAGTTTCTACTTGCTTTAATATATATATATATATATATATATATATATATATATATATATATATATATATACATATATAATTCTTGTCATTTCGCGATTTATCAGACAGACAATTTGATATAAAATTTTACAGAAACATAGTTTAAGCGTCGGCATGAATAAAATTGCAGTTTATCACATTGTTCATGGTTTAACGTTTTATAGTCAATGAACATTTTCCGTATATTAACTTGTCGTATTTTTCAGTGCTTTTTGTATTTTTTTTTTTTTTTTTTACATTCACTGTTAAAGTTATTTATTCTTCTCTTGCAATTTTCGTAAATATTTTAATTCAAACGAGTAGATGTTATCAAAAGAAGAATTTTGATACCCATATTGAACATGTTTATCACAAATTTTATAGCAAGTAGAAATTTTTTAAATTCATTAAATCATTAAAAATGACAAGCAATATTTTGAAAAAACTTTCAAAAATATGATATTTTGTAGAATAAAAAAATGTTGTGTTCACTCTTGGATAGTTTTTATATACCAATGAACGCAGATTCCAAGTAGCTTTCAAATGGAAACTCTTATCGACACCCTGATAAGGCAAGCGTATTTCAAGCGGAAATATATTAGCTGGTAAAGAGGCGTGCAAATTAATCCGTGATAGAAATATTCAGGGGAATATTGGTATATTTGTCGACAGCCAAATCACACAAAACTATTTCTATTCTAGTTAGACAGTGTAGAGAAGAACTATTAGGACTAAGTCGACTGTATGACATTACTATAGTTTGGGTTTCTGTACATAGAGACCACTATGGCAATGAACAGGCAGACGAATTAGCCCGGGCATGCTCTGTTTTGAATAACTTATGTGGCAATCCCGCTAGGATCAGTCAAAAGGAGAATCCAGAAACACTGTCTCGAAAAGGCAAAAAATAAGTAGCGAAATATGGACAAATGTAGAGTCACGAAGGAAACGTGGCCTACCTACAGCGAAAAATGCTCAACACAACTTATAAGATGCAAACGCAAAGATATCTCGAGCCTAATTGTTTATTATTTACAGGTCACTGGATCGGGAAATATGCAAGTAGGCTTGGTCTCTCATCGGAGGAGGAGGAGACAGCATAACATCTCCTATGAGAATGTCCAGCCTTGAACGCAATCAGACATAAATTTCTGGGAAGATACCAATTGGACAACATCTACTACAACAACATCTATGAGGTAACGGAGAGCAGACTTAGCGAGATCATTAAATATCTCAATTCTACTGGCTAGATCTAATTAATTTATGTTCTCTTTTATCTACCATCTCATTTCAGACTCAAACCAACTCATTCACCTGGCACACTACTTGTCAACCAACTCTCATCAAAACGGAATCTAACAAATCTAATTGATTGCTTGTAAGTTTATGGGCTACCACTTACACCAATCAACCAACCTTTCAAATGACACCACATTTTCTATGCGTTGCTTTGGAAGAAAGTACAAAATTAAAAAAAAAAAAACTAAAAGGTTTTTTCAGAAACGGTCCAGCTCACGAAAGGTCATCATAAAAAAAAATACCAAAGTTTATTTTCAGGGGGTGGTAATAAAAACACTTTTTTTCCTTCCAATGAAAGTGAGTCGCCTTAATAAGTATATGTACAGAATTTATGTAGTAACAGTACATATTAATTTTTTTCTGATCCTATCTCCACTTAAAGGGACTTTTAGTTTTCAAGGAAAACACTCATTTCTAAATTAAATGGTAACTACAAAGTAAGAAAACTTCAACAAAAAATATGTATGGAAAATATATAGCTGATACTATTATTTGTATGCAATTTTGCACTTAAGTAATTTTTGGAATTTAACCTCATGAAATTTGGTATGTTTTTTTGCTTATATGAAAGTTATTTGTGTTATATATTAGTGCTGTACAAGTACTGAGTATTAAATGTCAAGTATAGAGTATATGCCTCTTTTTTTGGATACTCAATGCTGAGTTTTCAGAGTTTAATTTTTTAGTGATATGGTATTAAAAATATAACACCTAAAATAAACTCTATATAAAGATGCAAATTAATTTTTAAATATATGAAAATAATTTTATAGATATTTGTTGATGTTGAATTCAAAGTTAACGTTTTTATTTATTTTATGTTTTATATAAATAAAGTTATAAAATTTCTCGCTAATCAAATAAATATATTTGTTTTTTTCATAAAAGATCCTTAATTTGAAACTATATTTCAAATTAAAAAATCCGTTAAGTATCGAGTATCTAAATAAAAAGTATTGAGTAGCGTTAAGTATTCAAAAGTAAAAGAATTTATACATCAATTTGACGCCCGTATTCTCCGTATTGATTTTAAGTTCCGTCTATAGATGGGAATCAGTAACAAATGCTATTCTTAAAGTTGATATTTTTTTTCGTTTGAGTTGCTTTCAAATGAAATATAAATAAAAGTGACAATTCAAAAATAAATGAAATTGAAAATATTTCCGTTAAAAAAATTGTTCATGCTTTAAAATTTTTGCAAAAATTTTAGAACATTATTAAGAATTTGCTTACTAATTCTACTTAGGGTGTGACAGAGTACGACAAACTTATTAGCTAAGCCAATTTGTTTTGCGGAATACCACTTATCCTTCCAAGATTTGCCCTAATGAAAATTTAGACTCATCATCAGAACTGCAAGCCGTCAAGATTTCATTGACGGGCATAACAAATGTGTAGTTTTTATTTTATTTGGTTAAGGTATTGTCACTACAACAATATTATTTTCTCATTGCTAATTGTCATTAATTTTAATAATACTGTGTTCATGATAGCAATATTTTTGTTTCAGTTTTATGTTTTTGAATATTTTTACTAGAAATATAATTGTATTAATATAAAAAATATCATTATTTCTACAACTATTAAATTTATCATTCTTTTTTCTTGTTCTTAAACCATAGTTTGTTTTTAAGCCATATTAATATTATTATTCCCATAACAATAAAATGTTACAAATAAATATGTTTTTTATAACTTGTGTGTTTTTGAATATATTTTGTTTTTAACGTTCATTTACAATCATATCTATTTTTGACTTTTCTTTCCAATCGTACTATGTTGCTCTTAAATTATTTTCACTATGACTATATTTGTTCTCTGCATGTAGGATCGATCCAAAACTGACCTATTTTCCATAGACTTAATTTATATAATCAATGCAAAGTGCATAAATTACTTTTATCTAATATTTTGAAACAAATGTAATGAACTCAATCAACAATTTATAAAAATAATAATAATTATTTTGAATTAATGTGTTTTATTTTAATATATGATAAAATAAAATAATAATATAATACAATGGGATACTAATATGATAAAATGGAGTAATAATATAATAAAATGGGATAACAATGTACAGTGACTTCCACAACTGTTTTTTTTTTTTTTGCTTTACAAAATTATTTAAAAAAAAAATCAACGTTTTTATTATTTTTGACTTAAATTCACTACTTAGTGATAATTAAAATTAAAAAGTAAAAAAATTATGTATACTTTGTTCATTACAAAAATTTTAATGAAATGTTAAATAATCTTCGGTGACATCTCCTATATCGTATCACTATTAATTTACATTTTAGACATATTGATGTAGTTATATACATACATGTAGGTTATATACATGTATTACAGCCTGTTTCTCTATATCGAATGGTTCGAGTTTTCAGACGGGTTTCTCTCAGTGTTACCACTTCATGTTACACATATCCTGTGTAATATTTATTCAGATGTGTAGTACCTATACAATTGAGTGTATATCTAATTTCATAGATACATACATACATACATACATATTTTCAAATCATATTATAATATGTGTGTGTGTGTGTGTGTGTGAGTGTGGGTGTGTGTGTGTGTGTGCAATATTTACTCTGATGTGTAGTACCTATACCCTGCAAGTGAAATCTTTTTCGAAATAGCTCACTTCTTTGCCACTCTTAGAAGTGCAATAGAAGATTTCTCTCAATTTTCCAACAACAAATTATATAAGTATATGAACTGAATCTTCTAAACGTAACTTCTTTAATCACTATTAGAAGTTGTTTGGATAACAGTTACAATTATCCAAAAACGAAAACACTATTTTTCAACACCTTTTCTAGCATTTGGAAGATTGTTTTTTATCAATCCAAATAGTCTGTCTAATTTGGCACTCTATGATTATTAATAGTAAAGCATGCAAAACTTTACAAAAACAACACACATTATGTTCGAAATTTTATCATAAAATCATGATTTTGGCGATTGATTACATTTCATAATCGGGTAAAGAACAAGCAGAAACAATATAATTTTGCTTATTAAAAATATAAATTTTGAAGTGATTAGAATGAAAAAATATTTACATAACTAAAATTATTTATGTAAGCTGATGTGAAACAAAAAACTCATAAGTTTAACTTATAAAAAGAAAATTAAGAAAATAAGGTAAGAGTTTATCGTAATTTAAAAGATATTATTAATATTTCAACTAGTTCTGGGGAAGCGAATAAATTTAGGATAACATTTTAATTTTCTATAAAATTAAAATATGTTGTTAACAATTTGAGGACCAGAAAATTTTCTTTTATATAAAATTCTTAGTAACTAAAACAACATTTTTTAAAAGTGTGGAAGTTTGACTTATGTATGACATTCCCCCAGCAAAAGTCGCTAATTCTCAAAATAATTTTCTATAGAACAAAAAATTAAGAATATATTAAAAATTCGATTTTACAAGTCTATTCTGTGGAAGATTAAAATTTGTATATACAGCAATCAAAATTTTGGGAATGCATCGTTTTAGAGTATCCGAAAAGTATTTTAGCAGAGCTGAATTTTTGCATTTTAAATTTTGAAAAGGAATTTATAATTTTCAAAATTTTATTTATAATTTTCAAAATTTTAAATCAAAATTTATTTAAAGTTTTAAAAGAATTCAAACGTTGTTGTTATTAAAAGTTTTAAAAAAATTGTTTTGTTGTTGTAATGATTGAAATGTGGAGGGAATGCATCGTTTTAGAGTATCCGAAACGTATTTTAGCAGAGCTGAATTTTTGCATTTTAAATTTTGAAAAGGAATTTATAATTTTCAAAATTTTATTTATAATTTTCAAAATTTTAAATCAAAATTTTCAAAATTTTAAATCAAAATTTATTTAAAGTTTTAAAAGAATTCAAACGTTGTTGTTATTAAAAGTTTTAAAAAAATTGTTTTGTTGTTGTAATGATTGAAATGTGGAGTAGATTGTCGTAATTTTTGGTTAAGTAGCGGTATTAATTTCTGAGTTTAAAAAATCTTAAATATTGGCAAAAATGATTGAAAAAACTTTCATGGGATTTAAATAATGATTTAAAATGGTACATTATCATTAAAATTTGTAATAAAGTATGGAAATGGTTAAAATACCATGTAATCTGTAATAAAGAGAATCCCCTTTATAAAAATAGAAACATTTGAAAGAGAAATTGGAGAAAATTTGTTATAAATATTTTAGTCAGCTGTTTGTTCAGCGTGAAAGTATGATTTTAAGAAAGTATATGGTGTTCGCCTTATAAAAAGTGTAATTGTTTTCCTGTAGCGAAACTTTCGATTTTAGAAAAAAATTAACTAAAAAAATTTTATTTATTTTAGTTACATAGAAAATTCAATACAAAATTAAAATAAATAATAATGTAGTCTTGTAATATTTAGAAATCGTATATTATATTACTGAAAAACATGGTGGAAATATTGAATTACAATTTTTATAATGCGAACATCATAACCTTTTTAAAAATCATACATTTTCGCCGAACATACTAATAATTACAGAAAATTTTGGAAATATTCTAATAGATGTCAAATGTTCATTTGAATTCAAATTCCTTTTGTGCAATTAATTTCATTGCTTTCTGTAATAAATACAAGGAATTATTATTTTTGTTATTTAAAAAATAAATTAGGATATTAATAATTATTCTTACTTTATTATATATTAATTTACTTTATTATATGTTAATTTGAATTGAAAATATTGTTATGCAATTAATTTCAATTTCAAATGTAAGTATTACTGGCACTATTATTTTAAAAATTTTATGCAAAATAGTTTTAAAATTCTTTAAACATTTTCCATCGTAAATACATCGGCACATCGGGAAATTGATATGTATCGCTTTTACTATCGAATTCTGATATAGTTAAAGAAATGTAGTGTAAGTTAAATTGGCAGTAAATTTGCGTAATATATATAATATACTATATGTATATATATATATATATATATATATATATATATATATATATATATATACATATATATATGTATATATATATATATGTATATACATATATATATATATGTAACTAAAATAAATAAAATTTTTTTAATTAATTTTTTTCTAAAAACAATTACACTTTTTATAAGGCGAACACCATATACTTTCTTAAAATCATACTTTCTCGCTGAACAAATAGCATACTACAATATTTATAACAAATTTTCTCCATATATATATACCACATGGAACCATTTCAAGTCTTGAAGTTTTGTTGTTTTGTTTACACCTAAATATTAATTTATGTGGAAACACCTGGATGATACAAATTGTAATCAGGGAACGGAAGTAACTATTAGTCTTTAAACATTTTCCATCGTAAATACATCGGCACATCGGGAAATTGATATGTATCGCTTTTACTATCGAATTCTGATATAGTTAAAGAAATGTAGTGTAAGTTAAATTGGCAGTAAATTTGCGTAATATA
Organism: Protocalliphora azurea; assembly: GCA_932274085.1. Lineage (NCBI taxonomy): Eukaryota > Metazoa > Arthropoda > Insecta > Diptera > Calliphoridae > Protocalliphora > Protocalliphora azurea. The sequence goes on from OW026522.1 coordinate 157,519,383, forward strand.
TATAATATACTATATGTATATATATATATATATATATATATATATATATATATATATATATATATATATATATATACATATATATATGTATATATATATATATGTATATACATATATATATATATGTAACTAAAATAAATAAAATTTTTTTAATTAATTTTTTTCTAAAAACAATTACACTTTTTATAAGGCGAACACCATATACTTTCTTAAAATCATACTTTCTCGCTGAACAAATAGCATACTACAATATTTATAACAAATTTTCTCCATATATATATACCACATGGAACCATTTCAAGTCTTGAAGTTTTGTTGTTTTGTTTACACCTAAATATTAATTTATGTGGAAACACCTGGATGATACAAATTGTAATCAGGGAACGGAAGTAACTATTAGTCGTATGGAAATATGGAAGCAATGTTTATAATTATTAATAAACATATGTAAATAAATTTACTTATTTTATAATTCATATAATTCATATAATCAACTGCAAGTGCTACTATCATAATAATCTCAAGGATGAGCAGTTTTAGATTATGGAAAATTGTACGACAAATATTTCAATATCCTTGGAAAGCTTAAACAAAATGGTGTTCTACAAAAAAGGCCATATTTAAACAAACCTACTACGAGTGACCACAAACGATTTCTAAATATAGGTAAACATTATTTTATACACTTTGTACACATATTATTTTTCTTTTCACATTTTTTTATAAGTTCATATAGATCATCCAGAAATAAGCGTTGAAAATAGTATTGAGGCAATATTGAGTGATAACTCTACATGGGCAGAACTTGAAAGCCGTTGGTCGGCAACCAAAAATTATCGTCTAAATGAAATTGCATGCGCTAAATGCCCATCTGAAGTACTCAAAATTTAAATTGGTACGGAAATAGTTTATTTAGTTAAATGAAATTTTTAATAAATGTACGTTTCAGATGGTCGTTTATTTGGTTTATTTTCCTTATTAAAAATGAATCATTCAATCAAACAAATATTTAAATTTTCGCCTTTCATCAAAATAATTATATCAATTACTAAAAATGTTTAAAACTGACAATGATTGTTTTCCAATCAAATAGTTTTAAAATTAGTATTAAGAGTATGTGCCAAGCGGTAGCAAAGTATGTAGGAAAATAAATTTTTAACAGTTATGAGGTGAATAAAAGTTCATTAGCCCATAGAGCTACATAAATTATTGACAAATTAAATTTTTAACAATTGTAAAATAAATAATCAAATATTTTAAAATCATTGGCACAATTAAATGTTCATTTTATAAAAATATATTAAATTTTCTAAAAGTTAGTGAAGTTTTATTAAAAAATATGTCATCATTTAACATGGAAAAAGCTTTCGTTTGGCACAGCAAAAGTGTAAAATTTGTTTACCTTAAGAAAATTTAAATATTCCACAGAACTTTACCACCATTTATCACACGCTCTAAAAAACGTGTTAATTAAACGAAACAAAATGATAAATGAAAAAATATAGATATTTTAATTATATCAATCACTTAGATGAGCGAATGAAAAAAAGTGTTAATTGGAAAATATTTGTTTGTTTTTACTATTTCCTTTATTTTCTGTTTTTATTTACAAAATATTTCCGTTTTCTTTTGTTTGAAACTTCCAAATCTTACATTGCTTTTATATTTTATGAATACCATTTATCCTTACTCTCAGCATACCGATGCATGGAATGTTGATGGTTGAACTAATTATGCAGGCAACGAATATTTGCTAACGTCATTGATGATCCTTTTAACCTTCGCGCTCTCAAAGAAAATTATATACCCTCAGCCCACCCAGGTGTTCTATTTATTTTTTTTTTGGCATTATAGGTAAAATTACATGATTTGTTTAATTGTTGCTAAATATATAATTAAATAATGATTAAAAATTAACGATATATGCCGTAAAGACAAATGCAGACAGTCCAGCATAAAATGTAAAAAGCCGGTATGTGATGAACATTCCTTAACACAAACAAAATGCGAAAAACTTATATGGGCCCATCTTCCGGTTATGATTTAAGGCATGAAAAAGACAATCAATTTCAATATTAATAAATAAAACAACGATATTGTAATAAAAATATGTATATGTATTGTATTGTAATACTCTCTGTTTTTGAGCGATCATTTATTGTTAGGATTGCACGTTGTTGAAATTTTTTGCCACTTGAGCTTCGTTTATTTTCTCAATCGAATAATGCATTTCGTTTAAAACTAATGAGATATTTAGCAACTCTATAGCTTATTTTTATTATTATGGTAAGTGGTTCGAAATTGTGTGACTTTATTTTTGATGCTTATACTACTTATAGGACTATGTAACTTTATGCTGTTTTATTGGTATATTATATATTCTGGCTGGGGAGCCATTTGAGTTGGAGTATTGAATATGAGTGTATTTAATTTAATATTTAATATATCCTTATTCAGGAATAAATCTTTGTAATATATATTTATTGGCCTAAGAGGGCTTTTTATATTACTGTGAATTGAAATAAATAAAAATAAAAAATAAATAATATGTATTCTGGTATTCAATAATACAATATTTTTCGATAAAACAAAATAAATTAGTCACTGAAGTAAAAGCGTTTCTTGTTTCTGCAAAAATTCAGTCAGTTATAAATGATTCAAAAACTGAAGACCCACTCGGTAGTACGAACGTTCAGAAAGTATGGCATGTTTTTATTTTTGATGTTAAGCATTCACCTTATCTCTAAATTCTATAATAGAAAGACGCCGCGATATTGCAGTTTATCTAGGCAAATTATAAACTAAACTTTACATGAAATATAACATTCAATTCACTTAGATACATTTTATATTTACCTTTCATTGAATATACTGTTCAATTCTCAGTATCAGAAATAAGATTATTATCCATCCGGCATCGGCAACGTGGACTGAGCTGGGAAGACACCAACAAAATCACGGGAACTCAGAATAAATTTCACATAAAATTATGCATTTATACTTATAACTGCAACGTTATCGTTTAAAATATTTAAAAAGTGTCCAAAAAATGAAAAAGGGGATTTTTTGAAAAAAGGGGCCAACTGCTTCAATACCTAAAAAACTCCTTAAAATTTGTTTATTTGATAGAAACATAAACAAAAAATATATTTTAAGAAGAACTACTAAAATCAATTTTATTAATAACAAAAATAAATATTTATTAATAAAAATAGTTAATATAAAATTTCAAATCCCCATTTAACAAATTTAGGACTGAAAGCACAGATTCACAAGTATTGACGTTAAGTTTGTTGGACAATTTATTTTTCATTAGTGATAATTTAAAAAAAGACGTACCGTCGAGGTAGTGCTATTAACCAAAGTAAAAATTATGTTGTTGATGTTATTCATAAATTTTATCATTACACAGAGAAAAAAATTCATACATTTGAAAATTTTTTTCATAAATATTATGAATCGAATAGATATTATTATATTATACTTAATGATAATTTCGCGAATTTTGTAAAAATGCTGCTAAAATTTTAATTTAGTTTTATTAGATTTGATTCAAATTCTAAACAAAAATACTTATGCATGAAAATATTAACAATAAATCCCTTTAAATGGTAATTTTTCAATAAAAAGCTGTTAAAAAGTAAGGATTAAAAATTTACTTAAATTTGCTGCAATTTTCATTTTGATTCATTTCAAAAAATGTTAAAAAGTGTTCATATTTAAGACATTATTCTTAAATATTATGAACGAAAATCAATGAAAGTAAATTCTTATATTTATGCACAAACTTTTTTTCTGTGTAGGTTTAGTTTTAAACAATTTTATTTCATTTAATTTTTTTTTTTTGTTTTTTTTTACATCACTATGCTATGAAACAATCTCAAAATAATTAATTTATTCGTTGTAATTAATAAAAAAATGGGTCGAGATATTTCAAACAACTTAGTTTCTCGTCATTTATCACATTTAGTTTCATTTTAAAGAAGGGACCAAAAAAGTATCCAGGCGGTTAAAAAGGAGTAAGTGTGAATTGTTTCCATACGAATTATGAAGCATTATCGTAAAAGATCTTCTCCGTATTTGATGACCGTATCAAGTCACCAGCATGAAAAATAAACTTTTATTACAAAATATGAAACAAAGGAAAAACATATCTGAAAGTAATAAGAATATTACGAATTACTAAATAATACAATTTCTTATGTTTTAAATACTTCTCCTTTTCAAGTATTTCAGATGGTCGCTTATTTGGATTATTTTACCTAATAAACAAAACCTCCACTATGTAAGTTTACTAGACGTTTAAACTAAGTTTAATTAAAATATTTCTTTTTGTAGTGTTTTATACAAATTATTTTAAAATATATTTAATTTATTTTTACTTTTTATAAGAACTAACGTTTTATTGTTTTATACATATTTAAATCATTTACTTATTTCTAATATTAAATATATTTTTATAGGTTAAGTTTTTAAAGGTTGTTATTTGTCTTTTTTTTTTTTTTTTTTTTTTTTTTTTTTTTTTTTTGATAATACTAAATAGAAATATATTAATGTATTATTCACTAAAACAATTCGCACCACATATGGATATAATCACAAGCTATATTTGTACGATTTGTATAAAATAATTCAATAATATATAAACATAATTTTTCCTATCGGGATTGAAATAAAATTTAATAGTTAAAATGAATAAAATTCCTTAATTTGAAGAACAAAATTTGTTAGAATTAAATAAAATTTTTTAGTTAAATTGAATAAAAATTCTTCAATATGAAGAAAAAATTTAGTTAATTTGAATAATATTTTATTCAACTTTACTAAATATTTGTCAAATTAAGTATCCTTTAATTAACTAATTCAATGAGCTATATTGACGATTTTTCGTCAATTTAACTAATTTACTATAAATTAAATAAAATTTCTGTTGGATTAACTAATGATTTTGTTGGTTCATATTTAATCTACTTTTCTACAATTCTAGACCACTTTTTGCCATATTTACTATTCTTTTTTGGTTGAGTGTATAAGATCGGTAACATTCTCGAAAGTGAAATAAAGTTGATATTTGAATGAAATACTTTTTTGGTCAATGTTTCCATTTGTTTTATATATATATATATATATATATATATATATGTTTTATATTATATATATATATATATATATATATATATATATATATATATAGAGAACATTTATGCTACTTTTAAATACATGGAGTTACTATTCTCAAGAAAGATAATCATAATTTTGATGATTTTGATTACTCAAATCAGTTTTTTAAATTTATTACTTGAAAAATTCATATGTGTAATTTTTCTTCCGATGTGTAATTTTGTAAGCAATATGTGTAATTTATATTATAGTTGGTGGCAACAATGGTTTTTCTAAACACACCACTACGCGAACAATGACTCAAACGACAAGTTCATACAAAATTGGATTTTTGTATTTCGAATAGTACAAATGAAAATGTCAAAATCAGTCACTTGCTATTTTGCTTTCGATTGAATGCATTTTTTAGCGAAAAAATTATAAAATTTCATTAATTCTTTAAAATATCAATTTAGAAATTGAAATACACAATATAACTTTGGTTTTGTTTATTTTTTGTTCCTTTCGTTTGCATTTCACCATGGTCGGTCGTATTTATGTTCAAACAAGTTAGTAGTATTTTTAATACTTTTGAGAAATAATGTTATACAAAAACATTAGACATTATTATGAGAGCAAACTACAAAAAAAAAAAGAATGTGAAAAGACGGAACTCCATGCGAACTAAAGTTTAATAAATATAGAAACCCAAAATGATGAGAATTCGTTCGACATTCTTTCGCTCGTTTAGATTTTCTTTCGATATCGAGAAACAGGCTACTTATTTTTCAAATATTGTTGAAAATAAAATTTTCTCAATTAAAAAATTTTGTTTATTTTAAACCTCCATAACATTGACGCCGTTCGCTAAAATTTATTCACCCGAAGAGATTTGTGTTTCATTGAAGCCAGCTAAGCTTATATTGCTACCAAATAAAAAAAAGTTTTTAATCCCAGAAAGTATGTGTTTTAGGGTTATATATTTTTTTTTTTTTTTTTTTTTTTTTTGGGAAATATCCAAACTAACGTGATATTATTTTTTTTGCGATCGTTAAAAAGTTTACGCACCAACCGCGGTGAAATTTTTAAATTGACATTACTGTTTTGTGATCAAATACATGTATATAATATTTCAATCAAATCTAATAAAAATCGTATAATATATAAATAAAGATATTAAAAAATTCAAAAACTGCATGCACTTTTTTTGTCCTAATTGATTTAAATAACTGTATTTTATTTTCACCACAATATATTAAATATAATGTGGTGCTATGGTATTTTGAGGTCCAAAACGTAATGTACATAACGTTGGATTAGTATAGAAAAGGTGTATCTAATTTTTGTTTTTTTTTTTTTTAAATTTAGCTTTCAGTTTCCTTTCAATCACACTTTTCTTACAAAAATAAAGAGAGCTATGATGGTAATTATCAAATTTATAATAGTTTTAGAGCAGCACTACCTTATATAGAATTTCTTTAAATGTGTTTTGTAGATTTTATAAGCATATTTGCGTAAACAACTAATTCTTTTGAAGATACGATATACGCTTTTTCTTTCTTTTCTTTTTCCTTTTTTTAAGCTATCGATATGTATATCTGTTTTCTGTGTGTATAAATCGATGTTCTGTCTATGTGAATGTCATTTTAATTTTATTAAAAATATTTAGTTAATCACACAACATGTACCCTCCATTAAAACTAATTAATATTTATTGTTCCATTCATCGGCTGATAGTACTTTCAATGATACTCAGAACTAGTGACTATACTCTGTTGAAATTACTTGAAAATAGAGATTTAGTCGACTCAATATTACATAGGTCGTTGTACTACATGGTAACCTAGCCCACCAAATTTATAATGAATTGAAATCAAACACTTTCTTAAATGTCAAACATTTGATAACGATTTGAAAGTAATTGGAGAATAGTAGCTTTCTCAACAAAAAGAGGAATTTTTTTATTATCATTCTTAAATGTGCACTACTTATTTCTACATATATGTATGTAGCTGATCATTGTCACGGCAAGCATATTATATTTAAAAAATTGTTTATAACATTATAGTCGTTAATGTTATAATAATTTATATAATTTTAATAACCATATAACGATTATTAATAAAATATACGTTTTTGTAACCAAATTATCTTATAACAAACATAGAATTCTAAAATAAGTTAGAATAAATAAATGTGAAAAACATGTCTTATGTTTACTACAACAATAACAACAAAACAATGTCGTGACAATGCTCAACCATATTATTTCTCTGCGCATAATAATAATATGTATTAGACATTTATGAACGTATGCAATTAATTTATAAATAAGTGAAATTTGATTTTTTTTTTTTTATTTGTGTAAATTTTTAATTTTGTTTCAACTTTTATGGTTATTTTTTTTTATTTGTTTATTTTATTTTTTTATTTTAAGGTAATTCGTCTTCAGCATTCTTTGTGCCTTTAATCTCAATTGTAAGTATCATCCTTTTAACTTACAAGTTTTCAAAATTAGAATACATAACTTCAATTAAAATGATCGAAAAACAATACTCCCCTACAGACGAATAGTTGGACTATATGGATTTTAATATGTTAAAAACGAATCTGCTACAAGAGTATATTTCACTATAACTCAAAAACGGTGTGTACGAATTATATAAATTATACACCAAAAGGTGCGGACTAAAAATATTTTCAAGCCATCCTAACATAATTCTCAATATTCTCGGAGTGATATAGAAAAATTTTTTCTTGCAAAATTAAAAATTTTAATTTAATTTACTTTTAAAAATTAAAAATTCCAAAAATATTTCTGTTTTTCATACTTAACATAAAGCTAGGAATAAAATAAGCCATTTATCATCGAAATTGATACACAAATCTTGATTTTATTCACATTTAAGTAAAAATACCAAAAAAAAAAAAAATAATAATAATAAAAATAAAAATTTTTCTTCGTTAAAGAAAATAGGAATTTGACGAGCTAAACAAAAACCTGCTTTTACTTTTTTCTATGACCACCTTATTCAGCGGTTGCTCTTGTATAACTCGAGAACGATTTGTCAAATGTAGATAGATAAAACTCCTATAGATTCCGATTAAAATTATGTTCACGTTATCTTAACATTATATTTTTATCCGGTCAATATTTTCGGAGTTAAGAAGCAAAATTCTTCCAATTTTGCATGAAAAATTTATATTTTTTGTCACTAATTTTCGAACAACTCTAAGAATATTGAGCAAATAAAAAGTAATGTTAAGATGACTTGAATAAAATTTTCATCCGCATCATGAAAGCAGAATTGTATGTTTTGTTCTTTTCTGCTGCATGGTTTCTTCTGTTTATAAAATTCCAAGGCATATTTAAAAACAAGTGCACCATCCATATTATGGATTTTGTATTAAATATTTCAAGTTTTTCGATTTGACTATTGAAATTATTATAGTTAAAGGGTATTACAAATGAATAATTTCGCCTTAAAAGATGATTGCGCATATTATTTTTTAAAGGTTTAATCTCAGCAGGAAAATTATGCTTTATTCCTGCAGGCCTTTTTGAATGCCACCTCTCCGAAAAATTTTAAACACATTCCACTTTGCTTTCTATGAAAATTGCTCAAAGAAAGCCTCCGATTCCTTTGAAAAATTCGGTACTAATTCTTGTTTCCTTTTCAGTAGGTGCAATATAGTTTTATTTTAATACCCTGTTTCTGTAAAACGAACAACAAATAAATTTGAAATTTATAATTTGTATATAAATTATATTATAATTTGTCGAAACAATTTTTTCGTCCGCTTTATTAAAACATGGGGTAAGTGTCGTTAATGAAGGTAGTCCGCATGCTTTTTTTTTAATTCAATTTCAGGCTATTTTGTAATAGCGTTACACATAAGAGAGCATATTTATTTAAGAGGTCTTGCCTTCAATTACACGCCGTCTAAAAAAGAGATCGTGTTAGAATGCATCTTTACCCTTCTTCTTTTTCCGGTTGGGAACATTCAGAAAACTAACACATACATATCTACACCAATACAAATAATATTAACATAGTAATAAGTTCTCATTAAATAAAATAAATTACAAATAAATATTAATAGGAGACGAAAAAGTTAAAAAAATTAAAGTAAATTTAAACATTTTTATTATATTTAAAAACACTACGACAACACTGATTAACAAAAAAAAAGTTAATAATATATGCAAAAAATACCATAATTAATATTTCCTTGTGTATTGCAATAGATATATGTATTCTTATAAAACTTAATATTTAAAAGAGGGTATTTTGGGTAATTTGTTGATCCAATACTGGCAAAATTATAAGATTTGTCAAAATTTTAAAAACTTTTAATTAATAGACGCTTAATATGTACACATATACAAAATTTCATCGTTATACTTAGTTTTCTTCTACTTTTTTCAATTTTAATATAGGTTCAGTTCACTGTGCGACGCACAATGTCATGTTTGACGGTTTTTGAACGACAAAAATCTAAAAAAGTTTTGGAGATATTCGACTGAAACTTTATATTCTTATAGTAGACAAGGCCGTAAACATTCTCACTAAAAATGGGCGGGCAGAATCACTGTCTCTGCCATACAGAAAAAAACGTTATGAATTGCGGTCATATTTTTATAAACTTTATTAAAATAAAATTACCTTAAAGGTAAGTGAGACAGGATCTAATCACGCCAATCTTAGTGAAATATTTCCATAAAAAAATTTTACCTAATACCTTAAAATTTTGAAATAATTCTTAACAAATTGCTGATATGGGATACCGCACAGTTTTTTTTCTAATATTTTAAAAGATCGTAACCAATATTCTCAAATATAATTTTATGGATGTTCTTATATACCAATAGTATTTTTAAATTAGAACTCGTTGCAACTTTTTAGTTCTAGCCCATTAAAAATAGAATTTCTTAAATGAATATTTTTTAATATTAGGATTTCTTTTAAATAAAAAAAAAATAATTTTAACATTGATTTTTTTTACCTAAAAAATTATAATACCAAAAAACCATATCAATATCTGCAGTATATACTGAAATATATGCAGTTAAAGTTGACATACTTCTTCACAAAAATTTTAAATAAAATTAAAATATTTTTAAAAATAACAACTAACAACTTTGAAAATTCATAGTTCGCGCTATAGACACTTTTCAATATTCTAATTATTTTTTCTATAATATATAATGTGTTTACTAGAAAATGCAAAAAAATCTTTTAATTAATAGCTTTTATTGTTTTATAAAATATATATTTTATTGTTAATATAATATATACATATGTTTCATAGAAATATACAATACTCTTAATACTATTATCGGCCAACAATATATCCCAGGTCCTATATAAGACCCCTCGCCAAACTTTGGTGTACAAAGAGAATGGTGTAGAGTATCATATAGTCGGGCTTGACCTACTATATTTTTCTCACTTGTTTATCTCTGTATAACGTTTTTCCAGATAGTAAAACGGTAACTCGTTATACAAAATTATGAATTTCCCAAGTGTTGTTTTTGACTGGTTAAAAGTTTGTGCCTAAAAGATATAAATTATTAGTGAAAAACTGAAATAAATCAAAACATCCATGAAACTTTTTTAAATTTTTCAGTTTTAATGGCAGTGTTTCATTGATATTTTAGGTGAATGATCTAAACTTTTGGATTTCTTAGTTATTTTGAAAGGTCTTCCAAAATGTATCAACAGTTTTCCTACTTTTGAAACAAACTTTAGAAATACAACCCAAAAAATTCGATTTAAAGATATTTTTCCCATTTAGCTCATTTGCTGCAACAACGTCATAACTCAAAAAATCTATTTTTCAGAAGACGCATTTTTGATATACATTTTTTAAAACTTTTGAATGAAAATAATATTATATATAATATTATTGATTACAGAGTATCCGAAGAACAAATAAAATAATACTTTATTACAAGTAATGCAATCGTCATTCTGCGTGAAATACAAAAGCTCGTTGACAAGACTTTGTCAGTAAATAAAACACATTATGTACTATGCACTGGTGATTGTGTAAACGAAATTTGTGTTTTTTGTACGTTGTTGCAACAAATGAGCGACATGTGGTTATTAAAACTATTTTTTAGATATGACATATCTGCATTGACCTTTTCTTTCTAGCCCTATGAACTTGAAATTTCGTTAAAAATTTCACCATTTTCGACCAAGGCTGGCAAACTCTTAATCAAGTAAAAATTTCCTTATTATACATTCTTGGAGATTTATGTTTTAAAATATGTGAAAAAATATATATAATTTTTTGTTTATTAAGTTTTGAAAAAAAGTGAAAGAATCAGACCACCTTTTTGTAAAAAAAGGTGGTGTTGACTTTGACCATTTTTCACGTCTGGAGGAATGAGTTAATAAAAAAAAAAATAATAATAATAAAAAAAATACACATAATGTATTTTGAATATTAGAATATTAAAAAATTCACTCATAAATTACGAAAATTATTTAAGAAAACCAAAAAAGCCAAGGCAAAAAAACGAAAATTCCAAATTCAAATGTAAATATCTTTGTAAAATATTATACGTTAGTAAGCATATTTTTTTTCATCTCATCAATATTTTTACAAAGGTTTTTAAATCTTTGAAATCGAACTTGAATCGTAGCTAATACGATTTTTTGAAACTTTTTCATACTTGAGGTGAACTTTGACACCCTGTAGTTTATCCAGTATTATTACAAGGTGACCACAAGATACACATTATTCAGATTTATTACCAAATTTTTTGCTATCGGAACCACTGTGCGCTAGGTCGTACTGATTGACTTTTGTCTAGGAGAATTATTACTAGAATTAAACGAAATATTTATAAAACATTATATGATCAAATAAAAACACAATATGTAGCATTTCGCTAATTAACAATAAGGGAAGCTAAACACATCGCAAATGATGAATAGAATATGTCTGGTGTATAAGTAAGTATATATGTATGTTTCTAGTGGATTGTGTTCAAAATGAAAGTGAATAAAAATCAACAAAATCCGGTGTACCGAAATGAACAACAATAATTTGTTGCTGATTAGTTGATTTTTTTTTGGCGGGTTGATTTAGTTTCGGTTTATATTTGTTTATGGATTTAGAAGAAGCGTTGTTTCTATTTGCAACCTTTGTTAATCAATTTTAAATATTTTAACGTACAATCATATTATTACAAAGTACATAATTATTATTGTTCTATATCATAATTATTATTGTTCTATAATAATGATAATTAAGTCTGAACATAATTATTACGTTCTTTTCTCCCCTTGCTGGTGCTCTTGTTGCATTGTTCTTACGTTAATAATGTTGCAACAGGCAACAACCGAAATGACAGCAACATTGCACTAAATCTATTTATTTCGGAATAAATCATGCGTAGAATCATAATGAAACTAAAACAAATAGGCAATTGAACAAATGAATGCACATACCAATACCTTAACAAGTCATTTGACAATTTGTATACATATAGGCATTATCACATACATACATACATACATATATACATGCACATAGCTTTATGCTTGCAAATGTTTTTAATTAGATCAGAACTATTAAAGAATCAATTTATTATTTGATTTAATTTGCTCAAATTTAATTAAATAAATTTGGTACATATATTGTCTCTTTGAATGGATGTTACTCATTACACAAAATGGAAACATACATATGTATGTAAATTAGGGTAGCCCTTGAATGAACAAAAGTTGTCTACGATCCCATCTCAAATGAAAGTTTACTTCGTTTTAAGACACCATTTCACAAAATGCTTGTCCTGTCGTTATCCTTCTTCTAGCTGAATCAAAGGATAAATTGGACTTTTTTAGTTCTATTTCATATTCTTCCAAAAGAACAATATAGAACGATGGTATTGCATGAAAGACCTTCCAAAATATGAAAAAACATAAATATGTAAAGATTGTAAGGCATAATCAAATTACATTATTTCTTCAAATATCTGCATTAACGGATGAACAGACGTGAAGTGATTCCAAGCTGTTTGGTATACATTAGAGTGGGTCTTAGACCAAAAATTTTGGCTCTTACAAAAAACAACTCAAACGTATAATACTCTCCCCTCCATGGTAACGTAGTGTATAAAAAGTAGAATTTAACAAAAACTCAAGGTGGTACCAATTTTAAACAAGTTAGAGTGCTATATTCGGTTTTAACAAATCTTGTATATCCCCACCCGTGTTGAGATGTTATATGAAAATTTCATATGTATATTTCTTGATTTTTAGTATTTAGTAAACATTTTTAGCATTAAGATATTGAACGTAAAATATAAATAAATCAAAAATGATTCAATTACAAATATTTTTCCTTATGTAAATACTAGCGTGATCGATTGTTTGACTTTTTGGAGAACCCGATTCTCGAATAGTTCTAATAGTTCCAGAAAATTCCAAAAAAAAAATCAGTTAACCGTTTTTTTTTTTTTTTTTTTTTTGCAGAAGAAAATATTTTCATCAAAATACTTTATTTCTTTAAAAACTTTAACAAATCTTATAATATTCAAATTCAAATTGATTACATACATATAATAATTATTTCAGGTAACAAATTTTAATTAAAGTAAGAAAATAATAATTTAAAATGAGATTAAATTTTATATATTATGTACAGAAAGTATGACTTAATATGGAAAAAGCATGTCTCAATTTTTTCGAAATCAATTTTGAAGGTAAACCTCTTTTAAATACAACACCTCTACAGGAATTAGTAAGCTATTATTACAAATATTGAATTAAAAAACCCGCACAATTTTAATATATTTTTAGTTTTTTATAAAGAATCGAAAACTATTTATAATTTTGTTCCTTTGTCGACTTAAAAGACACATAGAGCTTAAGGATTCTCACCCACATTGAACCATATACCTTTAAATTCATATTTCTGCTAACTATTACAAAAAAATCAAAAAGTACCATAAAAGAGCAAAATAATACTACAAATTAACCACTTGTGGATTGTCATACAAATAGGACCGTATGCTTTTAATTTCATGATTCTAGGTTAATTATTATAAAAAATTCAAAAAGTACAATTTGAAGAATGGATTTTTATTGTGGATTCTCATTCACTTTGTAGCTTATATGTAGCAAAAAAAATCAGAAAAATGTTTCTGAATTTTCTGTAAAAGAACAATTATCCCAGCTTCTATAGTTGCTTCAAAAAGTAGAAAAAATTCGTTTTTTTTCGAGGTATCCTTAATTTTGGCGTTACCTCAGCCATTTATGGACCGATTCTGCTAAGTTTAAATAGCGTCATTCTGATGACAATCCCTATAAATGTTTAAAAAGTATATGTAATAATATCCGATATATGAGGCCTTTTAAAAACTGATTTCAACAGACAGACGGATTACGTTATATAGACTTCCCTATTCATAAGGATCCATATATAAATTTTTTGGGATCACAAATGAATATTTTAGAAATTACAAACAGTATAAAAAGCTTAAACATTTAAAAATATCTTGGTATTTCAAAGAATTAACAACCAAAATTCATTTTTAGAGTTGCATGGTATTTAAAATTAATTAATTTATCACATTCCTTTTCTTTCCTGTCTTCTAGTAAAAATATTTTTTCTGAAGCCGTTTGTTATATGTTCTTTTTATTAAAGTTTTTCACCCGATGACATTTACAAATGTTGTAAATTCGTTAAAATTTATGGTAGGAACACAATTGCGTCGTAAGAACGTACTATGACCGTATTTGTGTTGTATTTGTGTTCATTTTACCCTCAATTGGTACGTAGACGTACCTTTTTGTTTGAAATAAATATTTAAAAAACTAAACAAACTGTGAAATTTTATTTATTATTTTGTTAGAATTTTCTTTCAAATAATAAAAAATGTAATTTCAAAAATATTTTAATTATTTTTTCTTATTTTTATTTTTCAAATGACAAATACAATCGTAGTTTTCGTAAAAAAAAGAATTAAATCTATTTAACCGGCGTACTTACGGTTCAAAGTGTTATTGTACGCTTTTCAATAAAAATGTATAACTTCGAATTTGACAACGTACCTACGTAATACGCTTTTACGTTCATACGACGCAATTGTGTTCCCAGCATTAATTTACAATGAAAACATACAAAAGTTAGTCAATGTATTTCATTATCATTTAATTTCTTCTTATGTTTTTACATTTATTAAAAATGCACATAGAATTGACACAAAATGTTTTGTTTAATTATTTTATAGTTTTATTATTTATTTTTTACGAAGAAAATCATATAAGAAGCTGTAAAAATATTACTCAATAGTTGAACATGAATAAATAATTTTAATATAAACTCTAAATACTTCACACTTTGTCGACAGATTTTTATTTTATTTTTATATTATATTATTTTAAAAAATTTGAAATATATAAATTTCGTAAAGCTAACTTACCTGGACTTGTTTGCCAACTAAGGCCGCCGATGAACATTTTCCTAAAATGAGAAGCAAAAACGATAAACAAAATGATTAGCATTATGATAGTAAACGGTTTCTTATTGAAACATATTTCAATGTTTGTGTGTATGTACATTAGACTGGTCCAAAAAATATATAAGATTTGTAAATGTTATTTATTATTTAGAGCTCCACAAGGACGCCCCTGTTGAATTCATCAAAAGAAATGTGTATACCAAAAATTAGACCAATTGGGGATTATTTAGGGGTCGCTATAAATTGCGTATTTTTCCATATAATATCATACGAAACTAAGTTGCTAAATTAGGGTTTTTTACATTAAAACAAAATTCTGAAAGCGTATATATATTTTTGCTATTATAAATTTTATATATGTGAAGGAAAAAATTGAAAAAAAGTTTTTTTTTTCAATATCTATCTGGACCTAATAATAGTTGGATTTGTCTAAATTTTTATGGAATGGAACGCGGACAGCCTTGCGGAGTTCAAATTTTTAACATTTTTGCAAATTGAACCAGTCAAATGTATTTGAAATCGCATTGCAAATTTATTTGCAAATATACCCCCTAAAAATTCATATTGGTATAAACATATGTTTTTATGTAATTCCCAATATATTTCATTTTCATCTGTGAATTGAACCATTTTCAAAATCTGAAAAGTAATGAGTTTCTTTCAATAATATTATCATTTAAATAAAATTAAAAAAATGTACCATTGTTATTTTAAAATTCATATAATAGATTTTCGGTAATTTAATTTATGTTTAGATTATTTAATAAAAACAATTACACTTTTGGTATTATATAAAAAGCATATGTACATAAATGTTTTATATTTTATTATTTATTTAGTTTTTACTAGACATTGTTGAATATATGATTCATGGAAGCGTATAAGGGCGTATAGACCTACTTTTTCAAAATGCTTTTTTTTTTGCATAATATTGCTTTAGTAACCAATTAACATCTATTTAAATAAAAATAATTTTAAAATCCGTCAATTTCACCGAAAAAATTACCTTAAAGACACGATTTTATAGAATTTTTATTTTGTCATATTAATTTTTTTCTCAGATTTTAAGATGTTTTTGAATAAGTGTAGTAGAATCCATTATTAGAATGACACATAAAATTCAGAATATGGAGAAGACATTTAAAATTTATGTCATATTTACTTATATTGCAAAAGCAAAAATCTTATCTTATGGACTTTAATGCATCAAATATAGAACAAGTAAAATTGCATATATCTATTATTTAAATAATATAATGAAATGATATTTAGATGTAAAGTAAACAAGTGTGTCAAGTCCGATCATTTGATACCCTATAATATTAATTTTTGATATTTTCGGAGGATATCTTTCATGGGATCTTTGATCAATTGTTAACTGGTCCTCTTTCACAAAAATATAAATATTATGTGTTACTTAAGAAAATTTTTGTATAACAGAAAAAGAATGTGACCATTTTTTTTTTTTTTTTTTGCAAAAAAGAAAACAAAAAAAACAAAAAAGTTAAAATGTAAATGCCTATAACTTTAGACTCTATAAATATCTTTTCAAAATTTTTTCTTTACACAATTTTTCTATTTGTTGTTAATGAAATGAAAAAATCGGATGAAATTTGGACTTACTGTAGCGAAAAATCTACAGCATAATATCTCTTGAACTAAAAGAGGTAAGATGCATACGACGACGTCTTTGTAGATCTTGAACAACAGTATCCTCCTATATAAAAATCTTTGAAATCACTTCAGACATAAGAAATCGGAGTAGTTTTTAAAAAAATTTATACACCAGATGTCCAACTTTGAGACCATGTTGTTCCGCTTCCTGTAGGTCTATGTAGTCAAAGCTCAGAACTTAAACTCGCCTACACCTCACTACCACTTATCCACTTTAAAATGATTCTTGGAAGATGAGCTTATATGGGAGCCATGGTCAGTTTTTACCGATCTTTGTGAAATTTTTCACACTGATTTATATGCATAAATCAGTGTGAACAGCTTGCTTGGTCCAAATTTTAATGAAATCGTGACCAATATAAAGCACTAATAACCATTAATTACTACTATTGTTCTATTAAAATATATGGATATACGCCCTTATACAATTTTAAGCTATTTTCGGCCCCAAAATTTGGAATGTTCTAATCCGATTTTTTAGCGATATTTTGCTTACAGATAGTTTATACGTCCTTATACGTGTCCCTGCTTCATATTTGTATTAATAAATAAACGAATTTACTTTAACTAAAATTTGAAAAAATTAAATAAAAAAGTGTAGTTAAATTTAATAAAAGGTCTTCAATATGACTAAAAAAAATTTAGTTAATTTGTCTAAAATTGAAGAAATTTTATTAAAATAAAATAGTTTATTTAATCAAATTTAATAAAATTCTTCAATTTGATTAAATATCTTCAAATTGATTAAAATCATGTAGAATTGTAGACATTTCGTTAAAATGAACTAATATATTTTAGTCAAATTGAAGAAAGACATGTAGAATTGAAGAAATTTCTTCAATATAGAAAACGCACATTAAAGAAGATCAGTTGAACGACTAATAACAAAGTGTATAATATATAGATTCTTTATTATTTATTTATTTATTTATTCATTTATTTATTTATACTAACTTTTTCTTGGATTTAGAGTAACATATAGACTTCAGAATAGGAAGAAGAAGACATTTCAAATTTATGCAATATTTACTCTATTGCAAACATTTTTATTATTTTGTGATTTTTAAAGCATTGAACTAAGGACATGTAAAAGGGCGTATATGTATGTATCATTAAAATAATATAATAAAATGATCTTTTGATGTGATTTTGTTAATAATGTTAGCAAATTTATTAAAAAAAAAATAAGTAAACAACATGTAGTCGGTCAAGTCCGCTTATTTGATACCCTATATCATTCATTTTTAATAATTTCGGAGGTTGTCTCTTATGGGTCCTACATATGGTAATTTTTCGACCGATTCTTGTAATACTTGATGGTGTAATTTATATTTATGTAAAACATATGTGTATGTAATATTACCGTGGTGTTGCTATTTATATGACATTTATTATACGCTTGATTCCCAAAGTAGGCATTATGTGGGGGGTACGGTCAATTATGGACCGACTGTGATAAAACTTTGCACTAGGTTTTTACCTATACAAAATTTAATCGCGTCAAATATTATTATTATGCTAGCATTTATATGGAACTTATACACTTTAAAAGTGATTTTCGGAAGATGGGCTTATATGGAAGCCATGGTTAGTTTTCTATGGATTTTTGTAAAATTTGGCATAAATTTGTGGATTTATGCATATATGCAGCTCACTTGGTCTGAATTAATATAAAACATTTATAAGCATTCGTTACTACTATTGATCTATAAAAATATATGGATAAAATAGCAGTTGTTATTAATCACTCAAAGTGAAGAGAAGTATATAATTGACAACAGCTACATTAAAATATTTAATTTCTTTACAAAAACAAATAAGTATTGTTATCTCAAATCTCTTTTAAATCAATTTTCGCTTTTTGTATAGTAAAAACACAATTATATCAAAAGAAAAAAACTAACACTGAACAAGCTGAATGAACCACCTGATGTTACCTAAAAGAAATATTTTTATAGTCCAGGAATACAGTTTGATTTCAATAAAAGAATTTCATTTATTTCTAATGGACCTCTATGTCTCCTGATAAATCGCATAGTAAGTGAGAAAATTTTTTTAAACGTTTCAACCTTCCTTGTTAAAAAAGTGATCGACAGCACGTGTGACGGATCATTATTAATTAAAACTGAAAAAATCATATAAGCTAATAAACTTATAAAACTTAAATCTATGGGCTCTAACATTCAGATTCAAGTTTCTAAACATAACGCACTAAATTTTTCTAAAGCATTTATTTACTCGTCAGACCTCTTAGATGTTCCTGAAGATGAAATTCTCGCAAATGTGTCAAAACAAAAAGTAACCGAAGTTAAAAAAAACTCTAAGAATGGAAAATGAAATATTAAAAGAAACAGGACTTTTAATCTTAACTTTCGCTACTATTGATCTCCACGAGTATGTTTACATAGGTTACCAAAAAATCTATTTGCGTCCATATATCTCTCCTCCAATTATATGCAGCAACTGCTTTCATTACCTACACCTATAGAAATCATGTGAAAACAACAAAGTGTGATTGATTTAACTGCGGATACGTTAGTCATATAAATCCAAAAACAAATGAAAAATGTACCAACAATACGTGCTGTATCAACTGTAAGGAAAACGCAATGCAAAGGATAAAAAGTGCCGCAATTTTAGTAAAAAATAAAGAAATCTAAGTGATAAGAATACTGGAAAAAAATCTCAACCAAAATACACCTACCTCAATACTGTTACCTCCAGCTTATTAACCAAAATTAAAATAAAATTAGTTAAATATGACAATCCAATTCTATCTTCTTCACCTAAAACCACTAAAAACACGGTATCAAATAAATCGATCAGCTCTACAATTGTCATCAATAACGAAGATAAAGCCATTAAAAACGTCATGTCATCTCAACCAAAATCTATTATTATCGATCATATAGACCAAACCTCATCCCCTCTTAAAAGTAAGAAAATTCTTCCCAGAAATATCTTTATTTCTTTTGTGTTAACACTGTGGTGTAGGACCGTAAAAGCTTCAGACAGTGACGTAATTTCTTATACAATTTACTTATAAGAAAAACTATTTTTTTTTTCTCCTTATTCCTTACTTATCTGTACATCTAATTGTAATTATTTTCTAACACTATATCTAGTTACGACACTCCGTTGCAGAATTATAAATGCAGGGTATATTGCGGATTTCTGGAAACATAAAAGTAGTAGAATAATGAAAATTGGCAATATCTAAAAGTAATTGAAATAAAAAATATTTTTATGAAAAAATTTTTTCTACTTTGAATTTCACTATGTATTTTAAGGGGAAAATATTTAGCAGTGTTTCATAACTATAAAGACACAACTAAAGGCTTCAAATTTTTTGAAACGAAAAGAGCAAAGTATATAAAGAATATAAATTAATAATAAATACGTAGAGTTATATTTTTAAATATTGGAAAAAATTATCACCGGCATCCACTTCGCCAGTGTTGCTATCATTATTATTGATTATTTTAAATCGCTCAAATCTCTGATTTTCAGGGCAAATCCGACGGACTAACATTCCTCAAATATTTTCAAATGAGTTCTGATCCGGAAAATATATATTTTTGTAATATGATATAATAACTGGAAAATTTAACAGATGGCATTCTCTGTGAGGATCTAAAATTAACAATTCCAGAGGCAATACTGTATATTATATTATAGTATTCAATTATATTATAGTATTCAATTTAGTGATTTTCAATTATGATTCACCGACACACTTTAGATCTACTTGTCTCAAAATTCAATCTGACTGGAAAACAAAGAGGATCTTCATATATATTAAATTATTTGACTCGGCTAAAACTATAACTACCAGATCCAGAAAATAATTTCTTATTTGTTAATACTAATTTTATTTTTAATAATTTTTATGTATTCACGCAAAAAATCTAGATTATTTACATTTGAAAAATAATTATTTTATGGATTTAATATATCGATTATTATAATTATTTTCTAATATACTTCATTAACCATAGAAACTGTTTATGAGTATAATTTAAAAAAAATTCTTTTAAATGAGAAAAATCACACAAAAATTTGGAAATGCTTAATTAAAATGGAATAAGTTTTTATACGAAATATAACCCAAGTTTGTATTGAACGTTTTTGGATAATTTTTATTGGGTTATTTTTCTGACAACCGTTTTATTGTTTATTTATAAATTTATTACAATATTTAAAAAAATATGAAAAGCTAATGAGAACAAGAAAATGTAATTTTTTTTTTATTTATTTATTTATTTATTATTATTGTTATTGTTATTATTATTATTATTATTATTATTATTATTATTGAAAAAAGCTAATTTTCTCTGGTCTTACTTTTTGGAGCATTTAGCCTTTTTTTGCCTTTTTAAAGTTCATTTAAGCCTCTTTCTTTCTCACCTCCTGGTAACACTGTTAATAAGGCAGATTGGGAAAAATATAAAAACTCTTCAATAGTATTTGATAGAAATATAGTTATCAGCAACAATATAAATAAAGAAGCATTCAATATTCGAAAAATAATACCGCAAAGTGCAAATGAATCTATACCCCAAATTATTCGTTCCATAAAAGAACTATTTTTTAGTGCAATAAATATCTAAATGAAGTTAAAAGAGAAAAAATATTAAAAAGAAACATTAACTCATTTATGAAACAAGCACTATCCCATTTATATTAAAACCTAATACAGACAAAACTAAGCTAAGCTCCTATATAAAATAATTGACAACCGTTTATGGTGGTATGTGAATTCTAACAAACTTATTTGCCCTCATCAAATAGGATTCAGAAAAAACTTTTCTAAAGCATTCGATAAAATCGGTATTCACACCATCATACACCAATTATTAGATTGGAGCGTAGGACGTAATATTATAGGCTACTTCAGAAATTTACTACCAAATAGGCAAATTACAATAAAAGACAATAACAAATACTCCAATACTCAACGGAATCCTACAAGGGTCACTACTATCAGTTATTACAATTTCTGCTGGTTCGTTCAGCATGGATGACAGGAACTCTCTAAAGATATTAGGTCAACTATTTAACAAAAAATATAATTGGAAAGAAAAGATAAATTTTATAGCTACTGATTTGACTCAGAGACAAAATATAAATAAATGCATTTCAAATAAAAAGTTTAGCTGTCAAATTTATTCTATCATAACAGCAATAAAATCATTGATCTTATCTAAAATTAATCATGGTCTCTATTTATATGGATGGTCCCCCAAATCATATTTTACAAAAATAAAAACAATCAAAAACTCGGCTCTTAAAATCTCTTTAGGTGCCTTTAGAACCACTCAAATATACAATATTCTTTATGAATCTAAACTTGAACCTCTGGAAACTATAATTAACAAAAATAAAATAATAATTTGCAGTTATAACTCTTTAAAATCGATCGTACTTTATATTAGCATTTTTTTTTATTTTATGTGAAATTATATTTATATAGTAAGTACATCCATTCTGTCTTTGTTAAACGAAAAATAGGATTCAACAAAAAAAGAATGTATAAAAAGTATTTATGACCTAAGACCTAAATCGTCGAGCCACACCCAAGGCGATAATTGAAATTAATGAAAATGTATACCAATCTGTAGCTGTTATTATAGCTTATATCGGAATCAAGTGACACTCAAAAATAATTCCGCGTTTGAATTTATTTATTTATTTTATAGTTATATAATTAATATTTGCAACTTTTTTTATTTATTAACATAATTCAAAGATTTTTTAAATGCAATTATAAAAAATATCAAAAATCAATGTACATTTTGTTTTTTACTCGATATTCTAAAGGTAGGTTAAATCAAAATTATGATCTCGATTATGTTCACTATTATAAAAAGTAACAGATCCTCCTTCAATTTGTATTTTGTATACCTTTGTTTAGGTTACATATGTGCATTTATTTTTAATATCGGACTTAAAATGGAATTTTTACAATTTTTTAAAATTTTTGATTTTTAATTACGATAACATAAACAGTAATTTCTTGTCCATTAATATTATTTTCAAACATTTTTTGGTTGTCAGATATTAAAAATATATCAATAAATGTTATTAAATTAAAAATCAAAAAATTATTTTTTGATTAAAATTTTTTATGAAATGTTAAATAATCACTAAGATAATAGCGATGTCTTCTGTTACACCAACTATGTCATATCACTTTTAATTTTTATTTTAGACGTACTGAAGTGAGTAATAAACGTGTAGTAATTTTTTTATATATTGTTGAAAATAGACTTTGGCACTTTTTTTTTAGCTTTTTGTCTTGTGTTTTATTAAAGCCAGTTAATATTGATACAAAACAGCATTGATGTGGCATTAAAAAAGAAAAAAAGCTTAAAACTTTTTTGTCTTTGAACCCCAAAAGTAAACGAATTTGAAGAAATTCCCATATCTTCTCAATATTCCCATAACAAGTTGTCATTTCAAAATACAAATTTTGCGTTTGTTAAAAATAAAATGTTATTTACCATTTATACAATTTTGAGTAATTTTACATTTTCAAGATTGTCAGATAAATAATATGTCAAATCACCCACATTTAGGGCCCAAAAAACTTTTGTCATTTATTTGGGTAATTGTTAATTTTTGGATTTTAGTAGATTTTCTGCAGCCAAAAGTAAATATTTGCTTTCTTGATTCTCCACTTCAATTCAATTTTTGTTGGTCCAAGACCCTTAAAATATACCAATTGTCTTAGAATCTCTAGCTGAGCGGATTTAACGACGTCCGTCAATCTGCTCGTCCATATAAACCATGTATTTAAACTACAGGTAGAAATTTTAAAGACAATGCATTGAAATTTGGTATATAGGCCTTGTTTAAACAAGAGACGAAGACTATTGAAATTCGCACATTTTTTACCCAGCATCAACGTAAATGTCTTCCCGCAATAAAGTTTGACGCTTATAAATTTCTACAGAATTCAGTACAAATAATTTTTTGTAACCTTAAAATACTCTATCAAATTTCCTTAGGATCGGTATATAATTGCCCACAGCTTTCATACAAGGACATTCCTGAATATTACTTAGACATACATAAATCCAGTAAAAATGTTAACATGTTGACAAATGTAGACAAATTGGCACAAAAAAATCTAATATAAGTATATACCAAATTAGTATCACAATACAATTTTCTACACGTAAATTTTATAAAAGGGTGATTCCATATCAAAATGGACATAAAACAGTAATTTTCGGATTTGGCATCTCTGATTTCAATAAAATTCACTACAGACATTATCTATTGGAAGTACTTCTTAAATCATAAACTTTTCCCGACATTTTTGAACTCCCACGAATCGGAATTTTAATTTAGGCATTTTCGTGAATTCCCGGGTATTCGGGAAAAATACAATATTATTTAGGAATTATGAAAACTAAACAAAAAAAATTATACTTACATTTAATTTTCACGTAAATATATCTATCTACTTTAAAATAAAAATATATATTTGAAGGCGACTTTTTTAATAAAATTATATAAATTCTAATAGGTATTAAAATAGTTTTTAACAAAGGTTTCTTCTGGATAACAAATAAAATATACACTTGTACCCATATTCGCAAACAAATTTTAAATGTAAAGTACATTTTAGATAAAAAATTTTTATGAAAAAATTATTTCAAAGGGCATTTAAATTTAAACATTGTTTGTGAATACGGGTGTTGATATTTTCAAAATGCTTATTAGAAAATTCATTGTTACATTAAAAAATATATTCATACCTACATCTATTTAATAAAAAAAAAAAAAAAAAAAAAAAACTAAAAATTGTTTACTATCTAAGTCTCTGGTTATTCATCATCGACAATAAAAACTTAAAAAATTCTTTATATCGTTTATCACAACCACAGAACATTTTTAATGAAACCATAAATAAGCATGTCTTCGAGAACAATTTTTTTGAAATCTTACTTATAGCCCCATCGATTTCTCCAAAACATAAAAATTATAATTTTTTTAGTCTTATATATAGAAAATTAATGTGTAAAAATTAATAAAGGCGAAAGTTTAAAATAAAAAATCTTACAAGATTTTCTAAGTTTTGTGTTCTAATTCAGTACAAGAATAATAAATTCAGTAAACTGTACTTCTTTTTAGTACAATTCTATTGTCAAAAGTACAACAGTACAGTGATTAATTTAGTACTATTATAAAATTTTACTCTCTTCATAAAATTATTGGTTGGTTTAAGAAACATTTTATAAGAGTAAATAAAATTTGCTTAAATACAAATGTTAGAATCATTTAGACATTCTCGGACCTGAATGGTATGACTGTTGAAGAAAGTTTTTGATATGCGTTTATTAAGTTCAACTCGGAATTTTTCTTTTTTTTTTTTTTGGAAAATACAAAGATGTATGTTTCGCTTTCCATCACTCAATAAGCTTTACTTTATAAGTAAAACATTTTCAAGCTTTTCGATGCGCTAACGTAACATTTAGCAAAGAAAACACATACTTCGAAATAAGCCTTACTATGATGCACTGGAGTAAACAAATAATGTGAAATGAATTTTTTCTCATCTCTAACCCTAAGGTTTACCCATTTTAGAAAATTAATTAAAAACTCTAATTCCTTGAGCACCAAACGCCTTTGTAAAATAGCATCTTCTCTAATTGTGTAACAAACTGTTCTTTTTTTTTCTAAAAACAATGAAAATATTTTAACCTCTTATTTTATCCTAAAGCTTTTCTTTTTTGAAAATTAATATTGATTTTCTAAAAAACATCTCCTCTGCAAAAGGGCTTAACAAAAGAGTAAAAAAAAATAATTTAACAAAAAACTTACAGCTGTTCTTTTTCGATTATCATTTATTGAACCATACACAGAAAAAAATTTAAGATTTTTAAATTAATTTGTTATTTCATTTCATAATAATGTTTTCATTACACAATAAAAAAAAAAAAAAAGATGTTTAATTATTGTAATTATATATATTATATATAATAAAATTGACATTTCTTCAAAAGATTAAAACAAAAAGAAAAAATACATTTTTAAAAATTATACAGATATATATCTAACAACAATAAATTAAAAATGTATATGTTATGTCGCGAACTTTAATTTCTTTAAAGAGTCCGGTTATAGCATAAACTACAAAGGACGATTTAAAACGTTTTAAAAATGCGGTTTTTTGGAATTATTTGGTGTATAAAATCTTTTAATGTTTGGTATATCTGTTAAGAATTTTTGCTATTTCAGATATTTTCGTCAGGAAGCTAATATCGAAATGTATAATGTATCTGGCTATTCTTTTGGAGAATAAAAGGTAAATGCTCTGTGATTGTTTTTGACGAGTTATTTAATATTTTTCATATGTATGGCGCTTTATCCTCTTTCTGTTGTGTAGATCCTAAAGGTTACACGGAGACGTGGCCCTACTTTATTGGACTTTTACGCAGAGGTATCAAAATATCAGTATATATTTCCTGTTTATATACACTACTTAATTTTTATATAATTTGAAATAAATATTTTATTTGAAAGGCCTAAATTCATGTTGTATTTTATTTCTCTATACCTTAATTTTCTTACCAAAAATCGCCTTTGCAAAAGAGCTTTTTTCTCGAGTTCGACAAAAAACTGTCAGCTGTTCTTTTTTAATTATCATTTAATGAATCACAATAATAAAAATAAGTTTAAAAATTAAAAAAAAAATTTGAAATATTCTTGTTTTTAACTCAAAGTTTGCCTCTTTTTGAAAATTTGCATAGAATAGAAAAATAGAAAAAAATAGAAATAATAATATAATAATAGAAAAAAAAATTAATGCATGTTCCTCTTTTTTTAACCCAAAGTTTGCTTTTTTAATTTTATACCAATGATCGCCTTTGCGAAAGAGCGTTTTTCTCAAGTTTAACAAAAAACCGCAGCTGTTCGTTTTGATCATCATTAAATAAATCCCAATAATGAAAATAAACTTAAAAGTTAAAAATCCAATTCTTTTACTTCAAAGTTTGCCTTTTTGAAAAATTAACATAAAATACCTAGATTTCCCAACAGGCAAACGTATTTGTAAAGGAATGCTTTTTGATTTTTTTTTTTAATTATTGGGAAACTTTTTTTAAATAATTTGTAAATTACAAAAATAAACCGAATTTCAAAACCTGGGCCCGAATTACCGCATACGTGATCGAGATAGCTTTCGTATCGAATAAAATTTCGTCACGTTTCGAATGGATGGATTATAGCATTCGATAGCTAACGTAACGAAATTTTTGTAAAATGTACTATATTTGTGTTATGTTGGAATAGAATAAAAACATATGTTTAGTGCATATTATTCTCAGCTGAAATAAAAAATTTAAAACAAACCCAAATTTTCGCGGCTTATTTCAACATATTCAGTAAATTTAAATATTTTTAAAAACAAAAATAAAATTATAGAAGGAATGGCTACATTCCTATCATTGTGCTTATCGTCCGACTCCGATTCTGAAGTTGAATATAACGCAGTACGTATCCGAAAAGAAATGAGGGATAAAAGCGATCCAATGTCCTTGCCGGCTAATGCGTAAGTAAATTGCATCATTCGAATGTATTTTTAATAAAAGTTATGTAATTTTAAGGTTTATTAAGCGCTTCAGACTTTCAAAAGTAGCGTTTAATTTTCTTCTTTCTGAGCTATGTTTCGAAGGGCATATATCTACCGCTTTACCACCAAAGTTGCAGCTGGCTGTAACTTTGTCGCTTCTGGCAAGTGGAAGTTTCCAACATATCGTTGGAAATGACTACTTGATCGGTATGTGCCAAAGTGCCGTATCTAAAACAATCAACCGTGTCATAAATGAAATTGAAAACAGAATATGTCCAAAGTTCATAACATTTCTCCCAAATGAATCTACTTCATGTATGGAATTGTACATGCAAAAATTTAAACTCCCTGGAGGTAATTGTATGACATATGACAAAATCTGTAAATACTTTTTTCATATGACTTTTATTCTTTCAGTAATCGGGTGTGTTGATGGTACACATTTTGGTCTCCAAAAGCCGTCAGAAAATGAACATATGTTCTTCAACAGGAAAGGGTACCATAGCCTTAACTCAATGATAGTATGTAGAGCTCATTAATATCTTTATTTATATACATATTCATCCATATTTTCAGATATGTGATCACGAGTACAAAATTTTATCCATTAATTCCAAATATGGAGGGGCATCGCACGACTCCTTTGTTTGGAAGCAGTCCGAGGAAAGGCGTTTCTTAGAGGAACTCTACAATACTAATGAACTTAAAAACGTTTGGCTTCTAGGTGAATTTACTATTTATATTATTTTATCTATTAATTACAATTATTTCTTTTATATAAATATTTTATTTCAGGCGACTCAGGATATCCCATTGAACCCTGGTTGATTACACCTTATAGAAATCCTGAAGTAGGTTCTGCTGAATCGTATTTTAATGAGGTACATGCAAAAGGTCGTTGTATTGTTGAAAGAACAATAGGAATACTTAAAGCTCGGTGGAAAATTCTAAGCAACGATAAAAGAAGTCGTTATGCCCCAGAAAAAATCGCAAAATTCGGAAATGTGTACGCCGCATTGCACAACTTGTGTATTTACTTCAAAGTTCCTTTATATACACAAAATATTCCTCAACCCAGCATCTCTGTTATAAACCCTATTATCGGAAATGAGACGCAATTAACACGCATTGGACAAAAAATAAGAGACCAAATAAAGTGCTCACTTATAAGATAAAAATAAAAAAATTTATTATATTTCAATTCATTTATACGTATGTATTATAAAACATTTTTCAAAGAAAATAAAAAAATTCATTAATTAGTTAAAATAATTATAAAAAACAGTCATAAAAAATCACATTTTATTACACTAATAGCTAGGATAAAAAATAAATCACATTTTAATTCATTTGTACTTTTTTGCAGATATACACAGACTACCATTTATTTTATTGAAGAAGGATAACAAATAGGCATTTGTTTCATTGAAGCAACTGTAGTTGTAGTTTTTTTATTTCAAGCTCTACTTGTTTGATTTCCATGTTGGTTTTGTGTTCCTCCTCTCTAATATTAAGAGATCTTTCTTTAATTTTTATCAAACGTTCTAATATTTGGTTTTGTTCCTGTTTATATTCCTCCATATTTTGAGTGTGTGAATTTAAAAGAAGTAACATTTGATTAGTCTTTGAGAGTAACTCACGTTGGTAGTCTTCTGTTGATACCACATGTGAAGACAAAATAGACATTTTTGAGTCTTTTTCCTTTTTTGCATAAGACCTTGGATTTTCTTTCTTCACTGCCATCATCCTCTAAAATTGACTGCATATTTTCACTAATGGCGGCATCTAATTCACTTGTATTGGAAACATTTGGTTTCCCATAAGTTTTAACTGCGTAGAGTCCTTCCACATGAAGGTCAACCCCAGTGGCTTGGATTATTTGTTCTTCAGCAGAAGTCAGAATCATTTCCTCGTAAGGTCCACCTCCA
The DNA here is from genome assembly GCA_932274085.1 of Protocalliphora azurea. Taxonomy (NCBI): domain Eukaryota; kingdom Metazoa; phylum Arthropoda; class Insecta; order Diptera; family Calliphoridae; genus Protocalliphora; species Protocalliphora azurea. The sequence goes on from OW026522.1 coordinate 157,549,150, forward strand.
GTTTTCTGCTTTGATGCTTTGTTAAAAGACATTTTTTTCTTGGCATTGAATTTTTGATCTGCAAAAGCCTAAAATGACAGTGTTTATAAATATTTAATTTAAATGTGTACACCAGTCTTTCGTCCTTAGTTGGTGGTCCATAGGAATTCAGCTTTAGAGCAAGTTCATCCCATAATCTCTTGGCTGTTGCTTTTCCTTGGCTACAATTTGGTAATATGTTTTTGGCCAAATTAGGATGATCGACCATGTACTGCGCCATAACTTCCTTTTGTTTACCATTCATTTTGTTGGTATTAGTCCTATAAACAATAATCACTTTATTATCTTGTTTTAAAACTTTAAAAATAATAATAAACTTACATCTTTTTATATTTTTTGCACACACAATTGAAAAGTTTATGATTTCGATCAGTACTGAGATGACGAGTAAAATTTAAACAGCTGATACTCGATTACGCCCTCGTTATCGTATGCTATCATCTCAAATTTCGATTGTGCTTGTTCGATAACGAATGCAGTAATCCCAAAGAGAAAAGTTACGAACAATTTTATTCGATCACGTGTGCGGTAATTCGGGCCCTGATATAAATATATCAATATCTTTTATGCATTTTTTGACCCCTATCATTTTTTGATATATTGTGTTTGTCATTTCGAAATAATCAACCTCATTAAGTATATATATACTGGGTCCTCGTGAAAATCTAAATTCATCTGTATGTCTGTTGATAACAGAATAGGTCTCGAGGCGGACACCCTAGGTAGACGAAATTTTGTATTGAAAATGAGCAAAATCGGTTCATAAACAATAAATATTATTCCATATAAGATGAAATTTTAAAAAATTGCATATAGTAGATATATAGAATCGGCCAAGCCGAATATAACATTCCCACTGGTTCAACCTCATAATCCCATTTCTCACCAAAAGCAACTTTTAAAAAGATATGATGATTTTAGCCCCATCTGGTTGGTGGCCACTATGATAGCTCAAAATTGTTTCTATCCAGATTTTTTTATACCCCACACCACCATAGGTGGTTGGCGTATTATGCGTTTCTGCTGATGTTTGTAACGCATAGAAAAAAATCATCCAACACCCACCTTAAAGTATACCAATCGACTCAGAATCACTTTTTGAGTAGATCTAACGATGTCCGTTCGTCCGTCGGGATGAACGGCTGGCTGGCTGTCCACGTAAACCTTGTGCACAAAGTACAGGTCGCAATTTTGAAGATAATTTATTGAAATTGGTGATGATCGGTCTATTATATCACCTAGCCCCCATACAAATGTCCTCCCGGAATAGGGATTTAACGATAAGAAATGCCTTAAATATACCAATATTTTAATTAAATTCGGTGTAAGGAAATTCTGTGTAAGTATCAATCAATGTGCCAAATTTCATGAAGATCGGTCCATTATTGACCATACCTCCCATATAAAACCCTCTTCAAAAAATCACTTTAACGTGCATAAATCACATACACATGTTAGTATCAAATTTATATTCGACACAAATAAATTCTATATAAGTAGAAATCACAGTGACAAATTTTATGAGGATTGCTCCATAATTTACCACAGCTCCCATATAAGTCCACTTTCGGGAATCACCTTAAAGTGATGTGTGTGAAGATAAATATGCGAGTTAAATATGTTTTTGACGTAACGACTTACGTAATGATATATATAATGTCGTAACGACATATTTAAATATGACATATTTAAATATGACTATTTGATACTAAAAAAATATTAAACCGAATTTTGACAAAATTTAATGAAATATTAAAAGCTAATAAATTTATAATAACATAATATAATAATAAAAATTTGTAAATTTTTATTCTGAGAAAATATTCCAAAATTCCCGTTTGTGAATGTAAAACTTCTCAGAGGTTCGTCAACGATTTTGGACACTGAAAACAATGAATAATGGATATACAATAATAAAAATACTATTCTTGAATATAACCAGACTTCCTGAATTGTATATATGGAGAATGGAACCAATAATGAATTCTATCCGTGGATATAAGCAGGATTTCTGAATTGTATTTGCGAAGTTTTAAAAAAAATTTCAAATTATCAACTTTGCGAATATAGAGACTATCAGGGGTCTGTCAAGGATTTTGCTCATTGTGGCCAAATGGCGCGTTGGCATGCATTCCCGCCATATCGATAATGGAGCCAAGGATGAATACTGTCCGCGGATATAAGCAGGATTCCTGAATTGTATTTGTGATTTTTTTTTTAATTTTCTAAATATCAACTTTGCGACTACTTTTTGACTAAAATGCCTTTTTTTTCTTGTGATTTTTTTCCTATAAACAGCAACTAGTTTATATTTTTTGATGCTATGGTTGCATGTTACACATGCATATTTGTGCAACTAATTATCATACATGAGTGAAAGAAAGGAGTTGTGTGTAGTAATTTTCTAGGGGTTTGTTTTTCATAAATAAATGTTCGAAAAGACAATAAAACACAAAAGTCAGTTACAACCCAGCAAAAACTTTGCTTTCCTGGTAAGCTAGCAGGTATAATTGGAAACAAAAATAAACTACTTATTTTTTGCCTGAATAACTAGTTATTTTTGTTCGACTTGTCCACAAATTCATGTAGTTATTTTTTGACTCTAGGGGTATTCAAAAATATGTATCTAAACGAAAGTCAGTGAGACTCGAACTTGGACACACACTAACCATTCGTTTTTACTGACTAACGTCTTACTCAGTACACCATCCCGCAAATAGCATCCTAAGCGACAAAAACTCTATTTAGTTTAAAATATCTTTTTAGACATTTTGTTATAAAAAACTAACAGCTTCAGAATGGGTTTGAACCAACAACCTTCTGGTTGTTAATCCGGCGCTCTAGCCAACTCATCCACGTGATTGCAGTATTACTGTGCTATTATACTATTGAGTACTTATTAATGTAATACAGAGTAGGCAAATAATAATGACGCCTCATTACCAAGAAACTACTTTAATAAGTAGTTGTTATTACCGAAAACCAAAAAGTTTTTGCTGGGAAGTAGACAATATTATTAGTACACACAGAAATAAAATACAATTATAAAAAACTCAATAGAATATCAAAAGCACAAAAAATAACCGTTGGGAACGGGAATTTTTATTCATGTGACCATTTACTTGTTGGTGTTTGTTTGTGTGTGTATCGGATGGTATATATATAAATTAATATATCAAATCGAATATTTAAGTAATAATTTAAAGAAAAAAAGTTAAAGTTTTATGTTTAACGTTTTACAGAATTGAATTTTTACGTTTTTCACAGTTTTTCCTCAATAAAATATCTATTCTATTAAATTTGAAATAAAATGTTTATTGAATACAAAAATGGAATTATTCATGTTATCAGAATAATTACATATATGGAATCGTTCGTTTTGAATTACAGAATAAGTGCATTAATAATGAAATAAGTATAACGGGAAGAAAATGTGTTTATAAATGAAAAATCAAAGATTTTTGTTCAAATATCAGTAATATTTTATTTCTTTTTTTTTCTAATATACATATGTACATGACTACATTTGCTTCTATATTTTAAATTATTCTTACATATATTATTTTTCACCAATATAAATAAGGCTGGTTTTGTACTGGTAATTGCATTAAAAATTTGATTTTAATAATTCATAGTTTTTTTTTTTTTTTTTTTGTACTGACGTAAATACTTATTTGTTAAAAAAAATACAGTTGAAATATTTATTTACACACTATAATTTTTAATCCTTACTTTAAAATTTTAAAAATGTTGTTCTTGTGATACTATCTTAAGAAATAATGTCTTAGTTATTGTATTTTCTGCAAAAAAATTATTTGTTTCTAATATAAAACAAAAAGTTCTTATGAACGTTTCAAAACAAAATCAAGGCGAAATCTTCACATTAATATAGTACACAATTTTATTATTGCAAACTCAACTATAATTTTTCGCAAAAATCCAAAAATAGTACTGAAAATTATAATAAAACCTTTAATAACTTATAATGGATTGTGAAAAATAAAGGAAGTATTTGAAAAAATGAAATCATTTATTAAAAGAAAATCGTATATGAGGATAGAAATATTTTGAAGAGAAAATTTATTATAAAATATTTGCAATTATTTAATGACGCTTTTAATAATAAGAATTATACTGATTCTGCGGCATGGAATTTAATTCCGATACATGTTATTGTAAAGTACTAAGCCTATAAATCACTTTTTTTGAATTGACTCTGATTCTAGCTATAAATCACTATTTGTAACATTAAAGGGGTTACACAATATATTGGAGCATATTCCGAAAGCGACTTGTTTGATTTGATTCAATAGAAGAAAAAAAGTGCTTTGTTGGCATTGCACTTTATAATAATATGCACCTGAATAGACTGAGATATCCAGTGCGACAGAAAAAAAATTTTATTGTGTCAACCTGGGTAATTTCAGAAAAATTTGCAAATTAAGCTATATTCAGATTTAATAAAAAATTTTTCTAATTTATCTTAAAAATGTTTCGTTTTAGTACAAGGGTTTCCTTCAATTAAAGATTGCATGACTTTGTAACTATTCCATATTCTTTTAAAACTTTAATGACGAAATACTTACCATTCCTTACCATTGTTTTTGGATTTTTGTAACTTTTAAAATTTTTATTTTTAAAACCATATTTTATTCTATCATATAACTTAGATATTCGCAATGTTGACATTTTTAAAAAATTTTAGGAATTCTGCTTATATCTACGGACGGTATTTACCCTTGGCTCCATCTCGATCAAAACGCTTGACAGACCTCTGATAGACTCTATACTGGCAAAGTTGACATTTTGAAAATTTTTTATAAAAAATTCACAAATACAATTCAGGAATTCTGCTTATATCCACGGACAGTATATTCGCAAAGTTGAAACTTTAAAAAAAATCACATATACAATTCAAAAAGTCTGGTTATATTCAAGAATAGTATCTATCCTTGACCCCGTTATTCATTGTTTTCAGTGTCCGAAATCGTTGACAAACTCGGTTTTACATTTAAAAACTTCCCCGGTATACATTTTTTATAGTCTTTTTTCATATTTAAAAAAAAAAAAAGTCTGAATAATTTTTTTCTTCTTATTTTTACTAACGTACCTATTATGTTTTTTTTTTACTTTTCTGATAAAAAAACACAGAGCAATTTAATGAATGAGAAGCTTTCCTTCCACAGATGAAGAGATTTTCTCTTCAAATTCATATTATTTTGTTTACGGTCCTATAGTCTGAAATCTACTTTTTCTGCGGCTACCAGGTTTCTTTTTAATGATCATGAACTATTTATATTTTTTATGGCCGAAAAATCGTTATTTCACGACACGCCTGCATTCCTAGCAATTGTTTTATATATCCGACATGGCTTTTCGTTATAATCTTGAATTATGTGTTTTCGTGTTCTTTATTCAATTCCAATTTTAAGAAATAATAATTATGCTATTACAACAAAATTTAGCACATAGTGGCTGAAAATAATAACCACGACAACCAAAAATATACTCTAAAAAGGTGTTTTATGTTCATAAAGGGTGCTCTTAAAATCCCAAAATATGCTCTTAAAATATTATTTTCATACTCATCATTAAAAGGGTTTGTCATACCATGTATAGTATGTTGAAAAAGTAATTTAAGACTTCATAAAGTGTATATATATTCTGGGTTCTGGTAAGATTCTGAGTCGATTCTGAGTAGATAGTTCGATGATCGACATAAACTCGGAAATCAAAAATGGGTATCGTCCGCCCACTTTACCGCCTACCTCCCATATAATAAGAAATATCAACGAAATTTTGTACAAATAATTCAAGGATCAATGTAAACTCAGAAACAAAAAATTGGCGCCCATCTCTAATATCAGGAGGTGGGTATATAGATTCGGTCAAGCCGAAAATAACATTTTCACTTGTTTCTTATTTTATAAGATGAAAATTTTTCGGGAATCTGATTTAAAAACGTATGTGACAATAAAGCGAATATGTCATTAATTGCAAAATATGAAAAAAATTATCGGGTTCAAAATAAGCAAAATTTTTCTCTTAAGTGTAAAGAATGAAAAATTATGCTCTTATGTATAAAATATGTAAAAATATGCCATTTAAATTGAAAAAATATGTTCTAAAATAAGGATTTTTTATGAAAATGTGACAAAATATGCTTCTAAGTCTAAAATACGCAAAAATATGCTATTATGACCAAAATACAAAAAAATATGCTGCAACAATTCGATGCCAAAATTCTTAAAATTGTCTGAAACGGATAAATAACTAACAGCTTTTTTCATTTGAAGTTCAGGAAAAATATTATTTTGCATATTTTTGGTTTCCCTGATAATAACAAGTGTAAGCATGTTAACGATACTAACTTTTTTTACGTGTAATAAAAGTTATAAGCCTTAAAGCGTACACTTATTTTTCGTGCATAGTCCTTATTTACAAAAATTAATTTCAAAGAATGTTTTTATGAGCTCAAATTTAAAATAAATTAAATTTTACATACAAAATTTGGAATTAAAAAAAATAATAAAATAAAAATAAAGTTTTCTAAGATATGATGGTTTGATTTTTATGTATACAACATTGACCATTGAACTTTCGAAATAAATTAACTTACTACTTATCATTTCAAAAGCAATATAATTTCAAATACAATAGTTTAATTTTACTAGTTTTACTCCTACAAAATATTCAAGTAAAATATAGCAAAGGAGAAATATATATATTACTCTTGTGTGTACTACAATTATTATTTTTATGTGAACGGAAACGGTTTTCTAGTGAAATACTTTTAAAAATAACAAAACTAGTAAACGTGCAAACGAACAGAGCTTAAATTTCTAAATCTTCCATTTAAATTATTCTATAGCCAAGAATTATTTTAAAAGCGACAAAGTAACTTTGTGAAAAATATAAAATGTTTGATCCCAAAACAATAACATCTAAATATTGTATATAAAAATTTCACCGGAGCGTGAAAATTTTTTACGATCGCGAAAAATTTATATCAGGTTATAGAAGACCTTGCTGTAGTATTTTGAAGCAATTTGTAACTAACCCATTTTCGACCGCTTTTGCATTTTCGCATCAGTAACTTTGCCATCTCCTAATTAGTTAATTGTGCATTTGATTGTGATTTTTTCACAAATATTATTAGCTAAGAGAAAAATCGAGTTTTTTTATAAGTAGCCTGACAAAATTGAAGCCATTCAGAACACCTAAAAATGTTGGTGTTGAGAAAACACATCACTGGTCATTATGGGCATACATATTTTTATATTTAAGCCAAACTTTATATTTAAGTCAAAAAATTTACGAAATTTTATTTACAAAAATATTCCGGGTCGAAAAATGGTACGGTTTCGAAAGCTTTCCAGGCCCTGTATTTTGGAACTAAAATTATCTAGCTGCTCAAATCTTCTGAATTTGTTATCACAATTATAAAAACAAACTTTATGTCCAATATCGTAAAATTATCTTAATTGAATAGGGTAGTGGACGGAAATAGGTTGAATGGTTATCAACCGATCAAGTTTCAATCTTGAATTATAATTCTTTGAATTATTCGATTAATATAAAAACCCAAATAATTGAATATATTTAAGCATTCACAATTTTTTTTCTTTACAATTCAGATGATCTATTATTATCATCATTAAAATAAGCGGCTTGTATGCATTATATCAAGTTTCTAAATAAACTAAAACTAAAAACAATTACAACAACGGCACATAGCGGTTCCAAAACGCCTTTTTTGGAAATAATTATATAACATGTGAGCCGTTGGAGATATCTCAATAAAATTTCACATAGCCAGAGGGAGAGTACAGATTCCTAGCTGGTCAGGGAGGTACTGGATGGCCCTCCAAACTTGACCATTTTTTAAAAAAAATTTCTCCGACTGTTCGCAAGTTACAGAATTATTAAAAAAAAACGTTTGGAACCACTATGCGACATCCATTGTTAACACATAAGCAAAACTACCAATGCAGACTAAACACAACAGAAAACATAAAATGAATCAAGTTGTTCAATTTTACACACCAGCTGTATCAAACAACATTTATTTTAAATATTTTAGGAGCTGAAAAAAAATTATTTCATGAATTGTGAAAAAAAATCTATTTTATTTTTATTAAAAGACCTTTTCATCTTGCCATCGTATCAATACAATGATATAAAATGTGTGTGCAATTTCTGTATTTCAGCAAACGCAAATAACAAACATATAAACGAACATAACTGAAAAGTGTCAACAAAAGAGACAAAAGAATATAATAAAGCCAACGACAACCCTGCAGCCCATAACACTAGTTCCATATTGACGAATGCATTTGTCACTAAAAGCACTAAGAACTACCGCTATTTACCTAGTAACCCACTTGGAATGCTTTTGAACGTCAAATTTAATAGAGCACAAAAAAAATATTCGAAAACTTTTTTAATTAATTTGTTGTTTCATTTTATATTAAAATTTAATTATGTTTATTATTGACTAAATTAACTTTTTTAAATTTTTATAAAAACTGACAGCTATTCCAAAAATTCAAAACAAAAACAAAAATATTTAGAAAAAAATAAACTAGAAAATTGTATAACAGCCAATAAATTAACAATTATTTCATATATCAAAGTTTTTTGGCTCTTTTTTGAAATTCGTTCCCACAATGCAATGAAGATTCGGATTACATTAATAAAAAATATATATATGTGAAACAAGTTGTGCATTTCTAGATCAATACCTTTTATCAGACGGACGAAGACAGTTACATCGATTATTCTAGAATTGTATGAAGTTGTATTAAATATATATGTACATTAAAGTGTCTGAAAATATACTAAGAAAAACTTAAAAATTGGTCTTCAGTTCACTACCATCGATTTAAAATCTCGAGTCCAGTACAGTGAACAATCAAGTAAAGCTTTTAAATTACTCGAGTTATTCGAGTAAATTATTATACATTAAAATTAACAATTAATTTCAATAAAACATACAAATTGTTTACGACATCAAAAATATATGTCTTTATTAATTAAGTTTACTTAATTTACAAGAAAGGCTTAAATTTTCTCTTTATCTTCTCCAAACCCAAATTATAATTAACAATTGATTTAAATTTTACATTATAATTTTTTAGTGATTTTTACATATTTGATTTAATTTTGTAATTGAAAAACGACCTTTAATTTCAATTACGCGTTGTATTTCAGATACATATTTTACATATTTTGTATATTAAACATTCCTTAACAATTTTGTAACAGTTGTTTTCAAACTAAATTAAAAAAAAAAAACTGAAATTAAAACATCTTTAAAACTAGTTAAGGAAGGAATTATTCGATTAATAAAAATAAATTATTACTCGAAATTAATCAATTTAATCAGACAATTATTTAATTTTAATTTATCGATTAACCGAATAAACATTATTTTAGTAAATACCCTAGTATATACCAGTATAGCAATATTTCGATGTGTTACAAACGGAATGACAAAATCAATACATCTCATCATTATCTTTCGGGTGGTGGATATAAAAACTAACAAGTAAAAACACAAACAAAACAAAAGGCAAGCTAAACTTTTAGAATGGCAACGACAAAATCGATGAAAGCACAAACTCACACATTCAGTCATAGGGATACAAAGAGGAGTAAGATAGAAGTAAAACAGTCTATAGACATTCAAAACATACAGTTCAAATTCTTATTTCTATTCTACATTTTAAATAAAAAGGTTTGAATTATTTATTTTTTCTATTGTTTTTGCTTACAAACATACACATAAACATAATATTTAAATTTGTCTGCTTGTGAGCTAAGTAGTAATGAAATGGCAGACAAATTGTCATGACAAGAGAAAGACAAAAAAAAGCTACTATTTAAAAGCAGTACGATTTTTGTAATTGTATACGATCTGAGGTTCTCACCGTCTTTCCTACAAAATGCATTTTCCAATATAATTAGTATTGTTTCGTCACTGAAAATTCAATGACATTTCAATTATAATCGGTTAAATCAGATCTTAAAATAATTTAATTTTTGTTTGATTATACTCCAATCTAAAAGTTTTTGGTTCAAATTTCAATTAATTTTTTTTAACCAATTTCGTAAGAACCATGATTGAAAATTTGCCTAAAATCAACTAAAAGACATATTTACATACATTTACCATTTTGTTGCCATAAATGCATATTTATAAAATACGTACGTATTTTGTATAAAATGTAGCGATTTCGAACATTTTGGTTTTTGAGCTTTGTTTTATGAAAATGTTTGAAAGTGTTTGCTTATTTTGTACGGTTTTCAGCATAATGGAATTATAAAGCGACCGCACATCTACAAAAACAACAATTGCTTGTATTTTATTAGTGCAAAACCACCGCACAAAATCTCAAAATGCTATGAAGAAAAAATGAGTACATGAAGAAGAAGAGTAAAATTTTACATAGAAATAAAAAAACAATTTGACAGCTTCGCGCGGTACGTACGTGAAAAAATTTTAAACCAGCTGGGCTCACGAGGTCACTTTCTATAATTGTTTTTTTTTTTTTTCTAGTATTTGATGTTTCATTCTTTCAAGCCTATAACAATAAAATTCTGTTTTAGTTGTCAAAATCTTCATATAAAAAAACATCTGATAGCTTGTGTTGCAGCATTAACTCTAGGCCAGGACTGTCAGATCAAATTTATTAAAAATCGTCAATTTGACGATAAAAAATAAAAAAAAAATAATATATTTAATAAAGAAAATTGTTACATTGAATTGAGAGATCAGTTTTTACGTACATGTATTTGTGTGTTCTTACTTTTTAAAAGAATAAGTTGATGCAATTGCACCAGTGCGGACAAAACCTAAGTGGGAAAAAGTGCTAGAATTTACTAATATACCATATATAAAAAAACAAAATTACAAATTGTGAAACCCGAATCTCTAAAACCACACCTGTTTTTCTCTCAGTGTGTTTTTTTGTTGACACGTTTCTTTATTAACAAAATTTTATTTAAGCACAATTTTGTTAATTTTTATTGGCAAAAATGTTTTTATACCCTACACCAAAATAGGTGGTTGGTGTATTTTGCGTTTCTGCTGATGTTTGTAACGCATAGAAAAAGTTATCCAACACCCACCTTAAAGTATACCAATCGACTCAGAATCACTTTTTAAATCGATCCAACGATGTCCGTCCCTCCGTCCGTCCATTTATAATATTTTAAAAATAATTTTTTCACTAAATATATTAAACAAAGAAAACTATTAAAAAAATTGAGAATTTTAACTTTTTCGTTACATATGAAAGCTCATTGTTCTGAAATCGTATAAAAAATCTGTGTCAAAAATAATAATTTTAATAGTTTTTATTTGGTTTTAAATAAAAAATAGATAAAAATTCTTTTTGATTTGTATGGAAAAACTTAAGAAAATTATGTAATTTTTCTATCAAAAACTGAATGAAGCCAAAAACTATAAGTTTTTGTTCGTTGTAAACGACATATAAGAAAAATGCTAGAAAGTGATTCAACTTTAAAAAAGGTCAAAAAATATAGCCAGAAAAAAATTAATATTCTCATACACATTTGGGTTATATTTCATGTGAAAAAATTATCTAATGTTTTGAAGTGATTTTACGACATTTTTAAACTATAATTCCTTTTTGATTAAGCATTTTTAAATTTTTGGGTGATTTTTCGCTTTTATAAGAATTTTCTAAAGTTCTGTTTATAAATAGTTTCTATGGTTAATGAAACAAATAAAAAATAATTATAATAATCGATTGAATAATTCCATCAAATTAGTTATTAGTATTTTAGTTATTCTTGATTTGGACAATGTAGCGCCGCAGGCGAAAATTTTTGTTAAATATAAAAACTGTAGATTTTTTGTACGGCAAAGTTAAGAATCAAAAGAGGCTAAAAAAGGGCTAAAACGAAAATGTTGAGGCTAAAAGCAAAATAAAAAGGCTAAATTTAGCCCTAAAGTGGCGATACTGATAATATACATTAAAAATTTTTTATTGGACAATAAAATTTTCATTTAAAATTTTTTTATTGAATATAAAGTTTTTTTAAGATTAACAATATACTTAAATATCAATATCAAATTTTAAGTTAATAAAAGCTTATCTAATTTTCTAACAATTGAACTTTAAAAATCTTGAGATACATAAAATCATAACTTAAGTATAGTGAGTTGGGTTGACTTAATAATACTAGAAATCTGTAAAAGATTATTAAAGCTTGAAGAAGAAAAAAACATTATTCAATTTAAAACATCTCTCCGGGGGAAAAAACTGGGTCAACCGCTATTTTACATTTAAATTAGATTGGATAAAATTACAACACTACGCTTATAATTATTATAATAAATTAAATAAATTCTTGATCTACGTAATCATACACCTAAAATAAACAAACTTAAATCTGCTTAAGCTGAATCTAATCATAAAATATCATCTTAAATCTATCATAACAAATCCTAATTCTAAAATATCAAATTAAATCTACTTAATCTCCTAAAATAACCATTATTTTAAAACATGAATTAATGTATATAATTCATCTAAGCGTAATTAATCAAACTAAGTAATAATCAATCTTAAATCTTATCAAATTTAATCGTTCTTTAAATTTAATACATCAAAATATTAACTTAATTATATTAATCTAACTTAAACTTGTTAAAACTTAACTTAAATCTAATTTAAATCTATTCGTTTTAATTTAATCTTATTTACCTTAAATCTAATCTTTCAAATTTTAATATAATTTTTTTTTATTTTTTTAATCTAACTTAAATCTAATTTAAATCTTAACTTAATTAATTATAAATCATTCAATTTTTAATTAATTATTATCTTAAATCTAATTTTTAAAAAATTCAACTTTTCTTAATTTTTGTTAAACTATTTGAATTTAACTTTAGTTTTACTTAAATTTAACTTGATTTATTTATCTTAAACTTAATTTAATGTAAATTTCATTTAAAAAATGTAAACTCGCATATAAATATTTACATTTATTACACTTTAACACATTCATATACACTACACAATCACTACATCATTACTCTTTACAAATTTTTTAATATTTAACCTGAATTATGTATAGCAAGAATTAAAAATTATCAAATCTTCGAATATAAACCAAATTCAAGTTTACGTCAGGACTGCTGTCATCGTTGGATAATGTTTGGTGAGTGGCACGATTAATTTATATTTTGTTAACATAAAAAATTCTAAATTATTTAAATATTTATTTTATATTGAAACTTTAATTCTATTAATAACTCCTGTTATTAACATAATAATGTAATGTATGTTGAGAAATATTTTAAAACAATCCCATTGAATATTTCAACATTTTAATTTGAAATATTCAAAATTTAATATACATATTAATACCACACTACATAACAAAAGTAATATACACTATAACAATAAAACATTGTTTAATTTTGAATTAAATACCTTTATTATGTTTAATTTGATTAAATATTATTTAATTTGAAATTTGGTAAACTAGATTTTATTTCAATATTTTCATGAAAAGTTAATCGACAGGTAGTTAGGGTAGTATTAGGGCTATCTAAAATTATTAGGCATATGATAGCATTGTTGGGAAGGGTTAAGAATCCAAATCAAAAAAAGACGCTGGAAAAAAATACTACGAATAAAAACTGTTTATATTTCTAAAAAAGAGATACATTATTTATTTTCAAGATTAAAGCTAAAAGAACATTAAAGAAAATAGTAAAAACGCATTGTGAAATTGATTCTTTAGATATTAAATGAAATTAATGAGTGAATTTTTCAAAATTCTAATTTTATCATAAGTTATCCAGGTATGAGTTATCTGAATTATAGTGTTATACGTATTCCAAATAACATACAGGTTAACAATTTAACTAACTAAAATCTCTTTTCTTTTACCGAAAATTTGATTTTTAAAATCTCATTTATTATTAAAAATCGAACACAGTGTAATCTTGAGAATCTGAAAAATTATTACAAACCCCAATCCAGATTGTCAAATAATCCGGATTATACAGGCTTTTTTCTGGTTTAATCTTGTTAAAAAAAAAACAATTAAAATATATCTTTTATTTAATATGTGAAGCACTTAGAATATCAACTTCAAAATTTTCATCAAATATCATTTCATATTTTAAGTTTTTTATCTAAATAAAAAAAATAATAACAAATTTGTTTGTACTCTTTTTACTGAAAATTTGTTGGAACAAACACTAACTGAAATGAAGGAATTCAACTCTTACATTATAATTATATCATTTCTTATATTATTTTTCAAGTTATACTAAAATTTTAATAAGAAAGGACTTTTCATTATTTAATCCGGATTAGAGAGTTGTGGAATGGAAATTTGGGAAATGTTAGAAAATTTACGAATCTTTAACTAAGTAAATGATATTCATATAATATTAACAAATAATTTTAACTAAATAAATAATAAATAAATAAAATTCCCAAAATAAGGTTTTCATAAAAAAAAATGATTTAGAAAATCTAAAATACAATAATATTTCAAAAAATAAAATAAAACATCATAAAACTTTTAACTTAGCAATCTTTAATCAAGAGTTAAGCATAACCATATATAAAATGACATTCTTTTTACACAAACTAATCATTTTGTCTTCAACTACTTTTGGTTTTTTGTATTTATATAAAAAGTATATATAAATTCCTTCATTATAATATATATTTTTAGTACTTTTACAACAGTTCAGTGTTTTTACCTTTTCATCTGACACAACTTCGACCTTTACACCTTTTTCCCATTTTCACAATTCCCGCAGGGATAGGAGTGCCGATAATAGCTCTTGATTAAATTGTCGAGTAATAAACAAAGTAGGCATATTTTTTGTTTAGCTTTATTAAATTGGTTGATTGTTAGAAATTTTAAATATCTCACCATAAAAACTATTAAATCCATTAACCAACTAATCTCAAATTAATCGGTTATTAATCGTTATTTAAATATCGAATAATTAATTGATCTGAATTTTTGTTAAACAGCAGGATATTTGATTAATAGATTAATTGCTCATATCCAAAACATATATGTATACTTATGTATATTTAGCTTAAATACAACGCTGTGCACCGAACTAGTTCCTCAACTTCGAATTTGGCAATAACGTCATAACCATCGCCCACTAGTTGCAACTTATAAAACGTATACACCCACCAGATACACCACCAGATATAAAGACAACTGAGGCATTTTTTTAATATGTAAAAAAATTGTTTCCGTGTACAAATAAAAGGATTTTTACCCGAGCTTCAAACAAAATAATTATAATACAATATATGAGGTACTAATTTAAACATTTTAGAAAATCAAACATTTTTACAAAATTATTAATTTTTTTGTTCGTAGCATGATACAAAGAAATAGATGTAAAAAACGTTCTCTCCAAGATAGATTAATAAGGTAGCAACAGCTGAGATTATTTTCTATGCAATATGGCATCTTGTGTTATTGCGTCTTATTACTTTTTTTTTTTTTTTTTTTTTTTTTGATTACGTGAAATGTGTTTTTTGTAAACAAAAATGTGAAATGTTAAAATTAAAGTTGACATAAGAGATGTCAATGCAAAAACAAAATACATGGATTTTTTTTGTGTTGTAATTTTTGAAGAGTTGTCGTTACCTTACTTTTTGTACCATGGTTCTCTTTTCGTCTCTATCATCACCATAATATACTTCTGCCGTTTAAGCGATTAATATTTTATTGCGCTACCATATCTTCTTTTAACTTTTTATTTTAATTTTAAACGAATTATATTCAATCAATTGGTACAATTAATTGTAGTATAGAAAACATTTTAAAATTTAGTGTTTATGTTAATAAAAAAAAACTATTTGCAGACATTAACATGTTTTATAATCTATTATTTCATTCTTCATTACTTCGGGTCTAAACAAGACAAATCTATTAAGGCAAGCATCCAAATCAACTCAAATACATGGAAGGTGGCAACTTTTGCACAAAAACAACAATAAGGCGAATAATAATAAATTAAATTCCGATAATAATAAATTAAATTCCGATAATAATAAATTAAATTCCGATAATAATAAATTAAATTCCTCTACTATATAACGTTAAATACAATTTTAGAGTTGTCATTTTTAAGCCCTGTTAAGTCAAACTGTTGAAAAATCAAAAACAAACAATTAAAAACATAAATAGAAAAATGTTTTGTTTACATTTGCAAAGGAATAATTCTTGAAATGGAGCAGTTAATTTTTGGAACATTTCGCGACCTTTATCATGAATGTTCAACGTCAGGAACATTTGTATCAGTATACAATATTCACATTTTATACACCACAATGTTTTTTTTTTTAACAAAATTCGAAGATTTTAAAATTGTTCACAAAATATTTAAAATTTGATTTGTTTGTACATTTTCTGTTGTTTTAGATATGAATGACTTTTCAACAACAAAATTGAGAACATTCTCTCTAATAATTGTATCTTGTTATTTATTGTACCATAGTTTATACTTCAAAAAAATTTTTCTATGAGAGAAAACGGTTTTATCTTGTTGTTTGTATAATTTTTCGTAGCATGGTATAAGAAGTACTATGGTACGAAACATGTAACAACAGCTCTACATCAACTACAATACAAAAAAAAAAAAAAAAGAAAAAATGTATTTTGTTCCCGGGAATTTTTTAAAACTTTGGTTATGAGGTAAAAATTATTTTTCATTAAATAAAACAAAACGAAACATTATAAATCGTGCTGATTAACGAAAATTTAAATAATATAAAAGCATAACGCTATTTCTAAGATTAAAAAATTTAAATATTTTATACATATAAAATTAGTAACTTTCATAATTTATGTTAAAAACTGTGTCTCAGATTTTTACGTTATTGTGTTTTTGATGCTAAAACTTTTTAAAAATATACCCTTATCTATTGGATAAATTTAATTATAAATAGCTTGCCGTTTATTTACACTATTTTTTTCTACTTAACCAATTCTTACTGAATTAAACATAAATATAGAAAATATTAAAAATTGGTTCGCAACAACGTTTTTTAATTTCAATTTAATAAATATATTCAAGTAAGCAAAAAATAAAAATAAAATTTAAGTAAAATTTTATTTCTCACTTAAATTTTTAATTCATTCAATCATCTACTTGATTGATCTGATCAATTTTTTAATTGAAAAAAATTTTCTGTTTTTCATTTTTTACAATTTTTAGTAATTGATATAAACATTTTGGTTGGAAGTGCAAATTTAAAAAAGTTTTTAATTGAATGAATTATTTACTGACATATATGGTGATTGGTGACTTTGTTCTGTGTTAAGAATTTTTGTTTATACTAAATCAAATTAATTTTTATATAATTTTGTACCTGATTGAACAAAATAAATTAAAAAAGAAAATATTTTATTTAATCAAAAGTGAAATTTTAAAATATATGTTTCAGAAAATAATGTTCATTGTAGTTTCTCCGACTGTTTAAAAAATCTGTACAGAAGAATCTAATGACTAAAGTCGAGTAAATAACACGATCAATAGTCATCGAAATAAACTTATTTAAACGTATTAAATGATTGCAGTATTAAAAGAATATATTACTTATTTATCTTTTTCCAAACAAATTTAAAATTATTCAAACTAATTTATGTTGAATAAAAATATTCAAAAATTTTCTATGAATAAAAAAATGTTATTTCAAATAGGAAATAAAATGAAGTAAATAATTTTACTTAAATAATTTTATTCCAAATGAATTTCAAGTAACTGAAAATTGTATTATAAAGGGTACAAAATGATTTTAAACTATTTTATTTCTAAAAACGTAAATTGAATATAAAAGTAAATTATTTTTACAAATATTTTGAATTAAAATACTCACAAAGAACAGCTATGAAATTTATAATAAAACTAAATTTTCTAAAATTTTAACATGACAAAAATAAAGTTGATTTAAAATTACATGTGAAACAACAACAAATACATAGATATCTGATGAAAAAAATCTAATTCAATAGTCAAAAATCTAATTCATGCAACATTAACGTTCCTCTGAAATAACGTTCCAGTTGTTTTATATTTAAACTCTTGCAAGAACCATATTTAGAGTAACGTCAATATTTCATTGATATAAGGTGTTAAAAATAGCAAAATGCTTGCTATAAAATTTTAAAAGTACGAGAATATTTAATTTCCCGTTTTCCCGAGAAATTAAAAAAATTCCCGATAGTATTTTGACGGCAAATATTATCTTCAGAAAGTTCCAGATAATTGGCGTAAATGTTTGTAAAATGTAAGTTTTTCACTACTGACAATACCGTTTTTGCTTTTGAGCAATGTTGCCAGGAGGTGAGAAAAATAGAGGCTAAATTGTATTCTAAAAAGTTCAGAAAAGACTAAATGCCCTAAAAAATAAGGCCAGAAAAAAGCACTAGTTGTTGATATTTTTTAAAGATACATTATAATAAACTAAAGTAAACTAAAAAATTCCCATACAAATTTGGGTTATATTTCATATGAAAAATTACCCAATGTTTTGAAGCGATTTGTCATTCCCTTTTGACTAATATTTTTGAAATTTTTGGGTGATTTTTCGCTTTTATAAGAATTTTTATTAATAGTTTCTATGATTATTGAGACTTATTAAAAAGTAATTGTAATAACTGATTAAGTAAGTCTACATATGGAGTTAAGTTATACTTTATTTGAAGAATGAAGCGCCGCAGGAGAAAATTTTTTTAAAATATAAATAATCTCGATTTTTATGTAAAACTAAAATTAGTAATAGTAAATAAGAAATTATTTTCTTCTCGATTGAAATACTAAAATTTTACCCTTTTTAAGGTAATTTTAAAAATCGAAAAAAGTTAGAAAAAAATCTAAACACTAAAACAAAAATTTTGAGGCTAAAAGCAAAATAAAAAGGCTAGATTTAGACTTAAAAGGGACAAATCTGGCAACACTGCTTCTGAGTCAAAGGAAGGTTAAAAAATGTTAAAATAAAAAAATGTATCCACTTTTTAAAATTTTTACCAAATTTGTTCCACATTTTTTTGATGTAAGATATGATTATCGAAAAGTGCCTGTAAAGAATAATCTTAATGATTAAAATTTATAATGTGAAAACAAATTTAAAAAACATCATTTATACCGACTACAGCGCCATTCTTCTCCAAAAACTACCCCGAAGTATAAATTACGTTAATATTAATGTCAAATGAAAACATTTTATTTGCTTAATAGTAAAATTTAAGAGGAGTCAAAATATTTAAGGACTTATAATTGTATGGAACAAAAAAGATGTTCTTAACCCTAAAAAATAATCCCACATATTTTCCACTATTCGGTGTAAAACTTGTCACTAAATAAAATATGTACATGTTAAAAATTTTGCAAAAATTCACTTAAAAAAAACTAAAATTGCACCAATTGTAAGGAATATTATCATAAGTAGTACGGTTTAAACTATTATATTTTTTAAACCAGTACTAATAATCATTTAATTTTTTCAGAAAACTATCCCAAAATATGTCTATTATTATCCACTATTTTCAAAGATTTTTCACCAAAAAATATTTTATACTATTTATGAAATTGTGCAAAAAATAATATGCAGTAATAGTTTTGAATGTGCTGAGAGTGCTTTAGAAGTTTTAAGACTTTTTTAAAGTTTCAACTTTAAACCTTCACAATTTTTGAGCGCATTGATAAATAATTAATTAAATAATAATTAACGCAAACATACTTTGGATACATAAATATTGCTTAATAAAACCTCAAATTAACGTTAGTGTCAGAAGAAAAAATTTTTGAAAATATTTTTAATAAAATTTTTCCAAATTTTTGAAATTCTTCATATACATATGAAGCATGGACGTGTATAAGGGCGCATAAACCATAAAGAAAATTGTACAGACCATAAAAACTATAAATTCTTAAAACAATTGTTTTCTGACCTTTTTTCAATATTTGGTAAGATTTATTAGGCATCTACCTGTATGCAAAGTATCTCTTAAAAATTCGGATTATAAAGTGACAAATTTTTATATAACAATAGTAGTAATAGATGTTTACAAATACTTTATATTGATCACGATTTCATTGAAATTCAGACCAAATCTGTGTATCAGTAGAAAACTGACCATGGCTCCCATATAAATCCTTTTCCCGAAAATCATTTCAAAGTGCATAAGTCTCATACAAATGCTGACATAACAATAATATTTGATGAGAATCAAGCGCATAATAAACGCAACATAAATTGTAATATTACGGTAATATTACATATACATATGTTTTACAGAAATAACATATGTTGTTTACTTTTTATTTGAATAAATTCGCTGATATTATTAAGAAAATCACATCAAAAGATCACCTTATTACTTTATTTAAATGATGGATATATGACCCTTTACTTGTTCTTAGTTTGATGCATTAAAACTCATAAGATAATAAATTTTTTTGCGATATGAGTAAATATTACATAAACTTGATAGCCTACTTCCTATTCTGAAGTTTATGCGTAATGGATTGTACTCCATTTATTCAAAAGCAATTAAAAATCCAAATAAAAATTAGACTGAAAAAATAAAAATTGCATAAAATCGTGTCTTTAAAGTGTTTGCTTCTGCAAAAATATTGTTGCGGCATTTAGATTTTAATAATATTGTATTCATGATAAAAAACGTTCCTGTTTAAATTTAATAATTTTTTGTTAACCGGAATCAAAATTTTAATATGGTTGACAGCAAAATGTATTGGAGAATATTTTTACCAGAAACAAAATTTTATAAATATGCCAATATTTTTATTTGTTTTTAAGCCATATTTTATTTTGAATAACTGTTTGTTGTTAAAAATGTTATGCTTTCCTCAAAGATAAAATCTTTGTTTTTAGACCATGAAGCAATCAAATTTAGACCATTAAGCAATCAAATTATTTGTGAAGAATAAGTGCATGTATTTGTTAAATGTTCGCGAATAAAATAGTGAATATTTGTAAAAATAAACTGAATAAATGCAAATAAAAAAGGTAAAAACTTAAAACTTTCAAGTGGCATTTTATAATACATTAAAATCCAGATAATAAATAACGTAATTCTACTAATTTCATTTGCATTCAAATCTCTATATATTCACTTAAAGGTTTTAAATACACCATCAGTAAATCAAGAAGAATTCGAGGATGTTTATTTTTCGTTTACCCTTAAATAGTTAGAATCGAATTTTATGGTCTACATTTCCAAAGAAAAAATAAAAATACTGAACTAAGTTCCCATGTTAATATTTATATGTAAGTAATCAATATGTAAAGAATTACCATATAAATTAATGTTTATATCTAGTAAATAGTTTTCTCTACTTTTTCTCTTTTGTAAAGTGTGTAATGAACTAAATAAAAAATTAATAACAATAATAATTTATTTATGTGTTTTATTTTAATAAATTTAGTAAAGGAAACTTATAACTCTTACTCATAATATGGAAAAATGGGATTATAATATGATAAAATGAAAACATGATATGACTTAATGAAATTATAATATAATGAGATCAAAATATAAAAAAATGCACCATAATTTGATAAAATGTGATTATAATATGATAAAGTCGAATCATAATGCAATAAAAGCACACTGTTATATTATAAAATTGGACACAATATGGTAAAATTAGTTCATAATATTATAAAATCAAATCATTAAATGATAAAACCGCACGAAAATATGGTAAAATGAAATTATAAAAATTGTTAAAAAAATTGTTATTTAAAATCATTGTATTTTTTAACTATAATCATATATTTCAATCTCAATATGTTGCTCTTAGATTATAGTCACCACAAACATATTTTTTCTCTGCGTGCTCTAAGCAATGGTGGTAGTAACAAAATTGAAAAGTTTAATTAATAGTGCATATTTTATTACTAATATAAGATTTGAGACTAATAAAAGTAAGGAAACAGTAATATTCAAATAAAAATCAATAATTCAAGCATAAAAATATTGAAATAATTTCATATGACATAAAATAATTTTTTACCGTTTAGTAAAAAAATTTGAATTGCAGCTTGTACATGGTAACTGGTCAGATTTTGCACTATTTGACTGTAATGCAAGTTTTTTCAGTAATACTAAATTTAGTTATAGTGAAAAAAAAGTTACACTATCACGAACATTGGTTTGTTATTAGTAGTGAAGAAATGTTTCACTATCACTAAAGTGATGGCAAAAAATTATCTTATGCATAGATATTTATATATATGTACAATTGAATTGGAAAATTTATAATCACTATTATGATTCAATTGAAATTTAAGAATTTTGAAATACGGTTGAAATAACTGTAATTTAAACTGAAATTATTCTGTTAATCCATATACTTCTATTAATCCATAAATTTCAAATAAAAATTACGAACAAATTTATAATGTTCAAATCGTAAATAGTGTTCGTGTGTGTTAGTGATTGTGTGTCCAAATCACTTACAGATTGTATTCGTATGTGTGTAATGTTTTAAAAGGTATATTGTTTTATTTTTACTTTATTTTGTTATTTTAATTTTTAGTTTGTTTGTTTGATTTAGATTCACTTTGGATAATTGTTGACGCTTTGGCGACTAAAAATATTTGGCAAAGAACAAGTGAAGAAATATATTAATAGCCTCACATTTGTATTTTTCTTCTTTTTATGTTTATTTCATTCCTTTTTATATCTTTTTTCTATTATATTATTTCTTTCATTTTTTCTTAACTTCCTCAAACTACTCAAATACTTTGCTATTCATCTTCATCTCCAACTTGACTGCCCTAAACGTTGGAAAATTTCAAACCAAAAGGCATTCTAAACGACCATTCATATGCATAATACATATTAACAAATATTAGAGTGTCCCATTCAAAATTTTTTTGTATAAGTATACATTTGCAAAAATGTATATTGATGAGAAAATTACATTAAGTTTTTAGTTCCATACAAACAATATTGATCGTTGTCTAAAATTCATTTAAAATAAAATATAAAATTTTTTGTTAAAGGTATACATACACATTTCGTTAAAGGATACAGTGTTTTCTAGTGGAGAACTATTTATCAAAGTAAGTATTATATTTTGATTTGTTTTACTACAACAATTTCCCCAAAAAGCAATTTATCGAGACACTCTATCGTAAGTACATACGTATATCCATGCATTACTTATTAACCGCAATGAGAGCACTCACTCAGCCAAAACGTGTTCACAGAGTCAGTCAGTCAGATAGCAAGATATCATGTGCATACATACGTGCATACATACATACATATATGTATTTATGTAGCTGCCTTTGCTATGTACCCAGTTAGGTAGTAGTCAGTCTTGCCAGGAGGTGAGAACTAAAGAGGCTAAATTGAACTCTAAAAAAGGTCAGAAAGGGTTAAATGTCCCAAAAAATAAGGCCAGAAAACAGTTAAATTTTTTTAATTTAAAAATGTTTTGTTATCGCTCTTATTAATTTTTGATATTTTTTTTTTAAGATCTTGTAATTAATTTTAAATTAAACATAGAAAGGCTGCCAGCAAAATGATCCAATAAAAAATTGCCCAAAAATACCCATAAAATTTTTGGTTATATTTCATATTTAAAACGAGCCAATGTTTTTAAGTGATTTTTTTTGTAATTTTTGAACTATAATTTCAAATTTTTAGGTGATTTTTTATTTAATAAAGTGTTATATAATAATCGATAAAGTAAGTCCATAAAATTGGCTGAGTTATTTTCGATTTGGTGCACGAAGCGACGAAGGTGAAATGTAAAAACTAAATTTTTTGTGTGAATAAATACACTGAAATAGATAGTTCTTTAAAAATAAAAATAGTAATATAAAATAAGAAATTAATTTCATCGTGGTTGAAATTTTAACATTTTAGCTTTTTCAAGACAATTTTAAAAACCAAAAAAGGCTAGAAAAGAGATAGAAAAATTTGAGGCTAAAATCAAAATAAAAGGCTAGATTTAGCCTTAGAAAGGCCAAACTGGCAACACTGCTAGTGGTAATAGTGGCAGAGTTATTGCTGCTACATCAAGACACACAGTGAACTCTATAATTTGTTTTTCGTTTCTGTTTTTATTTTTTCTTTTTAATCTTTATTTTGGGATTTTCATGAATGGATGATAGAAGGAGCCCTATAAGTGAACTGTGTACTGCGGACGACTAAGTATCTACAAAAAACAATGTTGCCAGATTTGACGAATATCGTAATTTTAATGATTTTGGGTTCCAAAAATGACATGTTAACAAAAATTTTACTATTTAAAAAAAAAGAGATTCAGAACTATTTTTAAGATTCTTTTTATAAGTTTCCCTTTTAAGTAAATTACTCTAAACGATAGTAATAAAAGTAAACAATCCTCATCAAATTTCCAATTCCTTATATTCGATTGAATTATATAAATATGTATATAACAGGGACCAACACTCTAAAAAATACACATAAAATTACTACTATATTTTTAGTAAGTTTTTATGTAAATGTACAGAAAATGCATATATATATATATATATATATATATATATATATATATATATATATATATATATATATATATATATATATATATACATATATATATATATATATATATGTATGTATATTTAAGCCTAATATATGTATCAAAATAAATCACACAACTTCTACATACAAATTGTAGTATATTAAATGTTGGTGGTAAACATGTTTAGAATATAATAAATATTTCAATATTATTTTTACCATAGCTGTTCATTTTAAATATTTTTATTCAAAATATATTTTTAAAATTTTTTTAGAAATAAAATAATTTCAAATCATTTTGTACTCTTTATAATACAATTTCAGTTAGTTGCTTGAAGCTAATTTGAATTGAAATTATTTAAATATTATTGCATTTGTTAATAAGTCAGATTAGAAAAAATTTCAACAGAAGTATTCGAATATATCCAATAAACCCTAGAACGATATGACAGCGAAAACGTTATCATGTTAGGTGCCGATTATAATATAATATTGTATTGTATTGCAGAAAACCATAGTTTACACGTAGATATTTTTATGTTGGTAATTGTCAAATTCTATCTCTCTTTTTAAAATGTTATGTATGGACCAATAAGAAATCTATTGCGCAATCTATTTCGTAATAAATGTTTAACATAAATTTGACCAATAATGTTTAACATATTCTTTTTTAATATTTTGCTGTACAAAATGAATAAATATTGCTTTAAAAAGATAAATAAAAAATAAAGACGAAAAGAGGCAATATAAAAATTAAATTTCTCATGTACCTGTTCTCCACCCGTTAATATAAAGTTGAAAATAAAAACTTATTCTCGTTATTCTGCCGACATTATTTCTTATGTCAGAAAATAAAAATCTCTTCGTGTAGACGTAGAGCAATAAAATAAAAAACGTAAGCATTTGAAAATAACTTAAAAATAAAAGTATAAAAATTAAAAATGTTCAATTAAGAAAAACAAGCTGGGAATCCAATACAAAAAAATGACGATTTTATTATCGATATATTTGGAAATTACGATACCGATAACGATACCATAATTTTATGAAAAACGATAACATAAGAAAATGTACACTTTAGTCAGTTTTAGATTTGAAAACGATTATCACTAGTGATAATTTTTATCACCTAGATGATAACGTTTCGATATCGTTATAATATCGTTTGGCTTATTTAAAACAAATTTCAAAGTCTTCAGCTATTTCGAAATCAAATTTTAATTCTTTAGCTTGAATACAATAATTCTTTATTTTATTTTCTATTTTAAAAATTAAATTAAATCTGTTTTGAATTTTTCGTTCGTTGTATAAAAAAATTCGTTTAGAATTTCTTGTTTGTTTTAAAAAGTTATTTTTATTCATAGAAATTTTTTAAATATTCATATATTAAAAATGATAATTAAAACAAATAATAAAAAATAAGATTTATAATTTATATTTTACATAAAACTTTGTCAATCACTTTGCCGTCCCGTTACCGTTCTCATTATATTTATTTTCTCTCAATTAAAGGCAAACCGTCCCGTTGCCGGCGATGTTGTGTTTCTACACTTATAGAAATTGTCAAAAATTTGTTTTTGAAATTAAAAAGAAAAGTTGAAAAATTTTATAAGAATAATTAAAAAAATAAAAATGTTTACAAATAATAAAATAGTGCGAGTATTAATGCAATTGAATGCAAAAGGAATTAACTGTATAAAAGTTTACAGAACAAATTGTACAAATTAGAAGCCGATGAATTTGAAATTTCCAGAAACAATAACCTAACGTAGATTTTGTTAAAAAATATGCTGGTTTAATCTATTCAGAAAGCAAAACCACAATTTTTGATTTGATTTGAATTAAAGCTAACAACTTTAAAAAGGTTTTTCAACACTACTAATAATGAAAAAATAATTTGGAAACTTTGGAACAAAACAGTTATGTTTTTTATGTATTGTGTTTTGATTTCTTTTATAATTTTAATAAAACATAAACAAATTTCATTTTTTAATGTTTTAAAAAGAAACTGAAATCTTATGATTTGTTTAATATAAAACAATTAATATGTATTTATACACATTGTATGAACAACTTAAAGCTGTTAAACTGTAACATTACACACCATCGACTAATTTTTGGTACAAAAAATGTAAATTCAAACATTTTTATATACAAAAAAAATGTAATTGTACATACTTTGTGCCTATTTTTTTACCAACAATATGCTTTAATACTTCACCGAGTATTTTTACCCTGATTATAGTAGGAGTCAAGTTACCTACTATAAATGGAATAAATTTAAATGAAAATTTATTAGAGTGAAGAACCTTGTAAAAGGCAAAATTTTAGTTCTGAAGTTATCAAAAG
The DNA here is from genome assembly GCA_932274085.1 of Protocalliphora azurea. Classification (NCBI taxonomy): domain Eukaryota; kingdom Metazoa; phylum Arthropoda; class Insecta; order Diptera; family Calliphoridae; genus Protocalliphora; species Protocalliphora azurea. The sequence continues at coordinate 157,576,099 of OW026522.1, forward strand.
GATTGACATATGATATAGGTTTCATACAAAACCTTTATTTTGATATTAATAATTTAAATTAATGGAAATACTTGAAAATATATTGGGTTTCATGCTATTGATTAAACACATATTTATTTATTTTTTCAGGATTATGACGATTTTACACCAAATTTATCTGGCAACTTCAAAACGTATAATAATCGTACATTTTACATTCATACTCCTATAGAGAGAAAAAATTTGTACGACTGCCTATAAATGTGGTTGCCTTCTCATATATCCGTCTATTGTCCGTCTACACATCAGTCTATTTAATGTGTTGATTCATAAAAATATATGTAAAATGTGTACAGGGTATAGCAATATGAGGTATAAATAAATCAGAGCAACCATTTCAATAGTTAAACCCCATTGAGACCATTTGTAAGTAAATAAATTTTAAATGTGAAACCTTAAATATTTAACCTCTTTTAAACTCCGTGCTTTACACGCATTTACGTTAAGATTTCTTTTGAAACCATTAAAAAAATTCTGTAGTCCGGAAAAAGATATTTTAGAAGTGAAAGAATATTACCACCTTTTTGGAAAATAACCCTAAAAATGTGAAATTTTTTTAAAGTTTCAATTTCAAATTAATATAACTTTTTATCGGATAAATATGTTTATGTGACTCTTGCAGCAATGTTATTTAGAATTTCGTAGAAAATCTAGTGGAAACATTCCAAAAATTTTAGCGCCTAAATTCGACCTAAATATCTCTTAAACTAAAAGAGTTAACCTACATCTTCTTATATGTATATTTTTTTTACATTCAAGTTAAAAATGGATTTTTGGCGAATTTTTAAAAAAAAATTGCATACCCGAGGTTACCGACTTTGGAGGCCCACTCTCTACCCCGTGACCCGCTAGGAAGCTGTGGATGTAGGTTAACTTTTCAGTTTAAGAGACATTTAGAAATATTTGGGTCTGTTTAATTTTTTCTAATTAATTTAATGGGTTTTATTTACATATATTTTGGATTTTATTTCCTCAGAGTTATTTCATTTCCCTAATTTCGAACCCGCTTTGAGTTATTTTGTATAAAAAAGTTTGGATGTTATTTAATTTTTTACTGAAACTTACTTTATTTAGGAGTTATTTTACAGTACCAGATTTTATCTACTAACAAATTTAAATAATTTTATTCAAAGTTCTTAAATTTATTTTTCAATTAAACAAATGAAACAAAAAACATTAAAAGTTTAGAAAGAAAGATAATAATATTAAAATTATTCAATTATACAGAATTTTAACTATTCAAATTTCTGTTTAATTCAATGAAAATTATTTTGAATAAATAAAATCTGGTAGGCAAAGAAATCCATCTTTAAACAAAAATTTGTGGACTATATCGAACTTGTCATACTAAACAAGAATCTGCTTACAGTTTTTTTTATGTCTAATATTGGCCCTATAATAAATTTGTACCATTTTAATTTTTTAAAAGAACTTTTAAGGAATAAAAAACATCAATTTAGCATGGAAAGAAAATTCGTCACTAATTTCTGAATAAGTCGAGGTTCATACTAGACGACATGCCGCAGCGACACTCATTGTTTTAATTACAACAAAATAATCACTGTCGCTGCGTCATATCGCCTAGTGCAGATAAAAAATTATTGTTAAGATGACTTCAGTCTACATCCTCGAATTACGGTGAAATATGAAATATACTCGTGCAACTACCTTAATAAGGGGAATGTAAGACAAGCTCACAAAAAAATCAGCACATGATAGAAAAAAACGGAAAGCAGATTCTTGTTTAGAACGTTAAATTCTTTCTAGTCTATTTATACCAAACCATCATAGGTGGTTGAGGTATTATGCGTTTCTGCTAATGTTTGTAATGCGCAGAAAAAATATTTCAAACCCCAACTTAAATTATACCAATCCACTCAGAATCACTTTCTGAGTCAATTTGTCTGTCCATGTAAATCTTGTGCTTAAAGCAAAGATTGCAACTTTAAAAATAATTGGAAGAATTTTGGCACATATGATTATTTTGGCATAACAAGGAGACCTATTGAAATTAGTTATGATCGATCCATTACTTCACTTAGCTCCATTAAAAACGTTAAACCGGAATAGGGTTTAACACTAATAAATGCCTTATTTATGTAACTATATCAATAAAAGTTGGTACAAATAAGTTTTATATAAGAGTGAATTATGATGCGAATTTTCATGAATATCGCTCTATAATTACCCATAGCTCCCATATGAGGCCCACTTTGGAAAATTCTTTAACTTTATTCCCACATAAATGACAGTATCATGATAATATTTGAAACAAATAAATTTACTATAAGCAAAAATTTCAATTTCATTTTGAGGTACAAACGGTATGGGTAGGGTATCATATTGTCGGGCTTGACCGACACTTGTTTTTATTATTTTTTTTTTTTCTTTTTTGAAACTTATTTATTTATTAATTTATTTTTTTTTTTTTGCCGACCAGTGTTATTAATCAGACATTCTGTTATCCACGTTGCTGGATTAATCTGTGTACTCTAAAATCTCTAAACCACTTAAAGGAAAAAGAACGGAATTTTAAGGTAAAAATTTTTATTTATTACCAACGTAATTCCATACACTCATTCCTATGACACCCTTTCAAATAAACTTTTCTTGCATCTATATCTTTCTAACTGCATCTGTTAATGTCATGATACGCATTTTTTGATTTAATTTAAGATTTATGAAAAACTATTTTTCGTTTTTTATATGCAAGTAAATGTTTAATGTACTTACTGCATACTTGTATTTATTTCATTCTCACAAGACAAACGACTTTGCAAGTATGAATCTTTTTTATACCCTTCACTACAGGTGTAAAGGGTATGTAGAAGTTTGTCATTTCGTTTGTAATTTCTATAATATTCATATAAGGCCCCAAAAAGTATATATTTTTTTGATCGTTATTGATAGGGAAATCGATATAACGATGTCTGTCTGTATGTTGAAATCACTTTTTAGAAAGACCCAGTTATCGGATATATATGTTTTATACAGCAGATTATAGGGAATATTCCTTAAAGTGACATTAGTAAAAAGGCGAGATATCGCCAAAAACCGAGAAGGCCTCTAAAAACGTATCTTTTTTTTCGTCTTTTTTAAGCCTCTATATATGCTAGCGACATCGTTTTTGCACAGAAAATTCAGAATCTTTTTTTTTACAAATTTTTTTTTATACAAATCTGTTGTACATATTTTTCTAAAATTTCGGTTTTTAGTTGGAAATAAAAGCATTGCTATGACTCTGTATTGCTGTTATTTTTTCGTATAAGATATATGCTTACGAGTACATACAAATATATGTATATAAATTTGTAGTCATCAGAAGCTATCAGCTTCGTTGTTGTTTTTTTTTTAACGAAGCAACGCTTTCTATAATAGTTTAATTTTTTTACATTTTTGTAATTGGAAAAAATGTAGACTTTTTTTGTAAGTATAAGTGTGAAAATATGAAAGCTTACTTTAAGGCGTAAATTTTATTATTTATCAGTAAGATGGTATGTACATACATATCGCTCATTTACTTTAAGAACGTCATAACTCAAAAAAAGTGATTTTTGAGTTAATGATATAGAAATATGTGTTATAACATGCCTTATCTTTTTAAAATATATCGCATTCATATCTTTTATTGTCACCGATAACGAAGAGAATAATATATCATTAATTTTTGTAATAAGCTAATAGTAATTTGCTCACTAGAATGCGTTTTCTGCAAAAAAAAAAAATTTTTTTTTTTGAGTTATGAAGCAAATGAGTGATATGTATGTACCAAAGAACACAAAGGATGGACAACAACAATTATGTTAATTTAACACACTTGTAAGAAGGAAAAATTACTGAAATTTTCCTTCAAAAATTTTTAAAAATATTTAGCACAACACACTTCCGCACACCCACATAACCGTTTTTAATTTATGTTTACATTTCTATAGAATTTATCTGCCGAAACACATTTATTTTTCCTCAGATTAAATAATTTATTTTTTTAGTATTTTTGATATTCTTCTTTTGTATGTTCAATTTTAAACTGAACGAAAAAAGTTGCTTTAGTTGATATTAAAAATTTAAATTATTTTCATATTAATTCGATAAAATGCAAGAAAAATATAATTAAATACTTATGGACGCACTTAAATATTAAAATTGTTTAAAATCTACGAATATAATTGTAATGAATTTTATTTTATAATTTTTGAATACTCTTTTGTGCAACTATGTGTGCTCATGATGTGTGTTGAATTTTACTAACACAATCGTAAAGTTAGGTTTATTTTGACAGGCCTTCCATTCTTAGTATTCTTTGATATGTACCAACCAACACACAATGTTTCCAAAACGCTTTTTTGAAAATAATTCTGTAACTTGTGATTCGTTAAAGATATCTGAATAAAATTTGACAAAAGTAGAGCTGGGTGTGTTCTAGCTGATTTGGGGGGAGCACAGATCCATAGCAAGGATCTGTAGTTGAGGGTAGTTGGTGGTTCTCCAAATTTAGTCACCTTGGGTATGTAATTAAAAAAAATCATCAAAAATTCATTTATGACTTTATTGTAAATTTTAAACATAGATAGTCCTTATTAATCTCTACAAAAAATATGATACATTTGGAGGTTATCTTTTTTAGTTTAAGAGATATTTAGGTCAAAACTACTTTTTCTCCCATTTTTGGTGTCGTTTTTTAAACTTGACGGTCTTAAATTGGGCTCTGCAATTTTGTAAAATATTCACTGCATTTCCTACAAAATGCTAAATAACACAGCTGTAAGAACATACATAAATATATCGATCCGATAAAAAGTTATTTTAAGTTGAAACTTAAAAAAAATCTTTAAAATATTTTTTTCTCAAAACGCAAAGCTGAGATCATCAAAAAAAATCTATTATTCATATACCCCAAATGTTGGTTAAACACACAAAAACTATTTTCAGACGAACGACTTTTATAACAACAGGGTGACGATTTGAAACATTTTTTTCTCGAATTGGGATTTGGGTATTTCCGTAGTAGTTTTTTTTTTAACTCTCTGATGATATCAAAACCTCAATATGATATCTTTATTAGTTTAAATTTTATTTCAATTCAAATATTAACATTATTTCTCAAAAAATACTTAGCATCTCAATTTTAAGTTTTTAGGGTCATGGCCTTAAAAAATTTGATCACATTTAATTTATTTTTATTAATAATAATTCTTCAAAGATATCAAATACATTTTGTAGGTGTACTGAATGCAATTTGACATGTTGAACACGTCATGTCTAATATTTAGTAAGGCGATTACACAAGTATATTTCACCATAACTCAAGAACCACTTGTACGATTTAGATAAATGTAACACCAGGATGCAGAAGAATTTTTTTTTTTTTCAAATCATTGTACCATAATTTTTCTATTCGCTACAATAGTTATTTTAGAAATTAGCGCGGAAAAAAATTTATTCATGCTAAATTTAAGAATTTATTTTTTCTTAAAAGTTCTTTTAAAATATGAAAACGGCAAAAATGCTCAGGTTTTTATCATTTATCATAACGTGGAGAGACATTAATTACGTATGTGGGCAAAAATATATTTTTTTAATTCTTTAAACAAAAATAGTTGGACTACATGGAATTTGACGTGCTAAATTAGAATCTTCTTTTACTTTTTTTTTTATCACATATTGATTTTTTTATGGACATGACTAATATTTCTCCATTAATAAGGCGATTACACAAAAATATTTTACCAAAACTTGAGAACGGTTTGTTCGATTTAGATACATGAAACATCAAATGTTGCAGACCAAAATCATTTTCAATTTATCTTAATATTATTGTTTATATTACCGGAGTTATTTGGAAATTAGTGATGAAAAGTTATTTTTACATGCAAATTTCAAAAGTTTTGCCCCTTAAAAGTTATTGAAATGTAATAAATAAATTTTGGTTTTTAATCTTTTATCATTAAGCAAGATAAACTACGTTTAAAATATGTATATGTATATATCATGAAAATTTATGAACAAATAATGATTTTATTCACATGTATCAAAAAAAAATCCATATAATAAGTAATAAGAGACAAGGGTTCCAATAGTTTCCTAAAAAACGATACTAAGCAGTTCTAAATCGTACAACAAATTATGTAAGATGTCCCCAGATCACATTCTACTTCTACTGGCCGGGTAACTACAAATGTAGTCATCATATAAAATACAATGATTAGAAAATGTGCACCTAAAAATGCATTTTAGAATACAAAGTAAATCCTAACACCTAAAAAAGCATGCAATTATTTTCTTTTTTACGTATTGAAGTAAACAAAGACATATGTGTGAAGTTAGCTCCGTTTTTCAGGGACTGCACAGTGGTTTTTAATAATTCTGTAAATTGTGACCGTTGGAAACATCTCAATAAAATTTCACCTGACCATAGACCAAGTGTTTTCGAATTGATTTGGAGGAGCACAGATTCCAGCGGGGTCGAGTAAGGAGTGGGTAGACCACCGAAGTCATCCCGGGTGTGTAATTTGAAAAAAAATCGTCAAAAATTCATTAAGAGGTATTCAGGTCGAATTTTTCACTCTTTTTTAGACCCTTTTTTTATTTTTTTTTTAATTTGGCGGGCTTAATATTGGCTCTAAATTTTAAAAATATTTATCGGATTCCTTACAAAATACCAAATATTACTGCTGCAATAATTATATAAATATATAGATTCAATAAAAATTTATATTAATCTGAAGTTGGAATTTAAAAAAAAAAATCATATTTTTATGTTTTTTCAAAAAAGATGGTGATATTTTTCACTTATATAATTTTTTTTGTGTCGTGGCCTATATAATTTTTTTAATGTTTTCAAAAGGAATCTTATTGTAGATGCGTGTAAAGTAATCCCGAAGACTCTCGGGGTAATGGTCTTCCCACAAGTTCTATCAAAACTTGGTAAATTTTCCACAATTTTTTTTTTTTTTTTAATTATCAAATCGCAAAACTGGGATCAAATAAAAACTATGTTAACTAAATACCTTTATATATTGGGTAAATACACAAAAAGTATTTTTCGACGACGCCTTTTATAACAGAGTGACCATTCGAATGAATGAAGTCAATTTTTAAAACACTTTTTTTATTTTTGGTTGTGAATTGGGTATTTTGGTACAAAAAAGTGCAAGTATTCTTAATTCTTTGATTTTAAGGTAAGTCTACCTATATTGTGTACAAATTTCATTTGAATAGCTATACTCGTTTAAATTTTAATTAGGTGCAAATATCAACATTATTTCTCAAAAATATACTTAAATTAAAAATTTTAAGTTTTTCAGGTCATGGTATTTAATTTATTTCTCCTAGATGTTATTCTCCACAATTTTACGAGTTCGAAGATACCAAATACTTATATATACAGATTACATCTGAACTAAAAATAACAATAAGCCTTGCAAGTTTTGGCATTTTTTCATATTTTTGTATGAAAAATACAAACATTTTACAAGTACAACCGCAATATAAAGGTAACAGTAAACAGAAATAGCTCTGTAACTTGTAATCGGCTTGTTGGATTTACATAAAATTACAGACAGGCGTAGTTTAAAAGGTCCCACATACCCTTCAGGTGCGGAGCTATTAGGGCTCAAAATAGGGTACCTCTGACATAGATAATTGTTCACCGCTTGCCAAATTTTTGTTTCCTATTTGAAATATTTTTATATCTACATAAATTTCTTGATGATGTGTGTTATTTATTTCCTATTTTGATATTGAAAGTTGCAAAAATTATGATTTTTTTGTGTTTTTTTTACCGAAGAGGTGTCTACATTCTTTTTCTTTAAAATAAATTTTTATTTAAGAATATATAATAATTTAACATTTTTCTGTAATTTATCTTCACAGAGATAACTTTAGAATTAAAAACAATCCCAAACAGCCATTTCGGGATGTAAAAACCGTCCCGAATTTGACCTATTTTAAATCAAAATTTTTGTTTTAGCCTATATATTCCTAAATCCCAAAGTATAGATCTGCAAACCAAATGCAGTTCGAAAACTTTTATGTATTCAAAGAATTAGCCAATGGCTTTTTCCAAACCTACAATAAATGTGGACTTTATGGTTAAAATTTAAGAAATTTCCTTTTTTGGGATTTTCGTCGGTTTTTTTGGATTAGAAGTTACAGATTTATTTCTAAAAAAATTTATTCTGCTCCACTGTGCAATGCTACTCGCGCTGTGTTTATATTTTTCATGCAAAAGTATTATCATTTTATGAAAGTATTTGGTATCATAGGAAACGTTAGACCATGACCTGAAAAAGTATATTTTTGAGAAATAATGTTAACATTTGGACATAAATAAAATTTAAACGATTATAGATATCCAAGTGAAATTTTGACACAGTATAGATAAACTTGCCTTAAAATAAACTTACCAAAATACCCATAATCCCAACCCGAAAAAACTTATTATAAAAATTGAGTTTACTCATTAAAATGATCACTCTGTCGTAATGAGAAGCGTCCGTGCGAAATATTTTTTGTGTGTTTACCCAATATATGAATACGAGGCTAAAAATAAGTTAAAAATTTATTTCAACCTAAATATTCCCTAAAATAAAGAGATAACCTACACGAAGGACTACAAGGACTATCTATGTTTAAATTTTTTTTACATTAAAATCATGAAAGAATTTTTAACGATTTTTAAAAAATAAATTACATATCCGAGATGGCCAACTTTGGAGGTCTTCCCTTTACCCCTCGAAAACACCATATAAAATTTGATTCAGATATCTCTGACGGATCACAGTTAGATAATTATTTTCAAAAAAATCGTTTTGGAACCACTGTGTTCAGAACTATATAGTTTATATTCAGAATTTATTTCAAATCTTTGGAAATTGGGAACTTTTGCAAAAAACGGAAATGCACCGAATGGCAACTATATTAAAAAATTAATAAATTATTTTATCGTTATCACTTCTGATAACAAAAGAATTATAGTTTGCTTACCTGCCAAAATTTTATTTGATAGTTAGATTAACTATTTGTAAATATATTATTTTTTATAAAGTTTATTTTATAAAATAAATGAGTTTAAAAAAAGTGCTAGATCTAGCTATCACATCCACAGAAGCACATGATGAGACCTAATGACTGATTTCGAAAAATTCACTGTAAATAAAATATTTTAATGAAAGTTTTTTCGTCGAGAGTTGTTCAAAAGTTGTTTAAAAATTCCAAATCCATCTAAAATATTCAAATCATTTTTTAAGAAGATCATGTGTTAAAAAAATTCTATAAAATGTATTTCTAAGTTTGTTAAAAATACTTATCTATTTGCTTCATGTTCATATGACCCTGATCAAAAATTATTGGATTTCTGATTGTATTTGTAAATCATGTAACCATTAAAATTTGGAACCTCAATTAACAATATAGCAAGAACTAAGAACGACGATTGTTATTTCTGCTGTGTTCTTATGAAGGGTCTGAAAAATCAACGTCCCTTTCAGTATTTAGAAGGAGTCTCGATTATACCGACTATGATTAATAATATTTGAACTTTTCGAAATATAAAATAAACAGAATTAAGATCATTAGATAATGATACTGACTTTGAAATTTTGCAAGACTATAAGCACCAGCTTTAAATCATTCCAAAAAAGTCTTTGAAGTTTCTCAAAAATCTAGGGGATCTAAACGTGGATCAGTGATAACGTATGCATCAGGATTTCCGCGTCATATAAAATCGTTATCATGGTTTCTAGGAAACTTAGATGGTGTCAGACTATTGTTGGATCCTGATGAACTATTTTTCTAATTCAATACATCTACATATAATAAAAAACCAATCAAACGAAGTTTTTTGGAACTTAGTAATGAATATTAATTTTTTAGACATATAATACATATAATACATATAATAAAAAACCAATCAAACGAAGTTTTTTGGAACTTAGTAATGAATATTAATTTTTTAGACATTTTTTTTTACTAAAAACATATTTATCTTATCTGAAAATAATACACTTTTTGCTCGAAAACTAGATTTGATGGAAAAGAAATAGTTATTATAACTCTATATTACCAGTATTCAAAAATATCTATAATTTTTTCGGCAACAAATGTTGTGTAAATTAGTGATATTCAACAATAAAAAAAAGTATATACAATTTTAGTACTTCCATTTTCAATTTATATTTACTCGTGCATGAAATAATAAATTTTAATTTAAAAAAAATTACTGCTTATTGAATAATGCCCTTGTAAGTTCTTACTAAAATTTAGCTTATGATAGTTAAATAACAGGAATAAAGATTATTTTCTGTTTCTGCTTCAAAAATCTTCCTCATAAATCCTAAATTTTTTGTTCAAGTTTACTAAAATTTCTTTACAATTCTAAATTTAATTGTTAATGGATAATAAATAATTAACAGGTGCAACAACATTTAACTTCATCACTTACCCTGGGTCATTTGGCACCTCCGAAGGCGATGCCATTTCCGCTTGAGTAGGAGCCGATTGTTGTTGATGTTCGATCTTCATGTCCATATTGATGATAATGATGACGAGGACAAATTAGCACCAACCAAATAATTTCTATTGTAATTAAATTTTAATTTATTTATTTTATATTATTTTATGGTATAATAAAATATTGCAGTATAGCAAAAGAAGGCAACACTTGATCACTCGCTAAGATATTTCAATTATTATTTGTTTATAATTTATTTTTATGAATTTATCACTTGCATTTAATAATATTTTCAATATAAATTTCAAATTTTTAACACTTTTTTGTATAAGTGTGAAAACAAAGAGTGTTTAAATGAATCGGTATGTATGTAACTTTGTATCTCTATTAAAACATGGATCAGCTCACGGAACAAAAGGCAAAAAGCGAAGGCGAATTTGGCGTAGTTGGTTTTTATTATTTAATTTATTTATTTATTTATTATGAATTATATTTCTATTCTATTTTTTTTTTTTTTTTTTTTTTGTAATGTTAACTATTAAATTATACTATATATATATATTTTATATTATATATATTTTACATATTTTCCAAGCGCTGGATGGAACATAATAATAATAATAATAATAATAGAACTAAAAAGGGGCACAGAATTAAAGTGTAAACTAAATTTAATGTCTTTTTCTGAATAAAAAAGAGACTAATTTTATTTGATATTTATTTTAAGGCGTAGTGTATTTCTATTTGTTTTTTTTTTTTTTGTTTTTTAATTTTAATTTAAACAGGTAGTTTTGTTCAAGTTGTAAGTTTCTAATTCGGATATGTTACGACACTAATGCCTACAACTACACAGCCTTAAAGAAAAGAAAAACACTTTTTATTCTTATATTTATTATCTTTGCATTTTAGAATTTTGTGGACTTTGAAAATGTTACAAAGATTCTTAGATTTTTAAGATTTAGGTGAACTGAATTTGTTTTTACACTTCGTGCGATTGTTGTTTTAAATGAAAAAGTTTATAAAAGAAGCTGTAAAGATAAAAAGTAAAAAATACATTGAAATTTATATGTTAATTTTATGTTTATTACTAAATTAATCCAGAGTTTACAGCCAAAGCATATACATATAAGTATTTCTTTTTTTTCCAATGGCACATCTACGGTATTTTGTACCAATACATAGTGGTACAGAATCGAAAATTGTTGGAAACAAGTCTGTAACTTCTAATTACCTGGATGGATTTACCTAAAATTTCACATAGGCGTAGTTTAGAAGAGGGATGCAAAAACCATTCAGGAGCGGAACTATGGGGGATGAAAGTACCTCTGGCATTAACCATTTCCAAAGTTTTATTTCTTATCCGATGTGCTATTTATATTTTATATTTTTTCAGTTATTTGCAATTGAAATTTTATTCACCTCAATGAAATTTTGTTTATCTTAGTCCAGTTTTTCCAATTTATAGCTTAACATTTCCGACTTTTCTATGGGGTCCTCTTCCAAAAACAAAATTGTACACTTCTTTGCTATGACTATGTGAAATTTTATGTACATATATCCAACCAGTCAATTAGAAATTGCAGATTTATTTCCAAAAATGTCCGATTCTGCACCACTATGTATTGGTACAAAATACCGTAGATGTGTTAAAAAAAGAAATGCTAATATGTACATGCTTTGGCTGCCTCAATGCACGGTAGCAAATACCGACCAAAAATGAAAATCGGTTGTTTGATCAAATATTTATTACATTATTTATTACATTGGACATCTGGTTTGGTAGTAATGATGATGCAAACAGGAAATTTCTTACTAATCATTTCTTTTGATAAATATTCTTTAAATTCTAATAAATAATGTATGCTATGCACTTTTGTTACGTTTTTTTTTTTTAATTTGCAACTTTTTGAGAAATTTGGTTTATCCAAATTTTGATACACCAGACATTTTTTCAATAGGTTATAGAGGTTGAGTCTATTCTACTGTGTAGAATACTCCTAAGTATCACATAAGTAAGTATATATAAAATTATGCTGCTCCTACCCTTATTATTACAGCATTTCTAGTAATAACAGTCTTGGAAAGGGTTGGGTGATGTTTATGATTACATTTTCAATTAAATAACTTTACATATAATTTTAATTAACTATTTTCAATTATAATTTAAATAATTGTTATTGTTATTTTTTAATTTACAATAACAGTGACTGTATATTCGGTTTCGCCGAATATGTTATACCGACCATCCGCAACTTTTTGTGCCACCTTATTTAACATTTCACCTTATTTTTAGTTTCCAAGTTTACCTTGATCCTTTAACTATTTTTTACAAGAAATATCGGCTGAAAAGTATGAACTGGAACTACGACAAACACCCTGTTTTTCTTATATTTGGCCCATAACTTCTTTGCTTATGTACCAATTTTGCCCATTTTCAATACCAAATAGACCTTATATAAGACAAATATTTGAGCCAAATTGTAACCCCTAGGTGGTTCGCCTCGAGCCCTGTCCTGCTTTCAACAGACGGGCAATTAGACGAACATAGCTAGATCGTCTCATAATCTTACCAATCTTACGTACTTTATGGGGTATCAAATGAATTTTTTGACATGTTACACATGGAATGACAAACACAATACACCCCCATCTTTTTTGTTAGTATGTATCCGATCATTTAGTATTAGGTATACCATGCAATTTTAATATATTCATGGGACCTATGCTCAATTGAAGCATGGACGCGTATAGAGGCGTTTAAACATACTTTTTCAAAATGCATTTTTATTTTATACACAAGTGTGAAGGGTATATATATATGTTTTTCTAGTAGTATAAGTTTGTCATTCCGTTTGTAATTTCTACAATATTCATCCGAGACCCCAAAAAAAATATATTTTCTACATCCTTATCTGTTGAAATCACTTTTTAGAAAGCCCTAGGTTCGGATATATATGTTTTTTTACATCAAATTATGGGGATTTTTCCTTAGAATGACACTAATAAAAAATCAACAAAATCGGTCCATTCATTGCCGAAATATCGCCAAAAAACCGAAAAGGTCTCTAAAAACGTATTTGTTTTCGATTTTTCTAGCTAGCGACTTCGTGTTTGCACAGAAAATTCGAAATCTTTTTTGAAATGTTTTTGCGGAGGAAATGAACAAAATCGTTTCATTAGTAACTGAGACATCGGTCAAAACGCATTTTTGAACTTTGTAAAGCTTCTGTATAAGCTTCAGAATTCGTTTTTGTTAAAATCTGCTGTAAATACTTTTATAAAATTTCAGTTTTTTGAATTAACCGTATCGGTCCATAAACAACCGAGATATATATATATATATATATATATATATATATAGCATATATAATTATGCCAAAGTTGGATTCATTTAGATGGAGAAAAATCTATTGAACTTTCGTACAACATATCAATGCTAATGGCATAAGCAAAGCAACTACACGCAATTGATAAACTTATAATGAAGCCTTATTTTGCTGTCGTAGGGAATATAATGTTAGATAAGCCCACAAAAGAAAAATTTATGAGAATACCTCTGTCAGATAACTCTGAAAAAAAAGAATTGATGGCCTGCAGTGTAATGTAACGACTGATGTTTCTAATTTAAACCAACTTTTATTTTATTGCAGAAAGTGAAATAAAGTAAGAATTATTGTTTACTTAACTTTTGTCTACGACTTCCATAGGTGTACAGATGGAGCCGCATCAATTATAGGATCGCGATCAGGTTTTTTCAATCACTTAAATCTCACTGCGTAATCCTCCTACAAGTACTCGCTGCGAAAACCTTACCTGATATATTTGAAAGTGCTTTTCAAACTACGATATACGTAGTAAATCCCAGGCAGCGCAGGAAAGAGCGAAGCGAAACCGCTCTCAAGCTGAGGGTAGCAATTCGCCGAAGAATAGAAAGGTCCAAAATAAATCGAACGCTCCGGCTCCTTCCACAATAACGTCAGCAAGAAGGCCGTTTAACGAGGTGGTTAAAGATCACTTGCTGATGGCACTGGCCAACGACAAAAGCGGCTATTTAACACCTGTGGTAGCAGAATGGGGTGCTATAGAGTCTAAATTGGCTGAACTCGTGATGGAACACGTACTCACCAATAAAGGCTCTATAGTTCCTCGTTTTGACTCTGGTGCGATACACCGGGGCTACAGGATAATCAAATGCTTGGACGTGTTCTCTAAAAAATTCCTCAGCAAATTAGCGATGCATGGGAAGGCTTAAGCCTTAAGCTTTTCCCAGCGGGGGAAATCCCTATGAGACCGCGGGCAAAGGTTTGGTTGCCAAAGTTGAGCTGCGATAACCAGAAAATACTGGAGTGTCTGAAGCTGCAGAACCCCAGTATCCCCATGGGTGACTGGACAGTCATCCGTTCAGAAGATCATGGGGACAACAACAAGTGCATTATATTCGCCGTCTCAGAAAATAACGCAGTTGAGCTAGAGAAGCCGGGGCTAAAACTGTACTTTGGGGTTAGGGACGCCAAGGTTAAGGTGTTCCGTTCCACAGGTCCAGGAGCTGGCGAAGCAGACGAGTTGGAAGTAGCCAATAATCTGCGGACAGGCATGCAGCTAAATGAACCTGCAAAAAACCCCACAACCGACGATGAAAATCGTGCAAATTAATCTGCAGCTTTCAAAATGTGCTACAGACAATCTGAGGCTTCTTTTAGCGGAAAAGGACCTCGACATTGCTATAGTCCAGGAACCCTGTGTTTCAAACTCCCAAGTCAAAGGGTTCCCGACTTCAACATATAAAACACTATATGTAAAAGATAAAGGTAAGCCAAGATCTTGTCTTATTGCTAAAAAACACATAAATATATTTCTCTGCTCACAGTATAGCTCAGCAGACCTAACAGTCGCAAGGGTCGAATTAGTGCGAGACAGGAGTTTCCTGATCGCCTCCAGCTATATGGTACACGATAATCCAGCCCCGCCAAACGAAGTGAAGGCGTTTCTGGCCTCTATAAAGTCTCAAGATGACATTATCCTTGGCTGTGATGCAAACTCAAGGAATACAATATTGGGTAGCACTGAAATCAACGACAGAGGTGAGTGTCTATTTAATTTCATTAATACAAACCACTTGACCATATGCAACTCTGGCAACGACGCCACAATCGTCTTTCCGAGTTCGGTGAACCATAATGGATGGGAATAGATGCTAGACATTACACTTACGAAAGACAGATCCAATTTATCAGTTGATAGGTGGAGAGTATCCAAAGAGAAATCCTTTTCGGATCATTGCTGCATACTTTTCGACATTGGACTCGTCTGCAAAGAAACAGCGTCAACTTTCAGAAACTCAAGACGAACGAACTGGACTAAGTTCAATGGGATTCTCATGCACAAATTGAAAAAAATACCTCCAGTCGAAGCAACGACTGAGGGTCTTGACCAAATTGAGAGCACATTAAGCAAGGAAATTGTTAAAGCTTTTAATATATCCTGTCCAATGACGAAGACTAAAAAGAGCTTCCCTCCCTGGTGGAATAAGGAACTCTCGAAGCTACGCAAGGAGGCACGCAATGCTTTCAATATTGGCTACAGAACAAAATCGTGGCAGTTGTATCACGATAAGCGTAGAGAATATAAGAAAGCAATAAAGATCGCAAAAAGAGACTCATGGAAAAGCTTCTGTGAATCTATCGACAATACCAAGGAATCTGCTAGACTCAGTAAGGTTTTGGCAAATGGTCATAATAATCCATCCTATATTAAAAGGATGAATAGCTCATGGTCAGAATCGTCGGCGGAATCTTTGGGCATTTTACTTAATACTCATTTTCCTGGCTGAACAGATATTACAGATCAGGAGATGGGGCATATTAAATCCTCGCAAGGAATCGAGGATGACATAATATCCGTTGAGAAAATTTCATGAGCAATGGATAGCTTCTCTCCGTACAAATCTGCAGGGCCTGATGGTATTATATCACGGATGCTACAAAGTACAAAGGTATACATCATACCCTGGTTACATAGAATCTTTAAACTCTGCCTAACTCTCAACTATGTTCCCCGGAATTGGAGGAGAGTGAAGGTAGTGTTCATTCCAAAAACCGGAAAAAGAAGTCATGAGAATGCAAAGGACTTCCGTCCGATTAGTCTCTCATCTTTTCAGCGGAAAACTCTGGAGAGACTCATTGATTTACATATAATGTAGCGTCTAGAGAGTACAACTCGACTCTCAGGAAGTCAACATGCCTACATTAAAGGTCGCTCCACGGAGACGGCTCTTCATGAGGTCGTAAGGGTCATCGAGCGATCCATTGAATTTAAACAATACGCTATGGTAATTTCTCATGTTCTGAGAAATTACTAAATAAAACCGAAGAAAATTTAGATATAAACAAAATTAGTATGCAAAACAAGGAGCGAAATTAATAAAGACTTTTATTTTTCGATTTTTCTACTCCCTAGGAAGTTATTTTAGATATGGATTTTGGTTATTGAAATTCTTGAAAATAGGAATTTTTCATTAATTAAAAATTTAAATAAATTAATGCTATAATTGATATTTTAATTAACAAAAATAAATGTTTCAATAGATTACTGAAAAAACAACAAAAATTATATTTTATAAAAATGGTGTCAATCTGGTGGCAGGATTGTTTTTAGTTCTTGCATCGTCCTATTTTTTTAAATAAGGCTATTTTTTCTTTAATAATGCAATCAGGGGATATATAATAGTAGTATATTTCGATCTTTAGGGAGTAACTAGTATTCATCAGTTATATTAGTTTTAAAATAAATTATTCCTGATGACCCATATCGCAAGGTTCGAAGCATGTTTACTATGGCATCTAAAGTGGTTCTTCCCGAAATTTTAGATAATGTTTTTGATTAATGATGAAGTTGGTTTCCCTAGTTGCTTTCTACAAATTCTCATGTTATGCTTACCTTTTAGAAATACTCACATGTTGCTCACCTTCCATTAGCATTTTTTATTTTCATTTTGATTTCATTTTGCACAATTCCTTTTATTAAAAACTTTAATACGTTCTTGTAAATACAAGAACAAACAATATTTTGATATGCGAATGTTTCTCAAAAATTATTTTCTTTATAAATTCTAGGAAATTTCTTAAAAAAAAAACATGAAAATAATAAATTAAACTTCAAATGAGTTAGGGATTTTTCTTTTAAAATATTTTTTAAATAAGTTAGAGCATTTTTCTAAGTGACTATAAGTCCATTACTTGCAGTTATGGTGCACTCAATTTTTTAAAAGACGTTTTTTAGATTGTGTTCTACCAAAACATATTAAAAACGCGTTTAAAATAATCGAGATACGCCTTTTCTATATTATGTAAACGATATGTGATATTAGTGTCATATATGATCAATATAAAGTATTTATAGACATTCATTGCTACATATTATATATTGATATAAGCTCTTATTCCATTTTAAGCTATTTTTCAGCAACAAAATTTGTCGTGTTCTGATAGAATCTTAACAAATCTTACCAAATATCGAAAAAATTTAAGAAAAAGATTGTTTTATAATTTTATGAAGTTTTTATCATTTACTGTAACATTTTCTTATACGCATCCATGCTTCATATTTAGTATTATTAATGATGATATAATTAGTAAAGGATCTTTCAATAAATATATTTTAAGTATTTTAATACACAGAATATTAATTTTAGAATAGGTTCTTTGAAATTTGAAGTCATTTTTAATACGAAGTTCATGAAATAAATTTTGAATACGAATAATTAACTTATCTTCAATTTTTGTTCTCCCCAACTAAATTTGACAAATTATTTTTCTATTTAGCGTAATTTTTGAAGCACGATTATATAATTTATATATTTATCTCAACAATTGTAAGTAAAACGTATATGAGGAATTTCAAAATTTTTGAAATATTATAGTTTTTTTTTTACTTCTGGTTTTATTAACTATGCATGTAAAGTCTCTTCGTATTAATAATTTTTATTAATGAGCGCAAAAGCTGTGGAGGTTTAAAATTTAAAGATTCAAGAAATCTTTATCTTAAATATAGAGGTTTCGCTTTATCAAAACCAAAACAACGCGATTTTATAGAACTTCTAAGATGCTACCAACGTACGACAAATCTATTACAGCATTTTCAATATTTATTGAAATAAACTGAAAAAAATAGTTTTATTTTCTGCACGATTTCGTAAATAGAAAAAAATTTTATTGGTTAAAAATCTTTAAAATTAGTGGATAATAAAAGACATATTTTGAGAAAATTTGATGAAAAAAATCAAATGAATATCAGTACCGGTTTAAAAAATATATTCGTTTAAACTTTACTACTTACTTAATAATTTTAGTTTTTATAAAAAGAGAATTTTAAACATGTATATCATTTAGTGATAAATTTTATATCGAAAATAGTTTTTATTATTTTAGAACTCGAACTATAATACGCTTTCATTTGACATCAATATTAACGTATTTTTTATACTTCGCGGTAGTTTTCAACAGGCGAAATGTGTTTGGAGAGGTATGACGCTGAAACAGGTATAAATTATATTTCTTAAATTTTTTCACATTATCAATTTTAACCATTAAGGTGACTCTTTACAGATACTTTTCCATAATCTAAAGTCATATCTGATCTTAAAAAATGCGGAACAAAATTTGAAAATTGTAAAAAGTGCATAAAATTTTTGCATTTTAAAATATTTTGACGCCACTTTGGCTCGGAAGTGTAATTTATTAAAAAATTTCTATAAAAGTGGTATTTGTCAGTAGCGAAAAACAAACATTTTACAAACATTTACGCCAATTATATGGAAGTTTGTGATGATAGTATTCCGTGCTTGGTTTACTGACATCAACGAGATATACCTCAAACTGTAGAGAATCACATCGTCTTCTGTTCTCTGAATTTAATTTCAATTATGCGCGCAAATACGTTTTACATTAGTGAACATAATCGCGACTATATTTCTGTTTTAAACTACCTTCAGAATATGGAGTAAAAAACAAAGAACATATATATAGATTTTTAATATTTTTTTAACTACATTAAATTCGTTGATGTATTTTTCACATCTCACTACAAAAAAACTCTTCAAATAATATTAATAAATAAACGGTTGGAGAAAGTGAGATATTATGACATATGGGATAATGAAGAAAATTTTACTTTTTTCGCGTATTTTTAATTTTTTTTGCAAAAAAGACTACTGGTATTATTATTGCACCACATTTTTAAATTATATTTCATCTATGAAATCTCCGATATTATTGTTTTTTGAGCGCAAGTAAATAAAATGCATTGAAAAAGTTTTTTTGAGTGCTGATGTTTTTGAGGAGAATATCCATATCAATCTCATGTTCAAATCGGAAAACACAAAATTAAATACTTTATTTTATACATATTTCAATTGAAAATAGCTTTTATCCCAAAAACAAAATGCTTTTATAAATATCTAGTTAACATAAAATTATAGAATTGGGATAATGTGGTAAAAACATATTGGGGTAAAGTGGGATGTACTATTTTGCAAATTTTACACCCACTTTTTTTTGTAAATTTGCTTAAAATGTAAGAAATAATTGAATTATTTATTGTTGTTAATTCAATGATTTGAAAATATGTAAGAAAATCTAATAAAACAGATCAAAAGTATGATGCCTTAATAAAAGCAATAGAACCTAAGAAAATTGAATTATGGAGAAAACTCCATAACGATAAGACTAAAAGAAAAAATTTAAAAATTTAAAAATTGCGAAAATATTGATTGATGAAACTCATTCAAATGGTCTATGCACTTAGAGTGTGCGAAAATTAAAGCAATTTATCACACCTTTGAGCTAGATTATTCTAAATACGAGTTTTTAGTTTCATGAGTTATTTCCTATCAGTTGTTACCTATATGTTCTCGTAAACACAAAAGTGATTTAAAAATATTTAATAAACACTAGATAAACTTAAAATTGTCATTTTTACTATATCACACTTTATCCCAACATTTCCTATTTTACCCAAAAATATTTGATTTGAAAAAAAAACGCCGAAAAACAATGCCAAAAATCCAAAAATCTCTAATCTTTCCTACTATAAAATAAATTTTTCAATGAAAAAAATACACACTCTAAAACATAGATTAATAAGTGAATAGTTATGTGATCTAATCTTTCCTACTATAAAATAAATTTTTCAATGAAAAAAATACACACTCTAAAACATAGATTAATAAGTGAATAGTTATGTGAGAGAAAAAAACCTAATTCTATTGCCAAAAACCTAATTCATACAACAACAAAATACATGTAGTTATATATATATATATATATTTTGTTTTTGTACTTTGCAAAAAAAATTTTAATTTTTTTTTTTTTAATTTTTTCGAATTTTTTTTTTTTTTTAAGTTTCACATAATCTTCTATTTGTATTCTATGCCCAAAAATTTTTAAAATTGCATTAAATTCAAATGCGCAATTATTTTTTTATAATTATCATTAATCAATTTATGTTGAACATTTGAGGTGCATATAGGATATGAATCTTTGCATTACCGGATTTAAAAAATGATAATAGATATACAGAGAAAAAAGAATCTGATCTATTGATTATTCAATAGATTCATAAGAATTACTAAAACTCCTTACTTCATTTCGTGACATTTTAATATATTTTATCAAATTTCTGCAATGTTGTCAATACTACTAACAAATTCATAGCACATATTAAAGATGTTTACAAGATCGTTCCACACCCTTATACTTTTTCACTTAGTGGTCTCTAGAGCTGGCATATATATGTTTAAGATATTCAACAACTATATTTAAAATAAGTTTGTCTGATTGGACAGTGCAGTCAAAATCATCTTACCGTGTTCAGCTGGGGTTTTTTAACCACATTTTAATAAAAAAAAAATACTAAAATATATTAGTTTTTGTTAAAATTCAAGCAGTTTTCATAAAATTAAGTGCTTTTAAAAATCTCGGGACAGAAAATCCCATTCTTTATGTATAATGTTTAATAAAGGAACACGTATTTTAATAAAATAAAATAGGTTTGCTCATATAAGGGCAAAAAAAAATATTATTATTATTATTATTATTATTATTATTATTATTATTATTATTTAAAAATAATTTTTATAAATATAAAATGAAATGATTAATATGAACATATGAAAATGTTTACAAACTAGAAGTTTATGTATAATTCTAGTAAAAATTACACGCAATATCAAAATCTACGGAGTTATTCGAAAAAATGATGATATTTTCAAAGTTTGTTGGTATTAGCGTAACATATTTTAGCATTTTGGAGCAAAATTTTAAAATTTGTCTGTGCTAAAAATCGCTATTTTTAAAAATTTTGCGAAAAAATGTGTCCTAAGTTATTTATTCATATATTATACAAAAATATATTTTATTCAAGTTTATTACAAAGAAATGTTATTTAATATTGTGATTATATTTTAACTCAAGTATATTTTTTGTTCCATTTTTGTCCTCAAAATTTTGTCATCAAAAATTGACTACTTAAAGTGTGCGAAAATTAAAGCAATTTATCACACCTTTGAGCTAGATTATTCTAAATACTAGTTTTTAGTTTCATGAGTTATTTCCTATCAGCTATTACATATATGATGTCGTAAACACAGTAACAAATAAGGTCTAGAATTTATCGAAAAAGTCCGATTAGTTTATGTAAGATTGAATGAGATCAAAAAGTATAAATGCGCAAACAACAATTATGATTACACTCTACTAGTTTCATGTCTTGTGAGTTCATATTTGCAACCTGTGCATTATTTATTACAATATTTAAAAGATGACTTCACTATGTAGTTAGAATCAATGTGCTGCATCGTGCGTTATTATTTTTGGTAAAATTTTGTTAATATTTACCTAAAATTCTCTGACTTTAGCCACATCTTGGGGTCAGGAAAATAGTTATTCCCAAAAAAAATTGTTTAAATTAATATCTCTATATTAAAAAAAAAAAAAATATATATATATATATATATATATTGTTACGAAATTGTACTTGAATTCAAATATACGGTTTTAACGGCCGGTTTAAATCTTTCTCAATGCTTCCAGACATTTCCGTTTATGTTAACAGCAGTTAATATAGCTGTAAAAATTATTAACATAGTTCTAAATGTACAACATTGAACAAAAAGCTTTCACCATTGTTTTTAAGTATGGCAACACTAAATGTTTAAGCTACTAACATTAACATCAAAAGCTCAAGTTTGTCCGTTAAGAACATTGTAGAAAGAAATAGAGCTTTCAAGAAACATCTAGTAGCTAATACAGTGTATATAAATTGGCCGTGAGAACACCATTCAATCAGTCTAATTGGAAGCGTCGTTAAGTAAAGACAAATTTAACTGCCTTGGCTGTATAATCTTGTACATTATTAAAGTGTGTTGTATAAACTGTGTAATTTAAGTGTGTGTTTATATTAGAACGCAAGTGACTATTTAAACTGTTATTGTTGTACATTTTTAAATAAAATAAAGAGTCGTTACAATTTTTAAACTACTAAACTGCTGTTATTTGCAATCAAAGTACAAGTTTATTAAAAGGAAATAAACAACCGTTTTTAAAAGGTAAAAACGTAACAATATATATATATATATATTGAGACAGTTGTGTTTAGATATTTGCCTATTGGACGAAACACTGTGCGTTATTGCTGTTAGGGTTTTTTGAGTTAATATATATATATATATATATATATATATATATATATATATATATATATATATTGAAACAGTTGTCTTTAGATATTTGCTTATTGGACGAAACACTGTGCGTTATTGCTGTTAGGGTTTGTTGAGTTAATATATATATATATATATATATTGAGACAGTTGTCTTTAGATATTTGCCTATTGGACGAAACACTGTGCTTATTGCTGTTAGGGTTTTTTGAGTTAATATATATATATATATATATATATATATATATATATATATATATAGAGACAGTTGTCTTTAGATATTTGCATATTGGACGAAACACTGTGCGTTATTGCTGTTAGGGTTTTTTGAATTAATATATATATATATATATATTTATATATATATATATATATATATATATATATATACATATATATATATATATATATATATATATATATATATATATTGAGACAGTTGTCTTTAGATATTTGCTTATTGGACGAAACACTGTGCGTTATTGCTGTTAGGGTTTGTTGAGTTAATATATATATATATATATTGAGACAGTTGTCTTTAGATATTTGCCTATTGGACGAAACACTGTGCGTTATTGCTGTTAGGGTTTTTTGAGTTAATATATATATATATATATATATATATATATATTTATATTTATATTGAGACAGTTGTCTTTAGATATTTGCCTATTGGACGAAACACTGTGCTTATTGCTGTTAGGGTTTTTTGAGTTAATATATATATATATATATATATATATATATTGAGACAGTTGTCTTTAGATATTTGCCTATTGGACGAAACACTGTGCGTTATTGCTGTTAGGGTTTTTTGAATTAATATATATATATATATATATATATATATATATATATATATATATATATATATATATATATATATATATATATATATATATATATATATATAGAGACAGTTGTCTTCAGATATTTGCCTATTGGACGAAACACTGTGCGTTATTGCTGTTAGGGTTTTTTGAGATAATATATATATATATATATATATATATATTTATATTGAGACAGTTGTCTTTAGATATTTGCTTATTGGACGAACATTGTGCGTTATTGCTGTTAGGATTTTTTGAGTTAATCTTTTCAAAATACGCAAACTTTCAGGTAAATAAAAAAGGAAAATGTCTTAATACTTGCATTCATATTAGCATGTGTTTAATAATAAATTTAGCCATATAAGCGTATGAGAAATTTTAATCAATTATAACATTTATACGACTGTATACTATTTATTAGTGAAAAAAGTAATACCTATATATTTTTAAATTTTCTGATTTATTTATAGATAAAATATTTTTAGAATAATATTAATTTTGCCAGCTTTATAGCGCTTTTTACATAAAGCATATATGACAGGTACAAGTGTTATTGTTCAATCAAATTGAAACTTCTTTCTTAGCTATTTCTGAAGCCTTATCTTTTGAAATATCATGAATTCTATGAGACATCACATATGGATAATGCCATATATCCTTAGATTTTATTCATATTCAGTACTTGCATGCTTTGTAAGACTACATTGAAGTATCCATTTTAATTATTTCAAATTTCAAAAAACTTGCGATTTTATTCACGTTTTTAATTTCGAAAGAAATGAAAATATTTCACTTTCTAAGTAATATCTTTTGAAGTTTAAGTCCGATTTCATTAATTTAAAAGTCATTAGAAAGGCAACAAATTCCTTTTTTAATATCAAAATTAGAAAAAGAAATCAATTAGAAGAACGCGTTTTTTGGATGCATTTTTAAAAACTTTGTCCCACTTCGATTTTTAATTTTCTTAAATAAACTTAAAACTATGATAACTTAACAATTCAGTTTTAATTTTTTGTGACGAGAAGTTTAGATTTATTAGAAGTTTGAATTTATTATTTTAGGAGCATTGTAAATCGCGAGATATAAACTGCGAGATAATTGTCACATTAAAAGTAATTTTGGTATTTTTAATATGATATCTCAGTGAATCTTTTACCATAAATATTTTGAAAGATATCTGCAATTTTGTGTATACAACTTTTTTCATTTTTTTAACTATATTACATTTCCGAATCGCTATATTTGGCGAACCACTTGATAAGATTATCTGAAATTTTGTATCAGTTTTAGTTTTTACATTCTGAGAGGTAAGGACCAAATTTGAAGTTTTTCCTGTTGGTTTTAATCACTTTATATTATGATATAAAAAGATACAAATTTGCACTAAAATGCATCCAGTAAAAAAGTAAAATTATTTAATAAATTTATTATAAAAAATTTAAAATGTAGAAATCTAGTGCATTTTAAATAATAAAAATCCGACAACAAATATGGAAAATACGTTCTTTTAAAGTAACATACTTTTTTCAATTTTTTTAATAATTTAATAATTTTCAACGAAAAAAAACATGTTTCGGATTTTCGGATTTAGCATAAGTTTTATAAATTTTATAAGCTTCACAGAAAACATATTTGGTGAATATGAAGAAAGTTGAAAGGCATGAGGTCAAAAATTATACTTTAGTAATATGTTCCTTCATGGAATTCATGATATGTAAAAAAATTTATTTTTTGCGAATATTAATAAAATAAAAAAAAAACTTTGAACATTTCTCACGGCTAATGAATTGGGATAGTCAATACATTTTTATTGGGAATTACAGGATATTTTTAAAACAATTTTCACTCCCATTCTACGGAAATTATTCGCGAAAAACACAAAAAAAGTCAAGGCAAAAATGTAAAAATATATTTTTAACCGCAGGAGATAACTTAGGTCCGTGAGTATGTTTTTTCTTTTCTTCGTCAAAAACATCGAAATTGGCATTAATTTGTGAAGTTACGAACTCTTTTTAATGCACATATACAACCATCATTAATATATATGTATACCTAAATTGCAAACAAAAAGTATTACAATTTTATGTAAGTATTTTATGTCACTGATGATTACTATTGCTAAAACCTATGTGGGAAGAAGTGCTATAATTTACAAAGTACAAAAAATAAAAAAGGTGCTAGAGAAAAGTGCAGAGAATAAAAACTGTTTGTATTTGGAAAAAAGAGACATATTATTTATTTTCGGAGTTAAAGCTAAAAGAACATTAAAGAAAATAGTAAAAACCCATTCTGAAATTGATTCTTTAGAAACTAAACAAAATTTATGTGCGGATTTTTCAAAACTCTAATTTTATCATAAGTTATCCAAGTATGAGTTATCTGAATTATAGTGTTAGACGTATTTCAAATAACATTTAGGTTAACTTTTGATGAACTAAAATCTTCTTTTTTTACCAAAAATTTTATTTTTAAAACCTTATTTACGAGTATTATTAAAAACCTCATACAGTATAAATTTGAGAAACTGTATAACTAGTTCAGACCCTAATAAGGATTGTCGAATTATCCGGAGAGGTTTTTTTCTGGTCCAATTTTGTTAAAAAAAAACTATTAAAATACATTTTTTATTTAATATAACAGTTCACATTTTAAGTTTTCTATTAAAAAAAAAAACAAATTTGTTCGTACTCTTTTTACTGAAGAATTGTTGGAACAAACACTAATTGAAAATAAAGGAATTCAACTAGAATCAACTCTTACATTATTTCATTTCTTTTCATTTTCTAATTTGGATTATACAGTTATGGAATGGAAAGTTAGGAAATGTTAGAGAATTTTCTCTTTAAATGAACCAAATTAAATTTTTTAAAAATTCGAACTTTTAATTAAGTAAATCATATTCAAATAATATTAAAAAATAATTTTAAATAAATAAGCAGACTTTTACCCAAAAACCAATATTTTCAAAAAATAAATTTCTCGAAAAAGTTTTTCATCAAAAAAATTATTTAAAAATGTAACAAAATACTCACAATAATATTTCAAAAAATAAAACTTCATAGGACTGTTAACTTATCAAATTTTAACTAACAGTTAAGCATAAACATGTACAAAATTACATTCTATTCACACAAACTAATCTTTTGTCTACAATTAGGCTTTAACTTTGAGTTAAAATTTGATAAGTTAACGGCCATAATGTCATAATATGATGTTTTAAATTGGGTAAAAAGTTGTTTAATTATATAGAAATATTTTATTTTTCAAGAATATTCGAAATTACAAAAAATTTTGTTTTATTTTAATTTACGACATCGATACAGTTACGTTCAAAAGTAACATGATAAAAAATTAATGAATTATTTTATCATAATTATTTCTTATAACAAGAGAATTATAGTTTACTTAATTGCCAAAATTGTATTTGGTAGGTTAACTGTTTATAATGTATTGGTTTTTTGTAGAATTCTAAATACGCTTTCATGTGTAGGTTATCTATTTTAGTTTAAGGTATATTTAGGTCGAAATCAATATTTTTCTCTCATTTTTAACTCGTTTTTTTTAGATTTTTTTAACTTTGATAGCTTAATATTGGCTCTACCATTTTCACAAAATATTTTCCAGATTTTTTACAAAATTCTAAATAATATTGTTTCAAGAATTGTATAAGTATATGAATCCGATAAAAAGTTGTATTAATCTGAAGTTGGAACTTTAAAAAAAGTTCATATTTTTCCAAAAAATATTGCTATATTTATTCACTTATAAAATTAGTTTTTTTGTTCCGGGCTGTATAATTTTTTTTTAATGTTTTCAAAAACAATCCCAACGCAAATGCGTGTAAAGTAAATTCGAAGGAGCTTGAGTCAAAGGCCTTTCCATAAGCCCTATCCAAACTTTGTTAATTTTGAATAATTTGTTTTAATTTTTTTGTTAAATAGGAAAACTGGGATCAACATAAAATTATTTTAATTAAATACCTACATAACTGTATGTAAGGTTGGGAAAATACACAAAAAGTATTTTCTAAAGGACGACCTTTGTAACGACACGGTGACGATTTCAGTGAAAGAAGTCAATTTTTGAAAAATGTCTTTCCCGGATTAAGATTTTGGGTATTTTGGTACAAAAAAGTGGGGGATTTTCTAATTCTTTAATTTGAGGACAAGTTTGTCTATGTTATGTCAAAATTTCTATGGGATGTATTTGTTCGTTAAAATCTTATTTCATCTTAAATATTAAAATTATTTTTCAAAAAAGCGCTTCAAATCTTAATTTTTCTTTTACACGGATCATGGTATGAATAAATTTGACCAAATTTAATATAGTTTTACTAGTTGTGATTCCCTATGTTTTATCGTTTTCCATGATACCAAATAAATAAAATAAATAAATAAATAAAATAAAATGTGTTTGCTTGAAAACTAACAAAAATTTAACCTTCTTATGTAATTTTTGAGCACTTTTCCCATGTATTTTAAGAAAAATGTAAACACATCACGAACAGGGTAGCAATGTAAACTTCTTCTGTTACCTTTACATTACACGGCTATATGTAACAAGTCTCCATTTTTCATTAAAAAAAATGTGAAAAAGTGTCAAAAGACCGATGGTCCTATATATATATATATATATATATATATATATATATTAATAACAAACCTTCCGTCCTTTAACAATTTTTCATATTTTTTTTTTTTTTTTTTTAATTTTTTTTATGTAAATGTAAAAGTAACAGAAGAAGTTAACATGATACCAAATAAATGAAATAAAATATGCAATTTTTTGCTTGAAAACTAATAAAATATTAACCTTCTTATATAATTTTGAGCACTTTTCCCATGTAAACATACAACATTGAATGAAAAGCTTTCACCATTGTTTGTAAGTATGGCAACACTAAATGTTTAAGCTGCTAACATTAACATCGAAAGCTGTAGTATTCGAATATACTAGTTTGTCCGTTAAGATCATGAGAGATCGTGAGATCACCATTGAGTGAGTCAAATTTGAAGCCTCGTTAAGTAAAGACAAATTACATTATTAAAGTGTGTTGTATAAAGTGTGTAATTTAAGTGTGTGTATGTGTGTGTGTATATTAGAACACATAGTGACTATTTAAGCCCTTATTGTTGTACATTTTAAATAAAATAAAGAGTTGTTACAACTTTTAAACTACTAAACTGCTTTTATTTGCAATCAAATTATCCGGTTTATTTAAAAGGAAATAAACCACAGTTTTTAAAAGGTAAAAACGTAACAATTGGTGTCAGAAGTGAGATTGCAAAATAATAAGCAGTCATGAAGTTTGAAGAGCTAGAAGTGAAGCAACTCAAGAGAGAGAATTGAATAAGTTGGAGTTACCTGCAGCTGGTAATAAAGCAGAATTACAAAATAGACTGATAGATGAATTCAAGCGGCGGGATATTGACATCGGAACTTACGAATTCGTGTATAAAAAAGAAATGGAAGTTCTACCCGTGCAACAACAAGCAGTATGGATTTATATACAATGTTTGCTGCTATGATGGAGCAATTTAAAGAAGCTAAAGAAGAAAACAAAATAATGGAAAGGAAATTTCAAGAAACTTCTAAAATAAATAACGAGATACTTCTTCCTGAAGTTAACGAAACTTCTAAAATAAATAACGAGAAACTACTTGTTGACATTAAAGAAACTTCTAAGGCAACTAATGAGAATCTTCTTGCTTAAGTTAAAGAAAAAGTAATGGGGTTGATATTGGCCTTAAAAGTAAATACAACAGTAGTTCTTACGTGTCAGAGTGAAACAAAAATAGTTATGATGACATAATGGAGAAATTATACTGAATGGAATTGCGTGGTAGAGTGCAGAAGCCCAATGAGACACTATAAGATTTTGCGTTAGAAATCAAGCGTTTTCTGCAGCTTACTTATCCAGGGGAAAACAACCCGTTTTTGGATCATATCAAGAAAAATAATAATCTTACTGCTTCTGGGTATATCAACGGTCAGAAGCACGTTTTTACTATAGACACCGGGGCATCACAGCCTATCGTCAGGCTCGATTTAGTCAAGAAAACAATTGAACCATTATGTTTGGTAAGTCTGCTCACAGCTACTGCGGAACCGGCCACTGTATAAGGTAAAGTAAATGTGAAATTAACCATTGCCAACGTTAGCGCTAATCATGTATTTATTGTTGCCGACATTGTGGACGAAGTTATCACTGGTGCTGATTTCATGTTTAGTCACAGAAAGTTATGTTATGATTTGGCGAAATGTGGAGATACTCCTTGACGTCGGATAGGAAAATAGGACTCAAGTAAGAAAGCTAGTTATCATCGAGCACCGGAAGGGTTTGAAACATGCCAATGCGGACGCGCTGTAAAGACGGCCCTGCAACCTGGAATGTAGGCATTGTACAAAAGCCGAAGAAAAGGAATATGGCATCGATGTTCGACTAATGCATATAGTTTCCTGTGAAGATTGGTCTGTAGCGCAAAGAAATGACCCCATACTGGCGAAAATAATATCGGCAAAAGAAGAAGCTAGAAGGCCAGCCCGCAATGAAATATCCGTCGAAAATCCACTAATGTAATATTATTGGGCCCTATGGAATAGTCTGCAGTTGTTAAATGGCTGTTTATACTACATATGGGAAAGTGCTGACGGCAAAACAGTGACAAATCTAATTGTAGTACCATCCTCTAAAATAAAAGAAGTAATGAAAGAGTTCCATGACGGCCCCAGTGGTTTTCACTTGGGTGTGACAAAAACCTTAGAAAAGTTAATGCAACGTTTTTATTGAGTGGTTTGTCAGCAAGCAGTAACCGATTGGATAGCCAATTGTCCACAATGCATAGCAGCAAAGGGTCCAGTAAGAAGAAGTCGTGGACAACTTCAGCAGTATAACTCAGGTGCGCCATTCGAGTGGATTGCAATGAATGTAGCAGGCCCTTTCCCTGTCAGTGATGCCGGAAACCGTTACGTTCTAGAGGTTATGGATTATTTCAGCAAATGGCCAGAGATATATGCCATACCCGATCAGGAAGCTAAAACGGTTATAAACGTATTTGTGAAAAACTGGGTGTGCCGCTAGAAATTTTGAATCTGCCGTATTCAAGAAAATGTGCGATTTATACGGAATAAGAAAAACCAGAACAATGCCACTGCATCCTCAATCTGATGGCATAGTCGAAAGATTCAATCGCACTCTGAAGGAATATTTAAGAAAAGTGGTGAGTGCACATCAAAAGGACTGGGATGAACACATACCGAAATTTCTATTAGCATACAGATGAGCTGTTCATGACTTGACCTCTCGAATACCTGCAAAAATTGTCTTCGAGACAGAACTCAAGTTCTCTGCTGATTTAGTATTCGGTATTAAACCCTCAGCAACAAATTATGAAAATACTTCCCAAGAGCAAGATGACCTAAACGAACTTCATGACCAGCGACAAAATGAAAGCCAGATACGATAGAGCAGCGAATTCTGAAGGATTTAACGAAAGCCAGCTTGTACTGTTGTATAATCCACAACGTAAGAAAGGACTGCATCTAAAAAATAATGCAGTGTATATAAATTTGCCGTGAGAACAATTGAGTGATTCTAATTTGAAGCATCGTTAGGTAAAGACAAATTAACTACCTTGAAGTTGGCCGTATATTCCTGTACATTATTAAAGTGTGCTGTATAAAGTGTATAGGAAATGAAAATAAATAATAAAATTAATAATAATAATAATAATAATAATAATAATAATAATAATAATAATAATAATAATAATAATAAGAAAAATAAAAATAATAATATTTTTATTTTTAGAAAAACTCGAATCGTTCGATGAGGTGAAATTCTTTTGCTTTGTATTTCATTAACTTTTTCTTTGTAATTTCTTAACATTTACTGAATGTTAGTTGGGACATCTTCTACATATTTTATAATAAAATTGTTATTTTTATTGATTACGTACAATACTACAATTATTCGGTTAATCGAACAATTTGCAATTAATCGGTTTCAACCGATCAAGTTCTAACCTCTAATAATTATTTTTCGACTTAAGCAATTAAAATAAAAACCCGAACAATTGAATACCCTAGTATTCATACAAATTTCATAGCAAACAAGTGTGATGCAAGTATAAAAAAGCCGAAATTTACGAATATTGTTTCCATATGAGGTTCAATTTCGTAGATTTTTTGAGTGGAAATAAACTCATAAAGATGTTTGTAGACTTGGCATCATCACAATGCTTAATTGTACTTGACCGCTCTTCCATATAAAGTCTAGAGTACTATATAGTTCGCGTCTTTTTAAAAATGTTTCAAAGTTGTGTGTAAATTATTTTGTGCGGAATCTCAGAATTTGTTGCATAAATCCCAAGGTTTATAATTCAATAATCTCGAAAAATATTTTGTTTTTAATGATCGGGTTTTGTATCCCTAAAACGTTAATTAATTAGATGTATTTTATGGAATAAATCTACACAAAAAAATCATATTCGTATCTTCAAAAATAACATAAATATTAACAAAAATCAAAAAGCCGTAACATTAACAGCCGTAAAATTAGTAGCGTTTAAGAGAAATTTGGTTTGAAGAGTATTTTATGCTTTATATATTTTTAGTAAGCTATTGAAATAGTTTACTTAAATGCTTATTTTAATTATTATTTTAATGTAAAAAATTAAAAATTGTGATTAAAACCTTTTGCATTTATATATACTTTATACAAGCATATCACATTCTTACATATACACATACATATATACATACATACATACATACATACATACATACACACATACATATGTATATGATACATGTATGTACTACATATGTACATATGTAGTTAGTATTTCTAAGGCTTCCCACAATACATTCACTCGCTAACTCATTTCAATTAATTTGTTATGATATTTAATTTTTCTGCAAACGACCTAAAAAACTTGGCATTAAAATACATTTCTTTATTTGTGTAATTTCACATAAATGTTCATAACTCCTGTGTAATTATAGTCCTGAAAAGAGAAAATATTTAAAAATACAACGAACAAGAAAACATACATATGTATATTACTGATAAAAATGTTTTCATTCTTTGTATCCAATTCTATGCGTCAAAATTTTGAAAAAATCTAACAAATATTTCAAGAGATTTCAAAATGGGAAAAATCTATTCATAAGCAAAATTGTTATGAGCCAAATACAAGAAGAAATTAATGTCCGTCGTAACTTCAGTTCATATTTCTCCGCCGATATCTCTTAAACAAAAGCATATACGACAGCGAAATTTCGTACAAATAGTTCGAGGATCGATATAAACTTACAAACCGAAAATCGGCGTGTAAGGTGAAATTTTAAATTAGGGTGCACAAAAAATGTTGCAGATGGTAGGTATCACAGATTTGGCCATTCCGAATATAAAATTCTTACTTACTATTTTTGGCATTTAATTTTTGTCACGCTTTAATTGGTTTTTAATATAAGGTATCATGCATGTTATCATCAGAGTTTCGAAAGAATTATTATACTAAATCCCATTTCTAAGTTAAGAAATTTTGTTTTTCATTCCATAATATCATTCCCAAGAACTGATTTTGTATGAATGGAATTAACTCTATTGAATTCAATCATAACGAATTATATACAACCATTGAATTATTCAATTTCTTGTTAATTCGAATCTTCTCCAAATTGAATAAAAATAGTTTTTTCATTCAACTTTGAAATATTTTATATTTCATCTTTTACAAAATGATAACAAATATTTTCTAAAACTAATTTGTATTAGATTTCAATTAAGCTTATTTTAAATAGAATTGAATTATAGAAAAATTAAATTAATTACATGTTTATAGAATTAATTCAATGCATTTAAAATTCTATGAATTAAATTTAAAGATTAATAGAAAAAATTTAATGCAATTTTGAAAAATGAATTAAAGAATTAGGTCTTTCATATCTTTAGTTATTATCTTCCAACTTCGCTTTTATATTTGGATGCATTACAAATCGTATACAAATAATTACGTCTGAAGATTAAAAATTATTTAATACCGAAACAAAATTTTAGGGTTCTTATCCAAAATGAATTGATTAATTGAGGAGTAAATAAAGTTATTTAAGAATAATGATTTTAAAACTTCAAAATTAACAAATAAATACCATTTATTTAATGTTATTAAACATTTTTACATCCTCGTACTGCCGAGTACTAAAAGTCTGTTTCATTTATTTATTTTTTTTTATATATTAATGTATGTACATGTGTTTCTAAGTTTTATTGTTTTTGCCTTATGCAATAGCAACAACCGGCAGAGAGACCTTGACGTATGTATTGCATATACATATACATATGTAAATATTGTTTATATTTGTGCAACAGCAGCAACAACAGTAATTTATAAGTAATAAACTATGTTTGCAATCATTAAATAATTGAGCATTAAACGTTTTATCATTCTTTGACGAGAAAATTCTTAAAGCATGAGAAGTCGCGCGCTTTAAATTTTGCTGAAATTTTACTGAAGGAACGATTGCAGAGTGAAAATGAAATGTAAATCTAATCAATAATTAAGAGACAAATCTATCTATAAAAATAGGTGTCCTATGGTTAATTTAAGCTTAATCAACGTCAACAACTACGAGAACAACAATTAGTGTAAACAGAACACGCACTACAACAACCGTTCAATACGAATTTTACAAATGCAAGATAAACAATGCAACATTAAAAACTCTCTCACACAAACAAAAACGTATAAACAACACATGGCTCTTATGATGAGGGGTAAGCGATGGTGTTGGTAGAGTGGGCGGTAAATAAAAAACCTTTTCACATACATTTTTTGCATGCTAGCAAATTAGACCTCGTTTTATAATTTAAATTCACAATAGCTGAAAATTCTCATAACGACTGAATACACTCTCCACAAACAACTGCTTTGGAGATACACTTTCTTAAACCCTGGATTAATTTATTTTATTTTGCACTATTTAATATTTGAAAATATTTTATATATTTTTTTCTTCTTTTGTGGTTAGTTTTTCATTCTTTATTTATTTTTTAACTTTTTTTTTAATTTGGATCAAAATAATAACAAAACAAAAATTTATTACACTATTCTAGGATGGAACACCGAACACTTGTCGTCACTGTGCATAGACAAATAAAAAACACAGCGCCACTACCAAAAATTTATTGAATATGCAAGCACTCGCGACAACTACCGACACGATACTGTTTCCCAAACTGTGTATAATATTCGACGTAACTCGAAGTGGTGGAGATACTTACTTGTATACATATGTATGTATTTAGATAGATAGTTTGCAGCAAACGGCGACAACATACACAACGACATTCAAATACACAACACTCTCAGAAACGAATTGAAACTAAACAAAACCACTAACAACAACAACAAAATTAACTAGCAATGAAAATCCGAACAATATTATAAAAACAGTCGTTGTTGTCATCGTCATCATTGTACTCATAGTACATTATATTTGTTGAGCAGCAACGTACGTATGTATGTATGTATGCACATATATAGTAAATACAAAAATCAAAATCCATGCAAAAACTCGAAAATGCAAAAATGCTCATGGGTAAAATTCACACACACAAATGTAAATTGAGAAAGAAATAAAATAATACTTTGCGAATCTTCCGCAGTATACCCCGACACCACCCCCACGTCTAGCTTGTGGGTACTTAACAAAGATGAGTCTGTTGAATGTTTAACAGTTATTTGTTTAACAAAATCTTTGTTCTATTTAACAGTTCAAAATCTGTTACTAGATTCGATCCATTATTACAAAGTTTACAAGAAAAGTTGGTCCAAAAAGCAACAATTTTTCTATATATTTTTCTACAAATTGCATATATCCGCAGGATTACATGAAGCAAGTAATTGTTTTTGAAATTTTTTGACTCTTTCAATCACTTTAAACATGATATATTTATAAAGTTAAATAATTTAGAATTACATAAAGCCAATACTAAAAAATTTAGGTCCAAGTGCTAAGAATCACTTTTGATCCCATATTGACACAATTTTCTAGTCCCATCACTGACATCATACAGTAAAAAAATATTTAACAACACACACATTCGCTTACATTCGCAGTCGAGGCATCAACGTCCAATGAAACTAAAAAAACTATAACACAAGCAACCAATTACGTACTTTCCTCTGACATTTCATATGTCTAAATTTTGTAGACAATTTGCTGAATTATTGAAAATTTATTTAGCCATTCAAAATAAGCACAAAATTTTAAATAATTGATATTCTAAATAAAAGTTATACAATTTAAGACTATTATTTATTCCTATAAAAATTTTTTAATATGTCAATAAATTAAGAATTAAATTTTATATTATATAGTATGATGAATCGAAAGAAAATGTTTACTGGGTTTTGGTGTGCATGTATATAGATTAAATAGTATATAGTACAAATTGCACAAGACATGTGCACAAATAACTACAACAACGTTATGCAGTCTACAATTACAAAAGGGCTTTTAAAATAAATACGGTGAAATGCAAGAGAAAAAGTGTTCTACTCTCTTTATTTCTGCAAAAATAATGCCGGTAAAGCTTTCTTTAAACATCGATGCTAACCAGGGTTGCCAACTTATCCATTTTCCGACTAGATTAAGATTTTATGCTACGTTATGCATAAGTATGTAAATAAATAAATACGACCATTTTTTTAATAATTTTATTGATATTTTCTTCACTAAATTGCTAAACTGTGCTGAAATTTTTACACTTTTAGTTTTTGCATTTGTATATTTGCATAATTTTTTTTATTTACATTTCACCAAAGATATAAATATATAATAGCATGTAATTGTAATTGTAATTTCTACAATATTCACCGGTAATGCTCTCATATACTGAAAATAATCAAAATCGGTTTATAAGTGAATGAGATAGAAACAAAAAACCATATTTCGTACTTGACCTATATGTATAAGCTTCAATAATGCATATGCATATATAAAAAGGCATTAGAAATGAGTTTTAGTGCTTGCCCAATGCACTATAGGAAGGAAAAGTGTCTTTTGGAAGAGTAACTTACGCTATTACATTCTTGGAAGCTATGTGTAATTAAGTTAGCAATCTGTTTTTTCCATCACAGTTGTTATTGGTTCCAAGTAAGCAACATTTTTTGCTGGGACTCGACCTTTTGATTTTAAATGCATCGACCGGGTGCAAATTTTATGGAGTTGGGCGCACTCTAAAGGAGCAATAATGAGGAGTAATCATTTGTTTCAGAATTACGCAGAGACCCAGATTTCGTCATCCGTTACAATATCATTTCTTCAATTTCTTGCAAAGCTCAAAGGGAATCTTTTTTGAACAAATGTTAAAATATAAGGGGATAAAAGAGAAAAATTTTCCTGGACGCGCAAATATTTATGGGATGTTGAATACATGTTAGTGGAACTAATGTCTATCACACGTACAAAATTTATTCTGGAGAAATAAGATGCCCACATATGGAACTTCATTTCTAAAAGTTAATTAAAATTAAATAATATGTTGTTTTTCAATTAACTCACATCGAAAGTTATAGAAATTAATTTAATAAAATTCTTTACTTTAAAATTCAATTTTTTGACGAATCCGATTATTTAAGTAACTTTAGTAAACAAAAACAGCCCTTGTAAAAAAAAACTTTCTAAGAACATAGGTCCTTAAACACTTCATATTTTATAATTCCAGTATCAGATTTAACGTAACACAGTGGGGCCAAACGCAAATTTTTTGGTAATAAATCTGAATTTCCTAAACTACTGGTCGGATCAAATTGAAATGTACGGAAGAGTTGTAGAGGAGGACCTAAGCTTTCATAAAAATCATCTTGTAGTCACCCTGTGATAACACGAGATAAGCTACTGGGTGTCAAAGTTGACTACCTCGAGTATGTAAAAGTTAAAAAAAATCGTAACTTGTACAAATGAAGTCCGATTTTAAAGATTTTTATATTTCTGGAAAGTGCTTGGCAAGATAAAGAAAAAATAAGCTTACTCATCTAAGTTATCTCTTGCAGTTAAAAAGATATTTACACTTGAATTTTGAATTTTTGATTTTTTGGCTCGACTTTCTTTCGTTTTTCGGGAATAAGTCCGGAGATATATGAGGTAAAAATTTTTTAAAAATATCCTGTAATTTGCTACATATTTCAAAATAATATGCTGAAAGAATTTTTGGATTATCTCAATTCGTCTAGACGTGACAAATATTCAAAGTCAGCACTCTGAAATTGGCATGAAAAATGGCTATTTTTTTATAAAAATATAGTACAATTCATTCACTTTTTTCTCAAAGTTCCGTTAATAAAAAAATTTTTTCCTTATTAATTTCAAAAGATAAGGCTTCATAAATGGTTAATAATGAAATTTTTAATTGATTTAAGTTTGCACCCTACATCCAGCATTGGCCGAAAATTGTCAATTTTAAGAAATAGTTTCATTTTTATCGATTAATAAAAAAAATGTCACGCGAGCTTTTTTAAATTTGGTACCCATATTTTTTATAGAAATAGATTTAGAATGATTTAACACTAAACTGCTTCCCGCCCGGCCAAAACCGAATGCAGGAGTGGAGATTTTATGTTAAAAGTCAGTTTTTTTAACGACTATTTTTAAAAGCATATTAAAAGCATATTAGCATAATATTTTTAATATTATTTCTTATGTAATGTATAAAATACAAATCAAGCTTTCATTCCTAAAAAAATCAATAAAATAGCTTCAATATCCTATTTTTGGTAATTTTTCAAAAATACATTTTTTTTTTTAAATAGCTGAAAATCCAAAAAAATTTAATTTTTTTAATACAACTTCACTAATTTTACAAATACTTTAAAAATGTTAAAAGAATATAAATATAGACTTATTTACCAATTCAACGATATATAAAATGTTGATATGGGTCATTTAATAATAGTAATATAATGGCCTCAAAACTACCAAGTCACGTCAAAAGTTGCAAAATTCACTATTTTGTTCCGTATTTCCATATGTGTGTATACGTAACATTTTAGTTTTCTAATGTATTATGTAGGTATATATTTGTTATTATA
Source organism: Protocalliphora azurea (assembly GCA_932274085.1). Lineage (NCBI taxonomy): Eukaryota > Metazoa > Arthropoda > Insecta > Diptera > Calliphoridae > Protocalliphora > Protocalliphora azurea. The sequence continues at coordinate 157,615,234 of OW026522.1, forward strand.
AAGTAGTAAATTCTTTATTTGAGTAATGTTTATTTAATTTGTTCTACATATTTACATACTTATTATACATATATCCCGTATATTTATTTTATTAAGAATATATTATCGAAGATATTATTAGAGATTTTCTTGAAAATAATCAGAAACATCAAACGTTAGCAAATTTTTAACTTCCTTAGCTTCGGAATCCTCTTTTTCTATTTCAAGAGTGATTTTTGGTAGCCATCGTGTTCTTATAGAATATATAACTGGATCTGATGATATTAATAAATATTCCATTAAGTCCATATTTTGCACTATTTTCGAAAATTTTCGGGTATTGAAGAGTCGGAAATGTTTAACATCTTTATTTCGGTCTTCCTATGCTTCCTCTGTTAGCTCTCCCAATGGCAAAATACTATTTTCTATTATTTCTTTACCATGAGCCAATACTTTGTGAATTGTTGGAGTCATTGATTTCCAGGGGTATGTAATGTTAAGTAGTTCTTTAGTTTCGTAAGCAATAATTTTAAATTTGTCCGCATTAATTTGTTTTTTGCTATTAATGGCTGCCAATATAATCTTAAAACGCTTCAAAATATTTAAGTCAATGCCTGATTTGAGTTCCGGATTTTCAAAGAAACGTCTTGCTGTATTTCCATCTTTTGAGCTTCCATAGCCATGTAGAGGTTTATCAATTATTAATCCGAGTTGTTCTTTGAATTCTAATTGAATTCTTTTCTTCTCCTCTTTTTGTAATTCGTGAAGTTCCAAATTGTTTTTTAACTGTAGCATTTTCCTGCCCGGGAATATTTCTGTACTTCATATCATATGCAAGATGTAAGCAGAACTCCAAAAATCTTATCCTTGCGTGGAGTGGTGATATTCCATAGGCTGTAAAATATTACTTTTCGCTTTTCTCACTGATTTGCTACTGGGAAAGATATCATATCCTTTTTCGCTAACAGATTTCCTCAAAATCTCGTATTGGTTTCTTGATAATCCTAAATTTAATATTAGAGCTAAAGCATCTTCAGAGGTAAAGGACGATGTTGATTTCGGTGTCACTATACTTTGGATTATCCGATGTAATCGATTGGGAGAAGCTGTTGGCAACACATCTATAACTTTTTCTACTTCCTTTGGTTGCGTACGTGTTACTAAAGCTTTAAATGTATCTTTTATTTCGGCATTCGTATGTGAATTTAGAATAGATTCCTGTTTGGTCCTCTTTGTTCTTAGCTGAACTTTATCGTAACTTTTTTTGGTCGACCCTTTTTCTGCTTTCCGATGAAAATTGGTATTTCTCCCTCCAACCACTCTTCATTTTTCTTCTTGAATTTTGGTATTGACCAATCTGAAGCTTGCATCCTTTTTTCGTATGATTTATAAAAATTTTCGAGCTTTAAACTGTTTTCTGCAGTAAGAGTTAAACCAAAAGATACTACTGTATCAATGAGTTTTCTTATTTTTTCTGGACGATTTATAATATCAGATAGATTATCCCAGATTACTTTGCAAATAGAAAAGTGTTTTAATGTAATCTCCAAAATGGCAAATTCACTAATAAATCTGCATATTTATAAGGATACTTATATATAGAAAAATAATATTTATATCAGGTAAATGGTGACAGGCAAAAATGAATTAAAAAATTTAAATTTTTGCTCAAAACCCCCAATTTCATTCAGTTTATTTTTATGACCTGTAGTGTTAAACAGTTACGTCAAAAAAAGTACCTATGCGATTGTAAAAAAATCATTTTTGTTATAATACATTAATTAAGTAGCTAGGTAAATTATTTAAAAACTTAAAAAAATATAATAAAAAACGAAGGAAAATATACTTATTTATGTACTTAGGTAATTTTAAAAACCTTTTCAGTAGAAAAAAATTATGAACACTTTAAATAAATTCATTAATAAATATTATTATCTCGTAACAAAAATAAGCAATGCAGTTGAGTGTTACGTATACACACATATGGAAATACGGTACAAAATAGTGAATTTTGCAACTTTTGACGTGACTTGGTAGTTTTGAGGCCATTATATTACTATTATTAAATGACCTATAACAACATTTTATATATCGTTGAATTGGTAAATAAATCTATTTTTATATTCTTTTAACATTTTTAAAGTATTTGCAAAATTAGTGAAGTTGTATTAAAAAAATTAAATTTTTTTGGATTTTCAGCTATTTTTTTTTTTTAAAAATGTATTTTTGAAAAATTACCAAAAATAGGTTATTGGAGCTATTTTATTGATTTTTTTAGGAATGAAAGCTTGATTTGTGTTTTATACATTACATAAGAAATAATATTAAAAATATTATGCTAATATGCTTTTAATATGCTTTTAAAAATAGTCGTTAAAAAAACTGACTTTTAACATAAAATCTCCACTCCTGCATTCGGTTTTGGCCGGGCGGGAAGCAGTTTAGTGTTAAATCATTCTAAATCTATTTCTATAAAAAATATGGGTACCAAATTTAAAAAAGCTCGCGTGACATTTTTTTTTATTAATCGATAAAAATGAAACTATTTCTTAAAATTGACAATTTTCGGCCAATGCTGGATGTAGGGTGCAAACTTAAATCAATTCAAAATTTCATTATTAACCATTTATGAAGCCTTATCTTTTGAAATTAATAAGGAAAAAATTTTTTTATTAACGGAACTTTGAGAAAAAAGTGAATGAATTGTACTATATTTTTATAAAAAAATAGCCATTTTTCATGCCAATTTCAGAGTGCTGACTTTGAATATTTTTCACGTCTAGACGAATTGAGATAATCCAAAAATTCTTTCAGCATATTATTTTGAAATATGTAGCAAATTACAGGATATTTTTAAAAAATTTTTACCTCATATATCTCCGGACTTATTCCCGAAAAACGAAAGAAAGTCGAGCCAAAAAATCAAAAATTCAAAATTCAAGCGTAAATATCTTTTTAACTGTAAGAGATAACTTAAATGAGTAAGCTTATTTTTTCTTTATCTTGCCAATCACTTTCCAGAAATATAAAAATCTTTAAAATCGGACTTCATTTGTACAAGTTACGATTTTGTTTAACTTTTACATACTCGAGGTAGTCAACTTTGACACCCTGTAGCTTATCTCGTGTTATCACAGGGTGACTACAAGATGATTTTTCTGAAAGCTTAGGTCCTCCTCTACAACTCTTCCATACATTTCAATTTGATCCGACCAGTAGTTTAGGAAATTCAGATTTATTACCAAAAAATTTGCGTTTGACCCCACTGTGCGTAAGTTGCGTAGTTTTGCCGCCAAATACTAAAGGCATTCCTCGTACATATCTTTTGTTATTGTTTTTTAATGACACCAAATTTTTAAAAATGCAAACAAATACACTTTTTTTACCATTTTTATTTTTTGCGATAAGCCTAATGATATTCAATTTTAAGCGCTCATTTGATTCGGAGGTGTTAGTGAAAATGCCCCGAATTTCAAAGACAAGATCTTCATATTTAACTATAATATTTAACCTAAATAAAATCATATAATAAATTAGTATCGTATTCAATCCTTCGTTTTAGATATACAAATTACATTCTTCGAGTTTTGCACTAAATAAAAAATAAATAACTGTCAAAATTTTAAATTTTAGTACTCTGAAGGTGGAAAAAGTACTATTTGAGATTTATTTTTAATCCCTGATATAATATATCGAGGTCTTATATTCGATACCCTCTATCACGAAAAAGACAACACAACATGAGAGCAAAAAAATTTTATTCTCTTATTCTTAAGTATTTAAACAATTTTCGTTTATAATGTTTATTTAAAACCACGACTTACATATACTTTGTTTTAATATTTTGTAATATTTGCAATTTTAATATCATGATACAACTTTATTATTAATTTTTTGATTGTGAAAAAACATGATTTTTTTTCGGAATACCATTGGTATTATTAAATTTTTTAAATTATTCAAAAACATTTGATTTTCATATGTATCAATTATTTATTTCTATATTAACAAAAATAAAATTATATAAAAGTAAACAAGTAAGAATTTCATATTCGACTTGGGCGAATCTATACATCCACCATCTGCAACTTTTTGTGCACCCTAATTTAAAAGTGAGCGGATCACGTCCATTTGTTGTTTCTGAGTTTACTTGGTTCCTTGAACTATTTCTGCAAAATGTTATTGACGTACTTGCTTTTTTATAAGAGATTTGGCGAAAAAGTATGAACTGGAGTTACGGCGGACATACCCTGTTACTAGTATTTGGCCCATAACTTTTTTGTTTATGAACCGATTTTGCCCATTTTTAATGTCAAATATACCTTATATTAGACAAATATTTGATACATGTCGCCTAGGTAATCCGCCCCTAGCCCTATCCTGCTTTTAACAAGCAGACGGACGGACATAGCCAGATCGTATTAAATTTTTTATGAGAACCCAAAATATATATACTTTATGGGGTCTTAGATGAATATTTCGATATGCTATAGGACAGGTAGCTTTAGGGGGAACTATTCCCACCAAAAAAATACATGTAAAAGAAGTAGTAAATGCATGAGTTCACGTGATAATGCACTGGTTCATTTTTAGGTGAAACTTTAGGAAAACAACTCGTCATTAAAATGTGTGCTTAGAACCAATAAAAATTTAATGATTCGATCATGACTTTTTGGTTGGTGAACATTATTAATATATGCATATATATATATCAAAATATTATTTCGGCATAAAGTAAACTTATTATTGAAATTATATAAATATATATTCATGAAATTACTATAAATTTTCCTTCTAAATAATATTATTTACATACTAATAATTGAATACCCTATTTGTAATAAGTAATTACATTGAACGACCCTACTGTAAATATTAAATACACACACACATATATAGTATAATTGCCTTAGTTGTTCAGTTCATGTTGCTTGGTAGTTAACAAGCAATGGATGAGAATTATCATCCAGTTGATGCATGAATAAGTATAAGTAAACGAGGTTTGATCACATTCGGAGCAATTCAAACAAGACAAGAACACGCCATATAAGTCTCGGAAATTATTCTACATAATTGAATAGCCGACTATATTTTGCGAAGACAAAATTAAGTCGTATTTTGTAACGCTCGACTTCGGTTAGGTCCTTAAAAATAAATTTCACAGTTGACATCGGTTAGCTGTACTCACAGTTGACTTCGGTTAGTTGTTCTCACGAGTGGCTTCGTGCTGCTCCTTCTCACAGCTGACTTCGTTTAGCTGTTCTCACGAATGACTTCGGTTGCTCGTTTTCACGAGTGGTTCCGTCCTGCTCGTTCTCACCAGGACAATCAGATGTGGCGATTTTTAATTGCTTTTGGCGACTGAATTTTCCGTTTGGCGACATGGCGAATTTTTTGCGATATATAACATGGTGGCGATTTGTTTTTGTAATTTTTAAAATTTGATTTAATAGGCAATTGTAGAGCAAAACTTTTAAATTTTCTTATTAGAAATCGATTATTTTTAGTATTTACTTATCTAGCAGAATGAAGATCCTTAATAAATATCTTCAACTTGCTTTACGAAATTTCCTCCCCAAAAAATATATGTATTAAATGTTTGATAATTTGTTTTTCATTATCTTTCAAATATATTGAGGATGTTCATGATTTCGGCCACAATGAAATAAACGTGAATAAAACGTTAATTCTTTGAAATAATTTATAAGTTTAATAGGACCAATGCTGTTATATGATGTTAGAATTATTTTTTTTTAAATATATTAAAGTCCAAATAATTTTAAAAGTTGGTGACCTAAAAAGGGGCTATATGTTAGAAAAATGTATTTTAAGTTGTATTTTTTTTTTTTTTACTTAATTACACTGTGCTCGAAAATGAGACTAATTTTTTAACAATATAGGCACCCATTTGATTAAACTAAGTCGACGAGGCTGAATTTAGTAACCATTTTTAAAACCGCTCGTTTTTGAGATGTTTCATTTTGAAAGGCTAAAAAAGGGTTTAGGATAATCAAGTTTTTTAACTTAAATTTAATAACTTACCCCGTATTCACAAATCACTTTTAAATTTAAAATGCATTTTGAGTGAAATTTTCAATATAAATTTTGTCTCTAAAATATATTTTAAATTTAAAATTTGTTTGTGAATACGGGGGTTAATTTTTGAATTTAAACAATATAAACAATTAAGATTCCATTAAAGCGTATAATAATGAATTCTTATTATCAAGTATATTGTAGACGCTATTAAATCGATTTATGGTTTAATATACATAATGTCCCTTTTATTCATAATTTTCAATTAATTCTCTACTTCCATAACTAAGTTTAAACTCAAATATCTCGAATACGAACGCTAACTTCGAAAAACGGCTGTCGCCATTGAATTAAGCATACTCGAGTTAGCTTTATCAGTAAGGTGCCCAGTTTGTAAAAATTTGAAACTAGCACTGTGTTATTATTAACTAATGCATTTATCATTAGCTATGTTAGAGCTGAATTTATATTTACAAATTATATGAAATTTTAAGTACTAAAAATTGAACGACAAATTTTAAATACTAAAATACGACACCCAACATTTTAGTTAATTTTTTAGTATTTCTTTAAAAAAAAAAACCAAATAAAATTTTAATTTGGCGATTTCTGGTTAAAAGTTTGGCGACAGAAACTCAAAATTTCTGACAACCCTGGTTCTCATAAGTGGCTTCGTGCTGCTAGTTCTCACAGTTGACTTCAGTTAGCTGTTCTCACGAGCAGGGCTGTCAGATGTGGCGATTTTTAACTACTTTTGGCAACTGAATTTTCCGTTTGGCGACATGGCGATTTTTTTGGCGATATATAACATGGTGGCGATTTGTTTATGTAATTTTTAAAATTTGATTTAATAGGCAATTGAAGAGAAAAACTATTCGATTTTCATACTATAAATAGACTATTTTTAGTATTTGCTTATCTAGCAGAATGAAGAGCCTTAATAAATATCTTCAACCTAGTTTACGAAATGTTATACCAAAAAAATATATTTTACGATACTTATATATTAAACATTGATAATTGGTTTTATATCATCTTTCAAATATATTAAGGATATCAATGATTTCGGTCACAATGAAATAAACATTAATGAATTCATTAATAAATTAATTCTTTGAAACAATTTATAAGTTCAACAGGATAAATGTTGTTAGAATTACTCTTTTAAAAAATAGTAAATAATAAAAAAAACTTAATAAAGTCCAACAAATTTTAAAAGTTGATGATCTAAATATGGGCTTTAACACAACGGGACCAATATGACCCAAGTGAGCTGTGTAGTTACATTTACAGCTGCCCATCTAACTTAACCTAAATATGGACTATATGTCAGAAATGTGTATTTTAACTGTATTTTTCTTTTTTTTATTCAATTACACTGTGCTCGAAAATAAGACTAATTTTTTAACAATCCGGGAACCCATTGGGTTAAATTAAATCGACGACGCTGAATTTAGTAGTGTTAGCCATTTTTAAAAGTGCTCATTTTTGAGATATTTCACTTTGAAAGGCTAAAAAAGGGTTTAGAAAAATTGAGTTCTTTAGCTTAAATTTAACAATTTACCCCCATATTCACAAACAACTTTTAAATTTAAAATGCATTTTAAATCAAATTTTTCATACAAATTTTATCTTTAAAATGTATTTTAAATTTAAAACTGATTTGTAAACACGGGTGTTATTTTTTTTTTTTTCATTTAAACAATAAAACAATTAAAATTCCATTGAAGTGTATAATAATGAATTCTTATTATCAAATATATTAAAAACGCTAATAAACAATACTTTAAATTGGCCAAAAATATTACTATAATTCTGTGCGCAAGCTAAATAGTGTTACCAATGGGGAACTTTTCAAACAAAAATATAAAAACATTTAGATTCGGGCTAAAACTGATTAATTTATGATTGGAATATATATATATTCAATCGATTTATTGTTTAATATACATAAATAATGTCCCTTTTATTTCTAATTTTCAATTAATTCGCCAAGTTTGTTAAAATTTCCAGCACAGTGTTATTATTAGCTAAGTCAATTATCATTGACTTTGTTAAAGCTGAATTTACATTTACAAATTATGCGTAATTTTAAGTACTAAAAATTGTATGACACTTAAAATTTTATTTAAGTTTTAGGATTTCTTTAAAAAACCAAATAAAATTTTAAATTGCCAATCAAAAAAATCTGACAACTCTGCTCACAAGTGACAACTCTGCTCACAGTTGCTCGTTCTCATAAGTGGCTTCTTACTGCTCGGTCTCACAACTGATTTCGGTTATCTGTTCCCACAAGTGACTTCTTGTCGCCTATTTTCGTAGAGTATCAACTTGTAGAAGTGCATGGTAACTTTAGTTTGAGAAGTAGCTAGACATTAGCTTTAAGAAACCATTGTACGTATCGTAGAAAAATATACGATCTTTGATGCCTGAAACTGCCACCCGAACCAGAAGCCGACCCAGCCGTTAACCGAACCTGTTATACGCCGAATAACCGCCCGAACCTAATAAAAGCCGAAGAACCGTAATAAGCCTTGTTAAAGGAGAAAGACGAATTGAAGTAAGCCTAGTCAAAAAAGAAGCTATTGAAGACGACATTTATTAAGTCGATAGAATCCGAATTGAAGTTATTGTAATTATTCTCTCGTAATATCTATATATTTTGTATTTGAAATAGAGTATTGAATATAAAGATAAAATTATTTTAACCCCCAGAAGGAGTAAATAAAAGACCGTGGAGGCGACTAAGTTACCTCAGCCGACAACAAAACCACGTTATAGCTTATTTTTAATTTAAGTCTAAACAATAATTTGCAAGTATTATTGAGCTAAAATCAAATTCCAATACTAGAATTAAATGCATGGAATGAATGTGGTATTTATGAGTTCAGAAAAGATGAATCTGTTACGACTAAGGAAGAAATTAAAAATGCATTTGAATTCGGCTGTGTCTGCGGCTCAAAAATAATTCCTCCTTATTTAGGTCATGGAAGTAATAGTTATAGCCGTCGGGACCATCAATATTAAACTTATTTTCATCGGAAAATACAACTTTAAACCATTTGTCGAACCATGTCATTTTATTTTTGGCAAACTGTAGACGTTGTGATTTGCGTTTTTCATTAAGTGGTGGTTTTTTTGCAGATTTCGTCGGACTATGTATGGGCACGGCTTTAAAATAAGGCTCACTGTTCTTAGACTGGCACTGACTCCACTTTTTTCACGTATTTTTGATACCGACATGGCAGAATTTAATGTAATTCTTAGAATTTTTCGTCTTTCTTTTGGAGTTGTTGCCATTTTCTTCCGCCCTTTCATGTTTTTTGCATATCTTTCCACGTTATTTAAATAATTGTGCACAACTGTCTTTCCTCTATTAATGCTTTTGGCTATTTGGACCGGATTCTGACCCTGAGATTTCAAAATTTTTTCTTTTTCAGAGTTATTAAGAGCCTTACCTCGTCCCATTTTCAATAAAAACTATTTTTTTCTGGACCTTAGTTTGGGAGATATTCTTAATTAAAGTTAAAAAAATGAGATTTCTTATTCAAGTGGCAGGAAGTATATATATATATATATATATATATATATATATATAATCCGGATTGATTCTATTGACAAAATTTAAAAAAAAACAAAAACGCAGATTTGAAATTGCCATAACAAAAAGCAAAGTGAAGGGGTTTCTATTATCCTTCAGGAATCAAAGCTTATTTTTCAGTAACTGTGGTTAAAATTTTAATAAAAATACCATGTTATTTCAACATTGAGAAAATAACATAGTATTTTTTAGTGAGAATTGAAACAGCGATAAGAAGCAAAAACTAAAGGCTCTGAAGAAATAAATAAAATATTAAAAGTGTTTTAAAAATAGAAAAAGGACTATTTAAACATAAAGAACAATTTAATTTATAAACTAAAATAAAAACATACAAAAATACACATAATATAGTGGTTAAATAAATAAAAGAAAATTTCGCTCGAGGATGACTGAATGCAATACATGCAGATCAGTAATTAGGGGGTGAAACTGGCATCAGATGCAATGGTGTATGTGATAAAATATACCATTGCACTAAAAAATGTTCGGGAATAGACCTACACTCTATGTGGATTTAGCTTTAGGTGAAATCCAAGATGGTGTACGAATTAACAAACAAAATTTGAAAGAATATAAAAGGGAATTTGAAACATCACTAAAACAAAACCAAAACGAAATAAAACAATTATTTGAGGCAATTGAAAAACGTTACGAAAAAAGACTTAGGATTTTAGATGGTACTCAAAAAGCATGTAAAAAAAACTTTAATGAAATAAAAAAATTAGTTGGTAATGTTAAAGATTATGAAAACAAGAATAAAGAAATGTGCAACAACATAGAGCGAAAGAATGAGAAGATGTGTAATGAAATAAAAAAAAAGTGATAAAAGATACAAAAGACAATCAGAGTAAGATGTCATTTTCAGATGCATTGAAAAAGAATATGGTATTGCCAGAATTAAAAAATCAAGTGCCATTAGTAATAAAACCGAAAGTGAAACAACAAATTGAAAAAACAAAAGAAGAGTTAAACAAAAAAGTGGACCCAATAAACTTTAAAATATTAAACATTGAAAATAAAAAAAAACGGAACTTTAGTCATACAAAGTGAGAATGTTGATGAGAGAGAGAAAATAAAGAATGCATTTGAAAGTGAAATGAGTGAAGGGTATTAAATTAAAGTTCCAAATAAGATTGAATTGTCAATAATTATAACGGATATAACATTTAAATATGGAGAAAAAGAGATTATTGAAAAACTAAAAAAAACAATCAGATTCTACACTGGAAATAATAAAAGTATATGAAACGAGGAGAAATAAAAGATCAATATTTAATGCGAAGTTAAAAATTGATAATGAATCATATACAAGAGTAATTTCGGCTCAGAAATTAAATATCGGTTGGGAGAAATGTCGCACAAATATTACGTTGCTATAAATGTGAAGGTTATAATCATAAATCAGTAGATTGAAAGAAAGTGAAGAAATATATTTGAAATACCACGAAAAACATTATACAAACCAATGTAATAAAGATATTATAAATAAATGTATTAATTGCATTAGGACAAACAAGAAACTAAATTTGGGCCAGATAGAGAATGTCCAGTTTATAAAAATAAATTAAAATTAAAAAGAAGAAGAATGGGATTAAATGAATAACAATTAGAAAGCACACAAGAAATATACACAAATATACAAGGACTTACAAACAACTTTAATCAAATTGAAGCAATTGCTAATATTGATAAGCCAAAGTTCATAATATTATCGGAGACACATTTGACTAACAGAATTGATGTATCTTAAATACTATTAGAAGAATATTGTCAATTTTCAATTCCCTCGAATTCTACGAGAACCGGAGGAGTAATATTATATGTTAATAAGAACTGGCATGTAAACACATTAATTGAAAAAGTGTGTGATTTCATATTGGATAAGTGCATATAATGTTAAATACAACAACTCATCAATTATAATAGCAGCAGTTTACCGATCTCCAAGTAGTCAAGAAGCAAAATTTTATGAAGTATTTGAAGAAATCGTAGAAGAAATAAGTGAAAGAAATACCGATATAATTATTGCTGGTGATTTTAATATAGATTGGATAAAAAAAGTACATATAAGAGGAAAATAGAATCCATAATCAATGATAATGGATTACAACAAGTGATGACTAATTTTACAAGAGTTATCAAAAATTCAAGAACAATAATAGACTTTATTATAACATATAGTACAAATATTAGTGCAAACATATGTAATAGAAATAAAATATCGGATCATGAAGTAATAGAAATTAAAATAGACAATATTTATGAAATCGCAACGAAAAATGAATGTGAAATAAAAATTTTTAAATATAAAAAATACCGTTTTCAAAGGGAAATTAGTGCATTAATCACCTTCAATGAAAATCAAGACGTGAATTATAACGTAAATTGTTTTGATATAGCTGTAGAAAAAACAATTGAAAATCTCTCAATAAAAAAGAAAATAAATGAAAAAAAATATTGTAAATAAATGGTTTAACAGGCACTTGCAATTTCTAAAGAGACAAAATATTAAAATATAATATAGGGAAAACAACAAATAACTATGTAAAATGTAATGATTATAAAAAAACCAGAAATTTATATATAAAAATACTTCAAAATGAAAAAATACATAAATTAATAGAACAATAAGTAATACCAAAGATCAAAAGCAAATGTGGAATAGCATCAAAGACTTAGCACTAAAGAAAACAAAAAATGTGATAAAATCTGTAATATTTACAAGTATAGAATATAAGGATAGTAATGAAATAGCGAATCAATTTAATAAATATTTTGTAAATAGTTTAAAAGAAATTATAGATAACATAGAATATGTATAATATATAAATCAAATAAATGTGATAAACTGTAGATTTAAATTCCGAGAAATAACAAAAATAGAACTTAAAAATATATATGCAAGAACATGAAGAACAAACCGGACTATAATAATTTTAATATAAATATGATATTAGATAATTGGAACTTGAATGGAGAAGTGTCATTAAAAACAGGTATATTTCCTGAAAATTGGAAAACTTAATAAAACAAATAAATGTGAAGAATTTAGGCCAATAAACTCACTAAAATCATATGAAAAAAATTCTTGAAAAAACCGTTAAAATACAACTTGAAAATAATCTAGAATCAAACAATATTTTATATAAATATCATGTGAAACGGCAGTAAATTACGTCTTAATTAAAATTGGCATTAAAAAAATAATGCCAATTTTTCTCGATTTTAAAAGAGCGTTTGAAACAATAGACAGAAAAATATTATTACAGAAATTATACTTCTACGGAATACAAAGTATAGAATTAAAGTGGTTTGAATCATATCTAACAAATAGAAAGCAAATATCTAAAGTGAATTATAAAAAATCAATTTTTGGAACTTTACTATTTATAATCTATATAAATGATATGACAACTGTAATAGATAGAAATGAAATAGTACTTTATGCGGACGATACCCTAATATTTAATATAGCGGATACAGATGAACAGTGCCTGGAAAACTTAGTACACGATATGCGAAATATAAATAACTGGTTAAAAATGAATAAACTAAAACTGAACGAAAATAAGACAAAAATTATGGAAATAAATATGAATAACAATACAGAATTTAAAATTAATAACAAAATAATAGAAAAAGTAGACAAAATAAATTATTTAGGGTTTATAATCGACAAAAACATGAATTTTAATGATCATATAGAATACATATGTAAAAAAAAATCGGAAAAAAGACAGGCTTTTTTAGAAGGATTAGAGACAAAATATCAATAATCACTGCAATAAATATATATAATACAATAATTAAACCACATTTTGAATTCGGGTCAACCGTAATATACACTTGCTGCACAAACATACAATTAGAAAGGTTACAAAAACTACAAAATATAGCTATGCGTACGATTTTAAAATGTTGTAGATATTCAATACATTATATGCTTGACACATTTAAATGGATAAGTATCAGACAAAGACTCCAGCTTAACACATGTATACTTATCTTCAAAATGAAGATGGGATATGCGCCAGAATACTTAACACAAGAACTAGCATATGTGAATGAAAGCCAGCCATATAACTTGAGGAATGGAAATGATTTCCGAATACATAGAGTAGCAACTAACAAAATGAAGAGATGTTTGCTGTACAAAGGACTGCAATTATTAAACCAACTACCAAATTATATTAAAAATGAAACAGCTATTAATGCTTTTAAAAGAAATTGTGTAATACATATAAAAAATAATATTTATCAGAGCATTTAAAAATATAAAACTGGGTAAGAAATTTAAAGTATTTTAGTCGTAAGAAAGTATTTAAATACTAATAAATAAATAAATAAATAAATAAAAAAAATTTGTCTGTACGTTTCTTACAAAAGTGATCCATAACACGTTAACGATCAGGTGAATTTCTAATAACCTTAATACTTTATATAATTATGTGTAGATTACGATTAATTTCCATTAAAACACAAAAAAGATTTCATAATAATAAAATTCTTTAAATACTTTGAAAATGTCAAAATTAAATTCACCCTACAAGCCACAGGGCGATGCGGTACGTTTAACTTAATTCTGTCACTTTAAAATTTTGTACACCATGTATTTACATCAAAAAGAACAATCATAGGGGGAGTTACGGTCGAAAGTCGCGGTTTTTCAGAGCAGTCTAGTACGTACTATCTTTGTGCTTTGGTTGTGACTTTTGCCACCTAATCATGGGGATACACACAATTTTTTCTAGCTCTTTATAATATATTCTTTGCTTTTGTTTATTATTGTTGTTTTCATAAACAATGAACAAAATTACAACAATAAGAAAAGAATACACATTAAATAAAACAAGTTACAGCGCTATATTCAGATGTGCCGAATCTTTTATACCCTCCACCACCTTAACGGCAAATAATAAAATTTACTCCTTCAAGTATGCTTTCATATTTTCACATTTATAATTCTATACAAACTACAAAAATGTAAACACAAAATTAAACTAACATAGCAAGCGTTGCTTCCTTAAAAAACAACAACAACACTGATAACTGCAGATGACTACTAAGTTTATATAAATATGTTTGTATGTCGATTAGACTGCACCAAAATTTACCGATTTTTGAATTTTAATCGTAACTCCCCCTAGAATCGTTCGTAGGGTTGCAAAAAGATATTGTATGAAATATTAGTGAAATCGGATATCGTTAACTCGTGCCGCATCAGACCTGAAGTATATATGGTGCTTTTATATGGGGAAAATATGACTTTTTTACAGTTTTTAGAAAAATTTAGCTATTAAATACTTTGATTTGTAACAAGATGTTAAAAAATATAATTTATATATAATTATCTATCAACAAGACATATGAAAGAAACGGTTAAAAAGTTTTAAAGTTATTACGAATTTCAAAGACCGTTAATGTGTTTTAGACCACTTGTATAAGGAGTTTACAAACAATTTTTTAATTTTTTGAGAAATATTTAAATGAAATGCTATTTTTAATTAATTTTGAACCATATTTATTGGAGAATATGTTTTTGCTTCTGAGGGATAACTGAGACCCCTTCTTATCCTTGGTTAAAAAACTTTAATTTTTTTAAGACTGTTTCAAAACTCCAATTTCAAAGTTTTAAAATTTTTGTTAAACAAGTTTTAAAAAAGTTCTAATAAAACAATTCAGGTTTTTGCAATTTTTGCGATTTTTTTAGTTATAAAGTCAATTTTTTTAAAACTTATATTCGGACTAAACAGAGTTATTACAGAACACGATAAAACGTGTTTCAAAAAATACAATCTGAAATTTTTAGGAAAATTTGACAAGGATAATCTTTAAAACACGAAGGTCAAAAATTGAAATATTTGGAATTTCTAAGTTTGCTGTAAGAAACTTTTTATGAAAAACAAATGAAAGTGTTATATTCGGCTGGGCCAAATCTTTTATACCCATCACAAAATCTATATTTCATAAATATATATACATTTGGTAATTATCTCTCATCAAAATTTTTGCTTTAATCTATAAATATACTTAATATTTATAAACTAGTGTTACCTCGGAAATTTGCATCCCCGAAAACTCCTTGATCATATGATTAAGGAAGATCGCTCAGACCATCTGTGTTGAAGAGCTGAATAAAGAAGAGATATGCCAGACACAATTCCACCAAAAATTATATGCCATATTATTATCTGCATTTAAAAACCTAAAACACAATTACACTTAAGTGAAAATATTTTAAGAAAAAACATCTCATATATTCAGATTTACTTGCCAAATTTATTTTTTCACAAAAAATATGCCCATATTAAAACAAAATTCAAAAGGATTCTACGATGATACGAACCCTGGCTTGAAGATTTGTCTAGTCTAGTGAAAGCGTTCTAGATTACTTTCACTATGTATCTATACCCAAAAAATTTTGTTGAAAAGCAATTATATGTACTCCTCATATATGTAAACAATTTTAAAATCAATTTACATATTTAAAATTCAACAATGATGAAAAATTAAGTAAAACTATTTTTTGAATTCAGAATTTTAAAATGAGTTTTAAAGTGTTCATATGAATCCTGGCGAATATAAATGTAATTTTTTTAATAAATTAAAAAAAACATTTGTAATTAATAAAAAAAAATATATTTGACAGTTCCTCAATCTGACATTTCAAAATTTTAAATTTTGTTTTGAAGATAAATTATAAAACAATTTTTCGAAGTCTTTGCCAAGGATCGAACTCAGGACCTAAATATATATATATATATATATATATATATATATATATATTTTTTTTTTTTTTTTGAAAAACAGAAAGTTCTAGGTATATGAACTCAGACCTAACGGTTTGTTGTCTAGATCACTTCCTATAAACTATTCAATCTCACAACTTTCGAATAGAAAAAAATTTATATATTATTGTATATTAAATACAAAATATTATCAAATTTGAAAATTGGTTTATAACTCCGCCATTCCTAAACAGATTTCGCTGAATTTCAATAATAAGATTTTCTGACTATATGCCACATATGTGTTGAAAGTGAAATGTATTTATTGGACTATGAACGTAAACAAAACGGACAGACATCCAGATAGACAGGCAGACATATATTATCAAAAGTTATTTTTAATCATAACAATCATGAACATTTTTCAAGTTGAGACCCTGAACATATATTTAAAGACTTTCGTATAAAATGACAAACTTATATATACCATTCATTTTATGTGAATAGTATAAAAAAGTACACCTAAAGTTGATGAAATTTGAGTTTTGTTTCCAATATCTTTTATCTCTGACACCTCAGCGCAAGAAACAATTCAACCTAAACCAATGATTTTTATTACTATTGATACATAATTTTATCAACCTTTATTCGATACCCAATTTTATTACGAAAAGTTAATTTTCAAAATTCAATTAATCGCCAATTTTGATTTTTGATTCCCTGATTTTAAGACAAGTGTATCTACATTGTGGCAAAATTTCATGGGAATACCTCTACTCGTTTAAATTTTATTTAGGTCAAAATATTAACAGTCCGTTGATAACTTGTTTCAAAAATTGACTTTTTTCTTTAAAATGAAGTCGTTGAAGTCGTGTTATAAATTTGTATGAAGATTGTCCTTTTCCACTGTCGTAGGAAGCACCACCTAGGGGGCTAAACATCCTCCCCCGCCCGAATTTTGTCACATTAAATTTTTAAATAAAAAAATTATAATTAATTAATTAAACTTTTAATTATTTTATTGTGATTCTTGTACATATTTTTCATTTGTTCGTGAAAGATAGTTTATTTATATCTCTTACTGTTTTCTCAAAATATTTTGTAAAGTATTAGACAATGATTTAACGTGTCCCAATTTCAATTAATTTTATATACTACTCAGCAAAAAAAGAGAAAGTACACTACAAAATTATCAATAAATTTTTTTTTGAAATTATTTATAATTACTTCCAAAAAGGGAAAATGTCTTTGTAACGTGGTTTTGTCGTCGGCTGAGGTAGCTCAGTTGTGTCCAAGGTCGACTTACGGGATCCACGAACCTTAAGTGAGAACACAATTTGTTTACCCTTTCCGGGGTTTAAATATACAGAATATCTTTATTTAATAATTCAATGTTTTAGTTATCGATAGTATTTATAAATATTTTGTGTTAGATAAATTACTAGCAGCCTGATGATACGCAGGGATTCAGTCGGGTACTTCGCAAGTGAATCGGGCTCTGTTACTGGTAGATGCTGGACCGAAGATTCGGCAGTACGATGATACGCAGGGATTTAGTCGGGTACTTGGCAGGTGATTCGGGCTCTATTACTGGTAGATGCTGGATCGAAGATTCGGCAGTACGATGATACGCAGGGATTTAGTCGGGTACTTCGCAGGTGAATCGGGCTCTATTACTGGTATATGCTGGATCGAAGATTCGGCAGTACGATGATACGCAGGGATTTAGTCGGCACTTCGCAGGTAAATCTGGCTCTATTACTGGTAGATGCTGGATCGAAGATTCGGCTCCCTCGGGTATTATGCAGCACGCCGGATCGTTTACGATACTTATAGATATCTTACGAATACTAATTTAAATAATACAATTCCTTAAATCTAGGTTACAAAATTCAGACTTAGTCTAAGAGAAACAGTCAGTCGAAGCCGCTGTGCCAAAATAATCAGTCGAAACCGCTGTGCCAAAACAGTCAGCCGAAGCCGCTGTGCCAAAACAGTCAGCCGAAGCCGCTGTGCCAAAACAATCAACCTAGGTTGCCGTGCCGAAACAGTTAACCGAAGTTGCTGTGCCGAACCCGACAACCGAAGTCGCTGTGCCAAAACACTCAGCCGAAGTCGCTGTGTTCGAAACAGTCAACTGAAGTCGCTGTGCAAGGTATCGCCCTGACGCTCGGAATTGTTCCGAGTACCAGAGAAACAGTGACTGATTTCACAATACCAGGTGTCTTGGGAACAAGGCAGATTATATTGTAAGATCAGCTGTCTTAGTTTTTGGCAAATTCTAGAGCGCTCGAATCGCAACTACTTCAACCAACCTTAGAATACTTATGTGAAAAATCAAACAAATTAATTCCCTCTAACATATGATGGTTCCCTGCCAGCAACTAGGTTATAGTTTTATCCATTATCAGAAAAATGACTCTTTCTAGTATTCTCAAGATGTTATTTTACTGTTAGTAAACAATTTTACAAAAACAAATAACATTAATTTCGATTTTTGATCTACTTATTCTATATTTCTTACTAACTAAAATATCGAAAAAGTCACTTAAAAGTTATTTTTTGGATAAATATAAAATTACCAAAAACTGTCACCCATTAGTGTTCTCAAGATGTTATTTTCCTGATAGTAAAAAATTTTACAAAAACAAATAACATTAATTTCGATTTTCGACCTTCCGAAAATAAAAAACCATTAAATTAAAAGCAAAAAATCTGAAGAAGTCGATGGCACTTTGTTAGTGTGTTACTTTCAAAGACAAACAATCGATTTTTTAAAAATTTTAAGAAAAAATTAAAAAAAGAGTGATAAAGTGAGATAAAAATACTACATATATATATATATATATATATATATATATATATATATATATATATATATATATATGTATGTATTATGTGAATGTTGTTTATAATGAAGACAAAATGAAAACAAAATTGTGAAAAAAATTTTGAAATTTTAAATTAAATTAATTTAAAAAAAAATATTATTCAGTAAAACGAAGCGAAAATTAATTTTGAAGACAACAAATAAATTTGGATTTATTTATTGCTTTTAATAATATAAAATTTCGAAATAATTTGCGTTTCGCTCATAAAAATATGTATATTTTTTTAGTGAAAGTGAACCGATATATGCATGTTCATCAAACCTTTCAACTAAATTTTTAAAGTTGCTAGTCTCTTCGAAATCAAAAATATTCTGTTACAATTTATCAAAATATATCTATAATTTTTTTTAATAAGGTAAGTTGTTTTAATTTTCCCTAACCCTAAATGACTTTATTCGACACACAAAAACGCACAAAAAAGTCTTTAAAAAAGCATCCAAACTGCAATACAGTTTTGCCCGAAAGATGACTCTTCTTCGATAGGAAAATAACTTCTTTTTCTTTTACTATTTTAAAATAAATATAGATACTATTTAGTCAAAGTTTAGATAGTAATATTGATAGCATTAAGTTAGAATTTCGACAGAAATAGTGACTTTTTCTGCTCCTCAAAATTACTCCAATTTGACACATGAAAAAAGCACTTAATAGTGTCATTAAAAAAGTATTAGAACTGCTGCACACTTCTTCCCTCACGGTGACTCTTCTTGGATAAGAAAATGATATCATATTCGACTGTTAAAAACAACTTGAGGTTACTCTTTAGTGCAAATTTGGATAGAAAATTATGGCAGGGTTGGTAGCTAAAGTAAATACGTTAATGTATTGGTGTAAACAAATGTAGTTACAGACGATCAAAGGAGTGAAATGTTAATGGGGTAGAGATATATAAAAGAACATAATAATAAATATAAATATTATAGGTATGTAACAAAGTTTAAATAGCTGTTACTATTAACTTTGTTACATCTTTTTAGCAAAAAAAAATAAAAAAAAAAATAAATAAACAATAAAGTATATAATAAAGAAAACCCACAAGCCAATTCAAAAGTACGTAGTTTTACTTTTTACAAGTGAAAATAATATTTAAAAAATATACATTTATATATGTATATCAACATTACATAAGTAGTGAATTGAATAAAAAAAAATAACATTCTCCAATGACTACCACGTTCTTTTTCTACACTAAGTACTTCCTTCTAATGACAACACTCTATTAAAATGATTGCTTTTGAAACTTTTGTTGGGTACTTATATTTCCTATTGACAAAATTTTTCTTCTGTATTAATACAACTATTGCTTTGTAACACAATATTAAAAAATACATCTATACATACGAGGTCGGACCAATAAGTTCGTGACTTTTCGAACTTCCCTCGTAGTTATATGAAATGCAACACTATTCCAATCAAGTAACACCTGTCAAATTTTGAGCAAGTGTCATCATTTACTTTGCGTAAAAAATAGGATTTTGCGAGGTCCTTAAAATAGGCATTTGTTTGGTCAATAATTTCATCGTTGGAGCTGAATCTCTGAATCTCCACCGAGCCATTTCTTTAGGTTTGGAAGTAGTCACTAGTTGCTAAATCCGGAGAATATGGCGGATGAGGTATCAATTCGTAGCCCAATTCATAGACTTTTGCCATTGAGACTGCACACGTGTGCACCCGTGCATTATCTTGATGAAAAAGAACTTTTTTCTTGGCCATATGGGGTCGTTTTCTTTTTTAAATCCTCATTAAATCGGTCTAATAAGTTGGCATAATATTCGCCGTTTATTGTTTTTTCCAAAAAAATGTTGCCATCACCTTATTGGTTGACAAACTTATCTTTGGACCTCTTCGGAGCAGGTTCACCAGGAGGAACCCATTGTTTAGACTGCTCCTTGTTCTCCGGAGGACAGTAATGGATCCATGTTTCATCCACAGTTACAAAATGCAGCAAAAACTCATTCGGATTGCGGTTAAAGAACTCCAAACAATCCTTTGAAGTTGTCAAACGTTTACGTTTATGGTCAATTGAGAACAAACGCGGCACCTATCTTTCAGACAACTTTCTTAAACCCAGCTGATCATTTAAAATCGAAACCACACTGCACAGAACGTTCAGCGTCATTTGTACTTGTACTACCACAACGAAAGTCAGTAAACCACTTTTTTACCATTGAAATCGATGGTGCAGAATCCCCATAGTATTTATCGAGCTTTTCTTTGGTTTGATTTACGGGTTTTTTTTCGCAAAAAATAATTTTTAATGAGAACTCGAAATTCACTTTTTTCCATTTTTAGAAAAATACACGAGGTTGTATGTTTTGAACATCTGTTAAACGCAAAGTAAATGACGATACTTGTTCAAAATTTGACAGTAGTCTATTAACAGGTGGTACTTGATGGGAATAGTGTTGCATATCATATAACTACGAGGGATATTCGAAAAGTCACGGACTTATTGATCCGCCCTCGTAATTATCTATCAAACAAGTAATAAAAAGAAACAACAGTTATAAAATTTTAAAGTTATTTCGAATTCCCCAGACCATTAATGCGTTTTATGACAATTATGTAAGGAATGTACAAACAAATTTTAAATTATTTGAGAAATGCTTCTATTAAATGCTTTTTTATTTAAATTTGAATCATAATTATTGAAAAATACGTTT
Organism: Protocalliphora azurea; assembly: GCA_932274085.1. Lineage (NCBI taxonomy): Eukaryota > Metazoa > Arthropoda > Insecta > Diptera > Calliphoridae > Protocalliphora > Protocalliphora azurea. The sequence goes on from OW026522.1 coordinate 157,637,132, forward strand.
TTGTTTCTTTAGTATAATGCAAACCCCTTTTCATACTTGATTAAAAAATTTTGATTTTTTCAGACTATTTCAAAACTCCAATTTCAAACTTTTAAACATTTTGTTAAACAAATTTCACAAAAATTCGAATAAAACTATGTATAATATAGTCAATATAGGTCAAGTTTTATATATTAGATCAATAGAGGTCAAGTCAGACCATATGATACCCTACACCATTATGTATGTGCTTCAATATTCAGGGCGGGGTTTTGTATATTAGACCCATGGCCAATTGCGAACCGTTACATGTATTAAGCGTAGTGTATATTTATATGAAACAAACATATGCATTCTATTATGTTATTTATGCACTTTAGCGTGATTCCCGGAAGTGGGCATTCCCGGAATATGGGAAGCTATGGTCAATTATGGGAATTTCGGCACTGCGATTTATACTTATATAACACCGATTTGTGTAATATATTAACCTGATACTAACATTTTTATGGGATTTATGCACGTTAAAGCGATTTTCTGAAAAGTGGGTTTATATGGGGACTATGATCAATTATGGACATAACTTTATGAAATTCGGCACACAGATTAATATTTATATAAAACGTATATGTGCTAAGTTTTATTAAAATATTGCCATATTTAAGGGATTTATGATCGTTAAACCTCCATTCCGGGTGGGCATTTGTATAGGGGCTAGGTGAAATAATAAACCGATCATAACCATATTTCATTAAGTTATTTTAAAAATTGCGACCTATAGTTTGATTACAAGATTTAAATGGACGGACAGACGGTCAGACGGACGGACATCGTTAAATCCAGTCAGAAATAGTACACTGCCTGCCACTTGAATAAGGAATTACATTTTTTTAACTTTAATTAAGTACATCTCCCAAACTAAAGTTCAGAAAAAAATAATTTATTGCGCAACCAAATTTCAAAGTGTCGGCTTTAGTTTCCTGAAGAAATAAAAAATATACATATTTTTATTTAGACATGTATTTCTGTGGTACTTTTTCGTGTGTCACTTGAATAAGGAATTCTTTTAATATTAATCAGGAAGGGTATGATTTGAATTTCTTTCAATATAAACGGCTAGAGAATTTTTAATTTGATAGTTTTTAAATATTTTTTTATTAAAAATGGGACGCGGTAAGGCTCTTAATAACTCTGAAAAAGAAAAAATTTTAAAATCTCAGGGTCAGAATCCGGTCCAAATAGCCAAAAACATTAATAGAGGAAAGACAGTTGTGCACAATTATTTAAATAACGTGGAAAGATACGGAAAAAACATGAAAGGGCGGAAGAAAATGACAACAACTCCAAAAGAAAGACGAAAAATTCAAAGAATTACATCAAATTCTGCCATGTCGGTATCAAAAATACGTGAAAAAAGTGGAGTCAGTGCCAGTCTAAGAACAGTGAGCCTTATTTTAAAGCCGCGCCCATACATAGTCCGACGAAAGCTGCAAAAAAACCAATACTTAATGAAAAACGCTAATCACAACGTCTACAGTTTGCCAAAAATAAAATGACATGGTCCGTCAAATGGTTTAAAGTTGTATTTTCCGATGAAAATAAGTTTAATATTGATGGTCCCGACGGCTATAACTATTACTTCCATGACCTAAATAAGGAGGAATTATTTTTGAGCCGCAGACACAGCCGAATAATGGTAATTGGTTTTTGTATCCAACAAAATGACTGCAACGACTTACAAAAACATTCTGGAGGAAGTATTTCCAAAATTTAATGATCTCTTTGGACCCATACCTTGGACGTACCAACACGACAACGCTCCTATTCATACCACCAGAGCGGTAAAACAATGGATTAATCAACAAGGTGATTTGGATTGGCCCCCATATTCACCAGACCTGAATCCAATGGAAAATGTCTGGGGTTGGATTGCAAGAAAAGTTTATGAAGGAGGAAAACAATCTGAGATGATAGAATCCTTAAAGGATGCAATAACGGAAGCATAAGTTCAATTTCGCTAAATTACTTAGAGTCATATTCAAGTGACACACGAAAAAGTACCACAGAAATACATGTCTTTAAATAAATGCATAATTTTACAACAAAATAACAAAATATGTATATTTTTTATTTCTTCAGGAAACTAAAGCCAACACTTTGAAATTTGGTTGCGCAAAAAATTATTTTTTTCTGAACTTTAGTTTAGGAGATATTCTTAATTAAAGTTAAAAAAATGAGATTCCTTATTCAAGTGGCAGGCAGTGTATATATTTTATAGTTGTTATTAATTCACAATTTTAAGAAAGAGTCCTATTTCGAAAAAATTGAGACACCATTTTTCCATATTAAGCTATAGCACAATGTGAAATTATGCAAAATTAGCTGGCCAAAATTCTAATTTCTTACTTCACTGAGTTAGAATTTACTCTAAAATATATTTACATTGAATAGAAATATGATCGGGTCATATTTTAGCCTATAGCCTTTGTAAATTATTCACCTATAGCCTTTATAAATCATTTCTTGGCATCGAAATTATACTCAGCGGAAATAAATTTTACATATCAGAAAATTATTTTAAAAATTATTGTCATGTTAAAGAAAAAAATATTGAAAAATTTGGTTTCAATAAAATGTTTTGACGTTTCAAAGAAGGATTTCACGTTTTGAAGATAATGATAAAAAAAAAATTGACTTTTGGCCGACTAAATCACCAAATCTCACACTGTGCATAGTTTCTGTACATATTATATAAAACTTGATCTCATTTTTGATAATTATTTTCTTACCTTAATTGAAATTTGTTTTTTAAAATAGTTATATATAACAAATTTTAACCTCAATATTAAAACATTTTTTTAATTTTTTTAGAGCAATTTAGTGTTTTGATAAAAATACTTACTTCTGAAAAAACCGATTAGCCGGTTTTTACGGAATTTTAAAAGCAGTAACCGGTTTTTTCAAAATTCCATCTATTCTAACTATTTGAAAACCAGTTTCTTCAAAAAGTCAAATAATCGATCACCATAAGTCTAATGTTTATGTTTTGTTCACTTATAACTAATATTACAGATATTACAGATATATTTATGATATGCAAAGAAAGCAGGATGAAAAAATTTCAGATCTTTAAACTATTTTTACATAAAATTTAGTTTTTATATTAAAAACTATAATCATTTTTTGTTTACAAATTTTTTAAGATATTTATCCAAATGGTGATATACATTATTTTACGGTTTACAGGTTTTTACATTGACTGATCTATTTCAACGAAGTATAGAAAAAAAAATATTTTTTTTTCTTTTTTGTTTTTTGTATAAAATGAAAGACGAAACTTAAAAATATATACAGGTAACCCTCGATTTACTCGATACTTCATTTATGCGATTTCTTTATAATACGATTCAATAATAGTGAACACTTTTTTTGGAAATAGGAGATTTTAGTTTGCGCGAACTTGATGTAACGCGTTTATACAATGAAGGCAATACCTTAAATTAAACGAAATACTGAACTGTTTTGAAAATAATGTATTAAAAAAAATATTTTAGAAATGGCTCCAAAACAAAAGAAAGTAATTCATAAGAGAAATGTTTTATAATAGCTGGAAAAATCTATGTTTTGAATCGATGAAAACGGGAAAAAGCAAGATATGTAACAAAATCCTTACATTTAAATGAATCTACAATAAGAACAATACTAAAAATATGGGCTACTAATTCGAAATAAAAATATGATTAAATAATATGATGAAGAAAAATCCTGCAAAATTAATTATGGCAAATGGCATTTTCACGAAATTTATTAATTCAAGGAGAATCTCCTTCAGATTTAAATACTGATTTCCATATGATTTTAATTTAATTCAATTAATAAAGGATGGTGGCTATCATCCTCACAAAGTATTTAAAGCTGACTGATACCAAAAGGAATAATGTGTTGGAAAAATGATTAATATACAAAATATTTGGCACCATATGATTAATTTTTTAATCAGCTAGAAATATTAAATAAACAAATAATATTTTTATGTATTTTAGGTCCCAAACTAACTTTTTTCATTTAATAAGTGTTTCAATTTACGAGATATATAAAAATCTTGGTCCCAAATTAAAATTTTCTATTTATTTTGAATTTTGTTTTACGCGTTTTCAATTTGCGCATAATTTCACCGGTTCCAATAAATCGCGTAAATCGAGGGTTACCTGTATTTGAATAAATTTACTAAATACCAGAAATATTTGAGTTCTGAATTATAATTCCTTGAGATATTTAATATTCTCTTTGTGTGGAGGGTACCCTTCCCCTTAGTCCTAACCATCGTATTTTAATTTCAATTAGTTGGTGAGAAAATTATTCCCACAAAATTTCTAGACTTTTGCTGTGGTAGTACTTTAGATATGAGATAATCAATATTTTTTTCTCAATTATGGAAGAAGATGAGAAAGTTACTTCCATAGATATGAAGCTCGGTTGTCAAAAACCTAAGTCGGTTGTCAAAACACCTAAGCCTAAGGATGTGTTAGTAACATGTGCTTTTTTGAGTAATTTTTTCAACTTAGTTTATTTAAGCTTCATATCTAAATAACAACATACTTAATCAAAATAACATAATCAATGGTTATTTCCACAAAGACCTTTGCTGTAATACGCGATAATTAATATTTTGTTTGTACAGGGGGTGCCGTCCCCTGCTCCCATCGAAATTTTTTTTACTTTCGGGGCTCAGAGGATAATGCAATGAAAATTTTAAGAAAATCGGTCCAGCAGTTAAAATATATATAAGGTACAAACAAACACAATTCATTTTTATATACATATACAGTGAGGTGCGATAATGAAACAATGTTAAATTTTTTTCTAACGATTTACTGTTTTTCCAATTTTTGTGGAAAAACAAAAAATTTTCTAGTTCTGTATATCACAGTGTGCATTATATGTAACGGCTGAGAAAAGAAATTAATATCTGCTCCTACTTCAAGAATATGAAGATATCTTAACTCTATGGTTATTGCCTCTCTTTTGCACCAAGATAATTCGGCTCAGTTAACGGTAAATTATAAATTATAAATTTTTTCTTCATATTTGGAATCACATGTTATTTGAGTTTAGTGTTTTAAAACATAACAAGTAACAAAGATTAAAAGAGTTACGATAAGGGCAATTTCTGCATCTGTAAAAAAAATGGTAATTGAAAAGGCTAAAATAGGTGATTACAATCGAAAAATTGCCAGCTTTTTAAAAATAAGTTCGGTATTAAGAATTATAAAAAAAATTATACAAATTTTGACCACACACACCATTTATGTAAAAACAAAGGACGGTCTAAAAAATATTCAGTAACAAAAGCCAGAGTTCTTAGACGACTTTTTACAACTGGTCAAATAAAAAGCACCAAAGAAGCTTCAAGAGTTTCAATGTGTTCAAACAAAGTGAGTAGATGGACCGTTCAAAGAGCTCTTAAAAATGTTGGTTACAAGGCGAAAAGAAAAAACCAAAATTATCAGCAAAAAATCTGAAAGCAAAAAGATTATCTTTGGCAAAATACGAGTCTTGGACTGTGGCAGATTGGTACACGATAAATTAGTAAGATTTTCTTATCAAAGTTATTTTATTTTTATATTATATGGTCTTCTGAAATTAAAATTAATAGATTTCAGTCCGATGGTAAAGCGTGGTATTGGGCAAAACCATCCAATATACCCAACCCATCCCATGTACAACAAACCGTTTGATTTGTAGATACATAACACCAAATGGGGTGGGTCCCCTTTAAAGAATTGAACGTGTTGTGCGTAAAGAGGCCCCTCGGATTAAAAAAATACCTCTAGCACTCAGTCAAATGCTAAAAATTTACTTAGTTTGCAGTTGTTTCCGGTCATTGAATGGCCCCCAACAAAGCCTGATCTTAACTCGATTGAAAATATATGGTCATTTTAAAAAAATTGTCTGGCCTACTATGAAGAGCCACCACCAGTAATAACCAACTTTGAGAAAGGGTTCAAGAAGAGTAGACGAAAATACCTACTATGAAGAGCCTCCACCAGTAATAGCCAACTTTGAGAAAGGGTTCAAGAAGAATACCAACTGAAAATGTTTCTAAGTTGCACGAATCTATACCAAATCGAATAAAACAACTTAAAAAGGTAAAGGGTTACTGGACCAAATAATAAATTTAAACTTTTAAATCATTGGTGCAAATATGAGGTAGTAATCAAATGAATTAATTACATATATTGTATTGTTATGAGTATCTAATATTTAAGCTGTGAATAAACTTTTTTGTTGTTGTAATATATACAATATGAATAAATGTATTTAATTTCGTAAGCGATTTTAAAATTCTTTAATAAATAATTATCAAAAAAAATAACTACTAATTTCTTTGAAAGTATTCTTGCACTTTTGCACCACACGTATATAGATGCATCAAAAGATTCGTAAAGTTTCCGAAAATTTCGATATTGAATCGCTAAAATATATGACAAAGATATTGGCAAAAAAAACTTTTTTAAGTTTTTTCGACATCTTGAGGTCGTTATATAAGCTAAGAAACTTTCACAACAAAAAACAACATTGCTTCATTGCTACCTAACTAGTAGCTTCAGTGAAAACAAAAAACATTCGTCTAACCCTTTCCCAAAATTGTGAATTAAATAGATGATGTTTACAGAGAACAGACGGTGGAACACTGAAGAGTGTATTTCATTTTGCCGAGTGTCCAACAAACTTTTACAAAGTATTCTTCCAATTTTTAACAATTGAACTCGTGCCTGAATAATTTTCAAATAATAACAATCTGTCACAATTTTTTTTTTTAATTTTTGTATCAAACAAATCGATCCATAAATGTTTCAAGTGTGGGCCAAAAATGGCTGTAAAATCAAAAAAGTACGTATAAAAAATAAAAAAATTTGAATTTGTGTTTTTAATATCTTACTCAGTTTTGCTATGAATATAAATCTGTATACACTTTTAAACAAGAATAAAATCTCTTCTTTCTAATGTCGAACAGTGGAGCCGCACAGTACTTTGTACATAAACAAAAATCAAAATAAAAACATTTGTAACAAAGTTAATAGTAACAGCTATTTAAACTTTGTTACATACCTATAATATTTATATTTATTATTATGTTCTTTTATATATCTGCACCCCATTAACATTTCACTCCTTTGCTCGTCTGTAACTACATTTGTTTACACCAATACATTAACGTATTTACTTTAGCTACCAACCATCATATGTTAGAGGGAATTAATAATTCTCATTTAGTTTGTTTGATTTTTCACATAAGTATTCTAAGGTTGGTTGAAGTAGTTGCGATTCGAGCGCTCTAGAATTTACCAAGAACTAAGACAGCTGATCTTACAATATAATCTGCCTTGTTCCCAAGACACCTGGTATTGTGAAATCAGTCACTGTTTCTCTGGTACTCGGAACAATTCCGAGCGTCAGGGCGATACCTTGCACAGCGACTTCGGTTGACTGTTTCGGACACAGCGGCTTCGGCTGACTGTTTTGGCACAGCAACTTCGGTTGTCGGGTTCGGCACGGCAACCTAGGTTGACTGTTTTGGCACAGCGGCTTCGGCTGACTGTTTTGGCACAGCGGCTTCGGCTGACTGTTTTGGCACAGCGCCTTCGGCTGACTGTTTTGGCACATCGGCTTCGGCTGACTGTTTTGGCAAATCGGCTTCGGCTGACTGTTTTGGCACAGCGGCTTCGGCTGACTGTTTTGGCACAGCGGCTTCAGCTGACTGTTTTGGCACAGCGGCTTCGGCTGACTGTTTTGGCACAGCGGCTTCGGCTGACTGTTTGGCACAGCGGCTTCGGCTGACTGTTTCTCTGAGACTAAGTCTGAATTTTGTAACCTAGATTTAAGGAATTGTATTATTTAAATTAGTATTCGTAAGATATCTTTAAGTATCGTAAACGATCCGGCGTGCTGCATAATACCCGAGGGAGCCGAATCTTCGATCCAGCATCTACCAGTAATAGAGCCCGATTTACCTGCGAAGTACCCGACTAAATCCCTGCGTATCATCGCACTGCCGAATCTTCGATCCAGCATCTACCAGTAATAGAGCCCGATTCACCTGCGAAGTACCCGACTGAATCCCTGCGTATCATCAGGCTGCTAGTAATTTATCTAACACAAAATATTTATAAATACTATCGATAACTAAAACATTGAATTACTAAATAAAGATATACTGTATATTCAAACCCCGAAAAGGGTAAACAAATTGTGTTCTCACTTAAGGTTCGTGGATCCCGTAAGTCGACCCTGGACACAACTGAGCTACCTCAGCCGACGACAAAACCACGTTACACATTTTATTATACCTTATATAATTTAAAAAAGTTTTTGGAAATAATTATTTTTGTGTCTACGAGAGGACGCTAAAATCAGAGAATTTAAAGCAAATATTAATGAACAAAAAGGGTTTTTAACTGTTTCAGGAAAAAAAAATTTTTTTAAATTCATTTTTAGTTACTGAAGAGAAAATGTAGGTGCAAAAGTTTAAATAATATCAGAAGATGGCAGGGTTTGGGGGAGTTAGGTATGCCCTTGCTCCTATTAAATTAAATATTGTCTGACCCAAAAAAATAAATAAATAAAAAATAAATTAGCAGACTAATAAACAATTTACTTTTAAAAGCTACTACAAATTTTAGTAAAGTTGTAACCAGTATTTTAGTATTTTTAATTTCAAAATATATGGGAGGTACGCGTGTCCTTGCAGAATTTCGTATTGATTAATTTTAAGTCTAAAGTAATAAGATAAATCCTTGTATTTTTGTCCCATTTTTGTATAGAATCAAAGCACTATGAGCCGATCGCAAAATTTTTAGTAATAAATCCGTATCACCTAAACTACTGGTCGGATCGAACTGAAATATAGACTTGTAGAGGAGGACCTAAGCTTTAAGAAAAATTATCTTGTGGTCACCCTGTCAAACTTGACCACCTCGAATATAAAAAAGTTTTAAAAGATCTTAACTTCTATGAAATAAAGCCCGATTTAAAAATTTTATAAAGTACTTGGCGAAATAAAGAAAAAATAAGCTTAGAATTTCCGATATAATATGCTGAAAAAATTTGTTTCAAATCTCAATTCGTCTAGCCGTGAAAAATGTTCAAAGTCAGCACTCTACAATTAGTATGAAAAATTACATTTTTTTACAAAGATATAGCACAATTCTTTCACTTTTTTCTTTAAATTTTCTTAATAAAATAATTTTTTCTTTACATATTGTAACGACTTTTCCTCGGGTTATGTTCCAGTTCGCCACAAGAAATAACAAGACCTTCTTTATCTAATAAAAATAAAAATATTTAGTCTATGCATTTTGTTGTTATTCACTAATCCCCTTGTTTACTAAAATTTGCATCATATGTTTGTTGTTGGTTTATGTTTGTTGTTAGTGTTTTCTTATGAAAAATATTTATGTTGTAATTGAAGATCAATAACAAAACACAACCACAGGGTGTGACACTAGTTTGTGTACAAACTATTCCCCCTTTCTTAAAAAAGTAAATATATTTATATATATTTTTTTCTTATTAGTCTTTTTTATTTCTAACTTTTATGTTTTGTTAAATTTAAATGTCCCTTATCGTATCTTACAGTGACTTTAGACAAATGATGTTGTTTGACCAGTACCTTATCTCCCTTTTTCGGTTTCCAGTCTCTTTTCCTAAGGTTATAATAGCGACGTTGATCCTGACCAGCTACTTCTAAATTCCTCCTTACTAAACTAAATACTTCCTATATCATCTGAGCGTGCTGGTCAATAGCCTGGGGTTTCCTATTGGTCCCTACAGTGAACTCGTCATAAACAGCCTTCGGTAACCTCGGTTCCTTTCCCTGAATTATGAAACTTGGGCTATAACCGGTTTATTCAAAAACAGAAGAATTCACGGCTAACATAACCTCCGACAAATTTTCGTCCCACGTATGTTGGTTTTCCCCAGCAAATTATGCGATGATAGTTTTTATGGTTCTGTTAGCAGGTTCCGTTGGGTTTTCCTGAGGAGAATAAGGGACTGTAAGTTGACGCTTAATTCCTAACTCCTTTAAAAACCTAACAAAACTTTGACTAGTGTATTGAGTGCCATTGTCGGTAATTAAAACCTTGGGTACCCCAAATCTACTCATGACTCGATCGCGCATTGCCTTTTGTACCAGCGCGCTAGTCGCTTTCCTTGTTGGAATTAATTCAGACACAATAACATTAAATGTCCATGCTTGGAACGTGGGAGTGGTCGAACGAAGTCCAAGCAAACTGTAGTCGATGGTTCCTCTGGTATTTGAGTGAGCATCATTCCCACTGGTTTCTGTTGGCTTACTTTATAACGTTGGCAGTACCCACATTTCCTTACGTATCGGGCTATATCTCTAAACATTCCTGGCCAGTAGTAACGGTTTGCGACTAGTGCCATGGTTTTCCTGATACCCATGTCGTTTGTTACGCGATTATCGTGATTTTCCTCCAATACTCTAGCTCTCAGGTTCTTTGGCATACATAATTTCCAAGGAATTCCCTTCTCGGCCCCATTCCTACCAGGAATATGATAATTCACAATGGTGTAGTCGGGAAACTTTTCTGGTTGTTCTTTAATTTCCTTTCGTTTACGATTCAACCATGTACACTCCTATTTCTTCGCTTCTACGCTAGTAGTACACAGTATATTTACAGGTTCCCGAGAAAGTGCATCGGCTACCGCGTTATTCTTTCCCTTTCTATATTCTATGTAGAATGAATACTGATGTAAATCCGACGTCCATCTAGCGACTCTACTACTCGGACTTTCTATACAATTTAGCCATTTAAGAGATAAATGGTCTGTTAATACCTTAAAATGGTAACCTTCAACGTAATGACGCATTTTCCTTATTCCCCACACGATTGCTAAACATTTCTCCGTTGCAGTGTAGTTCACTTCGGCAGTATTCAAACGTATGCTGGCGTATGAAATTACGCGTTCTATCTCGTCGATCTGCTGTGTTAAGACTGCACCCAACCCAAAATCTCTAGCATCTTTTAATTTCTCAAATGCCGGCTGTTGCTCATCACCCCATCTGAATCGCCTTCGCTTCACTTACCTCTCACTTTACCTGCTGAAATCCTTGCTCTCCGCTCACTTTCCTCGCATTTCTTTGACTAATAAAACTATTTGTGGCCCCGGTATCAATTAAAGCTTCCATAGTTTCCCCTCCGATAGTAACCCTAGTAAACAGATGACCTTGATTAACGTAAATTAGTTTCAACATACATACTCTCTTATTGATGAGGCCTTTGACCGTTTCCGCTGTTCTCCTGCAACAATCCACCGATCGTGTTTCCCTTCGTCCATAATCCCAATAAAACATAATCTCTGGATTTCGACAATGTCAGTAACTGTGTCTATCGACCCCGCAACGATGACAGGCCGTACGTGGATTTATGGTTTAGCTGGGTATGAGAGGATTCGGTTGACTCAATGAGTTGCGTGGAGTTATCTGATTCCTAGTACGGGATGTTGGCGTAGGATTTTCCTGAACGGCCGTAACAGGTCTAGTTCAAATATTTTCGAAATCCTCCGCTAGTTCCGTTAACTCCTGTAAATTTTGAAAATCCCTTCTTTTTATGTATAATTTGTAGTTTGGCGAAATGTTTTCATAAATCCTCTCTAGCTTCTTTTATTCACTGTACCCTGCCTGCCTGCATTTGCTGCTGCTTTCTGGCTCATATCACATCCTCTAATTTTTCAAAATAACCGGCAGGTAAGAAATATTTTAAGAAATCGCTCCTAAAATTACTCCATGTACTCTATTTTCTATTATTATTCCTGTACCAAGATAGGGCCAAATCTTTCAGTAACTCGGGCATAGTACGAGGTATTAAGTCCAGTTGTAGTTCCAGTGAATTGATTCGAACCTGCAGGACCGAGGATGAACACCAGGTGAACACAACCTGGTTCCACTGTTTAGCTGTAATTCAAAGATGAGATTAATATTTCTCCTGTCCTCGATGTTGCTTTCGCAGTTGCTCTGATCAGACTGTCCCTTTGGAATTTTTGTCGCCCTTTTATACACAGTTCTTCTTTCTATTTTGTTGTTATAAAAACTTTTATTACAACTTTCCTAATATATGCTAATTATTATTCTATTATCTACTAGCTTATGTAGATAATATTCGTAAATTTATTAAATATCTTGAATTACACGAAATAACATATAAAAAAAGTAAATTTTTTGTTCTCATGTCTCACAGTGGGGTCAAACGCAAATTTTTTGGTAATAAATCTGAATCTCCTAAACTACTGGTTGGATCAAATTGAAATGTATGGAAGAGTTGTAGAGGAGGACCTAAGCTTTCAGAAAAATCATCTTGTAGTCACCCTGTGATAACACAAGATAAGCTACAGGGTGTCAAAGTTGACTACCTCGAGTATGTAAAAGTTAAAAAAAATCGTAACTTGTACAAGTGAAGTCCGATTTTAAAGATTTTTATATTTCTGGAAAGTGCTTGGCAAGATAAAGAAAAAATAATATTACTCATTTAAGTTATCTCTTACAGTTAAAAAGATATTTACGCTTGAATTTTGAATTTTTGATTTTTTGGCTCGACTTTCTTTCGTTTTTCGGGAATAAGTCCGGAGATATATGAGGTAAAAATTTTTTAAAAATATTCTGTAATTTGCTACATATTTCAAAATAATATGCTGAAAGAATTTTTGGATTATCTCAATTCGTCTAGACGTGAAAAATATTTAAAGTCAGCACTCTGAAATTTTCATGAAAAATGGCTATTTTTTACAAAAATATAGCACAATTCATTCACTTTTTTCTCAAAGTTCCGATAATAAAAAAATTTTTTCCTTATTAATTTCAAAAGATAAGGCTTCATAAATGGTTAATAAAGAAATTTTGAATTGATTTAAGTTTGCACCCTACATCCAGCATTGGCCGAAAATTGTCAATTTTAAAAAATAGTTTCATTTTTATCGATTAATAAAAAAAATGTCACGCGAGCTTTTTTAAATTTGGTACCCACATTTTTTATAAAAATAGATTTAGAATGATTTAACACTAAACTGCTTCCCGCCCGGCCAAAAACGAATGCAGGAGTGGAGATTTTATGTTAAAAGTCAGTTTTTTTAACGACTATTTTTAAAAGCATATTAAAAGCATATTAGCATAATATTTTTAATATTATTTCTTATGTAATGTATAAAACACAAATCAAGCTTTCATTCCTAAAAAATCAATAAAATAGCTCCAATAACCTATTTTTGGTAATTTTTCAAAAATACATTTTAAAAAAAAAAAATAGCTGAAAATCCAAAAAAATTAAATTTTTTTAATACAACTCCACTAATTTTGCAAATACTTTAAAAATGTTAAAAGAATATAAAAATAGACTTATTTACCAATTCAAGGATATATAAAATGTTGATATAGGTCATTTAATAATAGTAATATAATGGCCTCAAAACTACCAAGTCACGTCAAAAGTTGCAAAATTCACTATTTTGTTCCGTATTTCCATATGTGTGTATACGTAACATTTTAGTTTTCTAATGTATTATGTAGGTATATATTTGTTATTATAAAGTAGTAAATTCTTTATTTGAGTAATGTTTATTTAATTTGTTCTACATATTTACATACTTATTATACATATATCCCGTATATTTATTTTATTAAGAATATATTATCGAAGATATTATTAGAGATTTTCTTGAAAATAATCAGAAACATCAAACGTTAGCAAATTTTTAACTTCCTTAGCTTCGGAATCCTCTTTTTCTATTTCAAGAGTGATTTTTGGTAGCCATCGTGTTCTTATAGAATATATAACTGGATCTGATGATATTAATAAATATTCCATTAAGTCCATATTTTGCGCTATTTTCGAACATTTTCGGGTATTGAAGAGTCGGAAATGTTTAAGATCTTTATTTCGGGCTTCCTGTGCTTCCTCTGTTAGCTCTCCCAATGCCAAAATACTATTTTCTATTATTTCTTTACCATGAGCCAATACTTTGTGAGTTGTTGGAGTCATTGATTGTTAAGTAGTTCTTTAGTTTCGTAAATTTTAAATTTGTCCACATTAATTTGTTTTTTGCTATTAATGGCTGCCAATATAATCTTAAAACGCTTCAAAATATTTAAGTCAATGCCTGTGTTTGAAGATGTGAGTTCCGGATTTTCAAAGAAACGTCTTGCCGTATTTTCATTATTTGAGCTTCCATAGCCATGTAGAGCTTTATCAATTATTAATCCGAGTTCTTCTTTGAATTCTAATTGAATTCTTTTCTTCTCCTCTTTTCGTAATTCGTGAAGTTCCAAATTGTTTTTTACTGTACCATTTTCCTGCCCGGGAATATTTCTATACTTCATAACACATCTATAACTTTTTCTACTTCCTTTGGTTGCGTACGTGTTACTAAAGCTTTAAATGTATCTTTTATTTCGGCATTCGTATGTGAATTTAGAATAGATTCCTGTTTGGTCCTCTTTGTTCTTAGCTGAACTTTATCGTAACTTTTTTTGGTCGACCCTTTTTCTGCTTTCCGATGAAAATTGGTATTTCTCCCTCCAACCACTCTTCATTTTTCTTCTTGAATTTTGGTATTGACCAATCTGAAGCTTGCATCCTTTTTTCGTATGATTTATAAAAATTTTCGAGCTTTAAACTGTTTTCTGCAGTAAGAGTTAAACCAAAAGATACTACTGTATCAATGAGTTTTCTTATTTTTTCTGGACGATTTATAATATCAGATAGATTATCCCAGATTACTTTGCAAATAGAAAAGTGTTTTAATGTAATCTCCAAAATGGCAAATTCACTAATAAATCTGCATATTTATAAGGATACTTATATATAGAAAAATAATATTTATATCAGGTAAATGGTGACAGGCAAAAATGAATTAAAAAATTTAAATTTTTGCTCAAAACCCCCAATTTCATTCAGTTTATTTTTATGACCTGTAGTGTTAAACAGGTACGTCAAAAAAAGTACCTATGCGATTGTAAAAAAATCATTTTTGTTATAATACATTAATTAAATAGCTAGGTAAATTATTTAAAAACTTAAAAAAATGTAATAAAAAACGAAGGAAAATATACTTATTTATGTATTTAGGTAATTTTAAAAACCTTTTCAGTAGAAAAAAATTATGAACACTTTAAATAAATTCATTAATAAATATTATTATCTCGTAACAAAAATAAGCAATGCAGTTGAGTGTTACGTATACACGCATATGGAAATACGGAACAAAATAGTGAATTTTGCAACTTTTGACGTGACTTGGTAGTTTTGAGGCCATTATATTACTATTATTAAATGACCTATATCAACATTTTATATATCGTTGAATTGGTAAATAAATCTATTTTTATATTTTTTTAACATTTTTAAAGTATTTGCAAAATTAGTGAAGTTGTATTAAAAAAATTAAATTTTTTTGGATTTTCAGCTATTTTTTTTTTTTAAAATGTATTTTTGAAAAATTACCAAAAATAGGTTATTGGAGCTATTTTATTGATTTTTTAGGAATGAAAGCTTGATTTGTGTTTTATACATTACATAAGAAATAATATTAAAAATATTATGCTAATATGCTTTTAATATGCTTTTAAAAATAGTCGTTAAAAAAACTGACTTTTAACATAAAATCTCCACTCCTGCATTCGTTTTTGGCCGGGCGGGAAGCAGTTTAGTGTTAAATCATTCTAAATCTATTTTTATAAAAAATGTGGGTACCAAATTTAAAAAAGCTCGCGTGACATTTTTTTTATTAATCGATAAAAATGAAACTATTTTTTAAAATTGACAATTTTCGGCCAATGCTGGATGTAGGGTGCAAACTTAAATCAATTCAAAATTTCTTTATTAACCATTTATGAAGCCTTATCTTTTGAAATTAATAAGGAAAAAATTTTTTTATTAACGGAACTTTGAGAAAAAAGTGAATGAATTGTGCTATATTTTTGTAAAAAATAGCCATTTTTCATGAAAATTTCAGAGTGCTGACTTTAAATATTTTTCACGTCTAGACGAATTGAGATAATCCAAAAATTCTTTCAGCATATTATTTTGAAATATGTAGCAAATTACAGAATATTTTTAAAAAATTTTTACCTCATATATCTCCGGACTTATTCCCGAAAAACGAAAGAAAGTCGAGCCAAAAAATCAAAAATTCAAAATTCAAGCGTAAATATCTTTTTAACTGTAAGAGATAACTTAAATGAGTAAGCTTATTTTTTCTTTATCTTGCCAAGCACTTTCCAGAAATATAAAAATCTTTAAAATCGGACTTCATTTGTACAAGTTACGATTTTTTTTAACTTTTACATACTCGAGGTAGTCAACTTTGACACCCTGTAGCTTATCTTGTGTTATCACAGGGTGACTACAAGATGATTTTTCTGAAAGCTTAGGTCCTCCTCTACAACTCTTCCATACATTTCAATTTGATCCAACCAGTAGTTTAGGAGATTCAGATTTATTACCAAAAAATTTGCGTTTGGCCCCACTGTGTGTCTTAAAATTTTCTTTTGAAAAAACATGTTATTTTAAAAGACTACGTTTTCCATTATCGGATTTTCATTATTTAAAATAAATAAAATTTCTACATTTGCCATCTTTTATAAAACATTTATTAAATAATTTTAGTTTTTTACTAAATCCATTTTAGATGCAAGTGCATTAAAGATGTATTTTTGAAACTGTTCTACCCTACGACTTTTAATTATTATACCATTCACAACAGGTGTAAAGGGTATATATACAATATTCATCTAAGACCCCAAAAAGTCTATATTTCCTGTATCCTTATTGATAGGGAAGTCAATATAACAATGTCCTATCAGTGTTGTTGTTATTGTTTTTTACGGAAGCAACGCGTGTTATGATAGTTTAATTTTGTGTTTACATTTTTGTAGTTTGCTAAAAAATGTAGATTATTTTTGTAAGTATAAATGTGAAAATATGAAAGCATACTTTAAGGCGTAAATTTAATTGTTTGTCGGTAAGGTGGTGAATTATTTCATATTATTCATATTTATTGGTAAAACAATTCAATTTAGATTTTTTGCTACAGAAATATTTGCCATTTTTAATAATTTGAGAAAAAAATACAGCACTTTTTCTCTTACAAAAATTTATTTTTTTAAATATTTTAGTGTTTTGTATGTTTTACGTAGAGTGTTCAATTTAAATATATAAAACTACATACGTAAATAACATATTTAATTGATTTAAAAAAACATTTTCATGGTATTTATATTTGCTTTAAGTTAAACAATTCAAAAATAAAGTTTTAGTTTTAAATTGCACTCAAAAAGATATTTTATTGAAATTTGACAATTTTACTAATTATTCATATATACCTTATTTGGATGCATATTTTCTCAATTTTTATAAAACCCAAACACAAAATATTTAAATAAATGAGTTTTTGTTTGTTTTTTTTTTTATAAAAAAAATTTAAAAATACTAAAAAAGAAGCATTTGCATTATACATGCATCTTTTTTTTAATTACTTCTTTTTTTATTTATGATATTAAAAGAGGAATTAAGTGCCCTTCTAATGACATTTAAATCAATGAAATCGAACTTAAACTTCAAAAGATATGTGTAATTAACATTACATAGAAAGTGAAATATTTTCATTGAATTTTTTGAAATTTCAAAAAATTAAAATACGTACGGCGACGTGGTTTTACAAATCATGCAAGTACCTAATATGAACCAGATCTGTGGTATTTTTCATATGTCTCATGGAATTCTGTCTTTTTAGGTTGCCAGAATTTTGGCCAGTAGAGTATTTCAGGTGAAAAAGAAAACAATCTCTATTTGATTTTTCAAAGTGCATTTTCAATAAATGTCAGAAACTTTTTTAATAACTTAATGTTTTTAGTAACAATAGTTTGTAGACATGATAATCTTTAAAATACAGTTTTAAGTTTATTTATTATTTATTTATTTTCTTTTAACATTTCCTATACAACTGTGCAGTTTTTTTTTTCTTTTTTTTTTTTGTAATCTTACATTTTAAAGATGTCCAAAAAGTTCCATTCAATATTTTTATAAATTTTGCATAAATGTGATTCTTGAATGGTTTTTGAGTGCAAGGGGATGCATCTTTTTGCCCCTTTTCATAAACTTTTGACTTATTGATTAAAAACAAAAAAGTTTTGGATATTTTAAATTTTTTTTATTTTAATTTGAACTGACAAACAAAAATTTTCATATATGGTAGAAAAAATAATCAAATTCATTCGTTCATTTTAAAATCAAAACGATTTTGATTTTTCATGCTGCATTGTCGTTGTGACGCATACATTTAAAAAAATTTAATAAAAACATTTAAAATAAAGAAAAACCGAGAAAAAATTTAAAGTCCGATATAAAAAAAAAATATGAAAATTATATGTTCAAACATTAGAAAAGAAAACTGTGTGTAGAAAAAGTGAAAAAAAAGAAAAAGAAGAGGGAAAAATTGTATACGTAAAGAGTAACAACGAGAAAAGAGAGATTCGGTTAAAAAAAGCAAAAGCACTATTACCACGCAGGATCTTGTGCGTGTAATAAAAAAATAAATAAACGAAAAAGCATTTTAACAGCGAAGTAATTGAGAACCACTCTGTTTCTACTTGATCTATTATAAAAAAAGAAGAATAAAAAACACTACATAAAAAAACATAAGTATGTCGCTTTCTTGTATGACAACAACAACCCTTATTTTGTAGCAGTCTATATCGTGAGGCGGAGTTTGCTGAGAAGAAAAAAACATTTTCCGATTGAATAGCTTGGTAACAAGAAGTAAAAAGCTATGTGTATTTTGCTGTGTGCATTTTTTTTAATTTGAACATTTATCATTTGATTTTCGAGAATAAAAGAATAGTCTAATTATAGTTGTAGTTGTAATAATTTTTGTATCAAGCAAGAGAAAATCAGATTGGAATTTGTGTGTTAATGTAAATGTGAATATTTTTTGCTTTTGAGTTTTAATTGGACTGCATGAACTCGCAGGAGGTTTTAGCTTGGACTGTAGAAGGGTTGAAAGAAAAGTTGACCGGGTTAGGTTTAGAGAGGACGTAAAAATGATTTGCAACAGAGACTTTTAACACATTTCGGTCTGGCGGCAAGTGATTCTGACTCTGAGTACGACGATGTTGCATCAGGAGAAGCACTGCCAATTGTGGAGGAGGTACGTTTACTTTCGGGACATTGAGGATTCATTAACGTCTTTCTGCGGTACTGTGGTATAGAAATTAGTAGTTGGTTAGAAGACTTTGAAGATAACGCTGTGGTCATTAATTGGAGTCAGCTACAAAGATTTATTTATGCGAAACAACTCTTGAAAAGTGCCGCTAGAATATTCATTCTTAGCTAGACTGGCATAAAGAGCTGGAGTTCATTAAATGAAGCATTAGTAAAAGAGTTTGGTGCAAAGCTGGCGTCTATAGATGTCCTCAAACAACTGAGTAGTCGAAAGAATAACAATAACGAAAGTTGTTGGGAGTTCCTCTACACATTAATGGAGATTGGTAAGCCTATAAAACTTGAGAAAGAGAGCTTGATCCAGTGTTTCATAGAGGTAATACCTGACTCAAAGTTTGGAAAGAGTATTTTATACCAGGCATATATAGGAACATCGAAGATTAAAAGGAAGCCGAAGACGTATGAGAAAATAAGAAGATCTCCACAACAGTCATCAATTTCAAAGGCATCTCCTGAAACGAGTGAAGCGGAGCAAGAGAAACCAAATATGAGTAAAAAGAAGAAATGCTATAAGTGTGGATAGGAGAACCATATGGCCAAGGACTGCTAATCGTCAACCTTTAAATGCTTTAAATGTGGAAAATCGGCTCATAAGTCATTTAAATGCAAGGCAGAGTTTGAAAATTTTTTTCATAAATATTATGAATCGAACATGACTTTTCTTTCCCAAACTTTTTTCATAAAAATTAAATTTTGTTCATAGATACTATTAATTTGTTTGTAACGATAATTTTAGTAACTTTGGAAAATTTTTGTTAAATCTTTGTTTAGTTTCATTAGATTTGATTGCAAAAGAGAAATGAAAATAGTTATACATGAAAATAATAACAAGAAACGCCTTAAAATGGCAAAATTCTAAGGAAAATCTGTAAAAAATAATGTTTAGAAATTTGCATAATTTCGCTCGCATTCTGCAGCACATCATTTTGATAAAAAGCGCTTCTCTTCTGTTTCTATAATGTAGCTAAAAATCATTAAAAACCTAAAATTTTACGAAGAAAATTTCAAAATTTTTTTTACAAATTGAAAATATAAATGAAAATTTAAACAATTTATTTTAAGTCTTCTTGACTTTTGATTCACTTCAAAAAATGTAAAAAAGTGTTCATATTTAAGACATTTTTCTTAAATATATGAAAATACACAAACTTTTTTCTGTGTACAGGAATTTTAAGTATATTGAAAAGATAAGTGGCGTTAAAATCTCTGCAATAGTAAATACCGGGAGCAACATTTCACTAGTTCGTATTGACGTTTACAAGTGTTTAGGAGATGTTGGAATCACTTTAGAAAATAGGAAGTTTATTACAGTATGTTATGAGTAGTAATGGAGCCAAATTAATGAATTAGGTGAATGCAAAGGAGTTGGATGGTGAGAGTAGAGTTTTAATGGAATTACCAAATGAGTTTGAGGAATTTTGCTCTACAGTAGCGACCGGGGAATTGAAGAGCAGTATGATTTATAACATGTACGAGAGGAAATGACAAATAAGGTTGAATATTTAATTAGAAGTTATAGTCCGAGTAAGCACAAACCATCACCAATTAGTATGAAGATCATTCTGTCAGATGAAACACGTATATATCAAAAACCCCGACGATTATCTTAAGAGGACCAACGTTTTGTGGAACAACAAGTGGAAGTGAGGTTAAGGGAGGGAATTATACGATCGAACATATCCGAGTATAATTCGCCTGTTGTAGTAGTTCCAAAGAAAAAGTGGTGAGAACATGTTATGTTGCGAATTTCGCAAGTTGAATGAGAAGATAATGAGAGACAATTTTCGGATGGTACTAATTGGCGATGTTTTGCATAGGTTACAATACCCCAAGGTTCTGAAGGTAGCTTAAAGGGTCAACCTTAAGATCAAGTGGGAAAAGGGTCAGTTCTTGAAGAAAAGAGTTAATTTTTTGGGGTATATTGTAGAAAATTCAACTATTAAACCATCGATGAAGAAGACTTCCGCAGTTGCAAATTTTCCAATACCGAAGGATAAGAAAGCGGTTCAATGTTTCTTAGGTCTGACTTCGTATTGAAGATTCGTTCCTGATTTTGCAACTATTGCGAAATCGTTATCTGATTTGTTGTATTTGGAGATATTCAAAATAATTGCATTTGAAAAATTAAAGTCGTAATTGATAAATGCGCCAGTTCTTAAGTTATATAACCGAATTCAGTGACTGAGGTCCATACCGATGCAAGCAATTTTGGGTACGGTGGTGTTTTGCTCCAAAAGGATGGCGAAGATCAACAATTTCACCCGGTGGAGTATATGAGTCTTGAGATCACTAGTACGCAGGAGAAATACCATTCGTATGAGCTTGAGGCACTTGCCATAATCGAAGCATTAAAGAAATGGAGAGTATATTTAATGGGTTCGAAATTTAAAATAGTGACGGACTGTAACGCATTTGCTACGACTGTCAAGAAGAAAGATGTGCCTTTGAGAGTTTCGAGATGGGCTATGTTTTTGCAGGAGTTTGACTACATTATAGAGCATAGATCCGGTAGTAAAATGAGGCATGTTGATGCACTTAGCAGAGTTTCCTCTCTCTTAGTCGAGGATTCAATTACAAGATGAATGGATCAAGGCTGTTAACAAAGTAATTGAGGGGAAGGAATACGAAGACTTTTGTTTGAAATATGACTTGCTTTTTAAGGACCCTAATCGTGAACTAATTATAATACCAGCTTCAATGGAAGAGGAAATAATAAAAATTTCTCTCAGAGAAGGTCATTTTAGTGCGAAATAAAACTAAAGAGCTAGTTGAAAAGAAGTTCTGTATTACAAATTTGATGTCAAACGTGAATAGTTTTACGAATTTAGGATTTAACTGTCATTAAAATGACGAATTTGTAATATTAATAAAAATATTCGCCGTAAAAAATATTACAATAGCACAAGATTATGAAAATGCGTAATTTTAAACCCATAGACTAAATTAACTTCTAGTTGTATTCTATGTTAAAAACTTTAACGCATTTGGTGCAGACATTTTTTAACGATCCCGAAAATGTAAAATGGCATTTCTAAATATTTATGGGGTCGTGCCCCACGTTTAGTTTTTCCCAATAATTAAAACTCTACAAGGTAACAGGTTTGTAACGGTTTGAATTTTTATTAATCACTATGTCACATTACGGAAGAAATATGGCAACAGTATTCAAGTTAAATCATAAAAATCCGTTTCCCAACACTAATAATACGATATTAATAATTTAATAAACAAAACCCATTATTCACTATATCAACTTTGAGTCTGGAGTTATTTCACCTATTTGACTTCCTTTTATTAAAAATATTAGTATAATCACGAATAGTAAGTAGGAGAAAAATAGAAAAAAAGAATAAGAATTTCCATTTTATAATCAAGTGAAGATCCTAAATTAAGTGATAATCACTGTCTTTTCACGATAATCTGCATATTGTAGCAAATCCTACAGTTTTTTTAACACAATTCGGTAAGATAAACTTTATTTCTAATACTATTTAGAACATTCCTTAGCCTCCCATTTAAAGATTGCATCATTTCATTACAATCGAATTTATTCAAACATAATTTTAATACCTATCAAAAACTAATCTATTTGCCTGCACTGGAAAAGAAAAACAATTGGAAAATTCATCAAAAGCATTGAGTATTCGCTATACCTCTTACTTATTGGATTATACACTGTTCCTCCACTGTTTAAACCAACATAAACAAAATACTACTCATTATTTGAGTAAAAGTAGTAAACTAATATATTAATGTTTATAAAAAATCATTAATTTATATTGTCGTAAGCATAACACACCATTTCATCAAAATATTATATATTAACATGATTTATCATATATTATATTACATCCTTAATTATTATACCAAATCATTAACTCCTATGTTCTTAATTCATTCTCATATTAACACGCACTAGCTATCTCTTTTTATTGCACAGATCTTTGGCTTGAAACTTTAAATAATTTTAGTTTAAATCTGTTTCTTGTTAATCTCGTCCGTCTGCTAATTTTGGTTACAAAAATAATACTAAAAACACACAAAATATTTAAAGAAAAAAATCCAGAATATTAATTTTGAAAACACAATAAAATATATATAAGTGAAAAGCACAAAATAAGTACAAGAAAAAAATACTATGAAAAATCAACGACACTAATCCAAAATAATTAATTAATAATCACGAAACATAATTTGAGAATTTTTGTGAATTAAGAAGGTCATAAAACGTTTAACCAATACCACCCAACAAAACTGTCTGGAACAGAACCGCTGCAGTCAAAAGAGCCCTTTCCGATCATACAGAGGTTAAATTGTTAGTTGCAAACAAAATTTTATTAAACAAATATTCTTGTCATTAATTGCATTTACATACTTGTTTTTCTTAGTATCACAAAAATATAACATTCTTTGCCTTAATAATCGTTACTAACTTTCGTTGCTATCTTGGCGCACGTAAAATTCTTCATTCTACGTTGCGACGTAGAGTCGACTGGTTAAGCCTTTAAGGATGTAAATTTCATAGCACAATTGTGCTGACTGGGTTCACACGTATTCCTACGTAGTGTCTATACTAGGAAAATTTTTATCAATACAAACGTCAAAATCAGATAAATAGCTGATTTTTTTGGTTGTTACAGCCGTCAAACTGCATATATAAAACACATTAATGAATTCGCCTTATTGTTGTTTTTGTTCAACTGTTGCCACCTTCCATAACTCCAAGTGATTACGCTGATCTAATATGTGAAATAACGCTGGCAGAAGCGAGTAACCATTTTGTTTATATTATGTTAAGTCTTAAGTAAGGGGTAAACGTATTCTAATAAATCATATAAGATAACATTATTTTCATGTCACAGAGTATACATGTCCTTTTTAAATAAGAAATGACGACTTTTGCAGCACAATTTTTTTAAAAATATTATTTAAATGTAAAATAACTTAAAACAAAGCATTTTTGCAAAAAAAAATATTGTTTTTTAAGTAATTTCCAAAACATACGTGCACACACAAACATTCGTAAATGTGTATTTTTTTATAGTTCATCTTATAAGATGGCTGTATAGAGAAATCTCATTACAAAAGTCTCATAATACTTCTTATAATACTAATATTTTAATCTACACGTGAGATAATTCTCTCAGAGAGCGAATTTGACACTCTGTGACAGAAAAATCTTAAATATTGTGTTACGTGTAGATGGGTTAAAAATATCTATTATTTCAAAATGTATTCCATAGGTTACAATCGAATTGTAAAACTTTTTTTCGGAATGTACTTGATACGTACGCATCCCATTGCTCAATTTTTTTAATCCATTTATTTGCAATCTATTTAGAGGCAATAATAAGCACATTTAGTAATATTAATTTTAAATTACATTTGTGTTAATCTCCAGTGAGATTAAAACGTATACAAATTTTCCTATAATAGATTAATTATTTATTAATAAAGTAATTTTAATATTTACATATATTTACAAAACTTAATATTAATTTCTAAAGGGTAAGTCTAAAACATGATACCTTTTAAGTCTCACTATTTCTTCACTGTCATCTAATAAAGCAACTGCTACTGAGTTGCTGTGGTTACTAAGTCTTTCAACATATTTTGAACTGAGTTTACTGATTTCTTCTTTAACTTTAGGTATTGATAAATCTTTATGTATATTATCGTTAGTCACAAGTCATGGAGCATTCAGGATAATTCTTAGTGTTTTGGATTGGTAGCGTTGTAAAATTTCAATATTTGAATTACTAGCTGTTCCCCACAGCTGTATTCCATAAGTCCATATGGGTTTCAAAATGGTTTTATACAAAATTATTTTATTTTCAAGACTTAATTCCGAATTTCTGCCGAGTAACCAGTACATTCGTTTTATTTTAATGTTTAGAAGTTCTGTCTAAATGCATTCCAAGATATTTCAGATACAATTTGAGAAACAATTTGAGTTTGGTATTTGCTCTCCATTTAAAAAGACCAGAAGACAATCACCTTTTCTTAAAGTAAAAGTTATATTAGATGATTTTTCTGGATTAACATATACATTCCATTTTTTCAAACAAATATTTATGTCATTCAGGTGTGTTTGAATCGATGTTGAAGCCTCTTTAGGGCAAGCATTATTTGAGATTAACGCTGTATCATCTGTATATGTGGTGATTGTAACATTCTCTCCTAAAGGCATATCTGATGTATAAATAGTGTAAAGTACTGGACCAAGTACACTGCCTTGAGGGATACCAGCTTTTATATCACATATATTGGAGTTTGTATTATTTGTTTTTACATAAAATAGACGATCACTAATGTATGATTTAAGTACCAAATAAAAAGGAGCAGGGAGACGTTATTTCAATTTATAAAGAAGACCAGGATGCCAAACCCTATCAAAAGCTTGCTTAACGTATAAAAATACAGCACAACAATATTGTTTTTTCTCAAGTGCATATCGATGACATTGTTCAGGGGTTCCATGTTTGGTGCGAAAACCAAATTGGTATTCAGGAATAATATTTAAATTTCATAATAGCATTATAAATAAATGTGAGTAGCAGTATTGCTTTCTTTGGTAAAACTTTTATATCTTAGCTCCTATTTTATCATATCCAGGAGATTTTTTAGTATTTAACAAAGAAATTTCTCGTTCTACTTCTTTTGGGGTTATATGTCTAATAGGTAGATCCATTTGACAAGGACTATTTATTTATTTTGATTGCTAGGACAATTAAAAGAGAACGGTTGAAATGTTGACTCCATATATTTTGCAAAAGCAAGTGCTTTAACTTTATCTGATTTACACCAAGTATCATTTTGATCTTTTATTGGTATATTTCTTTTAAAAGGACTTTTCAAATATTTTGTAGCATTCCATAGTTTATATTCAGAGTATTGATGACTGCTTGGATTTCTAAGATAATTGGCGAGCTGTTCATTTTTCGCTTCATTTAGTCGTCTTTTAAGTTCATTACTGGCTCTGTTAAGATTTAATGTACTTACTGCACTTCTGTTATTCTTCCACATTCTCATTCAATCTTCTTTTAACTCTTATTAAGTCTCCTATTTCTCTCAAAACTACTAATTTATTTCGTGTATTTCTATATGTTTGATTTGGTGAAGATAAATAAGCTGATTCATGGATAATATTAGTTAAATGTTCCACAGCATCATCTATGTCAGTGGGTTCTTTTAATTTAATATTTAAATGTATGTTTTGCTCTAACCAATATTTAAATGATTCTATGTCAGTATTAGATGTAATTACTTCATAATTATTGTCTTCAAACAAGCATGTATCATAATTAATGATTATTGGGGTGTGATCTGAATTCAGATCATTTGTATCTAAAATATTTAATATATGACTAGAAATTCCATTGTAAATGACGAAATCCAGTAAATCTGGTATCTTTCTTGTGTCACAGTAAGTTGGCCTTCCTGTAGTTAATATAGAATATTTATTGTCCATAACATTTGTATAAATTTCCTTGCCCTTAGGATCCCCACCATGGATGCTTAGCATTGAAATCGCCACATTAAAAAAGTTTTGATAATCATTATACATATTTAATATTATGTCTTGGAAGAAAATAAACTGAGTATATTGATACATCACTATTATTGCATTTAATACTTAATTTTATAAATATCTTTATTATTAGGTTTAGGATCAAGGTCAATAAAAAACATAGGTAATGGTTCTTTGGTGAGTCTACTATGTACATTAGTAAGACCACGTACTTGATGCCCTAAACATAACAGTTCGGCTTTTATATTCTCATTAGGAATGTTGTAATGAAGTCCTTTTATAACAACCAACGTACCAATTGTAACAACGGTCTTGTTACAATTGGTACGTATGGAAGGCTATTTTACGGCCTCCTAAATATTTAATTAGAGTTCTATACGAATCAATTGTTTTTATCATTAGTCTAATCTGATTATTTTTTAACGACTTATAATTAAAATTCTCTTTTGGTATAATATTACCTATATTTCAAATTATTTTATTTACATCAACTATATCTGGTATGTATATTGGCGGTGGTTTTGGTGTTGTTGTTTCATTGTCTTCTTCCTCGTCATCATTTTGGAATACTGCAAATTTGTTGCTTGTCGATGGAATGTTATCACTTGCTAATATTTGGCGTTTGTTTTTGTAAATTTTTGGTGATTCTGTTTGATTGCGCTTTCTAGTTCAGTTCAATAAGCACTTTGACTAGCTGACTACCTGATTCGGCATCAGCATCCATGGTTTTGTTGTTGTTGAAAAACACTAATAATTGGTTAACACTATCAAATTGTTTTTATAAAATATTTCAAGTATTTTAATGTTTTATGTTGTAGGTTCACTTTGTTTTTATATTTTATTACTAAAATATTTTTGTTTATTTATTTCAATATTATTTACACTTAAGTAAGGAGCTTACGTCTTTTCACTATCAAGGTTGATGAATGACCCATTACTCAAATTGTAATAAATTTTTGTTTATATTTTCTTGTACTCAACTTTCAACGTTTATAGAAAAAGTTCTTCATACTTTCCAAATAATTATGTTGGTGATTTAAAATATAAAAAAAAAATAGAGAAAAACAATTGATTTTATAAATTTCCGGGTTTCTGGTAAACTTATACTTTAAATAAATTAATTAGTTGTAGAAGTAAAAAAAGCCTGAATTTTCTTCTTTCAGTTTCAAATCAATGTTTTTACTATATATGAAGGAACAGAAATCCATGTAAATTCATGTTTTTTACCTTTACTCATAGAACAGAGTAAACTAAATATATTTGCGAATTGAAGAATTTGCTTTAAAATGGCATCGATTTGTTAGTGCATATTTTGTTGAAAATGCATGTTTTTGCATATAAACACATATTTCTACATCATATTTAATGTAATATTCCATTTTAAAATTTGATGAAACGAATTAAGTCTACATTTCAAAAATTTCACAAGAGCTAAAAAATGTTTTAAAAAATTAAAAATACGATGGACAAATTAATATATGGTAAGCTATTTCTCCAAAACTAACAATTACAATTAAATGGATCTCCACATATCTTAAAAATAGATGCCAATGTGTATTATTCAGAGAATGTACATCAAAAACCATTCCTGTTTTATCTGGTGTTCCACAAGGTAGTCATCTCGGCCCCTTACTATTCCTAATATTTATAAATGATCTACCAGCTTGCATTAGGAATTCTAAAATATTAATGTATGCTGATGATGTAAAGCTGTTCCATAGCTTTAACTATTCCTATCAATGTTCCTTACTCCAATCAGATCTTGACAATCTTTATGATTGGTGTATGATGAATCTAATGGATCTGAATTTAAAAAAGTGTAAACACATGATGTTCTATAGAAGAAGTCCAGTACTCTGTAGATACACAATAAATGAATATCAACTTGATCTAGTCGAAGAATTTCTTGATCTGGGTGTGTTTCTTGATTGTAAACTATCCTTTAACTCACACGTTTCACAAATCGTTAATAAGGCAAAAGGTGTTCTAGGTTTCCTCAAGCGCTGGGGAAGAGAGTTTAATGATCCTTATGTTTCCAAGCAATTATTCATATCTCTTGTAAGACCAATCCTGGAATATGCTTCCGTGGTCTGGGATCCTCAATACGAAGTTCATATAAAGAAAATTGAATCGGTCCAGAAACAATTTCTCTTATTTTGTCTTCGTAATCTTCCATGGAATCCTAATATTAATTTACCATCATATGAAAGTCGATTACAGCTTATTGATCTCCCTACTCTTGAAAGTAGGAGAAAATATATGAATATTTCATTTGTAATTAATTTAGTAAACGGTTCAATTAATTCTGAGTTCCTGCTTTGTAGATCGAATTCGTAATCCCAAATCGTCCAACTAGAAATTATACTCCTTTAAAAATAAAATATTTTCGAACCAATTATGCCAACTTTGATCCCATGAGACGTATATGCAATCAATTCAACAGTTACTATCCATATATTGATTTCTCATTAAATCCAATCCGCATTAAGAGGAATATTTTTAACTTAGTTAAATAATAAGTTTTTGTTATTGAATAATTATGAAAATATTTTATTGTTAATAGCTTTAAGAATAATATTTATGCTAGCCTGTAAGAAATTGTAATTTCATTGGCTATTAAATAAATAAATAAAATAAAAAATAAAAAAATATATGTTGATTTTTGCAAAAGGTGCGTCATCAGAAGGTTATTTATCTCGTTTTAAGATGCGAAATTACACAGAATAAATAATTTCGTATTTGTCCTAAAATATTCGATATAACAATATCACTAAAAAAAGTTTTTGGTATATCAGCCCTTGGATAGCCTACAATATAGAGAAAAATACTAACTTTCAGAGTAAAATTTCCAGTCATTTATCCGAAGGCAGAACAAGTTCGTTTAATATCGATTTATGTATATGAAACATTTGTTTTGATTGTCATATGCTTTTGTAAAACATCGAAAATTGATTAATTCTTACCTCAGGTCTACAACTGAGATTAACGCTGATATAATATGTGAGATAACGCAAGCAGAAGAGAGTAACCATTTTGTTTATATTATGTTTTATCTTAAATAAGGGGTACACGTACTCTAATAAATCCTATAAGATATCATTATTTTCAATCAGTCGCAGAACAAACATGTACTTTTTATTTACAAAAATCGCACGTTTTTAACACAATTTCTATAAAAACAATTTTAAATGTAAAACAATCATTAAAAGAAAATAATTTTGCAAAAAAACATTGTTTTTTTAGTAATTTCCAAAATATATAAGCACACACACATACAAACTTCCGTGTGTGTGTATTTTTTGACAGTTCATCTTATAAGATGGTTGTGTAGAGAAATCTCATCACAACAGTCTCATAATACATCTTATAATACTAATATTTGAATCTACACGTGAAATAATTCTCTCAGAGAGCGAATTTGACACTCTCTGATAGAAAAATCTTACATATTATGTTACGTCTAGACGGGCTGTTATTAAAGAAGATACCAATGAGGTTATTCTGTCTAACCCCAGGTCTACAACTGAGATTAACGCTGATATAATATGTGAGATAACGTCGGCAGAGGAGAGTAACCATTTTGTGTATATTATGTTAAATCTTAAATAAGGGGTACACGTATTCTAATAAATCCTATAAGAAATCATTATTTTCAATCAGTCACAGAGTAAACATGTTCTTTTTATTTAAGCAATTCGCACTTTTTTAGCACAATTTTTATAAAAATGTT
Source organism: Protocalliphora azurea (assembly GCA_932274085.1). Lineage (NCBI taxonomy): Eukaryota > Metazoa > Arthropoda > Insecta > Diptera > Calliphoridae > Protocalliphora > Protocalliphora azurea. Next base: position 157,667,670 of record OW026522.1, read on the forward strand.
TTTTAACATGTAAAACAAACACTAAAAGGAAACAATTTTACAAAAAAAAACATTGTTTTTCAGTAATTTCTAAAATACACATGCACACACACAAACAAACTTTCGTATATGTGTATTTTTTTATAGTTCATCTTATAAGATGGTTGTTGAAAAATCTCATCACAACAGTCTCATAATATATCTTATAATACTAATATTGAATCGACACGTGAAATAATTCTCTCAGAGAGCGAATTTGACACTCTCTGACACAAAAATCTTACATATTGTGCTACGTCTAGACGGGCTGTTAAACACACTTTTTAAATGCATGAACCTCCTGTCCCTGCTATATACACTCTAAAGCCGCTAGAAACTGCCAACTAAAAGAATAGTGCGGCCAGAAAAACCAATTGGTGGATTTTTATGGAAAGTACTCACTGAGGACAAAATATCACCAATCAAGGGGGAAGACCGACGCTTTGGCTACAATGTCGCTGAGAATGCAGTTAACAGCCCGTCTAGACGTAACATAATATGTAAGATTTTTCTATCAGAGAGTGTCAAATTCGCTCTCTGAGAGAATTATTTCACGTGTAGATTCAAATATTAGTATTATAAGATGTATTATGAGACTGTTGTGATGAGATTTCTCTACACAACCATCTTATAAGATGAACTGTCAAAAAAATACACACACACGGAAGTTTGTATGTGTGTGTGCTTATATATTTTGGAAATTACTAAAAAAAACAATGTTTTTTTGCAAAATTATTTTCTTTTAATGATTGTTTTACATTTAAAAATTTTTTTTATAGAAATTGTGTTGAAGACGTGCGATTTTTGTAAATAAAAAGTACATGTTTGTTCTGCGACTGATTGAAAATAATGATATCTTATAGGATTTATTAGAGTACGTGTACCCCTTATTTAAGATAAAACATAATATAAACAAAATGGTTACTCTCTTCTGCTTGCGTTATCTCACATATTATATCAGCGTTAATCTCAGTTGTAGACCTGAGGTAAGGCGTAAGCAGAGAAAGGTGTCATTATAAGCTCAGCTGATAATTTTTTGCTTTTTTTTTTTGGCTCTAAAACAAAATGCCAGGGTGTTAATTCCAAAGAAGCGTCCTCCGCAAAACTTCCACTCAATCTACACCTTCGTGTAGAAAGCAAGAGTTCCCGAATTCAACTCCGAGTTTAATGGTCTCCACCAATATCAACCTCAGTTTTATGTGGTACTGCACCAAGTCCAATGTTATAAGTTAGGTTTACAAAATCGATTGTATGGCAAATGTAAGCTTTGAAAAACCGTAACACGATAGTTAGGCGACATTGAAACAGTCAATGCGAACGCACAATTCTCGAAGGCCAAACAAAAACTTGCCTAACTGTACTTTGAAATATATATTTTTAATAAATAAAAGTTACTTTTTAGAAATATTTACTTCAATTTATAAAAACAAATCTCTTATAATTTATTCGTTATTTTTTCAATTTCAACAATCATTGTCTACAATTTGCACGTGCTTTCTTCATTTGTTTTCTTCTGTTTGACGTTTCAGTCTTATTTATGTACTGAAGGACAAGCTAGTGGATAATTTATTTTTGTGATTTGACAACTAAAACAAAACAGCGAATCCCCCAAAATTAAAATTTGTTTTATTTTCACAACGGTTTCTCAATTTCTTTAAAAATTAATGTTTTAAGATAAAGTTTATATTATATTTTTTATGACAGTATTAATAAATTTAATATAAGGAATGCAAAAATGCATTAAAAATATTTTATATAATAAAAAGCACCATAACTGACATTTTTTTATTTACTTTTCCCAACTTTTCTTTGAGCACATTTTTTCACACTCACCAACACAACTACATTTTTTTTCTCGTGCATAAAAAACATTTCTTTGATAGATTTAGTCATAGATTATTAACATAGATATAGAGCTTAAAAAACTTAATTGAAAAAAAATTACTAAAAAAAAAAAGCACATGTACTGCAATTGTTTTAAATGAAATTCTTACTACCAAATTCTTAGACTTAAGTCTTTTTGACAACCGAATTAGGTCATATGTATTTACCATAATGAAAACATCTTTTCGACTCATAAGGCTGTATATTATGGTGAAAAGTTAAACAATTTCACACTATATCAATCTTAACATACATATTTTAGCATTTCTAGAATCTTTGAATTTTTTATAGCACAAGTAAACACATGATTATTTTATTTAGTACAGAAAAAACAAAATGTAATCAATAATTGTTAACATATTGGTTTCTAATACATGTTTAATCAAAAGTTTAATATAATAATTCACATTTTTTTAATTTTTCCACATTTTTTTTTAATTTTAAAAGGCGTAGCTTTCTGCTAAACAGGGTGTAGATCCAAAAGTAGTCTCCTTCGCAAATCATCCACTCGACATGTGATAAATGTAAGCCACGAGAAAGCGTAACGCGATACAGTTAGACGACAACGAAGACTTAGTCAATGTAGGGATGGGACGCAAAATTCTCGAAGCCCAAACAACAAAAACCCGCCTGACTGTACTTAAGAAGAAATTACAGTGACGCGAGATGCTCCCCAACCCAGAGCTACTTTGCGAATGTTTTTCTACATTTGTTTACTTTTTTGTTCAATACTTTTTAAGCAAAAATAAATCCTGTAAATGCACAACCTATGAATTTTCACTTTGCTCTCTCTCAGTTTTAGCTCCCTTTACTATATTTGTTTGCAGTTATAATACTAATATTGAATCGACACGTGAAATAATTCTCTCAGAGAGCGAATTTGACACTCTCTGACACAAAAATCTTACATATTGTGCTACGTCTAGACGGGCTGTTAAACACACTTTTTAAATGCATGAACCTCCTGTCCCTGCTATATACACTCTAAAGCCGCTAGAAACTGCCAACTAAAAGAATAGTGCGGCCAGAAAAACCAATTGGTGGATTTTTATGGAAAGTACTCACTGAGGACAAAATATCACCAATCAAGGGGGAAGACCGACGCTTTGGCTACAATGTCGCTGAGAATGCAGTTAACAGCCCGTCTAGACGTAACATAATATGTAAGATTTTTCTATCAGAGAGTGTCAAATTCGCTCTCTGAGAGAATTATTTCACGTGTAGATTCAAATATTAGTATTATAAGATGTATTATGAGACTGTTGTGATGAGATTTCTCTACACAACCATCTTATAAGATGAACTGTCAAAAAAATACACACACACGGAAGTTTGTATGTGTGTGTGCTTATATATTTTGGAAATTACTAAAAAAAACAATGTTTTTTTGCAAAATTATTTTCTTTTAATGATTGTTTTACATTTAAAAATTTTTTTTATAGAAATTGTGTTGAAGACGTGCGATTTTTGTAAATAAAAAGTACATGTTTGTTCTGCGACTGATTGAAAATAATGATATCTTATAGGATTTATTAGAGTACGTGTACCCCTTATTTAAGATAAAACATAATATAAACAAAATGGTTACTCTCTTCTGCTTGCGTTATCTCACATATTATATCAGCGTTAATCTCAGTTGTAGACCTGAGGTAAGGCGTAAGCAGAGAAAGGTGTCATTATAAGCTCAGCTGATAATTTTTTGCTTTTTTTTTTTGGCTCTAAAACAAAATGCCAGGGTGTTAATTCCAAAGAAGCGTCCTCCGCAAAACTTCCACTCAATCTACACCTTCGTGTAGAAAGCAAGAGTTCCCGAATTCAACTCCGAGTTTAATGGTCTCCACCAATATCAACCTCAGTTTTATGTGGTACTGCACCAAGTCCAATGTTATAAGTTAGGTTTACAAAATCGATTGTATGGCAAATGTAAGCTTTGAAAAACCGTAACACGATAGTTAGGCGACATTGAAACAGTCAATGCGAACGCACAATTCTCGAAGGCCAAACAAAAACTTGCCTAACTGTACTTTGAAATATATATTTTTAATAAATAAAAGTTACTTTTTAGAAATATTTACTTCAATTTATAAAAACAAATCTCTTATAATTTATTCGTTATTTTTTCAATTTCAACAATCATTGTCTACAATTTGCACGTGCTTTCTTCATTTGTTTTCTTCTGTTTGACGTTTCAGTCTTATTTATGTACTGAAGGACAAGCTAGTGGATAATTTATTTTTGTGATTTGACAACTAAAACAAAACAGCGAATCCCCCAAAATTAAAATTTGTTTTATTTTCACAACGGTTTCTCAATTTCTTTAAAAATTAATGTTTTAAGATAAAGTTTATATTATATTTTTTATGACAGTATTAATAAATTTAATATAAGGAATGCAAAAATGCATTAAAAATATTTTATATAATAAAAAGCACCATAACTGACATTTTTTTATTTACTTTTCCCAACTTTTCTTTGAGCACATTTTTTCACACTCACCAACACAACTACATTTTTTTTCTCGTGCATAAAAAACATTTCTTTGATAGATTTAGTCATAGATTATTAACATAGATATAGAGCTTAAAAAACTTAATTGAAAAAAAATTACTAAAAAAAAAAAGCACATGTACTGCAATTGTTTTAAATGAAATTCTTACTACCAAATTCTTAGACTTAAGTCTTTTTGACAACCGAATTAGGTCATATGTATTTACCATAATGAAAACATCTTTTCGACTCATAAGGCTGTATATTATGGTGAAAAGTTAAACAATTTCACACTATATCAATCTTAACATACATATTTTAGCATTTCTAGAATCTTTGAATTTTTTATAGCACAAGTAAACACATGATTATTTTATTTAGTACAGAAAAAACAAAATGTAATCAATAATTGTTAACATATTGGTTTCTAATACATGTTTAATCAAAAGTTTAATATAATAATTCACATTTTTTTAATTTTTCCACATTTTTTTTTAATTTTAAAAGGCGTAGCTTTCTGCTAAACAGGGTGTAGATCCAAAAGTAGTCTCCTTCGCAAATCATCCACTCGACATGTGATAAATGTAAGCCACGAGAAAGCGTAACGCGATACAGTTAGACGACAACGAAGACTTAGTCAATGTAGGGATGGGACGCAAAATTCTCGAAGCCCAAACAACAAAAACCCGCCTGACTGTACTTAAGAAGAAATTACAGTGACGCGAGATGCTCCCCAACCCAGAGCTACTTTGCGAATGTTTTTCTACATTTGTTTACTTTTTTGTTCAATACTTTTTAAGCAAAAATAAATCCTGTAAATGCACAACCTATGAATTTTCACTTTGCTCTCTCTCAGTTTTAGCTCCCTTTACTATATTTGTTTGCAGTTTAGTCAATTTTTAACCTAGTGTGATTTTGATCTTTATGCAGCCGAAAAACGCAAATCCAGTAAATATCTATACTGTGCAGTACCCTCTTAGCAGTATCTAAAAAAAATAAAATAAAATTTGTTAATAAAATGTCATATTATTAAATATAAAAAAAAAAAACAAAATGATTATATTCAGGGAAACAAGTTATTTTCATATTAGAATGGTCAATGAGATTCCTTCTATAACATATCATCACTAGAAAAGTGTGCAAACTAATTTAAACATTTTATATAAAACTTACCTGAAACTATTTAATGCCAGTATTTTTTACATAGATAACGAAAATTGTTTACTCTGTAAAAGGGTAAAAAACAATATATTAGAGTATTGATTAAAAAAAAAGTCAGTTATTTTCATGTTAGAATAGTCAATGATATTCCTACTACATCATCAATAAACATAAAAAATAAATAAAAATAATAAACAATAAAAAATAATATTAAAAAAAATAATAAAAAAAATAAATTAAAAAAAAATAAAAATAAATAAAAAATAATAAAAATAAATAAAAAATAATAAAAATAAATAAAAAATAATAAAAATAAATAAAAAATAATAAAAATAAATAAAAAATAATAAAAATAAATAAAAAATAATAAAAATAAAAAAAAACAATATTAAGAAAATTTAAACATAACTAAAGAACGTACCTTAAATAGTATTAACGCGAGATTCTGATCATGTAATGTTGCCTGACTATACTTAAGAAGAAATTACAGTGACGCGAGATGCTCCCCAACCCAGAGCTACTTTGCAAATGTTTTTCTACATTTGTTAACTTTTTTATTCAATACTTTTTAAGCAAAAATAAATCCTGTAAATGCACAAATTATGAATTTTCACTTTGCTCTCTCTCAGTTTTAGCTCCCTTTACTATATTTGTTTTGCAGTTTAGTAAATTTTTAACTTAGTGTGATTTTGATCGTTATGCAGCCGAAAAACGCAAATACAATAAATATCTATACTGTGCAGTACCCTCTTAGCAGTATCTAAAAAAAATAAAATTTGTTAATAAGATGTCATATTATTAAATATAAAAAAAAACAAAATGATTATATTCAGGGAAACAAGTTATTTTCATATTAGAATGGTCAATGAGATTCCTTCTATAACATATCATCATTAGAAAAGTGTGCAAACTAATTTAAACATTTTATATAAAACTTACCTGAAACTATTTAATGCCAGTATTTTTTACATACATAACGAAAATTGTTTACTCTGTAAAAGTGTAAAAAACAATATATTGGAGTATTGATCAAAAAAAAAGTCAGTTATTTTCATGTTAGAATAGTCAATGAGATTCCTACTATATCATCAATAAACATAAAAAATAAATAAAAATAATAAACAATAAAAAATAATAAAAAAAAATAATATAAAAAAAATAAATTAAAAAGTATTAAAATAAATAAAAAAATAATACAAATAAATAAAAAATAATACAAATAAATAAAAAATAATAAAAATAAAAGAACAATATTAAGAAAATTTAAACATAACTAAAGAACGTACTTTAAATAGTATTAACGCGAGATTCTGATCATGTAATGTTATTGTAAACTGAAAGAGAGGGAAAAATGAAGTGAAAACACCAGACATCATATTTTCTACGAAATTTTATAACAAAAACAGAAGTCAGTTAAACAAGTTATTTTCATGTTAGAATATTCAATGAGATTCCTACTATAATATATCATCAATAAAAAAAATTAAATAAATAAAAATGAAAAATAAAAAAAATAAATTACTAAATAAAACAAAACAAAAATAAATAAATAATAAAAAAAAAATAAAAAAAAAAAAAAATAATAATAAAAAGATAATAAAAAATAATTTAAAAGAATAAATAAAAAAAAAACAATATAAAGAACATACCTTAGTCTTTAACACGAGATTGTGATAATGTAATGTTATTGTAAACTGAAAGAGATAAAAATAAAGTGAAAACAGCATAATTTATATTTTCTACGAAATTAATACATAAAGTTGGTTTAAAAAAAAAAAACAAAAATTATTTAAGATTTTATATTTTTAAATTAAATTCTTTTTATAATTTTTAGAAACTTTCCGTTAATCAGTATATTCATATTCAAAACATACTTACAAAAAATAATAATGTACATGAATCTTCCTCAATTTACATATATATATAATTCTTGGATATATATATATATATATATATATATATATATATATATATATATATATAATTCTTGGATATATATACATATATATAATTCTTGGATATATATATATATATATATATATATATATATATATATATATATATATATGTATATATATATATATATATAATTCTTGGATATATATATATATATATATGTATATATATATATATAATTCTTGGATATATATATATATATATGTATATATATATATATAATTCTTGGATATATATATATATATAATTCTTGGATATATATATATATATATATATATATAATTCTTGGATATATATATATATATATATATATATATAATTCTTGGATATATATATATATATATATATATATATATAATTCTTGGATATATATATATATACATATATTCTTGGATATAGCTTTTAAAATAGTTACTGAAAATAAAAAAAAAACAAACATTTACAGCCTTAAGTTTAGACCGACAGGTATTGATAACACTTAAGGTATTAGTGCTGGGGTTATTTCTGAAATATTGAAAAGTTATAGAAACCACTTGATGTTTTTAATAAAATACGTCATATGTTTCTTTTTTACTTTACGTCTATATTTCTATATAAAAAAAAAGAAACAAAGTAAAATATTTGTTGTAGTTGACAATTTATATAATGCCAATCTTATTGGCAATATCCAACGCATCATAGTCACGAGCTAAACGGACATAAGCCTTCTTTTGACCATCGGGTCTAATCAAAATATTAACTTTGGCGACTTTAATGTCATAGAGCTTGCGAACAGCAGCACGCACATGATTCTTATTTGCACGCAAGTGTGTTAAGAATACCAAAGTATTGTTGTCTTCAATCTTTTTCATGGCTGCTTCAGTGGTAAGTGGGTACTTGATGATGTTGTAAGCATCCATACTGTAAATAGAAAAAAATGTATTATTTTTCATGGTTGTAATTTAGAGACAATTGTTTACTTATTTCAAATTATTATATAATTATATACTTTAGCTTATATGTGAAATTTTTTAATCTTAATAAAACAAATAATGCCGTTCTCTCTTTTCGTCGTCATACTATGTTTCAGACGTTTGAGCAATTTATTATTTTATTATGCTAACATATCCTCCAAAAAGCAGATTTATATATATTATCGGATTATATTTTTCAATCAATTGTTACATAAATTGAAATATAAAAAAAAAACATTAAAATTTAGTGTTATGTTCATTCATTTATGTATTTGCTGACATTACAATGTTTTATAATCTACTAGCTTTTCCCGGCGCGCTTCTCTACCCTACATCCGCAGGACGCGTAAATATTTCTTAAGTTATGTGATAATTAGTATTTTCTTTATATGGGAGTACAACTCTCCCAGCTTCTATCGAAAAATAAAATAGACTTAATTTTTTAATATATCAAAAAATCGTTTATACTTAAATAATTTTCTTTGAGAACGATTTTACCTGTATCATGGTTCATTCTACGTTCTAAGTTAAAAAGTTAAAGAATTTGGAAATAAACTGAACATTTGCACTTTAAAATATGAATGTATAACAAAAATTACTTAAAAAGCAAGTTATGTACCCGAAATTTGTTTTATATAATTTAATGTAGAAATCTTACCGATTCCTAGTTGGTACCGATTTTCTGGGATACTTAGGATTGCGAGGCAACTTCAAGGTTTTAGGTCTGCGGAAGTGTACGTTAGTGCGAACTTTACGAACACGAGTACCGAATACACCCTTAATTATCTATAAAAAAAATTAGATGAGATGTAACCAACTTTACTAATTTATTTTTTCCTTACCTTAGTTTGAGCCTTTTTAGCCTTCAACAAAGCTACAGCCTTTGCCTTAGAGGTACCCTTTTGTATTTTGGAACCAGGTTTGGTTGCAACCTTCTTGCCCTTAGCAGCAGCACGGGCCTTAGCAGACAATTTTGCTAAGATAGATTGAGGTTTCTTTCCAGCGGCAGCCTTCTTTTTGGCATCCTTGGTTTTTGGCTTAGCCTTGGAGGCAACCTTCTTGGTAGAAGCGGCTTTTTTAGCTACTGGTTTCTTAGCAGCGGCTGCAGGTTTCTTAGCCGCAGTTGGTTTCTTGGCAGCAACTGAGGCGGGTTTAGCTACAGTTTCTTTTTTGCCACCAGCGGCAGAAGGTGTAGCCGAAGCCTTCTTTTCTGGTTTCTTATCACCTGGTTTGGCAACTATTTAAAGTATAAAAAGTTATTAAACATTGTACATATGTATAGACATGTGTGTGTACATCGATGCATTAAAATTTAGTGAGGTTAGGTTTAAAATCAAACTGAAAGATTTTATATATTCACAATTTACATTTTTTATTTAATTTCTAAAAGGTTTCATTAAAATTATTGTTTTTGCTTTAATATTTAACGAACAATAATTTTTAAAATTCTGATGTTAACAAATAAATATTTTAAGTACAACCGCGTGCTTCCACGGGTACATGTATATTTTTTAATTTCTCATAAAATTCTAGATTTAATTTGTTTTCGAACGCGGTTTGCATTACAATCGCACTTTTCCTCTTTTATTAGTAAGGTTTTTCCATTTTTTTTTACACTATTTTGCTGAAAAATTCTTACCGGATTTTTCAGTTGGCTTTTTAGGTGGCATTTCTACGAAAAAGAGAAACGAAAAGGAACATTTATTGCCTTTATCAATCGGGCGGAAGTTCGTTGTTCGAAAAAAAAAATTAATGAAGAGATTTCTTGGGAAGTGTTTTGAATTATCTTTAAATTGTTAACAATATGTTGTAATGTTGTTGAGTTGTATTTTAAAAAGTATTTTATTGCTTTAATAGACAGTCGTCACGTAACTAAGTGTCTATATTAGATAATTTTTTATCAAGACAAACGTAAAAATTAACACACATTTATGGAAAGTGACAATAGTTGCACAGAAACAACAATAAGTCGAGTTCATTAATTTTTTTTTATATATACAGTTTGACAACTGTAACAATCAAAAATAATAATCCGCTGTTTAACTGAGGTTAAACATTTTGCCTATTATGACACTACGTAACATAAATTTTTTTACATTAACATCAATATAACCCCAAGTCTATACGTAGCCTTTTTTATGTTTTCAATTGTCAAATTCTACCTCTTTAAATTGTTACGTGCACAATTTTACTCACAATAAATGTTTAAACACAAAGTTGATAATGTTTAACATAAGCTGTCAAATTTGTCGTTCTCTCTTAAAATTTTGTTTTTTTTTTATAAAAAAAAAAGTGCAAAATGAATTAATTTTGTTTTAAAAAGACAACCAAAACATAAAAAGGCAAAAATAATTACCATTTTCGGTAATAAAAAGAAAGTTAATTTAGAACCTAAATTTCTCACGTACATTTTCTCCACCCCTTAACATAAACTTGGAAATAATATTATTTTAACGTTATTCCACAGGCATTATTCTTATGTTAATGTGGTATTCAAACTTACTCACATCTAGCATCTACCATCAATTTTCAAGATGTTAACATCTTCCCATATATCATTTTGTTCCACTTAAAACATTTCGATTATTTTAGTGCCTCACTACAAATATGACATGAAATTAAAAAACAAATCAAGAAACAAATGTACAAGAAACACGGGAACACAACAACAACTTATTAACAAAAATCGTGTAAATTATAGTTTTAATAATTGTTTTTATTGTTTAACTGCAATCTTTAGTAAAAATTATTGATTATATCGAAATGATATGGACAGAAAATTGGTAGCCCAGGTCTACAACTGAGATTAACGCTAACCCCAGGTCTACAACTGAGATTAACGCTGATATAATATGTGAGATAACGTCGGCAGAGGGGAGTAACCATTTTGTTTATACTATGTTAAATCTTAAGTAAGAGATATCATTATTTTCAATCAATCACAGAGTAAACGTGCCCTTTTTATTTAATCAATTCGCACTTTTTTAGCACAATTTTTATAAAAATGTTTTTTAACATGTAAAACAAACACTAAAAGGAAACAGTTTTACAAAAAAACATTGTTTTTCAGTAATTTCCGAAATATACAAAAACAAATTTTCGTATGTGCATTTTTTACAGTTCATCTTATAAGATGATTGTGTAGAGAAATCTCATCACAACAGTCTCATAATATACTCTCTGACAGAAAATTCTGGCATATTATGTTACGTATAAATGGGCTGTAAATGAAGAAGATTAAAAAAGTAAAAAAAATAAAAATAGTTTTTTTAGTAATTACCAAAATACACATGCACACACAAACAAACTCTCTCGTATATGAATTTTTTGACAGTTCATCTTACAAGATAGTTGTGTAGAGAAATCTCATCATAACAGTCTCATAATACGTTAATCAACACGTGGAATAATTCTCGAATTTGACACTCATTACAAAAAGAAAAGGCTTTATAAAATACGTTTCACACTTAAAGCCTAATTTGGAGTTTCCGAATGGACGAATAAAACTGCACACATTGTGCGATCCAAAAAATAATAAATGGAAATAATTATGCAGTTTCGGAACGGGTAGTCCGATTGAAATGAAATTTCACATTTTTTAATTGGGACATAAAGGGATTTAACACGTAATTGAGAAAAATCGACTTCTTTCAATGTTCAAATCCAATTGCATGTAAATTTTGATTCCGCAAAATTCTTTCTGTGTACGAGCCGTTTCGAAACTGCATAATTATTTCCATTTCATTTTTTGGATCGCACACTGTGCTGAGTTGCAGGATATTTATGAGGTGTATGAAAAAATTGTGAAAGCACCGCTCTTTTAAACATATCTTTAGTGTTGTACTTGTGAACAGATAATTACAAAAAACTTTCATACGTCAACATAAAAATACACTACTGTCAAAAGTTTGTACTAGTTTTAGCGTCATTAAAAACTGAGTATTTTTCACACCCACACATTGGATCACGAATTGCTGACACCATTTAAAGGAGTTTAAATTAGACGACAGATTTATTCACACTGTTACATCAAGCCTATACTAGGCAAATTTTTATCAAGACGAACGTAAAAATTTTATCAAAATAAAAATTTACCTAGTGTAAACTGAATTTGTCAGTATTACTGCAGCGTTGATACAAAATTGACAGCTATGACAACTTTGCCTTGAATTGCTTGCTTGACAACTTTGTGTTGAGTTGCTTGATACAAGACATGGTTTATTATGACATACTTACGTTTTCTCCTATAATTTCAAAAACAAACAATCTTGTAATTCACACAAAAATTTTACATTTATCTTGATAAAAAATTTTCTAATATAGACTCGACGTTACTGATTGGGGTAGTAACGTCGTTACTGGGATGAAAATAGGAAAGAAGATACGAGTATATGGCACAGTCGGTACATCGGTTTTTGGTACACGATGTGCTGGAAAACTTTGATTTTGTTGTAAACGTGGTAGAATACTAAAAGATACTTTTAAAAATCTGTCGTACGCAACTGAGGAATTGGTAAATATACGAAGGGCCTATTCTGTAGATGGACTATTAGATATCCTTTTGCATACGAATGAAATTGGAGAGACAATTCACTTAGAGGAAGAATTCGGATCCCCTCTTATGACTGAAACCCAAACCACGTTAAAAAATTCTAGCGATGCCAGATGGAATATTCGGAAGCTTTACAAAAACCTTCGATGCAATTAACATCGTTTTGATAAGAAAAGGAAGAGAAGCGTTTGCTTTTAATGAAATCGAAAAAGTATGAAAGAATTTACATCATACTAAAAAAAAATTGTATCAAGACACGTCAAAATCAGTACGAATCTATACAAGGTAACCTAAGTTAAACAGTTGATTATAATTTTTGGTTGTTACATTGCTTATTGTCTAATATATATAGTCTAATATAGACACTATGATAAGACACATTTATCAGGTTGTCAATAGTACTGAAACAGTATGTCATTTTTATTTAATGACGGTAACACCTTCTTCTTGTTAGTCACTGATATATTTTAAACGTTCATAAAAAAATTGTTTAACAAAAATTTGTGATCCTGATGAACTTTTTCACTATCAGCTTCGTAATTAACCTGCCATTCCACAGCACTGCCTGAATAATTTAGATATCTTATGATTTTGTTGAAAATATTAATAGTTTTAGTCAATTGTAGGATATGTTATGAAATGACAGCCTTCCAAATAACATTCGTAGCACTTTTATCATATTTCAATTTCCGAAATATTTTTTTTAAATATTTTTGACATTAGCCTTAGAAATGCAACTGATTTTAAAATAATTGCTAAATACTAACAATAATATAATAATTAAATCATAAATACAATGCACATTAAAAAGTGGTATTCATCGAGTGAGTTAAAATAGTGAATATTTCCTATACTCTTTATCCGAATGCAAACATTTAGGTATCAATTCAAAGCTCTTGAATGTGCATTTATAAAAAGAACAATATTTTTTATAAAAGTTCATTTAACATATATATTTTTTTTTAATTTTGTAAATTCGGCTGCACATTTTATTTTTTTATTTATTAATTTTTTTTTTTTTTTTTTTTTTTGGTGAAAATTTTTATCTTAATAGAAGGTCTTCGGCGGGTGGAAGGGTTTTTAACTCTGTGGTACGTCCAAAAGCGGCTTCGCTTACATAATTTTTCCTTTTTACCCATTTTTTTTTTTTTTTATAGCAACAAAATTTTTAATATGAGTTTCTTACCTAGTGTCTACATTAGGCAATTTTTTATCAAAACAAACGTCAAAATCAGTGGGAATATAAACAAGGTAACCTTAGTTAAACAGCTGATTATTATTTTGGTTGTTACAGTTGCAAACTGCATATATAAAAAATAATGAATACGCTTGTTGTTTTTGTGCAACTGTTGACACCTTCAACATATTCGCGTTAAGTTTGTAGTTTGTTTTGATAAAAAATTGTCTAATGTAGACACTATGTTAGGAAAGTACATTTTTCAATGTAACCGTAACTATTAAGTTGCACTCAAAAAATTTTACATCATTATTTTTAGAGTTAAAATCACTACCAATGATGAAAAAATCGGATCTGAGTATTTGTTGAAAGATGCGAATACAAATATAACGCAAATATTAAATAATTTTTAAATACAATTTTTGTAACTATATGTGAATATGAAATGTGGTGAATGTGTCTTTTACAACAATACATATAAATAACGTAGTGTCTATATTAGACAATTTCAAAGACCATTCGGTCCATTATGATCCCTTTATAGATAATAGAGAAAGCTAACAGATAAAGAAAGAGAAAAATCCTAGTAGAATATAGTAAAAGATTGAAAAGAAAGATAACTAAATATAAGAAAAAATAAGAAAGGTGTGGAACCTAAGACCCATCAAATCAACCCTGACCACCACTAAGCCCACGTTTATTCCCACTATAAACCCAATAAGGTTGCCGAGTTCCTTACTCGCAACCTCCTCTAATTCGTGCAGAATATGGCTCCCAAACCACCTCAGTCTACTTCGCTGAAGACTACACAGTGGCAGAGTATATGCTCCACTGTCTCTAGCTCCTCCACATCATCGCATGTCCTACAAAAATCTGACGCACCAGTGTCCCACTTACTGGTCATATTCCCTATTGCGAGGTGACCAGTAATCATGCCACATGCCAACAATAGTCCTTAGGTTCACACGACTCATGCCTAGAAGATGCTTCGAATCTGCTGGTTTAAGACTAGGTCATAACGCTCTAGATATCCAGCAGTCTGATCTACCCCCCCCCCCAGTGAGCAGGAACCCAACAAAGTCTTATTTTGTAGACATCCATTAGCCTCCTAAATTCCTTCCTTCACTCCAGCACTAACCTGGACCTAACATAGTAACTTGTCATTGCCATCAGTGTAGCCTGACTATCCACATAGATAGTTACCTTAGTGTAACTCTCAACATTCTCCTCCAGTAATTCTATTGCCTTGTAAATGCATAGAATTTCTGCTTGGAAAACGCTGCAATTATCAGACAATCTAAAAGATCGTTTGATATCTGTTCCCATGAAGTAAACACCCATCCCTGTGCCTACTTTCATCTTCGAGCCATCCGTGAAGATGGCACACCCTCCGTGGAGCTTCTCCGCTCCAATCCAGTGGCCTCTACTAGGGATTTCAATAACGGGAGTAGCCTCGAAGTCAATACTTATATAGTCCGTACTTATATAGCCCGTTTTGGCGTCCGAGGAAAATGTTTGACCATTCAACTTGACTTCATTAAGTATGCTAGAATGCCCCGCTCTGAAGCTCCCTATTAATCTCAATTCCTTCAGTCTAAATAATCCCCGCACAGCCACACCTTTCACGAATTCCTCAATTGGATGAAGGTGGAGAATGATGTCCAGTGCTTCCTGAGGTGTACTTCTCGTGGCACCCGTAATGCCAATTGAAGCACATCTCAACACCTCCCACCATACCGAACATCCATAAGTGAGTATAGGTCTCACAACCGATGTGTATATCCAATATACAATTACAGGTTTTAGACCCCAGTTCTTCCAGGCGTAGTAGGCGTAGTAGGCATTAAGCCCCTTCCTGGACTTTTCTTGAGTACTTCTCCTAAAAGACAATTTGCTGCCCAAGTAAACGCCCAGGTATTTGACCTCCTTCGACAAACTGAGTTCCGTCCCATTCAGAACTGGTAGACTAAATGTCTCAACCTTATATCTTCTGGTAAAGAGAACTAGTTCAGTTTTTTTTTTCAGGGTTGACTCCTAATCCATTACTATTTGCCCATTGGGAAAGTTCTCGCAGCTTAGATTGCACGACCTCGCTGAAAAAGACAATTTTAGTCTTATCGTTTACCACAAGAAATCTTTCCCCCACCCAAAATAACGCGAATTTTAGTAGATAGGCATATATGTAGGTAGAGTTGGATCAGAAGAAGCATTACTAAAATTCAATAAAAAGCTGTCAAGATTTATCCTAAAATCAAGAGCGTTATAAAAAATTTCGCAATCTTAAAAATTATGACGTTTAAAGTCTTCTTTAAAACAAATTATAATTAGTTTCTAGTTATTTTTCTTTAGTTTAATTTGAAGAGTAGAACTTAAAAAGCGCACGACAAGCCAGCCCCGCCAGACGAAGTGAGGGCGTTTCTGGCCTCTATAAAGGCTCAAGAGGACATTATCCTTGGCTGTGATGCTAACTCAAGGCATACAATATGGGGCAGCACGGAAATCAACGACAGAGGTGAGTGTCTATTTGATTTCATTAATACGAACAATTTGACCATATGCAACTCTGGCAACGACCCCACCTTCGTTTTTCCGAGCTCGGTGAACTATAATGGATGGGAAGAGGTGCTAGACATTACACTCATGAAGGACAGATCCAATTTATCAGTTGATAGGTGGAGAGTATCCAAAGAGAAATCCTTTTCGGATCATTGCTGGATACGACTGAGGGTCTTGATCAAATTGAGAATACATTAGGCAGGGAAATTGTTAAGGCTTTTAATATATCATGTCCAATGACGAAGGCTAGAAAGAGCTTCCCTCCCTGGTGGAATAGGGAACTCTCGAAGCTACGCAAGGAGGCACGCAATGCTTTCAATATTGGCTACAGGACAAAATCGTGGCAGTTATACCACGATAAGCGTAGGGAATATAAGAAGGCAATAAAGATCGCGAAAAGAAACTCATGGAAAGGCTTCTGCGAATCTATTGACAATACCAAGGAATCTGCTAGACTCAGTAGGGTTTTGGCAAATGGTCATAATAATCCATCCTATATTAAAAGGATGGATGGATCATGGTCAGAATCGTCGGCGGAATCTTTGGACATTTTACTTAGTACTCATTTTCCTGGCTGCACTGATATTACAGACCAGGAGATGGGGCATACTAGATCCTCGCAAGAAATCGAGGTTGACATAATATCCGTTGAGAAAATTTCATGGGCGATTGATAGCTTCTCTCCGTACAAATCTGCAGGGCCTGATGGAATTATACCAAAGATGCTGCAAAGTGCAAAGGTATACATCATACCCTGGCTACATAGGATCTTTAAACTCTGCCTAACCCTCAACTATGTTCCCAGGAACTGGAGGAGAGTAAAGGTAGTGTTCATTCCAAAAATCGGAAAAAGAAGTCATGAAAATGCAAAGGACTTCCGTCCCATTAGTCTCTCATCTTTTCAGCTGAAAACTCTGGAGAGACTCATTGATTTACATATAAGGCAGCGTCTAGAGGGTACAACTCGACTCTCAAGAGGTCAACATGCCTACATTAAGGGTCGCTCCACGGAGACGGCTCTTCATGAGGTCGTAGGGGTCATTGAGCGATCCATTGAATTCAAACAATACGCTATGGCTACCTTTCTGGATATAGAAGGCGCCTTTAACAATGTCACGACTTTGGCGATACAGAGAGCTCTGTACGAACTAAGAGTTGATGATTATATCACCAACTGGCTGGTGTCAATGCTAGAGACAAGAATCGTCATTGCGAATTTAGGTAACAGTGTTAGGACCAAACAAGTTATGCGTGGAACTCCACAAGGAGGCGTGATTTCTCCGCTGTTGTGGCTTATTGTCATTAATACCATCCTGTGTAAATTGGAAGACAAGGGAGTGAAAGTCGTGGCTTACGCGGACGATGTGGTGATACTAGTAACAGGACTGTTTCTGAACGTGATAAGTGATATCACGTCAACTGCTCTGGCTACACTCAGTGACTGGGCCAAAGAATGTGGACTAGGAGTGAATCCGGGCAAAACAGAGCTGGTACTTTTCACCACAAAGACCAAGATTCCGAGCTTCAGACTACCACGGTTAGGAAACTGTGAACTCACCTTGTCGGACAATGCAAAATACTTGGGCATTATTTTGGACTCTAAGCTTTCATGGAAACTGAACATTCGACATAGGGTTAGTAAGGCTACGGTAGCATACTACACCTGTAGAAAGATGTTCAGTGTGAAATGGGGCCTGAGTCCAAAATTGACAAAATGGCTATACACTGCAATAGTACGGCCCATTCTTGTATATGGATCTCTTGTATGGTGGACCGCTACTAGTAGGAGGTATGTGGTGGATCAGCTTTACAGGATACAAAGATCCGCTTCCATTGGCATTGCAGGTGCATTACGTACTAGTCCATCAGAAGCTCTGAACACTATATTGCACCTAACACCTATAGACCTATACATAATGGAATCATCAGTTAATAGTGCGATAAGATTATCTGCAACGAAAAGCTGGAGATCAAGAACGTATGGGCACGCGAGGATATTAAATTTACTACCCCCGCAATACAATAAAGTTACCGACTATATGATTCCCCACTTGGACTTCGGAAGTACTATTAAAGTCCTATTCCCCACCAGGAGTGAATGGAGAAGGGGTAATCTTCTTGAACAATTTAGAATTAGGATATACACTGACGGCTCAAAGATGAACTGCGGTGTCGGCTCTGGTGTCTTCTCTGATGATCTTGGAATTAGACACTCATGTAGACTCCCTGACGAGGCAAGCGTATTCCAAGCGGAGATACTAGCGGTCAGGGAAGCGTGTAAACTAATTTGCGATAGAAATATTCAAGGGAATATTGGTTTATTTGTCGACAGTCAAGCGGCAATACTATCGCTCAAATCACCGAAAACTACCTCTATTCTAGTCAGACAGTGTAAAGAGGAACTGCGTGGACTAAGTCGACTGTATGACATTACTATAATCTGGGTTCCTGCGCATAGGGACTACTATGGTAATGAACAGGCAGACGAATTAGCCCGGGCAGGCTCAGCTATGAGTGCCTCCTTAGCGGTTTCTGTCGCAATCCCGTTAGGAACAGTCAAAAACAGAATCCGAAAACACTTTCTAGGAAAGGCGGAAAATAGATGGCGAAATCTGGACAAATGTAGAGTCGCGAAAGAAACGTGGCCTACCTACAACGAGAAACGCTCATTGCAACTCATTGGCTACAAACGCAAGGACATCTCGAGACTAATAGCAGTGTTTACAGGTCACTGGACGATCGGTAAACATGCAAGTAGACTTGGTCTCCCTTACAATGAATATTGTCGTAGTTGTGGCAACAGCGAGAAGGAGGAGACGGTTTTTCATCTTCTATGTGAATGCCCAGTCTTGAACGCAAACAGACATAAATTTCTGGGAGGGCACCAATTAGACAACCTCTCTGAGATATCGGACACTAGACTCAGTGACATCATTAAATAT
Source organism: Protocalliphora azurea (assembly GCA_932274085.1). Taxonomy (NCBI): domain Eukaryota; kingdom Metazoa; phylum Arthropoda; class Insecta; order Diptera; family Calliphoridae; genus Protocalliphora; species Protocalliphora azurea. The sequence continues at coordinate 157,687,356 of OW026522.1, forward strand.
CTCAATGCTACAGGCTGGATCTAATTAATTTATGTTCTCATTGTTTCTTCCCTACATTTCTATCTCATTACAGACTCAATGCAACTAATTCACCTGGCGAGTAGTGTGGTTCCATCAAAACGGATTCTAACGAGTCTAATTGATTGCCTGTAAGATTACGGGCTACCACGGTAACCAACCAGAACTTAAAAAGGGTGCTGTCAAATAATATCCTAAAATTATCATGGGGTGAAAACTCTAACAGGAGGCAACTTAGCTCTCCAAATCATTATAATTTAGGAGACCAAAAAAATACGACCAAATGCCAAAAAATATAAAAAAATCTGTCGCAATCAAGTATTAAAAAAATTGTCGTATTTTAATTATTAAAAATATTAAAAGAAAGAAAAAAAAAACAGGTAAAACTTAAGGGTTTGCATGATTTAAACACTGTAACTTTTAAACCATTAATGATATTAACATAGTTTTTTCGGTTCTATATAAAGAATCTTGCAATTAACAAAATATATATCGTTTTTATATATAAGTATCCTCCAAAATCGATCAAAAATCGAAATTCACCTGGCCACTAAAATAGGTACAGAACAATTATAACGTGGTATACCATTAATTATCTTAAGAAAAATTTAAATTTGTCCTCCGGTTATTTTAATTTAATTACCCATGTATCCCTACCCTTTTTGAAATATCTTTTCTATTTTAAGCCATGAAATTCGGAAATTTTCTCTACATGTATTGCACCAGCAATTTTGTACTTTTTTCCTAAAACTTTTAGAGATATTGTTGCAAAATTTTTTTGTAAATATTTTTAGATCTTTCCGAAAGGTTCAATAATGGTTCGAATCCGGTAGTCAAATTGGCCCACGAAAACATGCAATTTGATCACTTTGGAATTAATTATTCACCATGTTTGGACTATTATTTTACTAAAACCGTCCGATCTTCAATGCTTTCTTCAGGATATTATAACTTAACGTTCAATGAAGATTATTTAAAATTATTCTCGTAATTTTTTAACATTATTAGACATTTTGGACTAATCTTCATTACAGGAGTTGTACTACAAATCTAGTAACCACATCCGTGTAAATATTCTTGTCAACTTATTAGTCATCTAACATATTTTTTTTAATGGTATATGAGGTTTTGTCCCTTCACTTCCGAGTTTATACAGCATTTTTGCGCATCAAGAATGAGAATTTTAAATTTGGGTGTGTATTATCAAAATCGATCTTAGTAATCTTAAAGTACCATATGAAACCTACAAGTTAATTGCATTAAAAGTTAACGTATTTTTTTTTTTTTTTTTTGATAATAATATCAGTGCTTGATAGTGTTTTCAATATGGTAAGGACTCCATTGCATCGCTCAAAACAAAAAATAGCGTTTTCTTAAAAAAATTGTAATTCAAAATTTGGGCCAACTAAGTCAATAACTGGATCGAATCTCTATCCCAAGACTAACTGCTTTTATTTGCAATCAAAGTACACGGGTTATTTAGAGGAAATAAACCACCATTTTTAAAAGGTAAAAACGTAACAATTGGTGTCAGAAGTGGGATTGCAAAATAATAAGCAGTCATGAAGTTTGAAGAGCTAAAAGTGGGACAACTCAAGAGAGAATTAAATAAGTTGGAGTTACCTGCAGCTGGTAATAAAGCAGAATTACAAAAGAGGCTGATAGATGAATTCAAGCGGCGTGATATTGACATCGGAGCTTACGAATTCGAGTATAAAGAAGAAATGAAAGTTCCTACCCGTGCAACAACAAGCAGCATGGATTTATCTACAATGTTTGCTGCTATGATGGAGCAATTTAAAGTTAATAACGAGAAACTTGCTGAAGTTCAAGAAACTTCTAAACTAAATAATGAGAAACTTCTTGCTGAAGTTAAAGAAGAGGATAAAATAATGGAAATGAAATTTCAAGAAACTTCTAAAGCTAATAACGAGAAACTTCTTGCTGAAGTTAAAGAAGAGGATAAAATAATGGAAATGAAATTTCAAGAAACTTCTAAAGCTAATAACGAGAAACTTCTTGCTGAAGTTCAAGAAACTTCTAGGGTCAAAAACGAGAAACTTCTTGCTGAAGTTAAAGGAGAAAATAAAATAATTTAATTTCAAGAAACTTCTAGGGTCAAAAACGAGAAACTTCTTGCTGAAGTTAAAGGAGAAAATAAAATAATTTAAATGAAATTTCAAGAAAATTCTAGAGCGGCAGACGAGAAACTTCAGCAAATTTTGAAAGTTATAAACAGCAGAGTGGATGGGATTGATAAAAAGGTGTCCGACTTAGCAGTAGTTCTTGAAAGCGTGCCAGCGTGTAAAAGAAATAGTTATGATGACACAATGGAGGCGCTACAATGTAAGTACGGTGGTGAATTTTAAAAGGAATTATACCGAATGGAATTGCGTTGTAGAGTGCAGAAGTCCAATGACACACTACAAGATTTTGCGTTGGAAATCGAGCGTTTGCTGTTTATTGATCCAGGGGAAAACAACCCGTTTTTGGACCATATCCAGATAGAGGCATTTGTTAATGGCATTCGCGATCCTGAAATAAAACACGGCACAAGAAACAGCGAAAATAATTTCAAAGCCGCAAATATGCGAAGTGCGAAATGTCGAAGTTGTTGCTGATAATGAGAGAAATATAGTCGACGAATTAAAAAAGGTTTTGGAGGCGTTTAGTGAGAAACAAAGTAAAGTCAGAATAAAATGTTATAACTGCGGTAAATTGGGTCATATTCAGTGAAACTGCAAAGCACCAAGAAAACGAACCATATCTGCCTCGCCTCAAAGGAACAACCAGCAGTCAAATCATTAATCATTACAAGAATCACCTTTAAAACGAGCCAGCACTGTGGGGCAAGAGCTAGCCACATTTGAGGGCCCCACAATCTCCATATCCGTAATACAACAGAAAAATAGCAATCTTACTGCTTTTAGGTACATCAACGGTCAGAAGCACGTTTTTACTGTAGACACCGGGGCATCACAGTCTATCGTCAGGGGGGAGCCGGCCACGGTCTATGGTAAAGTAAATGTGAAATTAACCATTGCCAACGTTACCGTCAATCACGTATTCATTGTTGCCGATATTGTGGACGAAGTTATCATTGCTGCTGATTTCATGATTAGCCATGGCATTACTTTGGGTATGGGACAGAAAGTTATGATTTGGCGAAATGTGGAGATACCCTTTGACGTCGGATATGAAAATAGGACTCAAGTAAGAAAGCTAGTTACCGTCAAGCATCAGAAGTTACCACCACAGTCAGAAACTTTAGTATGGGCTCGTATGGAGGGAGATTGTGAGGACAACAGTTTGTAGGTGGTAGAACCAGCAGAAATAACAAGTGATCTTGTAACAGCAAAAACCCTCGTTAAATCCTGCAACAATAAAATAGTTCCTGTAAGAGTGCTTAACCTGTCCAGCTATGAAAAAGTCGTTAAGCCAAATTCTGAAATAGGTCAATGCACTTCAGCAGAGGCAGTAATTTAATTACGAGAAAAACCCGCAACCTGCCAATAAATCCACCAAAGAACACGAGCTACTAGCGGAATGTGTGGGGAAATGGCTAGAAGGATTAACGCCGCCAGACAGAAGTGAAGTGAAGGAGTTGGTTAATGAAATGGAGCGGAACGGTATAATCGAACCATCTTCAAGTCCTTGGACCTCGCCTGTTGTTTTAGTTAAGAAGAAAGACGGCAGCACAAGATTTTGCGTCGATTATAGAAAACTGAATGTCGTCACCAAGAAAGACAGCTACCCGCTACCAAGAATTGACGACACCCTGGATACACTAGCTGGAACACAAGTGGTTATTGGCAGGTAGAGATTTCAGAAAAACACAATGCTCCAGCCACATTCGAGCGTTTAATGAAACAGGTATTGAAAGGACTTCACGGAAAGACATGCTTGGTGTACCTCGATGACATAATTGTCATGGGTAAGACTTTTGATGAACATCTGAATAACCTTGAAGAAGTCCTTAAACGAATATCAGCGGCTGGACTCAAACTCAGTGTAAAGAAGTGTGCGTTGTTCCAGAAAGAAGTCAAATATTTGAGACATTGCGTAACAGCAGACGGAATATCAACAAATGAGGATAAGATAATTGCTGTAAAGAACTGGCCACGTTCGAGAAATCTCCACGAATTGCGTAGTTTTCTTGGCCTTTGCACATACTTCCGACGATTTGCCCCGAATTTCGCCAATGTAGCCGCAAGCTTACATGAGCTGACCAAGAAGTCACAATCATTCCAATGGTGTGAATCACAAGAACTAGCATTCCAGAAGCTCAGGGATCTATTATGTACGGCACCAATTTTGTCATATCCTATACCTGGAGAAACATTTGTAGTAGATAACGATGCGAGCGGATACGGAACAGGCAGTGTACTTTCACAAGTAGTCGGTGGCACTGAAAGGGTCATTGGATACTTCAGCCTGCGTAACGCGACGAGAACTTTTGGCAGTATTAGAGTGTGTGAAGCATTACCACAAATATCTGTATGGCCAACACTTCCGACTGAGAACCGATCATTCTGTCCTCAGTTGGTTGCTGCAATTTAAACAACCTGAAGGTAACTGGCTCGTTGGATACAGCGGCTTCAGAGCTATGATTTTAGCATCGAGCACCGGAAGGGTTTGAAACACGGCAATGCGGACGCGCTGTCAAGACGCGGCCCTGCAACGTGGAATGTAAGCATTGTACAAAAACCGAGGAAAAGGAATGTATCATCGATGTTCGACTAACGAGTATAGAGTCCAGTGAAGATTGGTCTGTAGCGCAAAGAAATGATCCCATACTGGCAAAAATAATATCGGCAAAAGAAGAAGGTAGAAGGCCAGCCCGCAATGAAATATCCGCCGAAAGTCCACTAGTGAGATCATATTGGGCCCTATGGAATAGTCTACAGTTGTTAAATGGCTGCTTATACCGCATATGGGAAAGTGCTAACGGTAAAACAGTGACAAATCTAATTGTAGTACCATCCTCTAAAATAAACGAAGTAATGAAAGAGTCCCAGTGGTGGTCATCTTGGTGCGACAAAAACCGTAGAAAAGTTAAAACAACGTTTTTATTGGGTGGGTTGTCAGCAAGTAGTGGCCGATTGGGTAGCCAATTATTCACAATGTATAGCAGAGAAGGGCCCAGTAAGAAGAAGTCGTGGACAACTTCAGCAGTATAACTCAGGCGCGCCATTCGAGCGGATTGCAATGGATATAGCAAGCCCTTTTCCCGCCAGTGATGCCGGAAATCGTTACGTTCTAGTGGTTATGGATTATTTCAGCAAATGGCCAGAGGTATATGCCATACCTGATCAAGAAGCTAAAACGGTTATAAGTGTATTTGTGAACAACTGGGTGTGCCGCTATGGTGTTCCACTGGAGTTGCATTCTGATCAGGGTAGAAATTTTGAATCTGCCATATTCAAGGAAATGTGCGATTTATACGGAATAAGAAAAACCAGAACAACGATACTGCATCCTCAATCTGATGGCGTGGTCGAAAGATTCAATCGCACTCTGGAGGAATATTTAAAAAAAGTGGTCAGTGCACATCAGAAGGACTTGGATGAACACATACCGAAATTTCTATGGGCATACAGATCAGCTGTTCATTACTCAACCTCTCGAACACCTGCAAAAATTGTCTTCGGGACAGAACTCAAGTTGCCTGGTGATTTATAATTCGGTATTAAGCCCTCATCAACAAATAAAGAAAACACCTCCTAAGAGCAAGATGACCTGAACGAACTACATAAATTCGTACGAAGACGAATAAAAATGACCAGCGATAAAATGAGCCAGATACGATCGAGCAGCGAATTCTGAGGGATTTAACGAAGGCCAGTTTGTACTGTTGTATAATCCACAACGTAAGAAAGGACTGTCTCCCAAACTACAAACCCAATGGGATGGACCATACAAAGTGATTAAGAAATTAAACGACGTGGTGTACAGAATACAGAAAGAAAAGAGCCCGAGATCTAAAATGAAGGTCGTACATCTAGAACGACTAGCTGCCTATGGGAAAAGTGAATTCGTGCCTATTCGGGACGAACAGGCTTAAGCGGGGGGCAGTGTTACGAAATTGTACTTGAATTCAAATATAACGGTTTTAACGGCTGGTTTAAATCTTTCTCAATGCTTCTAGACATTTCCGTTTATGTTAACAGCAGTTAACATATGTGTAAAAATTATTAACATAGTTCTAAACATACAACATTGAATAAAAAGCTTTCACCATTGTTTGTAAGTATAGCAACACTAAATGTTTAAGCTACTAACATTAACATCGAAAGCTCTAGTTTGTCCGTTACCTAGTGTCTACATTAAGCAAATTTATTTCAAAACAAACGTCAAAATCAGTGCGAATATATACAAGGTAACCTTAGCTAAACAGTTGATTATTATTTTGGTTGTTATAGTTGTCAAACTGCATATATAAAAAACAATAATGAATACGCCATATTGTTGTTTTTGTGCAACTGTTGCCATCTTCCACAAATTCGCGTTATGTTTGACGTTTGTCTTGATAAAAAATCTCTAACAGCCCGTCTAGACGTAACATAATATGTAAGATTTTTCTATCAGAGAGTGTCAAATTCGCTCTCTGAGAGAATTATTTCACGTGTAGATTCAAATATTAGTATTATAAGATGTATTATGAGACTGTTGTGATGAGATTTCTCTACACAACCATCTTATAAGATGAACTGTCAAAAAAATACACACACACGGAAGTTTGTATGTGTGTGTGCTTATATATTTTGGAAATTACTAAAAAAACAATGTTTTTTTGCAAAATTATTTTCTTTTAATGATTGTTTTACATTTAAAAATTTTTTTTATAGAAATTGTGTTGAAAACGTGCGATTTTTGTAAATAAAAAGTACATGTTTGTTCTGCGACTGATTGAAAATAATGATATTTTATAGGATTTATTAGAGTACGTGTACCCCTTATTAAAGATAAAACATAATATAAACAAAATGGTTACTCTCTTCTGCTTGCGTTATCTTACATATTATATCAGCGTTAATCTCAGTTGTAGACACTATGTTAAGAACATTGTAGAAAGAAATAGAGCTTTCAAGAAGAATCTAGTAGGTAATACAGTGGATATAAATTGGCCGTGAGAACACCATTGAGTCAGTCTAATTGGAAGCGTCGTTAAGTAAAGACAAATTAACTGCCTTGGCTGTATAATCTTGTACATTATTAAAGTGTGCTGTATAAAGTGTGTAATTTAAGTGTGTGTTTATATAGAACGCAAGTGACTATTTAAACTGTTATTGTTGTACATTTTTTTAAATAAAATAAAGTCGTTTAAACTACTAAACTAAATATATATATATATATATATATATATATATATATAAATTGAAAAATTCCTTTAATTTTACAAATAGTTGACAACGCTAGCTGTTATATATATAAATTGAAAAATTCCTTTAATTTTACAAATAGTTGACAACGCTAGCTGTTGGGTAAGACGTAACTGAAGAAGAAGCATCCACGTTGTTTTGATCATTGAAAGCATCATCAGCATTGTGCAGTCGTTATGAGTTTTCTTACGTAGAACTGGTTTATTTACAATTTGAATATTTTTAAAAATACATTGAACTCCAATTTCAACTCTTTAACTTCTGAGCTTTTTGTTGTGGTATTCATTTCAAAAGATTTTCTCAATTCTCTTAACTTACTTCTTAATGTTGATATTTTAGCAATCAAATCGGAGGAGACACACAAACAATCATTACAATTAAAAACAATTTTTTTTTTTATTATTGACAAAAACTTGGCTCATTTTTCATCAATCATAGCGCATAGAAAATGATATTTTCATTTATTTATATATTTTCGTAATACTAAACCACAAATGGCCAAAATAACAATATTACAGTGTGCTCTACAAGCACGACAAACCATGAACTTAGATTTTATCAAATTAAAACATTTCCCACAAAGAGTTAGGGAACTCTATAATAAATATCTTTACAGTTCCACACTCAGTAGAAGACTAAAATATAGACACTACGTAATTGCATTGAATAATAAAAGCGTACATAATTGAATCGAATATAATATCATATTGGTTTGACAAATTTAAGAGTTTAAAAAGCTGATTATTATTTTTGGTTGTTATAGCTGTCAAACTGTATATATAAAAAACATTAATGAATTCTCCTTATTGCTGTTTTTGTGAAACTGTTGCCACCTTCTATAAATTCGGGTTAATTTTAAAAGCCCATCTACACGTAACAGAATATGTAAGATTTTTCTGTCAGAGAGTGTCAAATTCGCTCTCTGAGAGAATTATCTCACGTGTAGACCCAAATATTTGTATTATAAGAGGTATTTTGAGACTGTGTGATGAGATTTCTCTACACAACTATCTTATAAGATGAACTGTCAAAAAAAAAATTCACATATGCGATAGTTTATTTGTGTTTGTGTGCACGTGTATTCTTATAAATCCTGTAAGATATCATTATTTTCAATAGTTACTAACTTTCGTGTACTTGTATTTTTTATTTTTATTTATTTTTCACGCCTGCCTCATTATACATCTTATAATACTAATATTTGAATCTACACGTGAAATATAAACAAAATGGTTACTCTCTTCTGCTTGCATTATCTCACATATTATATCAGCGTTAATCTCAGTTGTAGACCTGGCGTTAACATTCTCTGACAGAAAAATCTTACATATTTTGTTGCGTGTAGATACCCTGTTAAGAACATCATTTCACAATATTTGTTAGTTCAAAATAATTACTTTTTTGATATAAAAAATTAATAAACTGTGTTAAAATAATGCTAATTATTTTAAGAAATTTACGAAGCTCTCAAGTCAAATAAGAATTCGAATTCAGTTATTTTGTTTTAGAATAAACGGATTGAACTAGTTGTGAAAATCAACTTGTACGTGATTAGAGGAGAAAAAGTTAAATAACAACCAGAGAATTTTTGAACAACACATTCTAATCGGCTTTTTGGAATCAAGTGGAAAAACGTAACAAATATGGCATACCGTTTGCTGAATTCAGCAAAGTCTATGGAACAATGTCTGAGGCGTAGCTATATGGGTCAAAGAACGCTGGGAACAAAAAAGGTAGAATGAGGAGTGGTAAAGGTTTAGCAATCAGTAAGAAATATTAATATTATATTGCAGGTACAACGTGGTGCTGTTGCCTTAGAACAAGTTCCTTTAATACGATATTTGTTGGAACAGATAAGCTATTTTTGTAAAAAGCCTCCAAAAGGTTTTGAAAAATATTTTGAACAAGGTAAAAATAGTGCAAAACCTGCTGCCTCTACCGCAGGAGAAATGGCGCCAGAGGGCAAACAAAATACTGCTGAGGAAACGACCTCAAAATCTAATGCCAACCCTTCCCAACAAAAAGCAAAAAATGATTGGAACTTTGGGATGTTTGCTAACACAAACAAACAGCAAGGAGGGGGCGGCAGAGGAGGACAGGGACGTCCCATAGGTGAGGGTGGTGATGGTAATCGTGAAAAATGGTTGATATTTGGTGCTATTGGTGCGGTAGCATTATTGGGTAGTTTTGCATTTTTCGAAATGGGCTACAAAGAAATTTCCTGGAAAGAATTTGTAACCAAGTATGTTGAGAAGGTTTAAAATTATTCTTGTGTTTATAAATTTATTATATTGAATTTCAATTACAGTTATTTAAACAAAGGACTAGTAGAAAAACTCGAGGTTGTAAATAAGAAATGGGTAAGAGTTCGTTTACTGCCGGGTAATTCACAAGACGCTGGTGGTGTTTTATGGTTCAATATTGGTAGTGTTGATTCATTCGAACGCAATTTGGAAAATGCCCAAACAGAGCAGGGAATTGAGCCTGTAAATTATGTACCCGTTATTTATCGCACTGAGGTAGAACCTTCTAGTTTGACAGGATTATTGCCCACATTGCTGATTATTGGTTTTTTGGTTTATATGATGCGACGTTCCGCTGATATGATGGGTGGTGGTAGAGGACGCAAAGGCGGTGGACTTTTTGGAGGAGTGATGCAATCTACTGCAAAACTTATAAACTCTAATGAAATTGGTGTCCGATTTAAGTAAGTCTCAGAGTTTGTTTATTATATTATTACATATTTACAGTTATCTTATTTGTAATATTTGTAATTGCACACAATCATAAAACTTACTGAGAGCATGAGAGAATATGAATTTTTAAAATCTTGGTTGTATTAATGCATTTCCGGGTTTCCGAGAAAAACTTATAAAATATTCATTGAATTAAAAATAGAGTTTATATCTGAATTATTTGTTCATATATTGTGGCAAAATAAGATTTATTCAAACTTATAACATGAAATAAGATTTAATGATTTCTTTTAGATAAGTTAATTTTAATTCCTAAGATCTTTTAGAACCAAAAATTTTTTGCAACAATTGCGATTATGCCTGACAACCGAACTTTATTTGTGTTGTCTACTGGCAACGCAACCTACAAATAAATTTATATTATGAAAAGCAACTCCATTTCAGTTGCCAAAAAGTTAACGAAAACACTATTTTGAAAGTTCAGCAACTGAAATAAATGTATAAAAAAACAAGCAATGTAAAAAAAATAACAAAAATGAAAGTGGATTTCGTTCGACGCTCTTTTTAAAAGGATCAATTGTGTTTGTTACAGGTCTTCCGTGATAATTTCACCGGGTTTAAACAGTTCATAATAGATGACACCCTACAAAACTCACCAAATAGACCGCTTAGGATATTCCTGGATGGCGGAGATTATCATAATTGATACTCTTACAGAAACAACATCGCTTGTGATACTGAATCTACATTTTAGACGTGCAAAATCGCTTTTAGCTGCCTCTTGCTGTTAATGTTCGTGTTGCATACAATTTCCTACCTTTTGAATGAAAGTGTTTTTAAATATATGGAATTGGTACTTGATCTATCAATTGCTCAAATTATTAACACTTTTACGAAATAAAAAGTATTTAATTTTCAATTTTTTGTTTTAAAAGATTTTTAGCAACCAGAAATTTGTAGTTGCATGTGTGGCAACTGAAGTTGAGAGCTTTCAGTTGTCATCAGTAATATAATTTCGGCAACTGGCAACACGACTTCAGTACGGTTGATATACCGGGGGCGGGCCTTTAAAGTACCAAAGTTGGACACCTCGGGTATGAACATTTTTTAAAACGATCCTGATTCGTTATATCTGAACCGATTTGAAAGATTTTTATATGAGAGATTGTACTTGCCGAGATCTACAAAAGACGTCGTCGCATGCATTCATGGGCTTCAAAGATTAAAATTTTTATTTTTTAATGTACCTTGATGGCGGGATTAAATTTCACCTGATTTTTTAATATATTTTATTTTATTAACAATAAATACCGATACTGTTACTGATCGCATATTTCTACGACATTCAAGTTGCCCCTCAAGGCTTTGAAGGTTTGATTTGGTCTAATGTTAATTTGTTTTTCTTTTTTTTTTTTCTTTTTTTGAAGACCGTCATCGCTATATGTAAGACTGAATTTATCTGTTGTACACAATTCTTTTATTTTTTGGTTACCGTTATGTCTGTAATAACATTTTCTGATCAGTTGTAATGTCTGTCATTGTATGATCATGCCCTTATTTTGGCTTCCTTTGTTTTTGATTCTATTAAAATACATGATTTTGTGGAACACCGGGATTATAATAGTATTGATTGAAATAATTTTTTTGCTTGTTTGTCAAATTTCGATTATGGTCTATTTTTTAATACTGTTGATTTTAATGATAAATTTTATATATTTTCCTCTCTTCTTTTTTGCCTTTTTCAATATGTTCCCGTTGTTAGGGAAAGGATACATAGTAATAGTAATACACGAATGGATTCCAGCGATATTTTATTTACAAGATCCTTAAGGGATATGGCTTTTTCTGAATTTTGGCGTAATCGTTGTGAGGAAAATTGGCGGCTATATTATATGCTTCGTAATAAGTCTAAGGGAATTTTCTAGATTGTTTTGGGGGTTAGATTGGTCGGACTTATGGAAGATGTTGCGAAATTCTGAATGTGCTAAGGATTGAGATGAGATTGTTTGGGATGATGATGTGGATGTTTTGAAAAATTTTTTTTGTACGTGATTCTGTTTCTGATCTTTCTTATATTGAAGATTTAGTAAGTTAAACAAATTGTTTCTCTTTTCGATGTGTTGATGAGATTTGGGGCGCTCACTAAAGTCAAATATAGTTGAATTGGTATTGACAATATTCCCATTAAATTTATTAAACTTATTTTTCTACATGTTTCGGACTTATTATTAAACTTAATTAACTATTCTAAGATTGTTAATGACCCACTTCTATACTTCCGGCAATATCTAAAATTTTTGAGCACCTTATAAAGGATCAAATACTACAGTCTATTCTAAGATTGTTAATGACCCATTTCTATACTTCCGGCAATATCTAAAATTTTTGAGCTCCTTATAAAGGATCAAATACTACAGTCTGTTAATGGCAAGATTTATGAATCCCAGTATGTCTTCCGTAAGGGCTATAGTACTACATCATTGTTACTTAGCCTTACTGATTCCATTAGGCAGAGCGTAAATGTAGGTAAATTGAGTGCATTGGTTTCACTTGATTTACCTAGAGCCTTTAACACTATCTGTTATTCGACAATGTTCAGAAAACTAAAAGATAAATTTTAATTTTCAAATTCTGCTTGTAAATTAATAACGTCGTACTTGATTGGTAGGTTGTAGTTCGTTGACTTTAGAGGAAGAAAATCTCCGTACTGGGTCCTATTTTATTTATTCAGAATGTAAATGATCTGTAAACACATACCAATTCGGGTACTTGTGGGACTTTAAAATAAATGTTAACGATTGTCTTGTTTTACAGTGGTCTTTTAATAATTCCCTTAATATTAATCCATCTAAGACCAAGGCGATAATGTTTGGCACAAATTATAACTATTCCACTAATGTAAGCAGCAGAGTCTCACCAGGTAGTGTTCCAACAGCTCTCTCAGTGACTTAATACAGTCGGCAACTAGCGTGGATTTCACCAGAGTGCCTCCAAGGCCTTCAGAGACGCCTGACTGTCCACATAGAGAGTAACCTCAGAAGCCCTCGCAACGTTTTGTCTGATTAATTCCGCTGCCTTCAAGATACCGAGAATCTCAGCCTGAAAAACGCTACACACATCAGGGAGTCTAAATGAGCTTAATAATTATTCCACTAATGTAAGCAGCAGAGTCTCACCACGTAGTGTTCCAACAGCTCTCTCAGTGACTTAATACAGTCGGCAACTAGCGTGGATTTCACCAGAGTGCCTCCAAGGCCTTCAAAGCCGCCTGACTGTCCACATAGAGAGTAACCTCAGAAGCCCTCGCATCGTTCTGTCTGATTAATTCCGCTGCCTTCAAGATACCGAGAATCTCAGCCTGAAAAACGCTTCACACATCAGGGGGTCTAAATGAGCTTAATAATTCCCTTAATATTATCTCAGCCTGAAAAACGCTACACTCATCAGGGAGTCTAAATGAGCTTAATAATTCCCTTAATATTAATCCATCTAAGACCAAAGCGATAATGTTTGGCACAAATGATAACTATTCCACTAATGTGAATTTTTGTTATAATAATACTATTATTTAAATCGTTTGTCGGCACAAGTGCTTGGTCTTGGTTCTTGACCAGTAACCTCCCGTTTGGATGTTATATTGACTTCATATCCGGAAAAGTGTGGTATGCACTAAGAAGAATTTACTCGACTAATATGTACCTTTTCGTGTAAGACGAAAATTAGCTCATTAAAGTAATATTTGGATGTTCTGCTATCTCTCATAATAGATTGAAATGTATTGTCAATACATGTTCTTTTAATAATTTACTTAATATTAATCCATCCAAGACCAAGGCGATAATGTTTGGCACAAATGATATCTATTCCACTAATGTGAATTTTTGTCTTAATAATACTGCTATTGAAATCGTTTGTCGGCACAAGTGCTTGGGCTTGATTCTTGACCAGTGGACTCTCGTTTAGATGTTATATTGACTTCATATCCAGAAAAGTGTGGTTGGTTCGCACTAAGAAGAATATACTCGACTAATATGTACCTTATAAGATGAAAATTAGCTCATTGAATTAATATCTGGATGTTCTGCTATCTCTCATAATAGATTGAAATGTGTTGTTAATAATATTGTTAGATTTATTTATAATATAAGACGTTGGGATCATATTTCAGATTATGCTCATCTATTTCTTGGATGTTCTTTCAAGAACTTTGTGAAATGTCGTAATTTAGCTTTGTTTTATAACATAATTAATAGTTTTCCTTCTCATTTGTTTAATAAGTTTAAATTTTTACGTTCTTCCAAGAATCTTCAAATTTATATTCCGAGAATTTGATTAACCCTGATATACTTACCGTTTTTTTTTTATTATTTTTAAAATTTACCTATATATGGACTTCTATTTCTCTTTATTAGTTGCTCACAGGATAAAGAATAATTTATTTATTTTCAATTATTTTCTTTACAGGGATGTAGCTGGCTGTGAAGAGGCCAAAATTGAAATTATGGAGTTCGTCAACTTCCTCAAAAATCCTCAACAATATATTGATTTGGGTGCTAAAATACCTAAAGGAGCCATGTTAACTGGCCCTCCGGGTACGGGTAAGACTTTACTTGCCAAAGCCACCGCTGGAGAAGCTAATGTGCCTTTTATAACCGTTTCCGGTTCTGAGTTCTTGGAAATGTTTGTGGGTGTTGGCCCTTCTAGAGTGAGAGATATGTTCGCAATGGCACGCAAAAATGCTCCTTGTATTCTATTCATCGATGAAATTGATGCTGTGGGTCGCAAACGTGGTGGTAAATCATTTGGTGGTCATTCAGAACAGGAGAACACTCTGAATCAATTGCTAGTCGAAATGGATGGTTTCAATACGACTACGAATGTTGTTGTTTTAGCAGCCACGAATCGTGTGGATATTTTAGATAAGGCTCTTTTGCGTCCTGGACGTTTTGATAGACAAATATTTGTGCCAGCTCCTGATATTAAAGGTAGAGCTAGTATTTTTAAAGTCCATTTGGGTCCTCTCAAGACACAATTGGACAAGCAAGAGTTGGCTCGTAAAATGGCCGCATTAACTCCTGGTTTTACTGGAGCCGATATAGCCAATGTGTGCAATGAGGCTGCTTTGATAGCTGCCAGAGATTCTAATGATTACATAGTACAAAAGCATTTCGAGCAAGCTATTGAACGTGTTATTGCTGGCATGGAAAAGAAAACAAATGTTTTGGCACCAGAGGAAAAGAAAACGGTAGCTCATCATGAAGCGGGTCATGCTGTTGCTGGCTGGTTCTTAGAACACGCTGATCCCCTTTTGAAAGTGTCCATAATACCAAGAGGCAAAGGTTTGGGTTATGCCCAGTACTTGCCAAAAGATCAATATTTACTATCCAAAGAGCAACTATTCGATCGAATGTGCATGACTTTAGGTGGCCGTGTAGCCGAAGAAATTTTCTTCAAACGTATTACAACGGGAGCTCAAGATGATTTGAAGAAAATAACTGATAGTGCTTATGCACAAATTGTACGCTTTGGTATGAATGAAAAGATAGGCCAAGTTAGTTTTGACGCTGGCCAACAGGGGGATCCCGTCTTTTCTAAACCATATTCCGAAGAAACAGCACAAATGATTGATGAGGAAGTACGCAGCTTAATTAAAGAAGCTCATAGAGCTACCACCGATTTGTTGATAAAACACAAAGAAGACGTCAAAAAGGTAGCCGAACGTTTGCTTAAAAATGAAGTATTGAGTCGTGATGATATGATTGAATTACTTGGTCCACGACCATTTAAAGAAAAGTCTACTTATGAAGAATTTGTTGAGGGAACTGGTTCCTTTGAGGAAGACACCTCTTTGCCCAAGGGTTTGCAAGATTGGAACAAGGAGAAAAATCCTGAATCTTCTACACCTCCACCAGCAAAACCGGCAGCCACAGTTTCATAGATAGTCTTCAAATAATTTGACCATGAGTTTGATTTAATTTTTTTAATATTTTTTGTTATATTTTTATTTACACAAAACAAGCATAAACAAATAAATGGAAATTACATTAATAAATTTATTTGGAAAAATAAGGATTATTCGAAAATACATACAAAATATAAAATAATTTTAATTTAAAGCAATAAAGTTAATAAATTAAAACGAAACATTCTTTGATTCTATATACTACCTTTCGCATGATGTATGAAAAATGAGCCGGAAAAAAATTATAATATTATATATAATATTTAGAAGATATTTTCATTAATTAACAGACAATTTATTTTAAAAATATAAGTAACTAGCTGACCCGGTCCGCGTTGCTGGCCCTAAGCAAACATTGGTGTTGTATAACCACACGATTTAAATGATGTAAATATTTTGTAAATAAACCGAAAACTCGGATTTTTGAATGCAACAAGTTTTAAAATTTTGATATTGGATCATTATTTACTTAGGTTTTTGTAAATATCTTCGGAACTATATAATCGATTTAAGAGTTTGATATCTCGTTTTGAAAAACATGACAACAAAATAAATAAAATAAATCAAAAAAACAAATATATGTTTATGTCATTGGTGGTGCAATATGAAAATGGGATTTTACCACGCATTTAAAATTTTAACTATGCACCTCAATTTTGCAAGCTTTTGGTTCAGTGTTTTCATATATGCCAATATTTCCAACCGATTTTATTAATTTTTTTTTCTAACTAATTAAAGAACAAAATTCTCTGTTGAATAAAGAAAATTTGAAGTCGAAAATTTGAACCGAATAACAAAACATGAATCTGCAAAAAGAATAAAGTTTCGGAATTTATGTTTTCTTAAGAGTTTGCAATCGCTATCACTAGGGCATCGGGAAAATGTTGACTTTATTGTCGAAAAAGTGAGAAATCCCATTTTTGGGATTTTAGGCTTTTTTGGGAATTGTGAGATTCCTTTTATAAATATCTTAAAGTTTTTTATACTTTATCATTTAAACGACAATCATCGGGCATCGGGAAAATGTTGACTTTATGGGCGAAAAAGTGAGAAATCCCATTTTTGGGATTTTAGGCTTTTTTGGGAATTGTGAGATTCCTTTTATAAATATCTTAAAGTTTTTTATACTTTATCATTTAAACGACAATCACCGAAAATTTCGTTGAGATATCTTAACTAACAAAAATTTTATTACGAATAAAACATTTATAAGTTCCAATTAAACCAATTTAATTCCAAAAATCGGAAAAAGTATAAACTTAATTGGAAACAACAAAAAAGGAATATGAGGAAATGTAGACAAAACTTTCCTCTATCGAACCCTACTTACCGATTTTTGTCACATCCTCTTGTTTGGACCCCATAGGTCGAACAATGTCTTAAGTGACTTTTGTTCAAATAATTTTTTGAAAATTTTGTTTGAACACATGACATAACCGGAAAAAATGGAATATGAGGAAATGTAGCCAAAATCGACACATCTTGTTTGTCTTAAGTGACTTTTATTCAAACAGTTTTCTGAAAATTTTGTTCTTACCGATTTGTTTGTTTGTTCGAGTAATTTTAATAATAAAAAAGTATTAATTTAAATTAATATAATGGTTAATAATTAAAAAAAAGGAATATTTTTTATTCATTCTATTCTTCTTAAACAAAATTAGTCTGAATTCACACAAGGCAACTTTTTTGCTGAAATTCGTTAGGGTTAGGCTAGGTTAAAAAGGGCGCCGTCTTGACTCCTCCACCCAGAGACCATCCGGTCCATTGTGATCCCATTATAAAAAAAACTAAGAGGAATAAATACAAAGATAACGAAATAAAATAATAGTGTGGAACCTACCAATCAACTCTGACTACCGCTAAGCCACTTTATCCCCATAAGATTGCCGAATTCTTTACACGTAACCTCCTCCAGTTTGTGTAGAATATGGCTCCCAAACCACTTCAGTCTATTACGCTGAAGCCCTACACAATGACAGAGTATGTGCTCTACTGTCTCTAGCTCCTCCACATCATCGCACGTCCTAAAATAGTCTGATGTGCCAGTGTCCCACTTACTGGTCATATTCTCTCTTACGAGGTGACCAGTAATCATACCAACAACGACCCTTAGATTCCCACGATTCATGCCAAGAACATGCTTCGCATCTTCTGGTTTAAGACTAGGCCATAACGCTCTAAATACCCTACAGTCCATTCGTTTTGTTTTACATTTTCGTACTTCAAAACAAAAATAAATCAAGGCAATTAAAGCAAGAATTGTTGAAGTAAAATTGTGTGTGTGAACGTAAATGCAAGTTTAAAAGAAAAAATATAAAAATTTGAGAAAGTAAAATAGCTCTTTATAAACTTATACTTATTTAAGAAATTTTTAAAACATTTTTTGTAAAAAGTTTGTCGGAATTCATTCAATATACTCCAACATATAACTTATATATGGCATGATGTTATATTTTGTACAAAATATAGCACTAAATTCATAAAATTTAACTTGGTAGCACTTAAATTTGCGTTTACAAAGCTGAAAATTTTCAATTTATAGTCTCCAGAACAGAGTTTGTTGAAAAAGTTTGTTACTCTCTGAGAAAATAAAAGTTTGTTACTCTGCATCTACACGAAGAAACGGGAACAAATTTTTATTTCCAACTTTATGTCAATGGAAGGAGAACACGTACATGAGAAATTTTAATTTTGAATTGCATTTTACCGAAAATTTGAACTATTTCCCCGTTTTTATTTTTTATTTGTCTTTGTAAAAAAATGTTAATTCAAATAATGGTGAGATATTTTTTCAAGAAGAGCAAAATATTAAAAAATTACAGTAAATTTGACAGCTTATGTTAAACATTATTGCTGTTTAAACATTTATTATAAAATAAATTGCGCAATAGATTTCTTATTTGTCACACGTAACATTTTAAAGAGAGATAGAATTTGATAATTGCCAACATAATAACGTCTACGTGTAGACTAGGGGTTATGTTCACGGAAATTAACATAATATCATTTTTTTTCGATGCTTTTACATGAAGCGCCTCCTCTTCCGTCTATATTTGACAATTTTTTATCAAGACAAACGTCAAAATAACGCGAATTTATACAAGGTGGAAACAGTTGCACAAAAACAACAATAAGGCGAACCATTAATGCTTTTTATATAATATGTCTTGATAAAAACTTTTCTAGCATAGACACTACGTCAAATATAACGTTTGATGGCGAACAAGAACGAAACATGAACAAGTTTGGTCCACATATCCAAATGTATGTGAGAACAAAATATTGTTCAATGTGCGAACAAGATAACATAGTGTCTACATTAGAGATTTTTTTATCAAGACAAACGTCAAACTTAACGCGAATTTGTGGAAGGTGGCAATAGTTTCACAAAAACAACAATATGGCGTATTCATTACTGTTTTTTATATATGCAGTTTGATAACTGTAACAACCAAAATAATAATCAACTGTTTAACTTTTTTGTATAAATTTGTTTTGATATAAATTTGCCTAATGTAGACACTAGGTAAAGGCTCGTGTAGACCTCAAATAATGAAGACTACCCGTATATATTTGCCTTGATTATATCAAATGCATCTGGCAACTGTTTGTATGGTAGTAGACATAATGTAATTATAAAGTGTAGAGTTGGGTTCATTAGCTGAATGAGTTTACCGCTCTTTAGTTCCTTCGCTCAGTTGGCTCAATGAAACAGTTCGCTATGCGAATGATTTTTGCTAAATATTACCCATAATGAGCTGTTTTATTAAAATCCAACTGAGCGAATGAGCAAATGAGCTACCTACTTCTGCTTATTAACAGACATGTTAGTAAGCAGTTTCTGTTTTTTATACAAAAATTCTTTAATAGCCTAAAAGTAGACACTAATAATAACAAAATTAATTTGTGGAAGGGATCTTCTTATATATTTAAAAATTTTCAAAAGAAGAATGTCAAAATAAAATAAATAGCGGAAAAGAAAATTACTCATAAGTTTTGTGCTCAGAAAGTAAATGATGAAGAAGAAGAGTAAATGATGAAGAAGAAGAGTAAATGAACGCGGTAAAAAATTTATATAGAAATATAAAAACAATTTGACATCTTCGCGCGGTACGTACATACATGAAAAAATTGTAAATCAGCTGTGCTTAAGAGATCACTTACTTATTACACTATGGTAATAGAGAAGAACAAGAGCATCAAGTATATTATTTTTCTTTCTGGATAGTATGTGGAAGACTCCTTTGCGGTAAAATTTTATTTAGCGCGAATCCTGTTAAAAGTATTTAAAACTTACATTTAGAAATATTATTGTTAGATTCATACAAATCTTTTACAAAAATTATTTACATACTTCTAAGCCAATTAATGATTTTGGCTTTATCGTCAGTGCATACATGTTAGCTTGCAATATCACATTAATATGTATAATGGTATTGGATTAAACACTCCGCGTGGGTCTGGCACAAATGGCCATGTCCAGCGTAATTGGGCTTTTGTACGACCTGGCAAGAAAGACAACTCCAATTATCGTTCTGAAGAGGACATCAAAAAATTGGATGCTTCTTTAAATCGTCCTCCCAACAAAGACATCTTGGACCATGATCGTAAACGAAAAATTGAGGTGAAATGTTTGGAATTTGAAGAGATCTTGGAAAAACAAGGGTAAGTTGAAATTACATTCTCAACAATTTGTTCATTTACGTCAAGTGGGTCCCAACTAGGGTTTGGTATTTCTCCGACTTTTTAACCTCTCAGAAAAGAAAAATTCTTTACACGGGACACTTTTTTATATGTATGACTTGCGGCTAACTTAAGATATCAAGACCTTATATTCAATAAGCGAGAGTTGGAGATTCCTAAAAATATTTTTTGACGTTAAACTCTTGAGCTTTGTCTCCTTCGTCAGCAGCATCAGTTTTGAAGTCAAACATTAGTTCTGCTCCAGTACATGTCAAATATACATAAATGCTTAGTACGTGAACGCTTTCCTGTAAATTTTGACTCAAACTTGCTAGCCGGACGAGTACTAGAACCTGAGCTATTAATTCTAACATATACTTTAGTATTTCAAAAATGCTTTTAAAAATTTTCTTAATATTTTTATTTCTTTTCTATAAAATTCAAATTATTTAAATGGTACAAATTAGGAATATCGTATGGATTAAAAATACTTTATTTTATGTATTTTACCACTTAAATGAGCAAAGCATTGAGATATATTCAATAATTGAGAAATAAATTGATTGAGACATCGCTTATCGATTTAAATATAAAAATTTTACTACTAACTAATTTATCGAATTTTTGCACATCTGTGACAAATTGGCTCGAAATGATTTTGCAATTTAATCTGCACTATATTTACTTTGTTCATACATTTTATATCTACATCGCGGTTTGACAATGATTAAAAGGACAAATTATTTTATATCAAACACGACACAGCAAAGGGCCAAACTTATGTAATTTAATATTTTATATTTTTTATCTTAAAAAAATAATATCAATATAAAAATTTCACCTCGTTTGGTGCCTGAACTTTTTTAAAGATCGCGAAAATTAATATCACATTCCTTTATACCTTTTAATGCTCTACAAGGCCTTGCTATGGTATTTTGTATATTTGCAAAATGTTATAACCCTAATGTACATATACCACCTTAATCACTAAAAGTTCGTACATTCATATAAAATATTCGTATTTGGAATTTGGAAATGTGTATTTTTGCAAACACTATTCTACTTTAATAATTAATCATCTACTGGAAAAATTATTTTGCTGTCTCTTAACTCAGTAAAAAAATTAGTTAATATTAAAATTAGTTAATAATTTTTCACATATAAAATGCAAAATGTTTACCTGCCAAAATTTATATATTTCTAATTTTGACCATTAAAAATTCGTACTCCCTATAAAGTGTTATTTAATATAAAGTGGCATCATTTTAATTTCTTTATAGTGTTTTATTTTTATAATTACTTTATTTAGTAAAAGGTCTTAATGAAAAGCACTCACTATGTATTTTAAAATTCGATATTTTGAGCACTTTTTTTGTTTAAACCGTTATATTATTTTTGGGTACCTCTTTTATCATTTGCGTATTTATTGCCCTTCCAGTCTAGATTGAATTTATATATGAATTAGACATTAGCAGATCTATACTATATAAATGTTATATATATATATATATATAGCAGGCATTTAACAAAAATAATATGTTAATAACACGTCCCATAAAAATAATCCTATCTTTCTTAGGTATTATCATGAAATATTAAACTATAATGTCAACAATAAAAAATTAGTATAATGGACAAATATGAAGTAAAATGGGCTTACGGAGACTGAACACAAAATTTTTTGCTGATTAATCCAAATGTTTACGTATAAAGCGAATTCTTGTATAAATTCAATTCATACAAAATGGGTTTTATCAGCGGAAAATGAAAATATTTTTCGGCATTAAAGAATTTTCAATTAGTATTTTTTTTAAACCGAAAAAAAGAAATATTTTGTATATCTAAAACAAGTAAGAAAGTTAACTTTTTTTGTGCAACTCTAATTTTAAAATTTCATTTTATGTGGGAAGTCATGACCATTATTGGTTTTCGAGTTAACATCGGTCCTTGAACTATTTCTTGAACTACGACGGACACTGATTAACTAATTTATTAACCGATTTTATCCATTTTCAGTACCAAATAAATTTCAAAAACTAACCTTAGATTAGCTTAGGTTAGTAGAATAAGGCACAAGAGTAGAAAGAAAGTAAAAAAGGAAAAGAAATATAAGAAAAGAAAAGTGTGGAACCCAAGACCCATCAATCAACGACGACTACCTCTAAGCCACTTTATCCCCATTACGAACCCTATAAGGTTGTCGAGTTCACTACCCGCGACCACCTCCAATTCGTGTAAAATATGGCTTCCAAACCACTTCAGCCTACTACGCTCTAGATACCTCGCAGTCCATTCTACTTCTCCAAGCATGATTCGTTCTTCCTAGAATCTATTCCGTTATGGTCATGAAGTATGACCCAATTGGAATTCTAACCGATACCTCCACAAAAGACCTGTTCAGCTACGAGCCCTTACGAGCTAGCTCATCGGATATTTCATTGCCGAGAAAATCGTAGTGACCCAACAGAGTCTTATTCTGTAGGCATCCATTAACCATCCATTCCACTATCAAACTTGACTTCATTAAGTATGCTAACATGTCCCGCTGCAACGCTCCCTATTAATCTCAATTCCTTCAGTCTAAATAAGCTCCATACAGCCATTCCTCTCACGAACTCCTCAATTGGAAAAAGGTGGAGAATGATGTCCAATGCTGCCTGAGGTGTATTTCTCATGGCGTAATGCTAATTGAAGCACATTTCTGAACTTTAGAAAGAATATATACGCCTCCCACCATACCGAACATCCATAAGTGAGTATGGGTCTCACAACCGATGTGTATATCCAATATACAATTACTGGTTTTAGGCAACAGTCCCTTCCTAGCCCTTTCCTGAGTATTTCTCCTCAAAAGACAATTTGCTGTCCAAGTAAATGTCCAGGTACTTGAAATCCCTTGACAAACTGAGTTCCGTCCCTTTCAAAACTGGTAGACTAAATGTCTCAACCTTATATCTCCTGGTGAACAGAACTAGTTCAGTCTTTTCAGAGTTGACTCCCAATTCATTACTATTTGCCCATTGGGAAAGTTTTCGCTGCCCAGATTGCATGACCTTGCTAATCGTGGGTAGAAATTTACCCGAGACCAACAATACCACATCGTCAGCGTAGGCTACGATTTTCCTTCCCACGGCATCGAACTATCTCAGTATGACTTTCATTGTCAAAAGCCACAATAATGGAGAAAGAACCCCCCTTACGGTGTACCCCTTGTCACAAGCTTCCTTATGCAAGTGTCTCCCATGCTCGAATTGATAAACCTGCTGCTTAGCATCAGGGTGATCCACTCGATTAGGAAAACACTAATATCCAACGAAGCTAGTGATATCTCAATCGCCTCTATCCTAATGTTATTAAAGGGCCCTTCTGAATCGTCCTACCCGCTTTGGGGATGAAAATGACCCTATGATGTCCGTTTTGCCCGTCTTATGTCCTTCTTATACTTAGTGAATCTTTCCCTATAGCTGTCCCAATCAGTCGGACACCTCGTCAGCTAAGCTCTATTAAACAGCCTTCTAACTGTAGACCGTTGGACCCTCAGTTCCCGGGTCCACCATCTAGGCTGTCTTCATTTGTCAGGATACATCAACGGGCGACTGAGCTCAAAGTTACTCTTAATTACCTATGTGAAATTATTTACGGCTTTCTCGATACTCTCAGCTGAATTCCTCCAGCCCTCAGTATACCTCAAATCCGTATCAACTAACTCAACGAAGGACTTCCAGTCCGTCCTTTTGGAGTTTCTATAAGGTTTTTCTTGCGGTTTCACAAAGTCAAGGCTGAAGGATATCATGCTATGGTCCGAAAAGGAATAAATCATAGCTACCCTCCAGTCCTTGACAAATTCACCCCCCTGGTTCGCTAGCGTTATATCTATAACTGTTTCCCTATCTTTCGTTCTGAATGTAGGATCGTTACCCATATTGCAGATATGAAGATCACAACTAGTTATAAAATCAAACACTAAATCATCCCTCTTGTTGATGTCCTTGCTTCCCCATTGATAGTAGTGAGCATTCGCATCACATCCCAGAGCCATGTACATTCCTCTCCTCCTGTTATGCTCCGCCAAATGCTGCAGAGCGATGCCCGGTGGATCGGTCGCCTCATACGGCATGTACAAGCCTACTGCCTCCAGTGACCTAACACTGGACAGCTGTAAGGTCCCCGTTGCTAAAAGAACGAAGAAGATTAATATTCAAATCATTCCTAACTAATATACATGTCGTTACCTTCTCCAATGTGGACGGTATGAACAGGTTATATCCAGTGGTCCTTAAACTGCTAACCCTGGTGTTGCTAATCAAGGGCTCCTGGATAAGGGCCACGTCCACTTTGGAGCCAATGAGGAGTTTTGTCAATTCGGTTGAAGCTGCTTCACAGTGATGCAAATTAAGTTGCACCACTGACAGCCTCTTTGAGTTTATCAGATTTGGCATACCTAAATCTAATTACCCCAAAACCAAAATTGACAACTACTCAGCGACTCCATTTTGATTTTCTAATACTGTCAGAATGGTTTCAACCTCTAGAATGGGTGGAGGAAACCATGCCGTCACTATTGGATGCAGGGGCAACTCAGACGCCAGTATCACCTCAAGAGAATCGCACTTAGCAACTGCGTTTTTAAAAAAAATTCAAAAAGATTTCTTCTACCGCAGTTGATAGTTTTAACTCCCTTCTTATTTGATGATGGCTGATCATATCCAGACCTAGCATCCCTTACAATCTTTTGCGAATTGCCCGATTTGCTGGCTGGTACATGAACAGCCTCACCACCATTAGTCTTTGGCTTGCCAGTCTTTACCTGCTGTTCCAGAAGGGTTGCAGGTTCGCCACTACCCTTATTTTCCGCTCCCGCACGGATCGTTGAGGATATTGACTTTCCTCCTGTGCTCATATGAGACACCTGTGGCGTGCTGTCCACATTCTCACTCAATCCTTCACGATAAAACATTCCCAGAGAGTCACAGACAGGCCCGTAGATTCGTTCCAATCTCTTAACGTTCCTCCTGTGCTTTCTGACAAGGTACCTATTCTTGCCTGCAAGTGGCATTGAGCCCCTTTTAGCTATCTTATGCAGATAGATAAGAGAAGCTCTTGCGACACTCCGAGCCTTTTCTTCTTTAATTTGGCATGTGACATCCGTTGTCGCATCTTGCATTAGCATGTCTTGCCGAACTAAATTGGCGCTGGACGTATGACATCCTGAGCCAGTCGAAACATCTCCCCGCTCCGACCTCCACTCGGCGCTCCGGTTCCTCTCTTGACTCTGAGCGCGAGTTGAGATCATAACGATCTCATGCTCATCTTCAGATCCAAGAGAAAGATCCCCGAGTTTTGTGTGGTACTGGTCCCAGCAAAGGAATACCTCGAGATGCCCTGAATCTCATCCGTCTCTGACCCCTACCATCAATAAATCGTCGTCCGTTTATATATTAGTTTTATAAGTTTAAAATACCGTTTTTAGAATTTTTTAGTTTGTAACATATTAGGAGTTTCCAGTTTGTAACGTCTATTTATTTATTTTTGATTGAAATTTAAAAATAAATAATTCGTACTGTGAAATTATGAATCACAGTACGAATCAAGTAAAACCTTTTGTATACCTTTGCAAAGGTTACATATGTGAATTTATTTTTGATATCGGGATTAAAAAGGAATTTTTTAAAATTTCTGATTTTTAACTACCATAACATAAACAGTAATTTCTTGTCTATTAATTTAAATTTAAAAAGTTTTTTTGCTTGTTAAATATTAAAAACATTAAAAAACTTTGTAAAATGAAAAGACGAGAAAATCTATGCATACTTTGCAGATAAATACATTTTTAATGAAAAAAATCATTATCTTCGGCGTCATCAACTATATCATATCACTTTTAATTTGTATTTTAGTCATATTGATGTGGGTTACATACGTATTGCCATTTTTTAAATATTGTTCTAAATATAATTTTGGCAATTTTTTATAATTTTT
The DNA here is from genome assembly GCA_932274085.1 of Protocalliphora azurea. Taxonomy (NCBI): domain Eukaryota; kingdom Metazoa; phylum Arthropoda; class Insecta; order Diptera; family Calliphoridae; genus Protocalliphora; species Protocalliphora azurea. The sequence goes on from OW026522.1 coordinate 157,714,076, forward strand.
TATAACGCTGTTCTCTAAATGTCATTCACACGAACAGATTTGTTTCGTTAAAGCCAGCTAATATTGGCATTAAAGTGCGTTGATGTGTCATTAAAAAAGTTGTCAATTTTTTTTAAACCCAAAAAGTAAATGAGTTTGAAGAAATACCCATATATAATTATATAAACAAAACATAAATATTATTCTGGATGCGATTGATATGGCGCTTTGATTGTAGCTGCAAATATTCAGACGTTATACATTTTTGTAAAGATGTGATCTTATTACATTCTACCTTTGTGCTTCTTGGGCGATTTTTGGGAGGGCTATATATTCGGACTCACAGGATGGCAGATCCGCATCAGTGCACAGTGGGGCAGAATCGACATTTTTTGGAAATAAATCTGTAACTTCTGATCGGCTGGTTGGATTTTCATGAAATTTGGTATAGACGTGACAGAGGAGTGTACAATGTTAAGTTTGGAAGGGGGGCACAACAATCCCCTCAGGGGCGGAGCTAAGGGGGCTCAAAGTTAGGTATCTCTGACATAAAAAATGTTTAATCAATTGCCAAATTTTTGTTTCCCTTCTGATTTAAAATATTTTTATATATTGTTGTAGGTTCTGATAAGACCCATATATAGGACATGCTTACATGTCCTATTTATCGCTTATAGTTTTCGAGTTATTTGCGGTTGAATTTTTAAGCACCATAATTTTGCATGTTCTTGGTCCAGTTTTTTCATATATATCCTAGTATTTCCGACCGATTTTATTATTTTTTTTCTTAACTAGTTAAAGAACAAAATTATCTACTGAATAAAAAAAATTGAAGTCTATATCTTTACTGAGTCCAAAAATAAACGATTTTGAATTTGAAAATTGCAAAAAAGACGACTTTTTGTATTTTTTTAGCCGAAAAAGTATCTACACTCTTTTTTATCTAAAATAAAATTTTCTTTAGCAACATATAATAATTTTAGACTTTTCAATAACTCAATTGGTCATGGTACATACCCTCCCGAATTCGACCCATTTTATATGAAAGTTTTGATTTTGGACCATATTTTCTCAAATCTCAAAGCACGAATCGACAAGCGGAATATATTTTAAGAATCTTCATATGTTGTTAAAAGTTTTAAATCAAAATCTACGAGACTTCGGAAAAATGTGGATTTTTATAGCCAAAAATGTAAAAAATCCCATTTTTGGAAAGTTTCAATAGTTTTTTTGGGAAATCAGGAAAACCCTACCTCTGATTGAAATTTGGTTAACGCGCTTTTATTTATATTAATAAGATGTAAGAAATGTTTGTAATGTTAGAATTAAAGTTACAAAAGAACCCTCTCCAATGTTGTACGTTGATCAAATACTAAAAACAAAGAAATTTATAAAATTCGTTACATTAATAATGCAGTAATTACAGTTGAATTCCCTAAAAAAGTTAATGACATTGTTCAATATTTTCGTTGCCAACAATTTGGACCCACTTTTTAAAATTTAAGAAAAAATACAAAATTCCTGGAGATTTCCGCATTTTATGGCTCATAAAATAGAAAAGAAGAAAGAAAATAGAAAACTTTGCTTTCCTGGTAAGCTAGCAGGTATAATTGGAAACAAAAATAAACTACTTATTTTTTGCCTGAATAACTAGTTATTTTTGTTCGACTTGTCCACAAATTCATGTAGTTATTTTTTGACTCTAGGGGTACTCAAAAATATGTACCTAAACTAAAACAAAAATAAAAAAAAAAAAACAAAAAAATTTTGCCGTCAGTGAGACTCGAACTTGGACACACACTAACTATCCGTTTTTACTGACTAAAGTCTTACTCAGTACACCATCTCGCACATAGCATCCTGAGCGACAAAAGCTCTATTTAGTTTAAAATATCTTTTTAGACATTTTGTTATAAAATACTAACAGCTTCAGAATGGGGTTGAACCAACAATCTTCTGGTTGTTAATCCGGCGCTCTAGCCAACTCATCCACGTGATTGCAGTATTACTGAGCTATTATACTATTAAGTACTTATTAATGTAATACAAGTAGGCAAATAATAATGACGCCTCATTACCAAGAAACTACTTTAATAAGTAGTTGTTATTACCGAAAACCAAATAGTTTTTGCTGGGTAAGTACGATTTTGCCACTAAGTAAGTGGTGTAATATAAAACCTTAATTACTTATGTCTACGACTTTCTACATTTCTATTTGTATTCAATGCAAAATTTTGTTTATATCTATATTATAAAAATAATAAAAATCAATTTTATTTAAAATAATTCCATCGAAATAAACATTCATATTTATACTCACCAAATTCAATAATGAATTAATGCCAATAGCTCTTTTACACAAACAACTGTAATAAAATATATAAATAAATAAAAAAGTAATAAAATTTATAAATTTTTGTACAATACTATGGTATTCACTCAAGTAATCGACAAATTAGAATCAAATAATTGTTCTATGAAATTTAACAAATTTAGCTTGAAAACAACTGTTGCAAAACAGTTGTTGTATAGAATGTTTAAAATTTAAAGGTTTAGTATATCACCAAGTGATACCACGATTTGAAATTGTACTAAATAAATGAAACTTGTGGTGAGAAGGGATTTTGGCTTCAAATTGAATTAGACATACTTTAAATTAAGAATTGATGAACTTCTTTATCTAAAGTTCATACGATTTTCTTTTTTATGTTTCATGACGAACTCTTTTTTATCGAGTTTGATCGTCAGCATGTATCAAAAAGAGAGGTTATGAAAATTAGACATTTTTGTAATATTTCAATGCTCCAAGCGTACTATTTATGGACATGGTGCTAAAAATTTACTTATTTACTAGATGACGAACTCTTTTTTATCGAGTTTGATCGTCAGCATGTATCAAAAAGAGAGGTTATGAAAATTAGACATTTTTGTAATATTTCAATGCTCCAAGCGTACTATTTATGGACATGGTGCTAAAAATTGTAAGCGTACTGTAGTGTGTTCAGTCTGCGCTGGAAATCATGATTGTGCAGTCTGTTCTCTTAACAAATGTGAAAATGGATGGTAGCATAATTTGCAAGTGTTACGTTAACCGTAGAGCTGATGGCCCAAAGTGCCCAAGTTGCTAAGAATTTTTAGAAATCCGTCATCGTGTAACATCCAAATCTAGGACGACCAGCAGAAGATCTAATGTTTCACATTTTAACGAAAACGATCATGATTTTCCTCAATTGCCAAGGCAAGAACCCCATAATAATACAGTAATCGCGGAAATAATAATTTCCGCGATTATTGCAATTTTTATTCTGAGGTAGGTAAAGGCAAGGGCTACTACAAAAATAATAATGATGACATTTCCAATGAAAGAATTTTGATGCTGCCGTTGCTTTTCAAAGATGCCAAAATAAGTGCGTCAAGCCACGAGTTTTGGGTATGATGCTTCAGCATGCCATATAATTTAATTTGTTTACACAATGTTCAAGTTATGCACTGGAAAATAGATATTCTCCTTTTAAATGAGACTTTTTTGAACCCTACCAAAAATTTCAACTTGGTGGCTATAAAATTTATAGAGAGAATCGATCTATACATGACGGAGGTAACTCCTCCATCATGTATAGATCGATCGCTGAGAGCATTCAAATTATTATTAAAAGAACACCACTTATATTTACCTCAGCGTATAATCCAGTTCACATTACCAATTTCAAGGCTGATTTGGATAATTTAGCATCTTTTTCTAGACTTATTTTCGGTGATCTGAATGCCCAACATACACTTTGGAATTGTGTGTCTAAAAATTCGGCCGGTAAGGAGCTCTACAGCCATTTCCTTCAATCCAGCTATTACAAATATTACATATTGAGCATATTCGCTTTGGACAAAATATTAACCTTGTCCAGCCATATACACTAGACATTCCTTTGACAAAATCGTGTCTCAATTTTTCAGACCTGATGACCCAAAGTGCCCAAGTTGCTAAGAATTTTTAGAAATCCGTCATCGTGTAACATCCAAATCTAGGACGACCAGCAGAAGATGCCAAAATAAGTGCGTCAAGCCACGAGTTTTGGGTATGATGCTTCAGCATGCCATATAATTTAATTTGTTTACACAATGTTCAAGTTATGCACTGGAAAATAGATATTCTCCTTTTAAATGAGACTTTTTTGAACCCTACCACAAATTTCAACTTGGTGGCTATAAAATTTATATTAGGAGTTACCTCCGTCATGTATAGATCGAACGCTGAGAGCATTCAAATTATTATTAAAAGAACACCACTTATATTTACCTCAGCGTATAATCCAGTTCACACTACCAATTTCAAGGCTGATTTGGATAATTTAGCATCTTTTTCTAGACTTTTATTTTCGGTGATCTGAATGCCCAACATACACTTTGGAATTGTGTGTCTAAAAATTCGGCCCGTAAGGAGCTCTACAGCCATTTCCTTCAATCCAGCTATTACAAATATTACATATTGAGCATATTCGCTTTGGACAAAATATTAACCTTGTCCAGCCATATACACTAGGCATTCCTTTGACAAACTCGTGTCTCAATTTTTCAGACCTGGAGACGATGTTTTACAATCGGACCTTAGTATGACATATTCAGTTCTCTTGTATTATCGAGCAGACATGTCAGCAATCAGAAAATTAAATTAAGAGTCAGAACTTTGACCAACCTTTTACTTATTCAGTCTGCGCTGGAAATCAGGTAATGTAGATTTTTATTTCAATAAATTAATATCCATAGTTAAGGAAGCTTTTAAGAAAATACTATCAGTCGTAACAATTCATGGCAACGTGTAATCTCTGATATCAGTAAAATGATAATTAGCTGGAGAAATAAATACAAACGTAAATTTCAAAGATGTGCCGATTTTCATTCTAAAAATCAATTGAAAAGCACTTTGAAGCTATTAAATGAACTTATAGATTTTTCCCTTAATAAGGCCGAAATGAATCCTGGTCGGGCGCAAATTTTGGAAAGTAACAAAAGCACTCAAAGGAAACAAAATGTCATTTACTGATCTTCATGTAAACGGTGAAGTTTTAAAAACTGGCGCTCAAAAAGCAAATTCAATAGCAGACGTTTTTGGTAATTCACATACTTTAAATAACTTCATAATTCGCAGAAATCACGAAGTAGCTTTTTACGCAGACGATAGTGCTTTCATTTCCTGCGGTAATGTGTCTAACGCTATAATCAAAAACTGTACAATAGTTTAAAATTCACCAACAGATATATTGATAAGTGGAAAATAAAAGTTATTGTTAGTAAAACTCAAGCTATTATATTTCCATATAATAGGTGGCAGAAACGTATTCCTACAAAACATTTATATTCTAGGAGAGCTTTCATCCCACTGCAGGATAGTATTAAATATCTAAAAATTATCTTAGTTAAAAAATGTTCATTTAAATAACACATAAAATATATTATCCTTACTCAACAGAAGATCTAAACTTAATTTAAAAAACAATATCCTTATTTACAATATATGTATTCGGCCAATTTTGACCTATGGGAGTCAAGTCTGGTTTTATAAAGCTGCTAAAACTTACGCAAGAAAGTTGCAGATAATACAAAATTAAAATCTGAAAATAATTCATAATCTACACCCCAAATATTCTACTGATCTACTGCGTAGAAACTAACCATAAAATGTTTATTTAATTCATTTGCGAGGGAACTGACTGTCATTTAATGAAAAATGCAGAACATCTACATACGAAATAATAAGAATTTTACTAAACAATCACTAATACTCTATTTTGCTTAAAGAGTGATAATTAGTGGTTATTATTAAAATTTCTTATATTCTTTTAAGTATGTACAAGGTTTTGTTAAGGGGTGGAGAAAACGTATATGAGAAATTTAGATTTTAAATTGCCTTTTTCTTACCGAAAATGTATTTTTTTTTGCCTTTTTATTTTTTATTTGTCTATTTAAAACAAAATGAATTAAATTTGCACCTTTTTTTTTTGTTAAAAAGAACAAAATTTTAAAAGAGAACGATAAACTTGACAGCTATGCCTGTACTTCGAAATTCGTTTTGTTTTTTATTATCGTATTTCAAAGCAAAAACAAACCATGGCAATTAAAGTAAAAATTGCTGAAGTAAAATTTTGTGTAAACGTAAATACGAGTTTAAAAGAAAAAATATAACAAAAAACGCATTTTCGAGTTATTTCATTAATTGAATAATGATAAAGTCGAGATAAGTGAATATCCTAATATGCAAAACTTTTGCAATGTATAATAATAATAATAATAATAATATATACATATATATATATATATATATATATATATATATATATATATATATATATATATTATACCATTATTTCTTGTTTGTATAGTGTTTTGATAGCTCTGTAGCGTTTCTACCAAACCGTCAATCAAAGTCGAGATAAGTGAATATCCTAATATGCAAAACTTTTGCAATGTATAATAATATATATATATATATATATATATATATATATATATATATATTATACCATTATTTCTTGTTTGTATAGTGTTTTGATAGCTCTGTAGCGTTTCTACCAAACCGTCATTAACCCATCAGGACCAAGTGCTATAAAAGCCCATATTTTTTTTTAACTGCCTGGGTTATGTTAACTAACATTTACATTAAGACTTAAAAATGTAGAATTAACCGCTTTATTTATCACATGTATAAAATACTTTACAAACGTAGCTAATGCAAAGTTATGATGTGAAATTTCTTAGTTTTAATCTATAATTCTGTTATATAAAAGAACTATTTTTAAACTATCCCTAAAATCATAGTGCAATAGGAAAGTGACCTCGTAAGCCCAGCTGATTTACAATTCATGTACTGTCAAATTGTTTTTGTATTGGTATGTAATATTTTTTTCCCGCGTTTATTTACTCTTCTTCATTTTCTCATTTTTTTGTTTGTAGCATTTGGACATTATGTGCAGTGGTTTCACACTAACAAAATACAAACAATTATTGTTTTTGGAGATGTTCGGTCGCTTTATAATTACATTATGCCTAAAATAGTTATTTTTTGCGCTCTCTTTGCTTGTAAACAAACTCTTCCGGTTAAAAATTAACTTTTCTCTCCCCTCCACCATTTAACATAATGTACTAAACTAAAATGATGAAAATAACATACACTATATTTTGATTAGGGGTGGAATAAGTGAGTGCATTATTATTGTTTGTAACTCTCTTAGTTTTTGTTGTGCTTTCGTCCACTGCATGTATACAACACTATAATACATAAAATTGTCAACACACCTCATAATCGATAGAAACGTTCAACGATAAACATAGTATATGTTTAAAAACATATAACAAAAAAAAAAAAAAAATAATAATAATAATAAGTTTTATAAGATTTTATTACAATAAAATCGGATAAAGATTTTAAATATAATTGAACTTTTAATTAAATTTAAAATTAAAACAAAAAACAAACACATTGAGAAAAATTACAACTTAACTTAAATAACTCAACAGAATGAATTAAAAAAAATATTTTTTTAAGTACGTCTTTTACAGCATAATTTCTTTACTAATTCTAAATTGATTAAATAAAAATTGGGTTTTACATTTTTTTCCATTTTTCAGATTAGCATCCGATGAAATCAAGGCCAAAGTTGATTCCTACAGGCAAAAATTAATGGGTCAAGGAAAAACGGATTTGCCTAAAGATGAATTTGGTAGAATAACGTAAGTATATAATGTTTTATTTAGTCGTGATTTTAATTATTTCTTTTTATGTGGTTATGTAATTCTTAAAGATATAACTACATTTTTTTGTTTTTATTATTTTATGTAAGAAAATACCTAACATTTACATTAAGACTATATACTTTGTTTAAAAATATAAAAAAAATATATAAAATATATTAAAATTTCTTATAATTACTGCTTACCACTGAAATAATCAATATTTTTCAGTTTAGCAGTTTGCTAATATACTTAATACTTTAATTACGGGGCTTCTTAATTCCAACGCATAAATAAATACATATTACTTATTTTTTAATAATAAAAAATGGCTCAATGACGTAACGAGCATAAATTATTTTGTAAAAATGATTTAAAAAATAACTATTTCAATTAAGGTAAAAATGTGTCCATATTTCTTTACGCATCTCACATTCTATAAGTGTTATCAACTTTTACCGACTCACAATGAACTGTCTAGTGAAAAAAAAAATACTAAAAAATTAGTAACAAAATTTACATCAAATGATAGCTACGAATTTTATCATTCAGATATTTTTAAATTTTTATTGTGCAATTAGCAATTAGGATGACTCTAAAGTCGAGGAATTTTTCAAGTATTTTTAAAATTTAAGGTAACAAAAAATTATTTCGAAAAAAAATCACAAAAATTTTGTTTTGAATAATTAGGTGTTTAAATTAATTAGATATATTAAAAATTCCACAACAATATAACAAATAAAATATGAAATATTTACTTTTATACTGAGAACTTTGGCCAGAATATCAAATATTTAGTGAAATACTGTCAACTTTAATAGACCAGCATAAAAAAGGCACAATGGAAAACAACCTAAGTCTGAATGTGTTCAATATTTTGAAATATTTTCTAAATTATATGTTTTTTCTATGCCAACTTTTGAACTAGGTTAGTTCAAAAAATTTTACACATTACGGAATTCATATTAAATGTTTCAATTTTTTCGATTTCTATTGAAAATATTACAGATTTGTATTACAGATGAATAATTGTAAGTGATGCATTCCTAAGTTACTTTAGGATGTCTTTGCAAAATAACCAAGAATAATCGCGATTTTATTAGAGAAAATAGCAAAGAAAATGAAAATTAAATGATCAAACTTTTAATTCTGCTCAATCCTGTAGTTATATTTTATTGAAACATAACAAATCAAAACAATAGTATTAATAACTACTACAAAACGAGTCGTTTCGTATTAAAAGATAACTGCGAATAATATTTTTATAATAATAATATTATTCAAAATACTAACACATTCGTAAATTTTTACAGAAATAAATAACATAAACATGATAATAAGTCGTTCTCATATAAAATAAATTGCATAAATAAATAAATGTTAGAAATATTAACTAAATTTAAAAAAAAAAATCATTATAATCAATAAGCACAATGGCAACACTGAATAACAAAAAAAAAAGAAAATCATTTATGAAAAAAATTCTATAATTAATATTTGTTTGTTTGTTGCAATAGATATATTTACTTTTATAAAACAATATCTAAAATTCGAATAATTTTATAAATAGACGGTCAATGTCTATACATATACTAAATTTCATCATTGTACCTAGTTTCCTTCTATTTTTTTTTTAACTTTAGTATGGGCTCATTTCACTGTGCGTCTACTTGTCCCATTTTTTCTTGTTTTATTCCTATTTATATTATTAGATTTCAGTAAAATAAATTTAGATCCTTAAAATATCTTCAGACTTAATAATTAATGCTAAATTGTATTTATATATAAATTTTGAATGAACATTTTTAAAAATCAAAATTTAAAAATCAGCAAATTTTCCATTGTAAGGCCGTTAAATGAGACATTTTGTAAATTTGATAGCGAAACCTGTTCTCAGAGAGTGTCTAGTCATATTTTTGTATTATAAAACAGGGATGGAAAATGACTTATTTTATATTGTACCATAAAGTTTTGTCTATACATATACTAAATTTCATCATTGTACCTAGTTTCCTTCTATTTTTTTTTTAATTTTAGTATGGGCTCAGTTCACTGTGCGTCTACTTGTCCCATTTTTTTGTTTTATTCCTATTTATATTATTAGATTTCAGTAAAATAAATTTAGATCCTTAAAATATCTTCAGACTTAATAATTAATGCTAAATTGTATTTATATATAAATTTTGAATGAACATTTTTAAAAATCAAAATTTAAAAATCAGCAAATTTTCCATTGTAAGGCCGTTAAATGAGACATTTTGTAAATTTGATAGCGAAACCTGTTCTCAGAGAGTGTCTAGTCATATTTTTGTATTATAAAACAGGGATGGAAAATGACTTATTTTATATTGTACCATAAAGTTTTGCCAACATATTTTAATTACAAAAATTTATATAAATTTAATAGATTATAAAAACATTTATATTAAATAATTTTAGTAAAAATATTACCTGCAATTTTAAAATTGTAGCAAAAATTTAGTTGAGTTGAACTCAATATAGTAGAGAAATTAATTACAATTCCTTTGTTATAATAATATTTTAGTAGGAACTCTCGAGATGTCTGGAAACAAAAATTTTATTAGTCCATTTTTCATCAGCGATTCTTTAGCCCAGACAGAGTCAATTTTGGAGCAAGGAGGAATATTTTTCTTAAAATTATATTTTCCGGAAATATAATAATTCTCGTCAATTAACTGTTAATATTGTTTGTTTGAAAAATATATACAACTATCTATAGTACATACCATAATGTAGACATTATTTTTCGAAAGGTTTATGGTAATGCATTAAATTTATTATAATATTTTTGTTCTTGAAGTGTGAGCTAGTTGGTAAAATAGAAATATGTTTATTTTACATCATCCAGTTACACTTTCTCATTCACAGATTTTATTTCTTTATGAATTCACTTATTAATAAAATTCAAAGGTTAAATTATAAAGAAATATTTTGGAATATTTTGAATTCATATATATATATATATATATATATATATATATATAATTAATATATATATATATATATATATATATATATATATATATTAATTATATTATATTATATTATATTAATTATATATATATATATATATATATATATATATATATATATATATATATATATATATATATCATATCATATAAAATTGCACCAAATGAGTCGTGGTAGTACCATGCATGGTACCAACATATATAAAAATGTACCAAAAAAAAAGTACAATTGTATCATGTTTCCCATTCGTGTTATAAAACAGGCAGTACGCGTATTAATTTGAAATAAGTTTTCAAAGAGCAACCACCATGTGAAACTTTTGGAAGAAAGAATAAGAACAAGGAGAATTCTCTGGCATTATATTTAGTTTTATTTTATTTGGTGAAATCCTTTAAAACACCAAAAATGAGAACTCGAAAGTATGGTGAGTTTGAAAAAATATACATACATATTTGTTCAGTAGTTATGAACAATTTGTGCAAAATTGTATGTAGTTATAATGAGTCTTCCAAAAGCCAAAGACGAAAGGCAAAATAATTGAGAAATAAAATTAATTTTATAAAAAATAATAATAATTAATAAATAATAACAATAAAAATAGTGTTTGTCTAAAAAAATTCTAAGAAAAATATGAATGAAAAATATTTTTATATATAGTACTTTAACTAACAAAAATAAAACTATATAAAAAAATACTTTATGAAAAATCAATACCTGGCACAATATTGTTTCAAAAAAAAAAAAAAAAAAAAAAAATGTTATTTAAATATTGCATTGTTTTTCAACTAAATAATTAAAAAATAATTAGTAAATGTTAAAAGACAATAAAAATTCGTTCAAAAATAAATTCATATAAAAAAAGTATTGGGAAGCCTATTTCTTCTGAGAACTAAACAGCACCATTCCCGTATGTTTCAATATGGCACAAAAATGTATTTAAACAAACAACTCTTAAACTCAACGCTATAATTAAAAAATAAAAAAAAGAAGTGAATTTAGTTAAGTTGTTGTAAAAAAGAATTTTGCTTACTACAGCGAAAAGATAATTTCTGACCATAAAATTCGCACTAATAGAAAAACAATAGTGAACAACATTAAACTCTTAGCATGCATTTAAGCAAACAAATCAAGAAAGAAGTCTTCCAATACTTCGAACTAACGATCATCAAAAATAGTATAAAAGAATAAAATAATTAAAAAGTCCAATAACAAACAAAAATATATTTATATGTGTAATTACATAAAACTAAATCATTAAAAAATATAATAAAACTATTTAAAATAATTTGAATATTATTTCGAACATGTTTACTTCGAGGAATAAAAAACATTATCTCCATATGCTACTATGGCATGATAGTTTACTTAGTACTTAATACAATTTTCTTTTACTGACTGCCAATACTTTATTTGTATTTTTCTGAGTTTTCTAAAAATTAAAAATAAATATGTTTCGTATGATGTTTAAAAGAATTTTTAATTTTTTTTTAATACTAACATTTTATTAAGAATTATATGTTAGAATTAAACAATGTCGCGTGATTTCGAAAGAATTGCATTTTTCTTAAAATTAGTCGCAAAAAATTGTACAAAAATTAAACTATGTGGCGGTATAAGTGAAATCGCCGTCAATGCAAACTTCATTGTTGAAAAAAAAAAAAAAAAAAATATATATATATATGTATATATATATATAAATAATAAATAAATATATATATAATAATAAATAAATTAAAACAGAAATTTTTAAATAGTAATAATTTTAAATAACAGATAATGCTGACTATTCTTCTAATTGATCTAGATGGTTACAAATCTATTTAAATATAAATCATCAAGATATAAAATTAAAAATATGTGAACATAATAAATTAAATCTTATTAAAAACAAAAATAAATATATAATACAATATCTTCCATTAAAATGTAATAAACAAATATTAATAATTGATCAAGTCTTCCAAAATGTATTTAAAATACTGAAAAACAAATATACTACAATATATGTAATTACTAATAATTCAACGTCTTCCATATTAAGGAAATAAAAAAATATGCAAACAATATACTGAAGAAAACATGAAATAACGAAAGAATTCTTATTAAAAAATAAAAAGAAATATATAATACCAATGTCTTCCATTATAATGTAGTAAAAAATATGTGAAAATTCATCAAAAGTCTTCCAAATAAGTATTTAAAATACTTAAAAATAAATATACTTTTATATAAATAAAATTAATAATCCAACGTGTTCCATATTATGTAATTTTAAGAAATACAAAAAAAAAAAAAAAAAAAAAAAAAAAAATAAAAATTAAGCACACTAAAATTTTACATATTTTTAAACTCCGAAAATTAAATAACGTATTTTATATTTTTATAAACTAAGAAATAAATCAAAGAATTAACAATTTTGGAAACATTCATATTTGTATATATATTTTTTAAAACCGACAATAAAGAAAATAATACTCCTTTGTTAAAATAAGCGTAAACACTAATATATTTTTATATAATAATAAAAACTAAATATTTTTCAATAAAATATGAATGTAATGTAAAAAATGTACTGTAATAAACAAGTTTAAATAAAAAGAGGAAATAAATTTGTAAAATATTACAAAATAATCAACAAAGTATATATATATATATATATAATATTAAAAATAAATCAGTTTTCAAAAATAAATAATTAAAAATAATTAACACATAATATTAAAATTCGTAATCAAAAGCACCGACATGTTATCATCTTCCATACAACAACAGAAGTTACAATCTATCACCACCCACAACCATCATACTTCAATGAAACCTAAAAAACGTCGAAAAAGACGTAAAAAAATACAAAGAAATATAAATAATGAAGCCAGCGTCTCCTCATTGTCCACCACGACAACTACCCAAATGGTGAAACACAAGACGTTAGCGAAAACTAAACAATATTTTCAACATGATAATCGTTTGGGAGAAAAGGAAACAAAAATAAAACAAACCTTATTTTCTTCGTCAAGTCTCTCTTCTACTTTCAACAAATACACCACAGAAAGTGAAATACTTTATAATGAAGTGGCAAAAAAATTTAAACCTTTAAATCCGAAAAAAATTAAAAAAAGCTCACAAAAGTGTACGAATACTTTTTTTAAATGTAATGCTCAGAGAAAACTAAAAGTACCCCAGAAGAAAAATTTAAAAAAAAAGCATTTGACTTTTAAGGCAACACTTAGCAATCCCAAACAACCACAATATTGCTTATGCTCTTGTCAAGACAAACAAATTAAATGTTCTAACAATATTAACAATTTGCGTTCGAAAACTGCCGTTATTTGTAATATAAATAAAAAAATATCATCATGCTCATCGGTGACTAATACTGCTTCTATGACCGACATAACAAATTGTACAAACCCTTTGTCGATAATTGAAACTAATTTACCAAAAATTATTCAACTGTTACAAAATCACACGTCTTCCTTGCTTTTGGAAACTTTGATAAATAATTCAAATTTGTTAGAAAATAACAAAGGCAACGAATTAAGAAGGTATAAATATACATAAATGGGGATCTATTCCAATTCGTCTAGTTTTGGGGTTCGAAAAAATTTTACATTTTTTTAATGACACATAAATTTTTTTGTAAAGGCTATATATAAGTTTGTCATTTCGTTTGTAATTTCTACAATATTCATCTAAGTGTATATTTTCTGGATTTTTTGATAAGGAAGTCTGCTTAACAATGTCCGTCGGTTTGTTGAAATCATTGTTTAGATATATATGGAATATGTTTTTGCGGAAGAAACAAACAAAATCGGTTCATTCGTAACTGAGATATTTTTGGACTTTGTGAAGTTTCTATATGTAAGCTTTGGAATTCGTTTTTGTACAAATCTGTTGTAAATATCTTTTAAAATTTCTGTTTTTTGAATTAACCATGTTGATTCATAAACAATCGAGTAATAGGCAAAAATCTGAAAAAAATATTAAAAATGTGCACACACACGAACATATATAAAAAGCATTGCAATGAATTTCAGTTTTGCAGTTTTTTGTATAAGCAAGCAGTAATTGTTTATTGTATATGTTTATCGTATATACATACACAAAATCAATCAGGCGGAGACGAAGACGGCTTTTTACATGCATTTTGTTCTTGTTTATTCAACAACAAAATTCATGATAACAACAATTAAAAATGATTTTCACCTTCTCTTAAGCAAAGCTTTCTTTCTCATTCCATCTTATATAAATTTAATGTAAATATATTTGATTTATTTAGAAACTTATTTTTTCGTTCTTATTAGTTTTTAAATTTTTCTTAAAGAAATTTTAAT
Organism: Protocalliphora azurea; assembly: GCA_932274085.1. NCBI lineage: Eukaryota > Metazoa > Arthropoda > Insecta > Diptera > Calliphoridae > Protocalliphora > Protocalliphora azurea. The sequence continues at coordinate 157,729,105 of OW026522.1, forward strand.
AAATTTATAAATAACCCATAGCAAAATGACTCCAAAAAATTCCCATACAATTTTGGGTTATATTTCATATGAAAAATTACACAATGTTTTTAAGTTTTTTTGCGTCATTTTTGAATTATAATTCCTTTTTGATTAAGCATTTCCAAATTTTTGTGTGATTTTTACATTAATAAGATTTTTTTAAATTATTTTCATAAATAGTTTCTATGTTTAATGAAGTATATTAAAAAATAATTATAATAATCGATTTAGTAACACCACAAAATGAGTTAAGGTACTTTTAAATTGGAGAATGAAGCGCCGCAGTCGAAATTTTTTTATTAAATATATAAATAATACCGATTTTTTAAGCGAATAAGTACACAGAAATGTTTAAACGGGCGATTCTGTAAAAATAAAATTAGTAATGGCAAATAATAAATTATTTACTTCGTGTGTGCCCCGATGGCCTAGTTGGTAGTGAGCTAGTCTGTCAGACTGGGGGTTGTGGGTTCGATTCCCACCAGAGACTGGTTTGTTTCACTACAACGAGCTATGGTCTTCGTTACTCCGCTCGGTTAGAATTAGAATATAATTTGTAATTGTATTGTAATTATAAAATAAATAAATAAATAAATAAATATTTACTTCGTTGAAATACAAACGTTTTAGCGTTTTTTAGGCAATTTAAAGAACAAAAAAAAGGCAATAAAACAACTAGATTTTGATTCTAAAAGCAGAATAAAAAGGATTGATTTAGCCTTACAAAAGCTAACTTGGGAACACTGCTTATAATACATGTAATTTGTAATGACAAGTAATATAAATATAAAAAGTCATATCGCTCTTCTGCAGCTAAAAGATAGTGCTCAAATTTTGTATTTTTAACTGAATTCTGATAATGCTCCTTCCGATCCAACTCTACCTATGAACCTATTTATTGAAATTCACTTTATTTTTGTGACAAACGATAAAACTGAAATTGACTTTTGTTTGTTGATAAAAATTAGTTTAAATCTATTAAAAAATGTACAAATCTCATTTCTCAGTACGTTTGGTGTTACTCAAATCTCAAACTAGACTATAAAAACTAGACTTAAAACCTTATTAGTTCATAATGGAAATGAAAAATACCTTCAAATAATTAAGAGCCTGATTTAGTACAACAAGAGAATTGTTTAAAAATAAAATTTGTATGAAAACTAGTCAAAAATTTTTTAAATTTTTATACAGGGCATAAATAAGGTTCAATAAAAAATGGGAAGTATAGGTTAATTTAGTAAAAAAATAAAAACCGGTTAGCTGCCAGAAAAAAACAGCCTGTCGAATTATTCAAAAATAAAAATTATTCGAAACCGGTCGATATTTTAAAAAGTAAAAACTGGTTAACCGGTTTCCGGTTTCGGTTTTTAAAATGCTACACCCGATATTAATCTTTAGTAAGATATGTCAATTATTTTTTCAACAACAGTGCAATGAAGACAACAAAAAATAACTGTTATACTAAATATGATACCGTTAAGTTAAAAAATTGGTTCCATTTTCTGCAACAAGATGATTATTTATGGATTGGCTGAGAGGGTATTGTTTCATCAATTGATTCTTTATTATTGTTACTTCAATAATATAGAAGTTTTTAATAATTATCCATATTATTTTTATAATATGGATAATTATTAAAAATTATTGTTGAAATCATTGTTTAGATATATATGGAATATGTTTTTGCGGAAGAAACAAACAAAATCGGTTCATTCGTAACTGAGATATTTTTGGACTTTGTGAAGTTTCTATATGTAAGCTTTGGAATTCGTTTTTGTACAAATCTGTTGTAAATATCTTTTAAAATTTCTGTTTTTTGAATTAACCATGTTGATTCATAAACAATCGAGTAATAGGCAAAAATCTGAAAAAAATATTAAAAATGTGCACACACACGAACATATATAAAAAGCATTGCAATGAATTTCAGTTTTGCAGTTTTTTGTATAAGCAAGCAGTAATTGTTTATTGTATATGTTTATCGTATATACATACACAAAATCAATCAGGCGGAGACGAAGACGGCTTTTTACATGCATTTTGTTCTTGTTTATTCAACAACAAAATTCATGATAACAACAATTAAAAATGATTTTCACCTTCTCTTAAGCAAAGCTTTCTTTCTCATTCCATCTTATATAAATTTAATGTAAATATATTTGATTTATTTAGAAACTTATTTTTTCGTTCTTATTAGTTTTTAAATTTTTCTTAAAGAAATTTTAATAAATTTATAAATAACCCATAGCAAAATGACTCCAAAAAATTCCCATACAATTTTGGGTTATATTTCATATGAAAAATTACACAATGTTTTTAAGTTTTTTTGCGTCATTTTTGAATTATAATTCCTTTTTGATTAAGCATTTCCAAATTTTTGTGTGATTTTTACATTAATAAGATTTTTTTAAATTATTTTCATAAATAGTTTCTATGTTTAATGAAGTATATTAAAAAATAATTATAATAATCGATTTAGTAACACCACAAAATGAGTTAAGGTACTTTTAAATTGGAGAATGAAGCGCCGCAGTCGAAATTTTTTTATTAAATATATAAATAATACCGATTTTTTAAGCGAATAAGTACACAGAAATGTTTAAACGGGCGATTCTGTAAAAATAAAATTAGTAATGGCAAATAATAAATTATTTACTTCGTGTGTGCCCCGATGGCCTAGTTGGTAGTGAGCTAGTCTGTCAGACTGGGGGTTGTGGGTTCGATTCCCACCAGAGACTGGTTTGTTTCACTACAACGAGCTATGGTCTTCGTTACTCCGCTCGGTTAGAATTAGAATATAATTTGTAATTGTATTGTAATTATAAAATAAATAAATAAATAAATAAATATTTACTTCGTTGAAATACAAACGTTTTAGCGTTTTTTAGGCAATTTAAAGAACAAAAAAAAGGCAATAAAACAACTAGATTTTGATTCTAAAAGCAGAATAAAAAGGATTGATTTAGCCTTACAAAAGCTAACTTGGGAACACTGCTTATAATACATGTAATTTGTAATGACAAGTAATATAAATATAAAAAGTCATATCGCTCTTCTGCAGCTAAAAGATAGTGCTCAAATTTTGTATTTTTAACTGAATTCTGATAATGCTCCTTCCGATCCAACTCTACCTATGAACCTATTTATTGAAATTCACTTTATTTTTGTGACAAACGATAAAACTGAAATTGACTTTTGTTTGTTGATAAAAATTAGTTTAAATCTATTAAAAAATGTACAAATCTCATTTCTCAGTACGTTTGGTGTTACTCAAATCTCAAACTAGACTATAAAAACTAGACTTAAAACCTTATTAGTTCATAATGGAAATGAAAAATACCTTCAAATAATTAAGAGCCTGATTTAGTACAACAAGAGAATTGTTTAAAAATAAAATTTGTATGAAAACTAGTCAAAAATTTTTTAAATTTTTATACAGGGCATAAATAAGGTTCAATAAAAAATGGGAAGTATAGGTTAATTTAGTAAAAAAATAAAAACCGGTTAGCTGCCAGAAAAAAACAGCCTGTCGAATTATTCAAAAATAAAAATTATTCGAAACCGGTCGATATTTTAAAAAGTAAAAACTGGTTAACCGGTTTCCGGTTTCGGTTTTTAAAATGCTACACCCGATATTAATCTTTAGTAAGATATGTCAATTATTTTTTCAACAACAGTGCAATGAAGACAACAAAAAATAACTGTTATACTAAATATGATACCGTTAAGTTAAAAAATTGGTTCCATTTTCTGCAACAAGATGATTATTTATGGATTGGCTGAGAGGGTATTGTTTCATCAATTGATTCTTTATTATTGTTACTTCAATAATATAGAAGTTTTTAATAATTATCCATATTATTTTTATAAAATCAAATGTGTGTTTGTTCGTGACGCAATCACGCTGAAGCAGTTTTAATGAAATTTTATATAGATTAATTTTTAGATGTAAGAAACTATAGGATATAAATAAATTGCATGTTGCTGAAAATGGGCAAAATCTTGCTAAATTTGTTTTTCTATTATTTTTTCCGATGAAAGTTTTAACTGATTAAAGCTGTATTTTACGTTTTTTTTAATTAATTTTTTTTATTAACTTTTAGTATTCCATGCAAGGCAGAGATATTCAGCTAGTATATTATAATTAATTATTTAAAAGTTCAATAAAATGTATCAAAAATAATTGAATCAATGGAACTTAATTGATTATGCTTTCATACCTCATGCTACCACTTACGTTTTCTCAACATCTTTACATTATCCGCAAAGATTCGTACTTTAGATATGCGGTGTCCTTGACCCACATACTTAATTTCGATCTGATCGGACAGTTTCCCGTCATAATAATCATTGTAATACTTAAACTTCTTGCGTTTCATCCTAACATTATCATCTTTTCAACGGGACACATAGCCCTTGACATCATGCATTTGGAATAGTAGAACAGATATATTATTTTAATACGTCCATGTCTGTTTCAAAGTTTCGAAAACATTTATTTAATATTTTTGAAGTTCATCTAATATAGAATTGTAATATTTGAATTTCCTCCTTATAAAAAAAATTATTGAAAATGCTTCATGAATTATCAAAAAATGCTAAATAATATGCCAAATTCTAATTGAAAAATTTGCGGCTAAATCTGAATAAAGAATGCTAGATTTAGCTGCAAAAATGCTGAAATGGTCACACTTCATATAAAAAAATTATCCGCTAGCTTGTGTTTCAGCACTTAATGTGCTTTGCATTATACGTTGCGTCACAATGTTAACTGGTTTGGCGTTTAGTTGAATATGATAATGAACAAAAGCATATAAATAATAGGAATAAAATATAATATTACCAAAGAGAAATATTCCAACAAAAGTTCTGCTTTCCTGGTAAGCTAGCAGGTATAATTGGAAACAAAAATAAATGACTTATTTTTTGCATGAATAAATAGTTATTTTTGTTCGAGTTGTCCACAAATTCATGTAGTTATTTTTAAACTCTAGGGATGCTCAAAAGAATGTACCTAAACGAAAATAAAAAAATAAAAAAATGAGGTTTAAGCTTGAGCACAATTTAACCATTCGTTTTTGATGACTAACGTCTTACTAAGTACATCATTTCGCACGTAATTTTCTAAGTGACAAAAACTTTTTAGTATAAAATATCTTTTTAGACTTTTTGCTAAAAAAAAACTAACAGCATCAGAATGGGGTTGAACCAACAACCTTCTGGTTGTTAATCTAGCCCTCTAGCCACTGATCCACTATTACTGTGCTATTATACTATAGAGTACGTATTTATGTAATATAGAGTAGGCAAATAATAATGAAGCCTCATTACAAAGAAGCTATTTCAATAAGTAGTTGTCATTACCGAGAACCAAAAAGTTTTTGCTGGGATTATACGATTTGTGAGAAAAAAAGATTAATCGAGAAAATATAAAATGTAAAGAGTGCGTATAAATAATTATTTCACGTGTAGATTTAAATATTAGCATTATAAAAATGTGATGAGATTTCTTTACAAAATCAGAATTGTAATTTTTTTTGAGTCTCTGTCAAGTCAGTTGCTAGTAAGAAAACGTAATAGTTTGACTCCACAAATTGCTATTTAATAAAATATTAAGAATTAGCCAAATAAATCGCCACCTTATTTATAAATCGCCAAAAAATTCGTCATGTCGCCAAAAGCAACAAAAAATCCCATCTGACAGTTCTGTACACAACCATTTTATAAGATGAACTGTCTAAAAAATACACATACACGTAAGTTTGTATGTGTGTGTGCTTTTATATTTTGGAAATTATGAAAAAAGAAATGTTTTTTGTAAAATTGTTTGCTTCTAATGATTGTTATACATTTAAAAAAATGTTTTTTATGAAAATTGTGCTAAAAAAGTACGAATTTTTTAAATAAATAGGATATCTAGTATTTATTAGAATATATAAACAAAGTGGTTACTCTCTTTTTCCGGCGTTATTTCACATATATCAGGGTTAATATCAGTTGTAGACCTGGGGATAAGTAAGCTTTCTTTGAATTCTTTGCGTGATTGTATTCTAAACAAATAATTAAAAAAAAAGATTTTATAATATTAATAACTAGCTTAACCCGGTGTGCTTTGCTAAACCTATAGATGCGATAGTTAATATTTACTTTGTATGGGGGCTACTACTTCCTCTGGGTCTATTCCCATCTCAACTGCGAAATGTAAGAAAGTTATTCCTACTTTATATATTCGATAATTAATATTTACTTTGTATGATTTCTTCTACTCCCCTAAGTCCTACCTATCATATTTTTATCTCAATTGTGAAGCTTGATAAGAAAATTATTCCCACAAAATCTTAAGACTTTCACTTTATACAGTTCTTTAAATATGTGATTATTGGTATTAGGTTTGTATGGGTGATGTCGCTCTCTGTAGACCTACCCATCCCATTTTTATCACAATTGTCTAACATGATAAGAAAATTATTCTCACAAATCCAAAGACTTTCACTTCTACAGTTCTTCAGATATGCTATTATTAACAATTGCTTTGTATGTGAAACTTAATAAAAAAATATTCTCACAAAATCTGAAAATTTTCGCTGTTATAGTTCTTTATATATGCATTTAATATTTTCTTTATATACAATTAATATTTTCTTTTATAGGATCGAAAAATATCCTATTTTACCTTTTTCCGCTCACAGGATGATCCTGTGAAAATTTTTAGTTTAGGTTTAGTTGTCTATAAGGCACAAACAAACAGACAGACAAACATTTTTATATATACATAGATATGGATTAATTAAAAAATGTAATTGTTACAACTTATCAAGGGTTTAAGAGTACCATCTACCGTGGCTTTCGACTCTGATCTCTTAATAAGGAATATATTTTACCTTGGTAATCGAAATTTGTAATAAAAACAAAATGAATGTGACCAAAATAAAGTTTTTATTATGTACTAAATTTCAAAAATTCTTAATAGAGAATAAATTATTACGACCAAAATCAAACATTGACATATCGTCGCTTAAAAATGTCGTAACAGCGTTTTTAATTTTTTACAGCAGAAGCAAAAAGCATCATGAAAACGCAAGAAGCCGTAACCACAAATTTTAATTTTTGACTTTAAAACTAAGTAATTAAGTAAAAATGTTTAATCGTTCTTCAAACTAAAATTTCTTTAAATTCAACTAGATTATGAAATTGATGTTACGGCCTTTTGACTTTTGTTAATATTGATGTAATTTTTGAAGATATGAATACGGAATTTTTTGTGTAGGTGTATCTTGGATCAGTACATCATAATCTAATAAAAAACAACATTAAATTTATGAATGGTTACGTCTTTTTGCATTTTAGGTCAAATGCAAATTTATTTAATTTATTTAATTTTATTAATTTATTTAATTTTTAAATATTAAACAAATTATTGCAGGGTTCGCGATACTCACCAAATAGCTGAAGCTCAACAAGAGAAAAACGCAAAACTACGTGAAGCTTTTAATATTTCTGAATATTTTGTTGAAGGCTCTAGTTTTGATTCGGATCGTAAAGCTAAAGAAGAATTGGCCAAAAGTTTGGCCTTACAAAAAGAACTGGACGCCCAACGAGAACAAGCAGCCGCCGCGGCGGCAAAAGAAAAAGAATCATCTAAACGTTATGCATTGGTACGTACACCGTCAATAGAGCGTGATGTTTCTTTGGGTGGCATAGGCGGTGGTGGTAATAATGATGATCATACCATTAAAAAGAAAAAAAAGAAAAGAACACGTGAAAGGTAAATTTCCATAAAAAATATGTATATGTAGCTTAATAAGTATAAATAATAGCAGCAACACCACTCAATAAATATTAAGTTACAGTTTTATTTTTAATTTATATAAAATTTTTTAATTGGCTTTTGTTTATAATTTGATAAATGCGATGCATGCATTCAGACATATCTCAAAAATTTTTCGAAAGTGAAAATTTACGAATACTGTCGAATTCGCTTTTGCCTCTTTTTAGATCAAATACGTTTATACAAATCCAAGAAAATAAAAAAACAAAAACACTGTTTTTTACAAAAACGTGTCATTTCTAAAAAATAATAAAGTAATTGAAAAATAAAAAATATATTTTATACCACGTTTACATCTACACTTTTTTAAATAATTAAATTTAAAAAAAAAAACTACTTAGAATAACAGGACCGCTTACATTAGTATTTTTAATGTATAACTGTTATTCTTTTTAACAATTCATAAAATACTAACCTAATATTTTGCACAATCTATGATCCTTGCAATTTATTAATATGAATTTAGCTAAAAAACTTGGAAAGATTTTTTTTATAATAATATTTTCAATTCATTACAACAATTCATTAATAACTTCTAAAATATACATGGTAGATTTCTGGTCTTAGTTTCATATTAAAGATAAAGATATTACCTTTGTAACGATATATCTCAAAAATTTTTCGAAAGTGAAAATTTACGAATACTGTCGAATTCGTAACGTTTTGCTTTTGCCTCTTTTTAGATCAAATACGTTTATACAAATCCAAGAAAATAAAAAAACAAAAACACTGTTTTTTACAAAAACGTGTCATTTCTAAAAAATAATAAAGTAATTGAAAAATAAAAAATATATTTTATACCACGTTTACATCTACACTTTTTTAAATAATTAAATTTAAAAAAAAAACTACTTAGAATAACAGGACCGCTTACATTAGTATTTTTAATGTATAACTGTTATTCTTTTTAACAATTCATAAAATACTAACCTAATATTTTGCACAAACTATGATCCTTGCAATTTATTAATATGAATTTAGCTAAAAAACTTGGAAAGATTTTTTTTATAATAATATTTTCAATTCATTACAACAATTCATTAATAACTTCTAAAATATACATGGTAGATTTCTGGTCTTAGTTTCATATTAAAGATAAAGATATTACCTTTGTAACGATATGCATAAAGTTTATTTATATCAAAAGTTCAACGTTTAAAGTTTCAAAATTCTTACAAAATTAATATATGTTTTATTTAGAGAAAAGGATTGGTCCTTTTCTCAAAAATCCTAGGAGATGGGCGGATAAAACTTACTGGAAATCATTTTTAGATGTATTTAGATGAATATTCACTAGTCAGAATCCTTAACAGTTTGTTTTTAGAAAATTTTAAGATTTTTCGAAAAAAAAAATTGGATATGAAAAAAAGGACTTTGGTCCTTTTCCCAAAAATCCTTATATACATTTGTGCTGATGTTTGTAACACATAGAAAATATTATCGGACCACCACCTTAAAGTATACCAGAATCACTTTCTCAGTTGATTTATCGATGTTAGTAAATTTTATATTTTTGGAAAGCTATATAAAAAAAAGCTTAATTGATCATGAATGAAAATGTTTAAGTTTTCTCTATTTGTTAATAATTGAGGGAGTCAAAATCATACAAATTTGGGCTCAATTTGCGTATGTAAAAAGTGTTTTTTATGTTTTTTTTAAATTGCTAAAATTATATTTCTGAAGTTATTGATTCAAAGATTTATTTAGTTCGAAACTAAATATTAAAAAAGAAAAATCTATTTTGGGAGTGATTTTTTATTATTCCTATTTTTAAATTTCATGCAAATTCATGTATTTTTTTTAAATAAAAATCCAATATTAGACTGATTTTAGTGAAGAATAACATTTTTTTTTTAGGAAAAGCAAGTTACTTTTTATTTTTTTTTTATGGAAATTTTTATATTGTAAATACCTACGTAAAAAGAAGTAAAAAATCTTTGACTGGAAATTTAAAAATTGTACGTTGGCGTAAATGCCTAATTTAACCATTTAAAAAAGGCCAACATTTGTAGTATAACTAAAAAATTTAATTTCAAACCAGAATATTATACAAAAACATTTTAAATTTTCACCAATGTAACAAACTGTGGGAGCTAAATTTCTGATAACTTTAATAGGTTTTTTTTTGGCTAATATATATAACAAACTGTGGGAGCTAAATTTCTGATAACTTTAATAGGTTTTTTTTTAATATATATATATATATATATATATATATATATATATATATATATACTATAAGTAAGAAGGCTATAGCCGGTCAAGACCGAGCATATGGCAAATACATACATAAAACAATTTGGCGCAATGCTTTCTACTTTTATAAATCTTATTTGTGTCAATATTGTATCTTGATACTTACATTTATATGGGATTTATGCACGTTAAAATTTTTTTATATGGGAGCTATTGCCAATTATGGATCGATCTTCCTAAAATTATATTTGCCATATTTGCCTATATACCTAGAGCAAAAACTACAATAACACTCCAGCAAAAGTCATTAAATGTGGAGACTATCAATAAAACATTGGTAAGAGTCAGTCAAGTATCCAATGTAAAAATTGTACATAGTGGTTCTATGTTTCCTGTGCTGGCCTAAATGATAAAGCGCTTTCATTATTAAAAGACTGCAAGTCTTTGTCGTTTTCATGTTCGTCTTGTATCAAAGAGACCTCCTCGGGTATAAACCTCTTACGGCAGGAAATTAGTGCATTAAACACGTAAATTGATTCGTTTATTGACAGAGGTGAACTTGAACAGAATAAAATTTCCCAGACTTTGGCGGACACCGTTGCTTGTTTTAGATCTGAAATAGCTGCCTGTTTTAAGGATATGAAGTCTGAAATAATTGACTGCAAGAAGCTCACCAATCATGTCGATTCTTCTAATACAAGTAAAATTGCAGAATTAGAGCAAGAAAATAATGTACTACATAAATGAATTAATAGAGCCGACATTGTTGTAAATGATTTACCAGATGTTTGGATGATCTAATTAAACCTATCACTAAGATTGGATCCATCTTTAATATTACAATATCGCCTCATGGCATTAACTATGCGTGTTTTTTTAATAACCATAAGTCTGTTTTGTTTAAATTTAATTGTATTTTCCTGGGTGATAAGATTATGAAAGAATACTTTAAGGCTAGATCTTTAAGGATTTGTGATATAATTGGTGACGTTGATATACGTTTATATTTAAATGATCACTACTCTCTTTCTGCAGGCAGACTGAATACTTTGTGTAGGAAGCTACTACATAAAAATATTATTAATATTTGTGATATAATTGGTGGCGAAGTTGATACGCGTTTGCATTTAAATGATCACTACTTTGTGTAGGAAGCTATTACATAAAAATATTATTAAGAAATATAGAATTCTGAACACTGATAAAGTTAAGACTAAATTAACCATGGCTGATAGTAAGGAAATTGTATATGATTCTTCTGAATGTGCTTGTTGCTTTTAGTTTTGATGTTCCCTTTCTATATCTTTTGGTTACTATTAGGGAAGCAACTTAATGAATATAAACAAACTAGATTTTTTGTTTTCAACTTATGTTTTTTAACTTGTTAATAAGCGTACTTAGCTTTTCTTTAGCTCATTTTTTAAACATAAACATTTGCTTTTTATTCCTTATTTTTGTTAATAATTGTTAATATTAACAAAAATAATTATTAATTATTAATTTTTTTCCTCTTCTTCTTTTTTAAATTATTGTTTTAACTACAATTAAATTTTTTATACTTGTATTATTTCATTAGTTGTTAAATATATATTACTTTGATTTCATTATAATTAATGATCAGCGACTTTGATGAATTAATGGATAATTTCAAATGAATATTTTAAAGTATAATTCAATTGTGTATTGGTTTTGGTTCCCGTTGTTTTTTCTAATTTCTATGGTGTCTTTAACCCCAATATTGGTCACATATACAGTAGTGATTATAATATTAATACTATTTTAAATTCTTATGAACAAAATTTAAATGTAGCTCATCTTAATTGCCAAAGCATTAGACCTTCTGCTAATTATTCCAAGGTTGATGAACTCAGTTCTATACAACATGAATCTGTAATTGATATTTTTGCTATTTCAGAAACTTGGTTAAAGCCGCACATTTCTAGTCGTGCCCTTGTGATCCCAAGATATAATTTTTATCGTAATGACCATTTAAACTTAAGAGGTGGTGGTGTTGGAATGTATGTGTCCTCCAAACTTAAGTATAAGACTTAAGTCTAAAATTCTAGTTGGTGTAGTCTATTTACCTTCTGGTGATATTTTTTCTTTCGAAAATTCACATAGTGTGTTGTTAGTAAAGTACTCAAACATCATTGTGGTTGGGGATTTTAACTGCAATATGTTTAATGCTACTAAATCCTACAATATGCGTGCTATGTGCTTTAGAAATAATTTATCTGTGGTCCACAAATCGAAACCCTCTCATATAGATATTGTTCATGGATCTTCGTCTTTAATTGATTTTTGGCTTCTAAGTAATTTTGTGATGGTTTATTCATCTGGACAATTTCAATACCCATTAATTTCACACCATGTCTTGATATTTGCCTCCTTTAATATTCCTGTTAATAGAACTATTGTATTTATTGAATATCGTGATTTAATGCCATTAATTGGTATAATATAAAAATTTCTATTCTCAAATATTTACATATATATACATATACATAAAAACACATTCATTAAAAATTCAATAAATATTAAATTAGTTAGTTATTAGTTAATGGCTCCCAAGCTGCAAAATAAACCAAAAAATTTAACATCCTTAAAAGGTCCAATCAGTAGTAAATAACATAAGAAAAATCTTAACATAGTCAATAAATTAGTTACAAATGTGTTGAGCTAGACAAAAACTCCAAAAGTTTTAAATGAATGAGAAAAACTACGCAGGGAATGAGGAAGACTATTCCACAGCCTCGAAATTCTCACAGCAAAACATTTGTCATAAAAAGATGAAGAGATTCTGGGAATGTAAATTTGAGTATTTGTAAAAATAAAAGAATTATACAGTAAAACATTATTAGCATTTCTTATTACCTTATAAAATAAAATGATATTCCGAAACTTTACAAAATCATCAAATGTACAACTAAGAAATCGTAGAGCAAAATTAGAAACATGCTCACGATGTTTAACATTATACACAAAACGAACCACCCTATTAAATATACATTTTATCCTCATAAACCGTGCCAAGCAAGTACCAGTATAAACTTCCAGACCATATAATATCAGTGACATTAACATTGCATGAGCCATATTATATCTAATACGAAATACATGTTAGTTCTTACGAAGAATACTAAATATTTTTCCCTTAAGAGTATCAATATGTGAATCAAAAGAAAGTTTACAATCTAAAAACACACCGAGACACTTGATATGATCAACCAGAGGCAGTCGAACATTATTCAAAGCTATATAAATTGTTGAACAAATTGTTTTTTATACTTGTTATTTTAAAAATACAATTTGTAAAATATTTTTTAAATCAATTTATATTTGAAAATTTTGTATATTAAAAGAAAAAAAAAATTTTTTTATTAGTTTGTTCCAATGTCTGTTATTAATAAAATACAATTAATTTATCCAATTTAATCACATCCACTGCTTCTTTATTTAACCCGAAAGGATAAATATTTAATAAAACAATATTATCCAATAGGTTATGGGCCTTAGTTCGTTAGTGGTTGTGGATATTGTGTAAAAGAACTAATTAATAATGGAAGACATAAAATCGTGTGTCAAGAAATTAAATGGGGAAAATTACCAAATTTGGAAATACAAGTTGGAACTCTTATTGATAAAAGAGGACTTGTGGGAAATAGTTTCCAATGAAAAACCGACTTCGCCGAATTCATTTTGGGCTCAAAAAGATGGTAAAGCTCGTGCAACCATAGGACTTTTGGTCGAAGATTCTCAATTGGTCCATCTACGAAATTTGCAAACTGCCCACGAATATTGGGAAGCTTTGCGAAAAGTACATCAAAAGTCAACTTTATCAAATAAAGTTATGCTTTTAAAGAAGTTGTGCCGTATGCAGTTGCAGAATGGTCAAGATATGGAAGCACACATTTCGGAAATGCTTGAAACGGTAGATAGATTAAATGGACTAGGAGAAAATTTAGCAAATCATCTTCAAGTAGCATTTTTATTGGGAAGTTTACCAGATGAATACAACACAACAATTACTGCTTTGGAAGTTCGATCTGATGATGATTTAACTTTAGATCTTGTTAAAGAAAAACTCATACAAGAGTATAGACGCAAACAAGCTGGTGATCTAGAACCAAATTCGTCGAATCTAGCACTCAAATTGCAAAACACAAAATTTATCAAGAAATGTTATGGATGCTGTAAAGCTGGACATTTAAAACGTGATTGTCGTGCGAAAAACAATACTGAAAATAAAAATGTGAAAATTAAAGCCAATAAAATTTGTGAATGCATTGGTGATGAAAGTAATGATGAATTCTGTTTAAATTCTGGTGAAAAATTAAATAAAAATGAATGGTACATAGACTCTGGTGCAAGTTGCCATATGAGCAGTAATATAGAATTTTTCACAAAATTGTATACCAATGTTGGGGGAGATATTTATCTAGCTAATGGTAAAAAGATAACTGCTCAAGGTTCTGGAGAAGGTTATATTCGAAGTAATGGTAAACAACTTAAAATTATGAACGTGCTGTATGTGCCGGATTTGGATGGAAACTTACTATCAGTCGCAAAAATGGTGCAAAATAATATAGAAGTTCTATTTAAAAATAGAAAGTGTGAAATATCGAAAAATGGAAACATTTTGGTAACTGCAAAACTAATCAACAATCTATATATTTTAGAACAATCAGAGGTAGCAAACAAAGTGAAGTCAAGTGAAACAGAATGTATTCACACATTTCATAGAAGATTTGGTCATCGAGATAATAAAGTTATTAAATATGCTGTTGATAACAATTTAATATTAAATATAAAATTGAAAGACTGTAAGTGTCCTGATATTTGTGAATCATGTTTTAGAGGCAAAATGACTAGGCAAGAATTCCCGAAAGCAACACAAAATCGAATGGAAAATGTTTTAGACTTGGTGCATGCAGATTTATGTGGACCTATGCAAGACGTATCCCCAGGTGGTAATAAGTATTTTCTCACAATGATTGATGATCATACCAGGTACTGTATGGTGTATTTTTTAAATAATAAGAGCCAAGTATTTGAGAAAATTAAAGAATATATTGCTTACGTTGAAAATTTATTTCAAAAATCATTGAAAGTTTTAAGATCAGATAGAGGAGGTGAATTTAAAAATAAAGCATTATGTAATTTCCTGAAAAATAAAGGAATTAGTCAGCAATATACTGCCCCATATACACCAGAACAAAATGGTGTAGCTGAGCGAAAGAATAGAAGTTTAATAGAAATGACTCGATGTATGCTTATTGAATCAGGATTAGATTTAATATATTGGGCTGAGGCAGTAAATACAGCAAATTATTTACAAAATAGGTTACCCTCAAAATCAACACACAAAACTCCATACGAGTTGTGGTTCTCAAAACAACCTTCTATGAAACACATTAGAACATTTGGTTGTAAAGTATACTTCCATATTAACAAAAAATTTCGTAAAAAACTAGATAATGTTGCTAAAAGAGGAATACTAGTTGGATTTTGTGATGAATCGAAGGCATATAGAATACTTAATGTAGACACCAACAAAATAATTATATCAAGAGATGTACAATTCATTGAAAATTCTGATAGTTTTTTGAAAGAGGATCAGAGTCAGGTTCCTATAAATTTATTAAATCCTGCTGAAAATGGAGTAGATGACACATGTCAAAATGAATATGACAACTATGATACAGCCGATAGCGAAATTGAGCAAGAAGCAGAAATTTCAACAAATAGTTTAATTACTGAAACAGTGTCAGAAAGTATTAATGAAACGCAGCCATTCACCAGAAGATCACAAAGAATAAATAAAGGAGTAGCACCAGCGAGATATAGCTGTAAAACTGTAACATTTGAACCAACCACATATGAAGAAGCCATCGAAAGTCCGAACAGTGAACAATGGATTATAGCAATGGAGGAAGAAATACAAGCGATGTATGCAAATAATACTTGGGAAGTAATGGAATTACCTAAAGGAAGAAAATCAGTTGGGTGTAAATGGATTTATAAAATCAAAGCTATGCCAGATGGTTCAGTAAAATATAAAGCACGGCTTGTAGCTAAAGGTTTTTCCCAAAAGTATGGCCAAGATTATAACGAAATATTCGCTCCTGTTATAAGACAATCTACGTTTAGAACTGTTATGGCGGTTGCTTCGTATAATAATATGTTGGTTCATCATATTGATTTTAAAACGGCATTCCTAAATGGTGATTTAGAAAAAGAAATATACTTAAAACAGCCAAAGGGATTTGAAATTTCAAACGGAAAGAATTTAGTATGCAAATTAAATAAAAGCATTTATGGTTTGAAACAGTCAGCTAGATGTTGGAATCAAAAACTTAATGAGTCATTAATAAGTTTAGGATTCAGAAGGGGAAGTAGTGACTGTTGCTTATATACAAAAGGAAATAATGATGACATTATGTATTTACTCGTTTATGTAGATGATATCTTAATTATTACGAAAAATGAACAATTTTTAAAAAATATTGTTGATGAAATTTCTAAATTATTTAAAATAACTAATCTTGGAACTTTAAAATTATTTCTTGGAATAGAAGTAGAAAAAATTAATGGAAAATTTTTTATACATCAACAGAATTATATAAAGAAAATTTTAGAAAATTATGGAATAAGCAATTCAAAATCCTCTAAAATTCCATTGGACGTTGGATATATGAAAGAATCTTTACCAAATGATAAATTAGAGTCTAATGATTTATACAGAAGCGCTATTGGATCATTATTATATTTGTCAAATAACACCAGGCCTGACATCACTGTTGCAGTATCCATACTTAGTCGGAAAGTAGCATGTCCAACCCAAAGAGACTGGAATGAGGTTAAAAGAATATTTAAATATCTGAATGGAACTCAACATCTAAAACTATGCATTGAAGCTAAAGATCTTAAACTGATTGGTTATGCCGATGCAGATTTTGCTTGAGAAATTAAAGATAGAAAGTCTACAAGTGGATATGTATTTCAATTAGGTGGTGCAACAATTTCTTATGCAAGTAGAAAACAAAAACAAGTAACATTATCTTCTACAGAAGCAGAATTTGTTTCATTGGCCGAAGCTACTCAAGAACTTTTATGGTTGAAAATGTTATTTAAAGATCTGAATTTAAGTGTCACTGATATTGTATTAAAAGAGGATAATCAAAGCTGTTTAAAATTATTAGAAAATGGAAAAGTTAATTCTCGTACAAAACACATTGACATAAAATACCGTTTTATTCGTGAAATTAAGCAATCTAAGGAAATTAAATTTGAATATTGTCCTAGCGAAGATATGTTAGCAGATCTATTAACAAAGCCTTTGCAAAATATCAAAATAGCAAAATTTCGAAAAATGATTGGACTTGTTTAATTATTTTACAAATTGAGAAGGGGTGTTGAACAAATTGTTTTTTATACTTGTTATTTTAAAAATACAATTTGTAAAATATTTTTTAAATCAATTTATATTTGAAAATTTTGTATATTAAAAGAAAAAAAAATTTTTTTTATTAGTTTGTTCCAATGTCTGTTATTAATAAAATACAATTAATTTATCCAATTTAATCACATCCACTGCTTCTTTATTTAACCCGAAAGGATAAATATTTAATAAAACAATATTATCCAATATAAATATCTGCAAACATAATGGCCTTAGACTTAGAAGGATTAAGGTTTAACGAATTTGAAGAAGTCCATTCTGAAACCTGATCAAGACAGAAGTTAATGTTGTTTTGAAAAACATCACTTGAATCCATACAGCTTCTAAAAAGTAGAAAAACATCATCAGCAAAAATGAAGGTTTCACATAAAGGTGAATTTTCAAAATCTGGAAGATTATTGATACATAAAACGGATTAGAGAGGCCCTAAGATAGAGCATTGGGGAACTCCTGCTATAAAGAACGCAAAAAGGAAATAAAACCATTATATTCAACAAATTGAGATCTACCAACCAAATAAATATATATAAATCAGAGCGGATCTAGAAAAATTTTACTCATTTCTGAGCTTTCTTATCATTAAAGAATGACAAATAGAACCAAAGCATTAGAAAGGTCAAGTGAAATGAGTACACTAAGCTTACTGTCATTTACATAATTTCGAATATGGTCAGTGAGACTAAGAAGCATCAGTGTGAAATTATAACCCCTACGAAACGCATATTGACCTTCATAAATATTCAAAAAAGACGATTCCTGCATTTGCGAAGCGATGTCGCTTTGGAAGGTCGAGCGGCTTCAGTTGTTGAACAAGCTGTATTTTGTACGCTTTCAATTGAAGATCTCGACGTAAAATGAGCCAAGTCGTTCCATACGTCAGTCCGAGTTACTGCGAACTTCGCCGAAACAACTCTCCACGGTCTTCGTGTACACTCTCAGCTACGGCCGCTATATTTTCTTCATAGCGTGCTGGACGTGGTCTATTCGGTCGAATATTATCCAATAATGAATGCTGGGTCTCAAAATGGGTGATGGTGTTGCGGATAGTACGTTCAGTAGGCCGATTTTGTTGACCATAAGTCAACATTCCTCACAGAACGTGAATTTTCGTAATAAAGTTGAACGATTTGTAAACGTTGTTCAGGCGTAAGTCTTTCCATTATGAAATGCCAAACAATACTAAACAGAAATAACATGACAGCATGACACGACTCACACGTGATCTGTCAAAAAGGCTATTAAAAAAAGTATCTCTACTTGAATTACCCATTATAATCTTATCGGACTTTGTTATTGTGCAGACTTTCAACAGTTACATACAGGGTAGTCGGATTTTGATACAACATTTTTTAAATTTAATTTTTTTTTGCCGGAGTTTGTGCGCCCCTTAACGGAATACAAATTTTGAAACTGAGATTGCTATTTGTTGTAATTATGCGTATTTTGCGCTATATGTGCTCTAAATAGTCAACGTAGTAGATAGTCTCAAAGTGTCCATTCTCATGCATGTTGTTAAAATTAAAAAATAATAATAAATAATAAATAAATAAAATAAACGCGAAAAATCACAACAAAAACAACATTATGACTTATTTTATTTATTTATTATTTATTGTTCTCTTCTTCAAAATATAATATAAAAATATATTGAAAAAAATTTTACTAGCTCTTGGTCTAGTAGAAATTTAGACAAATGAATCAAAATTTTTATGTTTTGAATAAATATTTACAAAAAAAAAAAAACAGTATTAATTTGCAAATATTTTAACATTTCCAGCACATTGCAATCTTTAAAATTCGTCATATTCAATATTTACAAATTTCTTTTTTACTTTTTAATACGAGGGCAGATCAATAAGTCCGTGACTTTTCGAATGAAACACAGTTTTTTTGCAAAACAAAAATTTATTTTTCAACATAATCTCCTTTTAACTCAATACACTTAGTCCAACGTTTCTCCAGTTTTTGTATCCCTTCCAAAAAATATGATTTTTCGAGGTCCTTAAAATAGGCATTTGTTTGGTCTATAATTTCATCGTTGGAGCTGAATCTCTTTCCACCGAGACATTTCTTTAGGTTTGGAAATAGGAAGTAGTCACTAGGGGCTAAATCCGGAGAATATGGCGAATGAGGTACCAATTCGTAGCCCAATTCATAGAGTTTGCCATTGAGACTGCACACGTATGCATCCGTGCATTATCTTGATGAAAAAGAACTTTTTTCTTGGACATATGGGGTCGTTTTCTTTTTAAATCCTCATTAAGTCGGTCTAATAAGTTGACATAATATTCGCCGTTTATTGTTTTTCCCTTTTGAAGGTAATTGATGTGGATTATCCCGCGTGCATTCCAAAAAACTGTTGCCATCACCTTATTGGCCGACAAACTTACCTTGGCCTTCTTCGGAGCAGGTTCACTCGGAGAAACCCATTGTTTAGACTGCTGCTTGGTCTCCGGAGTACAGTAATGGATCCATGTTTCATCCACAGTTACAAAACGCCACAAAAACTCATTCGGATTGCGGCCAAACAACTCCAAACAATTCTTTGAAGTTGTCACACGTTTCCGTTTATGGTCAATTGAGAGCAAACGCGGCACCCATCTTGCAAACAACTATGTTTTAAATAGCTGTTAAACGTAAAGTAAATGACGACACTTGCTCAAAATTTGACAGTAGTCTATTAACAGCTGGTACTTGATGGGAATAGTGTTGCAAAGTAAATGACGACACTTGCACAAAATTTTGGTAGTTGAAAGGGAATAGTGTTGCATTTCATATAACTACGATGGAAGTTCGAAAAGTCACGGACTTATTGATCCGCCCCCGTAATAAAATTTAAATTTATCAACAATTTACGTAGTTTCCATTTCACACAGCAGAAATAGAAAATTTTCTCACCATAGAAAAATTGTTTTTTACATTAGAACTTTTATACCGTTTCACAAACGCCCTATATATATATTTTTTTTTCAAAAACATTTTCTTTTAAGTACAAAATTATTTTTAACATCAATTAAAATACTTTTTTTATTTTGCTTTTGAATAGATAAGAAAAATATTTTATTTTGAACGAAAATGCTGATCGATTTTCATCGATTTTAAGAATAATTTTTGGAAAAATACTTTATTTTTCCTTTACAAGATACAGCACTTGTGAAAACCATGGTAATAATTTTAATGGAACACTTAAAATCTTATAACAAAATATTATAAAAACTGACTTTATTGTAATTTTAATCAATAAAGATAACGGAAAAAAATACATCTTATCGCTTATAAAAACGATTTCCGTCACGAACCCGTTTAATTTTATTTTTTAATCATTATAAATATATTTACGGCTTAAAATATTTTTTATTTGTTCAAAAAATATATGAGGGATTTTTATTTTAAAATATAAATATCCATCATGATGAAAAAATAAATATCTTAAAATAAATATCAGCATGAAAAAATTTTCAACTAATTGTTTTTCTATTCATACTTTTGTTTTTATTTCAAAAAATATTTTCTACCATTTTATTTATTTGAATAAAATAATAGAAAATTTGTTGGCATGATATTTTACTAGTTTTACTATTTTTCAAGTATTTTACTCGAAAAGCGTTTCTGTGCACATAAAAATAATACAAGTAGTGAACATTTTAAGAGAACATAATTTTCTCTTTTTCTTGAATATTCTGTACGAGACTATTTTGTACGAGCAAAACTAGTAAACAAATTTTCCAATTTCCTATTGAATTTTATTTTTATTTTAAAAAATAATTTTTTCAACGTTTTCTGATGGAATATTTTTGTGTGTTTAATGCACGTTTAAATAATTTAGGGAATCTCCTTGTATGAGGATTATGGTTAATTATAAGCCAATACTAAAAAAATTGATACGATGGTTTAAGGTTACTGTTGGGGCTTATTGGTTTTATAATTCTTCATTACTTAATTAACATTAACATTATTTATTGTATACCATAATTATATTTACTTATTGTTAGTAATTTTAATTGTGCTCTAAATTGTGTCTTCACTGTACTTAATTTCCAGTGTTCTTTAAATTTTGTGTCAACATACATAGTTACAGTTTTAGAACTCTTCTTTTGTATAAGAAACTAAGATCTCAATAAAAGCGCATCAGTTTTGTTTATAACGTTTTATCAAAAACCAGTTTTCGTTGTTCATTCTGTAGTGCCCGTGTAATAGATTTATAGGTGTTATACCCTATTCTGGAAATACATTCGTATGGAAGCTAGATGAATTCAGCTGCTGACTCAAGCCGATTGATATATTTTAAGTTAGGTTTTATCAGCATCAGTAGAGTAAAAGAAATTAACAATGCAATAGTGCATTCGATTCTAGTGAAACATCCAGCTGTGAGAATTTTAAGAATTTTAATACTTATATTCTTTAAAATCTTCATAACAAGTAGATCAAGAAACCGAACTATTGATGATATTCATTAAGGCTAAAAACCGTTAGATTTATTTTTTCATTACTTGTAATCATACATAAACTTAGATAAAAGAAATTCTATAAGGTAATATGTGAAAAATTATCTGCAAAGCAACATATGCCCGTATTTTTGAGATGTTTCCAAGTTTCCATTTAAAATAAATATCAATCTATATAAAAATGTTGTTCTTTTTATTGACACTAAAATTTATTTTACTATTTTCCGTTTTCTAACTTTTTCAAGTAAAAGCTTATTTCTGGGGCTTTTTTTTACTAGTTTTGCTAGAATTTCAAACGAACAAACCTATTTTTTTTATTCAACGAAATTGTTTTTTATAATTTTTTTTCATCCGATGAAAATAGTTGAAAATAATTATCAATTTTTGTAATAAATATCACAAATGATATTTATATTTTTTATTTCGATCAATATGAAAAAATTAAACTATTGATGAAAATAAAAAAAAATTGTGATGAATTTTTATTATTTTTTGAACACCAGGTTATTTTTCGATTGAAATAAAAATAAAAGTTTTTTTTTGCATTAAAATGCGGTTTCTGCTCTCTGATTAAAATATATATATATATATATATATATATATATATAATATAAAAAATTGTATATATATATATATATATATATATATATATATATATATATAATATAAAAAATTGTATTGTATATATATATATATATATATATATATATATATATAATATAAAAAATTGTATGGACTTTTTGAAAATTACGTAAAAATTACATTTTTTGCTTTTATATTTTTATACATCAAATACTGATTCTATATGCATTAGAGTCACTTTATATTTATACAAATGGATTTTAATGTGCCATCAAAAAAAAAAAAAAAAAATATGGCCTAAAATCAAAAATTTTTGATAATGGCCCATATATATTATAAATATTTTAAAATTTTACATGCAAAAAATATGCTTTTTACCATATTTAAGTTTTGTGTGTGTACGGAGAAGAGTTATGTCATCATTATATATTTTTTTTTATAAATTTTGAAACGTAATTTTTTTGAGATATAGTGGATTGATTTTTATATGTTCAACTTTGACCTTTGAACTTTTGGTGTAAATAAACTTTTTACGTATAAAGATAATATCTTTCTTTAATATGAAACGGAGACCAGAGATTTGCCATGTATATTTTAGAAGTTATTAGCAATTAAACATGTACACCATTGTGACGTTTTTAGCTTTTTTTCGTTTTCAAACCATTAAGATCCATGAGTCTAAAAGTTTATGATTTGTGAAACACTTCCAATAGCCAATGTCTGTAGTGAATTTCATTGAAATCGGAGATGTCAAATCCGATTGCTGTCCGTTTTGACATGGAATCACTCACCAGTGTTTTATCCAAATATTTAAAATATAAATAAAAAGTTGAAATTTCCTAGTAAAAGTAATGAGTGCAAAAGTGTAACATTTGATCAATTTGCTTAATTTACAATTTCCTCGTTAACAATTAAAATGAAAGTTTATATTTTTATATTATATTTTGAAGAAGAGAACAATAAATAAAATAAGTCATAAAGTTGTTTTACTTTCTTAATATAAAAATATTCTATAATTTTGTTGATCCCACAGACTTGCGCTACATTTTGCTTGTCACTATATAAAGTGCCGGTCAAAATAATAGCACCACAAGATCTACCTCCAATTAACGCATGTTCTATTTTTATGATATTATATTCTCCCCAAATATTTTATCATTGTTATTTCAAGCACTGTTTCTCTATATAAGTTCTTTTTCCTAAGAAATAATCACATTTCATGAAATATTACCGGTTTTTGAAAAAAAAAAACTCTGATATAAAGCAGTCAAAATTATAGCACCATCATTAGAAATTATTAATTAATAACATATGTTTTTCACATATATGTATAATCAAAAACAAAGAGTTACCCTAAGTTCCTTTTTGGAAAAAACTTAAAAATGCAACTCTAATTAAAATTAAACAAACCAAAAATTTATTTATTTTCTTATTTGTTAATTTATTTATTTTTGTTTATTTCTTTATTTAATGGTTTTTCTTTTTGTTGTGTTACATATTTTTGTATTTGTAAGAAAAAATTGATTGGTAACACTGCTAACAACTATCACGGAACAATGTAAGAAAATTATGTTTTCAATAGAATTAGACATTACATCACATCAACTTAAAATTTCTATAATTATTATTACATTACAAACAACATAAACGACCAGCTATTTCGTTCGCGTGAGGAAGTGTCACATCAAAAACCAACTAATTCAGGCTTAAATTTGAGAGATATTCTAGTTCCAATCTTGTGGTGGCTTTCAACAAACTCTCCATAATTTGCTTGAAGTCGGGGGATTTGCGCTTAGCGAGAATGCATTCGAATGTTGCGAAAAAAATTATTTAATTATTTTCCACCTGCTAGTTTATTTGGCGTTTAACATTTTGTAAAGTTTCAGGTTTGACAATATATTTATGTGAAGAGGTGACTGAAAAATATTCTGTGAATATAAAAGGTGTGAAAAGGAGACGTTTTGATTTTCTACAATAAATTACATCGAATGTATGTATATCACGGTGTAACAATTTCTTAAAAATTTTCTCACACATGAAAAAATTGATATATGTCAGTTTTTCTCCAGGACGTCAAATTTACTCTTAAAAGGACTTTAAAGTTTTGAAGAATATACGCCTTATATATAAAATATTTATTATATATAAAATATTTATCAAAATTATTTCAACCCAGTATGGATGTCAAATGAAAGCTAAGAGTCCCTTGAAGAGGAAATTGGGGAAAAGCTCGGTACACATTTTTACCGTGGATGGTCTCTAGTTTTATCCATATAGCGATTTTTTCATGTGTGAGAATAATTGTTTGCAGGCTGGCATACATGTGAAAATAAATAGTAAAAGATAACATTATTAAAAAGGTGTTTTCTTAAGTTTTTGTGCTGCAACATTTAAATAAAAAATAGTACATTGTAGGTATTCTTCGCTTTCATTTGATACATACTGAGTTGATATAATATTTGTAAATATTTTATGCATTTTTTAATGTTTATCGCTCTAAACTTTCTAATCCTTTTAAGAGGAAATTTGACATCTTATAGAAAAACTGAGTATGTAGTTTTACTACGTATGGTGTCCAGTTTCATCGTGGATATATCGATTTTTTCATGTGTGAAAATTACTGTCACACGGTGTATTCACCACATAAAATACAGTTGATTTCACCATAAAAGTTATGTTAAATATGAAAAGTTATTATGATTTAATTTAATAATAAGTTTCGTAAAAAATTAGCGAAATTTATTTATATTTTAAATGATGCATTGTTTTTTGTTAGTGCAAAATGTTATCGACGTGTCACCGAGACAAAAATAAAAAAATTACTTCAAAAAATAAGCCGAAATGGAATGGGTGTTGGGCGCATTGTATTCAAATCGAGGGGATTTAGAGTAAATAATTCGTCGAATATAAATATAGATAATACTGATGAATTTAATGTATCGGAAACCACGAAAGTTAAAGCTTTTAAAAATGTATTATTTTTCTTATTAGTTTTATAATCTTATTAGTTGTGTTATGATTTGAAAATGTTTACTCATAAATTAATTGTAAGAATAATCTGTAAAAATTAATTTGTTTTGTCATTTATTTTCAGCTCTGTAAGTCCCGACCGTAAAAAAGAGAAAAAGAAGAAATCGAAAAAACGTAAAAAAGAAAGGTAAGTTACATATAACATAAACAGACAGTACCTCATAAATCTTAGGTTTTCTAGGTCATGTTTAAAAAGTTTTTTTTCTGTTATTCCATATTTTTGTTTATTTTTAGAAAAAAAAGAAACCCTTGTTTTATAGTTTTTATTTTAAGTAATGTTTGGTTTAATTTTTGTTATTTAATAATTGTATTGATTTTTTTTATTATTATTTTTTTTTTAATTTAAATAACTTGAAATTTTTAATAAGAAAAAATTTTAAATGAATTCTTTCTTCTTTATCAATTGCTTCATATTTTTATTCTCTACTTTCTCTGCATTTTTTTAATTAACGAACTTTAATCTAATCAAATATATCAAACATAAACCAAAAGGAATTCTTACGAAAAAGAAATAAAAAAGAAGAGAAAAGATTAACTAATTTCTTTTTTTTTTTTTTTTTAACAATTTGAAAAGTACTTATAGTCATAAGCTATGTATATAATAACAATCATTTGTTAACAAAACGTAAGAATATATAAAACCAAAAAACAGCATGTACAAATTATATAAAAAGGACATAGTTTTTGAATATTTAAAAATATTGGAAAGCTAAAAAATCAACCAAGTTGTAACTTAAATATAATACAAAACATGTTTACAAAATACAAAAAACTCTCATTAATACTTTCTATATTTCTCCCCAACAAAATATTTTTTAATTCATTATTATTATCTCTTTATTATCTTATATACATTATGTATTTATTATATTTGAAAAAAAAAAAAATATATATATATATATATATATTTACAAAGTTTATAAATTTAACAAAAAATACGTAAATCCTCAGCTTTAAACCTTTTAAACATTTAAATATGGGTAAGTAATAAACTTGATTTGAAAATTCATTTTTATATTTTAATTTCATAGAATATATTTAGTTTCGAATACATATTCATTCATATTATAGTTTTATTTTTTTCATATTTATGCTTATACCCTCCAACACATTCCACTCCTTATTAGTAAAACTTTTTAAATAAAGATCACTACTTACACTACTCAAAAAATGTTTTGGTTGTGATTAATGTTGAATAATAACAATAGAATCTCCCTGAAAATCGGAACAATTGCTATTATGATGGTATTTAATTAATTGAATTAACCACTATATAAAAAGTAACTTATTTCGTAATAAAAGTCTCTGACATACTATGTATGTATATTGTTGGTTGAAACCTTCTATATATTCAAACATAGTTCATCGATGTGCATGTTGTCACTTGAAAAGCAAAAAGGACAATCAACACTTTATACTTTTACGGGAAATTTAAAAAACTCAATAAGTTGGTTCTAAAAAACGATTTTGTTATATCTCAACACAAACACATTTGAAATTGCAAGTTCTGGCAAGTTTAGTATTTTGTTCTATGAGAGATAATATGATCTTAGGCCTTTTTGACTTATTTGTTGTTACATCCTTTTAAATTTGTTTTGACAATAGAAGTCTAAAACTTTGTGCTAATAAGTATTTTTATGCAATGTACCATTATCATTAAAAAAAAACAATTTTGAATTTCTTGTTTGTTACGCCCTTTTGCAGTTTAGGACACGATATGTTAAATATTCCATTTTTAAGTCAATCTTTAAGCTTTATTGATCATCCATTTACATACCAATCTATTTCAAATGTATCAGATCTTAATTTACCTTTTTTTCGTTGCAAAAATTATAACTTTTCTAAACCCACAGGGGGCTCTAAACTTATGCCAAAATTCAATATTTTTTTTAGTATAAATTTTACAAGTTTTATTTACATTAAATTGTATATTTGTACGTCAAATATATATTTTCGAAATACCTTTTATGCTAACATGTAAATTTTAAGGATTAAAATTATTTTTTTTTTTACTTTATTAATTTTATAGCGCAGTCTATTTTATGTAAAATCAAGTACAGACTGTATATGTCTATAAAATTTAACAATTGACTGTAGCTCCCATACAAGGCCGATTTCCGGAAACCACTTTAACGGGAACAAATTTCATGTAAATGTTAATAGAGTAATTCACGTCACCAATTTTAGTCCTGCGAAAGTGCGAAAATGCGTATTTTTGTTAGGGTTGACGTGAGCACCAGCTTTAGCACCAAGAACATGTAACAAAGAAGAAATTAAAGTACTCTTAAATTTGATTTTTTTTATTTTTATTTTTTTTATTTTTTTATTTATTTATTTAATAGCCAATGAAATTACAATTTCTTACAGGCTAGCATATATATTATTCTTAAAGCTATTAACAATAAAATATTTTCATAATCATTCAATAACAAAAACTTATTATTTAACTAAGTTAAAAATAATCCTCTTAATTCGGATTGGATTTAATGAGAAATCAATATATGGATAGAAACTGTTGAATTGATTGCATATACGTCTCATGGGATCAAAGTTGGCATAATTGGTTCGAAAATATTTTATTTTTAAAGGAGTATAATTTCTAGTTGGACGATTTGGGATTACGAATTCGATCTTACAAAGCAGGAACTCAGAATTAATTGAACCGTTTACTAAATTAATTACAAATGAAATATTCATATATTTTCTCCTACTTTCAAGAGTAGGGAGATCAATAAGCTGTAATCGACTTTCATATGATGGTAAATTAATATTAGGATTCCATGGAAGATTACGAAGACAAAATAAGAGAAATTGTTTCTGGACCGATTCAATTTTCTTTATATGAACTTCGTATTGAGGATCCCAGACCACGGAAGCCTATTCCAGGATTGGTCTTACAAGAGATATGAATAATTGCTTGGAAACATAAGGATCATTAAACTCTCTTCCCCAGCGCTTGAGGAAACCTAGAACTCCTTTTGCCTTATTAACGATTTGTGAAATGTGGGAGTTAAAGGATAGTTTACAATCAAGCAACACACCCAGATCAAGAAATTCTTCGACTACATCAAGTTGATAATCATTTATTGTGTATCTACAGAGCACTGGACTTCTTCTATAGAACATCATGTGTTTACACTTTTTTAAATTCAGATCCATTAGATTCATCATACACCAATCATAAAGATTGTCAAGATCTGATTGGAGTAAGGAACATTGATAGGAATAGTTAAAGCTATGGAACAGCTTTACATCATCAGCATACATTAATATTTTAGAATTCCTAATTCAAGCTGGTAGATCATTTATAAATATTAGGAATAGTAAGGGGCCGAGATGACTACATTGTGGAACACCAGATAAAACAGGAATGGTTTTTGGTGTACATTCTCTGAATAATACACATTGGCATCTATTTTTAAGATATGTGGAGATCCATTTAAGGAAAACAGGAGAAAATCCGAGCTTATCCAATTTGAACAGTAGGAGATCGTGATTTACTTTATCGAAGGCTTTACTGAAATCTGTGTATATTACGTCTGTCTGTAAACCGGACTCAAATGCGGTTATAACTGAGGTTGTGAACTCCAAAAGGTTAGTAGTAATGGAACATCCTTTTTTAAATCCATGCTGAAATGGCGAAAGATAACATACAACTTGATGCGAAAGGATTTCAGTAACTATCTTTTCGAAAAGTTTTGGAATAACACTTAATTTAGCAATACCTCTATAATTGGAAATGTTGGATCTGCTACCGGATTTAAACAAAGGTATAATATAAGATTTCCTCCAAACTTCAGGAAAGTAACCACTAAATATTATTATTTAACTAAGTTAAAAATAATCCTCTTAATTCGGATTGGATTTAATGAGAAATCAATATATGGATAGAAACTGTTGAATTGATTGCATATACGTCTCATGGGATCAAAGTTGGCATAATTGGTTCGAAAATATTTTATTTTTAAAGGAGTAT
Source organism: Protocalliphora azurea (assembly GCA_932274085.1). Taxonomy (NCBI): domain Eukaryota; kingdom Metazoa; phylum Arthropoda; class Insecta; order Diptera; family Calliphoridae; genus Protocalliphora; species Protocalliphora azurea. Next base: position 157,758,645 of record OW026522.1, read on the forward strand.
AATTTCTAGTTGGACGATTTGGGATTACGAATTCGATCTTACAAAGCAGGAACTCAGAATTAATTGAACCGTTTACTAAATTAATTACAAATGAAATATTCATATATTTTCTCCTACTTTCAAGAGTAGGGAGATCAATAAGCTGTAATCGACTTTCATATGATGGTAAATTAATATTAGGATTCCATGGAAGATTACGAAGACAAAATAAGAAAAATTGTTTCTGGACCGATTCAATTTTCTTTATATGAACTTCGTATTGAGGATCCCAGACCACGGAAGCCTATTCCAGGATTGGTCTTACAAGAGATATGAATAATTGCTTGGAAACATAAGGATCATTAAACTCTCTTCCCCAGCGCTTGAGGAAACCTAGAACTCCTTTTGCCTTATTAACGATTTGTGAAATGTGGGAGTTAAAGGATAGTTTACAATCAAGCAACACACCCAGATCAAGAAATTCTTCGACTACATCAAGTTGATAATCATTTATTGTGTATCTACAGAGCACTGGACTTCTTCTATAGAACATCATGTGTTTACACTTTTTTAAATTCAGATCCATTAGATTCATCATACACCAATCATAAAGATTGTCAAGATCTGATTGGAGTAAGGAACATTGATAGGAATAGTTAAAGCTATGGAACAGCTTTACATCATCAGCATACATTAATATTTTAGAATTCCTAATGCAAGCTGGTAGATCATTTATAAATATTAGGAATAGTAAGGGGCCGAGATGACTACATTGTGGAACACCAGATAAAACAGGAATGGTTTTTGGTGTACATTCTCTGAATAATACACATTGGCATCTATTTTTAAGATATGTGGAGATCCATTTAAGGAAAACAGGAGAAAATCCGAGCTTATCCAATTTGAACAGTAGGAGATCGTGATTTACTTTATCGAAGGCTTTACTGAAATCTGTGTATATTACGTCTGTCTGTAAACCGGACTCAAATGCGGTTATAACTGAGGTTGTGAACTCCAAAAGGTTAGTAGTAATGGAACATCCTTTTTTAAATCCATGCTGAAATGGCGAAAGATAACATACAACTTGATGCGAAAGGATTTCAGTAACTATCTTTTCGAAAAGTTTTGGAATAACACTTAATTTAGCAATACCTCTATAATTGGAAATGTTGGATCTGCTACCGGATTTAAACAAAGGTATAATATAAGATTTCCTCCAAACTTCAGGAAAGTAACCACTAAATATTGATATGTTGAATAAGTATGTTATTGGAGAATAGTATGTAATTGCCGTGCAAAATAAATATTTCTACGAAGAAATTATTTTGAATGGTTTTTTTCATATTAAGATTATTTGACATAAATTCAATTCAATTAATTAGTAAATATCTTTATATATTTTGCTGTTACATACAACCCAAATCTCCGTTACAAGTCTATATAGAACATTTCAATGCTATTAATTATGTTATGAAAAAACTTAATCCATCAGATCTATTCGTAGTAGTTGGTGATATCAATATTCCTTCAATTTCATGGTAATATATTACTGATTCCAATTTCCTTTCTACTTTAAACTGTCCCGAGGCAATATCTTAATTTATTAATGGCCTAACAGTTAATTGTTTAGTCCAAATTCATTGGAATAAACAATTAACAATACAAATTTGGATCTTATATACGTAAATGAATCAAATGAGTTTTCGATACAGCATCATTCTCCAATTTCTTATCCTGAAGTTAGTTTATATTATACATTAGAATACTGCTCCACATATTTCATTTGTGCAAAGACAATAATTTATCTAAAATTGATAAAGTCTTCTGTTACCGTTGCACGAACTACTTAAATCTACAACTTAATTTATCCAAAATTAATTGGGTTGCATTATTCGCTAATTGTAATGATATAAATCTTTTCATAAACACGTACAATGGCTTAATTGATTGTTTTCTGGGTTCGGTTCCAAAAATTCGACCAATAATAGTTGGACCACCATGGAATACAAAATATCTCTTGACATTAAAAAACAACAAAGAAAGAAAATTCCTCTTCTATAAATTATATACAATATTCAGTGTCAAGATCAGAATATGTAATTGATAACCAACGTGCACATAATAACTATTTAAATAAAATCAAATTTATAGCCTAATTTTGTAAAACACTTCACCTCACGTTCAACAATGTTTCATATTAATTGTTTTCGTTTTTCAAAAATTTGTATGGAACATTTTTCAAAATGAGGTGAAACGATTTACAAAATAAGGGCGTTAATCTGAGGAACGACCAAAAATTACTTTATAAATTCGTTAACTCAAAGCGGAAAGCTACAGATTATCCAACCATCATGAAACATGGCGGTATTAAATTCGAGTATCCAAAATACTGACTTTCTTACAAAACCTTTTTTCGGTTTAATCAAAAAATCTCAATTTAGAAAAAAACGGTTGACCGGTTTTGGATTCTTGAAAACCCCGGTTAACCGGTTTTCAGTTACTTAAATTTTTTAACAAAAAAAAAATTTTTATTCACGTTATAACTTAAGAGAAATTATTATTTTTGTTTAATTTAAAATTGTTCTTATTTATTTCATTTATCCTATTTAATAAACTTTCTTTAATATTTTATTCCTAATCCTGATATTTGAAAATATAACAGACAGAAATAGCTTATTTATTTTAATTTAAATTATCGGACAAATTGAAATAATTTTCGTTAATTTCAATTTAATTTACCGGACAAGTAAAATGGAAATTTTTATTCTTATAGACTTTGACCTTTTTAACATATTTATCGAAAATAGGTAAAATAAAATTGGGTTAAAAAGGATTAAAAATTCAAATATTAGAAAATCGTTATTCCTCAAAGTTTAAAGATCTAGAAACATGCCAATTTCAAAACCTTGATAATAAAAAAAACATTGAATGAGTGTAAAAATATAATTAATCTCAATATCCTCTTGTCAAATGACTGGTGAATGTAAAAAATATTCTTCCTGATATATTAAAATCATTAATATTTAAAAATCATAAATACAACTCATTTTTAAATTCAAGAAATATGCTTTAATTACAAATATGCGTATATTTTGTCAGCAAATATTTTTTTAATTTTACGGATATAACGAACTACGTTTGTAACGAACTACATTTGTCGGTCCCTTCGAGTTCGTTATAACCATGTTCGACTGTAATTATAAGTAAATGCGAAAAAAATTCTGGCTATAAAAATTATACCAATCTATTGATATATTTTTTATGAAAGAAAGTTTAAAATTTTAAATAATTTCTTATTGATTTTAATAAAACTTTTAAGTAAAGCTTAACTTTTACTGTGTCCTCTAGCATCCTTTAACTATTTATTGAATAAGGCCCAATACATTTAAACCGATCAGAGTTTGAGCAGTTTGGTTGATGGAGCTCATTTGATACATATACAACATCATGATTAATAATGATAAATATATTTCAGTTTTAATGTATACATATACGTACAACAAACGTTATAAAGAAAAAAATTAAACTTTTAAATTTTTTTGTGCGCATTGAATAGTTCGATTTATTTCAACTGTTTAAAGAGAATTGTGCAAATTAAATAAACTATCTGTCATTTTTTATGCATTTAACATTTTATGTTAAAATTTTTTATTACTAAAATGCTTGCTGATTTTTGTTAACTTATTCTTCCTCTACGTGTAAAAACTCTTGCCAGTATCCATATTCCATATCGGAATCAACAGGCATTATTATTCCTCCTATAGATGACAAAACTGTTTCAAAATATACTTATGTCAATGGTGTATGACATTTATTTTCAATAACTCATTAGTCCAAAGTTTTTCCCCTAATCTAGGGAATATTTCGTTCATTATTCCTCTTTTTCAAATCCGGATCAAAATATACAATATCCAATTATAGAGGGATTGCTAAATTAGTACCATTCCAAAACTATTTGAGAAAATTATATATGATATGGTGTCTCAACAGATTTCCTTCATGGATTTAGAAAATCGTTTTCCACCATTACAAAATTTTTCAAACTCACAACTCGTGTAAAGCCTTTCAGACCGGCGCGAAATTACGAAATTTCATGCCGAAATTACGGATGAAATCTGGAGTGTTCATACTGGCTAGATGATATTTGATGTAATTTCGTGAACAGCTGATACTTATTGTTTACATTTTAAATTGTTATAGGGGTAAATAAAGTATTTTGAAATGGAAACAAATAAGAAACAATTACTTACTAAATTGGATATTATTAATGAAAAACTTGCTGATAAGAAATTTTTATTTCAACAATTAAAAATGGTTAGACATGCAAAGGTAAAAAAGATACGTTTCATTTTGCAAAATCGCTTTAATAATTAATTTTAAGATTTGTGTTTAAATTTAAGATCAGCTGTCAATTGTATCTTTTTTCTTCTCACGATTGAAAAATGCAGTACATAGTTGAAAAAAAATATTTTTTCCAACCATGTACTGCTCCATATTTAAAAAATCGATCTCAATGTGTTAATTTTCGTAATGTATTCTCCAAAATTGTAAGAGTTAATTCAGGAGTGCCTTGATCCTCTTTTGTAGTTAAATATTCCAATATCCTAATGTATGCTGACGACTTAAAAATGTTTATTTCATTTAACAATCCAAACCTACAAACACTTCTCCAAATGGATTTAAATAATTTTGCTTCTTGGTGTAAATTTAATTTAATAGATTTTAATATCCAAATATGCAAATACATGATCTTTTTAGCAGGTCTAGTCCTATAAATGGCATCTACTCGATTAATGGTGATATGCTCGAATTAGTGGAAACATTTATCGATTTGGGTGTTCAACTAGATAGAAAATTGGATTTCCGTTCCTATGTTGCACTAACTGTTAATAAAGCTATTTTAATTCTAGAATACATTAAGCGCTGGTCCAAAGTATTCAAAGATCCATATACTACTATACCTATACTGTAATATGTATCCATTATATGGGATCCTCAATATCTAGTTCACATAAACTCAATTGAATCTGTTCAAGTTCAAGTTCAAAGTGAAATTAATATTTCACTTAGATATTTGAATTCTTAAATATTAAATATTATTCAATGAATTACGCTAATTTTGATCCTTTTCAGAGAATTTGTAACGAATATAATAAATTCTATTTATTCATAGATTTCAATAAAAATATTAATGCAATTAAGAGAAATATTATATTATATTTAAATAATAATCAACTATCAACATCTTAATTTACTTAATTTAAATATTAACTAAGTATCTTTCTCATATGTATTTGCCAACTGAATATTGTGCATTGTTTTTCATAGTTCATAGTAAGGAGATTATCCATACACTTTATAATAAATAAAAACACGCTGTTACAAAATGACACTTTTTATCTCACAACATTTCGAGATATTGCGAAAAACTCGTTTTTAGAGTAGTCCCAGCTCTATAGATATCGTAGCTTCATAAATTTTAAGCGAATTTAAAATTTTTAAATTGATTTTAAAAGCGGAAGAACTATATTACCACCTTTTATATACACTTAAATAACGAATTATTATTCACCATTTTTAAATTTATTTCCCTTCTTTTCTTTTTCACAATTTTGACTTTGATTTAAATTTTTCTAATTTTTTCTAAAGGACTACACATATTTGTTTACAAAGTTTGAAATTTTATTTTGTTTAGAATAAAATGATATATCCTTTAAAACTCAAAAATTTATTAAGTATTTTCTAAACTTTATTAAAAAATTTTTCATATATTTAAGACAAAAAATTTTTTTACTTGGTTTTTACCTTTTGAGGATAAACCGAACAAACCAAATGATATAACGATATCATTTCGGTGCTTGTGCCTCTTTCTATAGCTTGTGCGAAGTGCGAAATAATTTCTATAATTTTCCGTTATATTTAAAAAAACTTCGGACTTTTACTCTTTTGCAAGACTAAACCTGGTGACGTGAATTACTTCAATATTAAAAAAATTTAAAAAAATTTCAGAATAATAATATTAATAATAAAAATAATAATAATAATAATAATAATAATAATAATAATAATAATAATAATAATAATAATAATAAGAATAATAATAATAATAATAAACACTACCAAATTTTGTGAACATCGGTCCATAATTGACCATTCAGGACCCACTTCCGAAAATCACTCGGACGTGTGTAAACATCACAAAATTGTTAGTAGAAAACACGGCACTAAGTTTTATAACGATCGGTCCATAATTAACCATACCAACATCAATAAAAATTAACTGTTTTAAAATGTACACGAGCATGATAAGGCGATCAATTTAATTAATATGTAATAATGAACAGTTTTTAGGAAAAATCTGATCATCAATCGATTTTCAAGCTGACAAAAACAAATCTGCAAAGGTAATGTTGTTTTATTGCTTACAATATTATTTATAATATTAAATTTTAAGAGATTAGCTTTATGCCCCCTATAGTTCTATCCCAACGTATTAGGGCTCATTTTAAAGCTTAAAGCTTAAGGATTGTATTTTAATAATTTTTTTAATTTTTGGAACTTCATTAGTTTAAATGTTATGATCTTTTTAACGAAATATGTCATGAAGAGCTCTTTAATACATATTCTAGATTTTATTGCGAGGATATCAAAGTTATTTTAGTTTCTCACCTATGGTGGCAGGTAAATTTTATTAAATTAAGTACAGTGTAATCTAAATCGGTCAACTTTTTAGTGTCCATTTCAAATCACTTGCTTATTTTTGCAAACACTGTGTTGTAAATCAAGTGTTAAATAGCGTATATAAATAATTTATTATGTTCTTTATCCATTTTTGTTTGAAAATTTTTAATTTTATTAAAAACCAATTAAAAATAGCAATTTTTTTGAAAACACCTTTAGTTCTGCGTATACATTTTTTGTTTACTTTGGAAACGACTTTGTGATTTCATTTTTTCTTTACCTGTCATCTGTTTAAGAACTTCAAAAATACATATGTAAACGCCCGACTTACAAATTATTTAATAAAAATGATTCTTTAATGTACTTTGTACACTCGAATTGATTTTTATCCAGGCAGGACACAAAACTTCCTCAGGCATGGTCATTACATTCCAAAGTATTTTGCAAAAGTTGAGCGTAATACATTTATGCTCATGTCGTTCCCTATAACACCCTGATACGACCCAATTGCTAAAAATCATATTTTCTTTTTTTTATTTTATTTTCTTACTTTTTAAAGCAATTACTGCCAACAACGTTGCTCCTGGCATTTTAATAAAAGGCTAAATATTTTATATTTCAAAAGGCTAAATATCAGGTCTGTTCTGAAAATCGCGTGGTTTCAAATCACGCACCGTTTTGAAATCACGTATACGATTTTATGCTGTTCTTTAAATCACGTGATTTTACGGTTTTCGGCGTAGTTTTAATTTTTCGAAAACACGAGAAAACAGCTAACTTTTTAGTTTTGTGCTTCATTTGTTTACATTATTATTAAAAATAAAAAGTGAAAAATGAGAAAACAAACAAAAAAAAAAAAAAAAAAGAAATGCCGGGAGCTACTTTATTGGCAGTAATTAATTTAAGAAAACAGCATTTAAAGAATGAACGTGTTAAAAACGTCATTTACGGGACTTATCGAATCCTAGGGATACAAAAATTAATAGAAAAAAAAAAAAAAAAATAATGAAGTTGCCACTGTTTTCATTGATGAAATTTGCCTTCATGTTGCACTTAGTTATTTCTAAATTTGCAATTATTGAATATTATTAAATTTTTTTTGCAACAACAATTAAATTTTATCTTAAATAAGAAACAGGATGGCATAAATTCAATGTATTTTACATTACATTTTACAGGGGTGTTCTGAAAACCGCTTTTTGTCAAATTGATTTCAAATCATGTAAAAGGTGTTCTGCGAACAAAAAACATTGAAATCACGCGATTTGAAACCGGTCAGCTAAATGACTGACGATTTGAAATCACTTGTCTATTTTTTCTATGTTATCTATAGAGAATTCACTTTAAATGTTATTTTGCATTTAATATGATGTGTCTTCTATATATTTTTGCAATAAAATCAAGTTTTATTTACACAAAAACAGAAATATTAACAAATTTCTAAGGACATTGCTTGTTTTGTAAAAAAATGTTTTGCTTTGTTTCGTGATTTACTTTTTCTCTTTAGCAGTCAGCTGGTTTGTTTTTCGAAGATACTGTTAAGGTTGCCAATGTGACACAGTCGTAAAATGTCATGTAAAATACATCGAATTTATGCCATCCTGTTTCTTATTTAAGATAAAATTTAATTGTTGTTGCAAAAAAAATTAATAATATTCAATAATTGAGTAGTTTTTGTGCAAATTTAGAAATAAGTAAGTGACATGAAGGCAAATGTCATCAATGAAAACAGTGGCAACTTCATTATTTTTTTTTTCTATTAATTTTTGTATCCTTAGGATTCGATAAGTCCCGTACATGATGTTTTTTAACACGTTCATTCTTTAAATGCTGTTTTCTTAAATTAATTACTGCCAATAAAGTAGCTCCCGGCATTTCTTTTTTTTATTTTCTCATTTTTCACTTTTTATTTTTAATAATAATATAAACAAACGAAGCACAAAACTAAAAAGTCAGCTGTTTTCTCGTGTTTTCGAAAAATTAAAACCACGCCGAAAACCGTAAAATCACATGATTTGAAGAAGAGCATAAAATCGTATACGTGATTTCAAAACGGTTCGTGATTTGAAACCACGCAATTTTCAGAACAGACCTGTTAATTGTAAATAAATTATAAAACAACTGTTTACTTGTAATTTCGAAAAATTAAAATCACTCCGAAAAATTTTAAATCACGTGATTTCCAGAACAGCTGAAAATCACTTGCGTGGTTTCAAATTCGTTCGAGATTTAAAATAACAGGCCTGTTAAAAAGATCGGTTAAAAAATGTAAAAATTTGAATTTTTTGAGAAATGTTTAAATAAAATGCTATTTTTATTTAAATTTAAGCAATAATTACTGAGAAATATGTTTTTTTTTTTTTGAAATATTTAAAATTTTGACTTATTACCTTATTAATTTAAAGGTAATCCTTAACCAATCCTTTTAAAAACTTCAGAATACATTTTTTGAGATATGGTTTATATTATAGTGTAATAAGTTTGCTTAGTGTGAATATAATTTCAAAGAAACTGACTTTGTAACTAAAAACTGAAAAAATGCATTTTTGGCGAAATCCACAAAATTCGAATCGCAAAAATATTTTTTTTGTACACTCCTAAACACTCTAAAACATATTAACGGTCTGGAGAATTCGCAATAACTTAAACATTTTTTAACTGATCTTTTCTTTTGTATGTCTTGTTTGATAGATAATTATGTATAGATTACGATTTTTTAATATTTTATTACAAAGCAAAGTATTTAATATCTAAATTTTTCTAGAAACTAAAAAAAGACATTTATTCCCTATACAAACCCACCATTCAAACTTTAGGTCCGATGCGGCACGGGTTAACGATATCCGAACTCGCTAACATTTTATATAATATATTTTTACTACCCAACGAACGATTATAGGGGGAGTTACGGTCAAAATTCAAAAGTCGGTAAATTTTGGTGCTGTCTAATGTACATATATGTACATTGGGTAAGACTTTTGCAATCTTTGCGAATATCAAAATTTACATGGCTATAAAAAAATATTTAGAAATGCGGTCTACATTTTTGCTATCGCTAAAAAAAGTTACCGCATCAAACGCCTTAAAGTTTTCAAATAACTAATTTTTAAAATTTTGTCGTATTATATGAAAAATGTGGCTTTACATTTCAATTTTAGAGTTAATGTTAATCAACTAATTAAACAATATTTGATGTTTTTAGTATTACACAAAATATTAAAAACATTCCCATTTTTTATTACAATCATAGTTAATATACAAACATTTTATATGAATATGTTAAAAAAAGATAAATTTCCAAACAAAAAATTTTCGAAATTGCTTTCGGTGCGGAAGGTTTTTGTCCCAAAGTGACTTAAAAAATCACTACAGTATTGCCCATAATGTGGTAACCTGTAACAATAGCGAAAACGTAATTTTTTGTTTAATAAAGTTATACCCTAATGTATGAATGTGTGTAAGTAGGTTTGAAACATTGTGGTCATTTTATAGATATAAATAAACAAAAATATCGAGTCCTAACTGCCAAAATATCTCTTTTGTTTTTTTTTAATCTATAATTCAGAATCTCATACATCATCTCTCAAAATTCTATAGATGTATGCGGTAATAAAATTTTTTAAATCCAAATACTGAACAAGATAATATAAAAGAATCACCAACCAGGCCCGGTATTTCACTGCTTACTTAGTGGGAAAATCCTACGTAAGTTCTAAAATAGTTTTTTATTTAAAATCTTATATATATATATATATATATATATATATATATATATAAATTAATATATATATATATATATATATATATATAAATTAATATATATATATATATATATATATATATATATAAATTAATATAAAATCGTTTGCTACATTTTAACTTCTTCGCTAAACATTTGCGAAAATATTGCAAAATTTAAATTACTTTCTATTTTAGGGGAAAAAAGTATTGGCACAGGAAATTAAAAATGTATTCTAGCTTTAAAATTGATTCCGCTAATGGGTCAAAATTAATGTCATATATTCTTCGATTTTGAGCTTTTGTATTTAAATTTATCCCCAAAAAATCACGATAATTACACGGTGCTACAGAGAAAAACACTTGGCATGTAACATAGTATAGTTTTTAGATATGGGTGAGTAGATTTTTATACCATTTTTAGAATTTTCGATATACCCCAAAATCGGGGTTATATCCAAAAAACCATTTCTGATCCACACTTTATCAGAACATAATTTTTTCATATTATTTTGCATCATAAATATGTCAACAACAAATTACAAGTAAAATAACAGATTTTTATGAGTTTTAAAACTTCGAAAAAATCATATGCTACAATTTTAATCCGATTTTATCAAATGATGGCTCATACAGAGAACACCACGGTGGGACGCTAAAGAGTGGTGATGACGGTCGTGACGTACCAAAAAATACATTCCATTCTGCCGAGTGCTCAAAACTTTTACAATGTATTCTTCTACAATTATTCAATGAACTTAAGCCGAAATACAAAAATTCTAAAATAAAGTTCTACAAAAAACTATAAACTAAAAAAAGTTTTCTAATAAAATATGGGTCAAAAATGGCTGCATATTTCAAAAATAAGAATAAAAAACTGAGTTTGTATCCCTAATATCTTATGTGTGTATTGGTCATTATCAAAAATTTTTGATTTTAGGCTTTATTTTTTTTTTTTGATGGCACATTAAATATAAAGTGACAATTCGCGTTAATCATTTCGTGCAGGGCGCGTGAAAGTTATAGCGGTTTTAAATTGTACATTTTAAAATATTTACATTGTTTACGTATAACGGTAAAAATTACGCGCAATATCAAAACCTATTGTTATTCAAATAAATTTTATGATATTTTCAATTTTTGAATTTTTTAAATTTTACTAGGGTATTTTAGTATTTCCTAGTAAAAATAAAAAAAAAATCTTTTTACTAAAAATCGCGATTTTTAAAAATTTTGAGGAAAATGAGGTCCGAATCTAAGTTATTTCTCCATATATTATACAAAAATATATTTTATTAGAGTTTATTACAAAGAAATGCTATTTAATATTGTGATCCTTTTATAACCCAAGTAAATATTTTTTGATCCATAAAATTTGTATCTTTCTAAATTTTTTGATGCGCCTCCACATTTCCGTTAAGAATTACAATCATTACTTAATTATGATAATTATGGTCAATTTCGTGCTATCCATGTGATGTGTATTGCAAGTGTGAAACATTTGCAACATCTATCATCTTTCATCAATGAAAATGTCACACGATTGTAAGAAATTGCTTGACGAAAAAAGATAAATTTTAAACAATCATTGAAAATAATCAAAAGCTTTTTTTTTGAAAAATTTTAGTATATTTGTTGTGTTCCCATGATTTTTTTTACATTTTTTCTTGATTTTTTTTTTTAATTTTATATAAGTGATAACACTAAAATAATCGAAGCATGTTAGGTGGAACAAAATGTGATAGGGACATCTTTTAAAGATGTTGAAAAATGCTGTGTTCTAAGCCATACACAATTTATATGGGAAGATAATAACCTCTTGTAAAATTGGTGTTAGATGTTAGATGTGAGCGAGTTTGAATACCACAGTTGGCAAAATGTGTTTTGACAAAAGTATCCCGTTTTGAACTACGAGTATCAACGACTTTTAACTTAAATTTATGGTCTCGATATCCAAGATTTTTACAAATTGCAATTAGCTATATAAAAATATTTTTTAATATATAAAAATATAATAATATAATATATAATAATGTTTTTTTTTTTTGATCTTGCAACCCCGTAATGAACTAACTAATTATTAAATAGTAATTAAAGTAGTTAAAGTAAATTGTAATTAAAGTAGTTACTATTTTATTAACAACTTTAAAAAATTATAATTTTATAGTTTTGCATAGATGCAATATAAAAGTTCTCAGTGGTCTTTTGTTATTTACAAAATACAAACAGAATTTCTGTATTAATCTGTGAGTGAACTGACTCTGCGTATTGGAATTAATTGCATTGGTGTTTTATACACAACATTTGGTGCTTGAAATATATAGTAGCAGATCTTCAGGTTTGCATATATACCCTATTTGCATTGTTGTCTTTCACACAGTTTTTGGTGCCGGAATTATATGAAAACAATAGCCTGCGGCCGAATTTACACCGACTGCTTGCACTGTACTGATTACTGTTCTATACCAAAAATTGGTGCTGCCATTATATATCTATGTGTATACTAGTAGAATTTTTCTCTTTATTTGCTGTTTTGCCACTTTAAATTGGAGGGACTGGAGAAATTGAACTTATTTTACTTTTGGGCTGGTTGCTGTATGCAGTTGTTTTGTTTGCTTCAGAACAGGGACATATTAATTGATTTTACTTATCATGTCTAATATACCGTGTGAATGTACTGTCGTTAATAAAAATATTACAAAAATAAATAGAAGTTTTGATAGCTCTTATTGCGAAAAATATTTTCACATATTCTGTGGAAAAATATCTACGGAACAACATGTATTCCTTACGAGGAATCGAAGTTTAAAATATGTTTGTGAACATTACTCAAGATTACCAAAATAATGGGTTCTCTAATGACCTTCTCAGAAAGCTAGACAAAAATTTCTTGAAGCTAAGAGAAAACTTGAGGAGCAATTGCAAAGTAATCTTAATTTTTACTAGAGGAAAAATTGATTCAAATGTCGGATAGACCCAGGCCAACAAGAGTTGGGGGAGTGGCGTTACTTATTTCGAAGGGTATATAATATAAAATGGTTTTTAAGTCGGATTTGTATGGTACTTTTGAAGCTATATTTGTGGAGGTATTTTTTCGGAAAATTAAAATTTTAATTGGTGAGGTTTACTTTCCTAAGGGTAATTTAAACGATTTGAGGATATCATTGTGAGGTATGCTAATGCTTGTATAATGGAAGATTTCAATATGAATATGTTCTGTTCTAGAAAATCTAATTTAGTTCGACAAATGTGAGGTAGCTTGGGCTTAATTTGTCATCATAACTCTGTACCGACACATTATGATCTAGTAACTCTACTTCTCTTATTGATTATTTTCCAACTTCTGGACAAATTCAATGTCCAGGTATTCACATCATTCTCTTATTTATATATCTCTTAATTTCAAGATTGAAACACTCCAACAATTTCTTTCATATTCTGATTACAATGCTTTGAATATGAAGGTTTTAGAAAACATTGCTCATTCGTTGGTTATTGGTGATATGTATTTGACGATTGATGTTAATATTCAATTGTCAATTTTTATGTCCAATATTAATATATTGCACTCTTTAGTGTCAACTGTGCGTCAACATGTGGTTGTTTAGATAAAAATGAAGATAATGTTATTTCTGTGGATGCTAATGAAGTTAACGAATATTTTGTTTCATGTCATATTGATTGTCCCATTGATGGTCAGTTTGAAGAAGGCTTTTCATTTCGCTGTGTTGACCTTGATGAACTTAGCGTAGCTTTAGGAAAAATTAAATTGAATGCTTCGGGCCATGATAAGTTATAGTTAAAATTTTAAAAAATTATTTTTCCATATGTTTCCTCTCATTTACTTCATTTGAAAAACTCAGTAATTACTACATTTGGAAGAAAGCTAGAGTTGTTCCCCTAAAAAAAGAAGGAGATTCCCTTTCCTTTGAAAATTTGCATCCGATATCTATCCTTCCGATTCTTTCGAAAATTACAGAGCATATTATTAAGGATCAAATGTGTCTTTACCTTGTTAACAACTCCTTAATACATCCTTCTTAGTCAGGTTTTAGATGTGGCTATAGTTCAAGTGCACTTCTTGTTAGTCTGACGGACTCAATACGTAAACTTGTTGATGAAGGTAAAAATGTAGTTCTTGTTTCTCTTGATCTTTCAAAGGTATTTGACAGTCTGCACAGTAACAAAGGAGGTGTAGAATTTATCCACAAAGAACGATTAGTTTATATTAGATCGAATGAGATCAAAAAGAATAAATGTTCGTGCAAAAAGTGGGAAAAAGTTAAGTAATTTTAAGCCCTTTTTCGAAGTTTTTGAACTTTGAAAAACAATCATGATTATTAAATACAGGTTCTAAAATTTAGCACTATTAGTTTCAATTCTTGTGAGTTGAGATCTGTAGCCCATTTGTTTAAAATAGTATTGCCACAAAACTTATTAAAGATCAATTTTGAACCAGGTTAAAAGGGTAAAATCTTTTCTTTCTAATGTAGTTTAAAAAAATTAAATTGGATAACAGGTGTTCGAGGTAAAAATTCCAAAAAATCGGTTTTTTGGAAATAACTCTCTATTTTGGGGGTATATTGAAAATTCTAAAAATATATGGTGTAATAATCTACTCACCTATACCTACAAATTATAATATGTTACGTTGCAAGTGTATTCAATGTTTTATTTTTTTTTTATTTTGTAGCACCGTGTTATCATAAACTGCAACTTCTCAAAAAAAAAAAAAAAATTGATTTCAAAGGACTATTGAGAACAAAGTTGGTCACAAATTGATATAATTGATTATAGAAGTCACTACACCCTTAGAATCATATCGAAAGCTTATATCCAAAAAGGACAATCTGCAAAAGCCCAATTATTCAGGAAATCATAAAAATTGTTTTTTTCACTCATTTTTCAACACTTTGCAATCCAGTCTTCTACGATTTATTAATAAAACATCTTCTAAACATCACACATAAAAATAAATCTTTTAAAACCATTATTCCGCCAAGTTATGGTGATAGCCCCTTTTTTCTTAATATAAAATGTTTAGATAGCCCTTTTTGTTTATCGAAAATTAATTAAAGGTGTAAAACATAATTTTTTTTTGGTAAAAATTAGATAATATATTAAATTTATGATACCTTACAAATCGAGAGACAAAAAAAGCGGAGTTTGGTGGTTAGCATTTCAAACGTTACAACTATAAAATAACAAGTGTGGATACTAAAAAAACTGAAATGTGTTCATAATTCAAATTATAAATAAATATTGAAAAAAAAAAATACAAAATATTATTTGCAAAAAAATTTTTAACTGACTAAAAATTGTAACTAAAACATTAAAAATATCTGTGTATAGAGTTTAAACATTACAATCCTTTGAAAAAATTATATGCCTTGCAGATAGCCCATGATGAATGTATGTAGTTAACGATGTATTGAAAAATTAGCAAAAAATACTTTTTATGCAGACATTCATATCCTTATTAATAAAATTTTTATTTTTGATAAATAACTTCGCATATGAAAAACTATAAAATGTGCTTTTAAAAAAGATTTGTGAAATTATTGGGATAACATTACTATTAACTACTTCCTTAGTATCCCAACATACTTTAAAAGGCTGCCTTTTATTACATCATTGAAATGATGCTGTTCTTTTATAGAGAGCTTTCTGTGATATGCTTTACATTTTCGAAATTTTAAAATGCATCTAAAGGTATAGTGACTTCTCCTATCAAAAATATCAACTTTTGACCCATTTTGATCTCTACAGTCCTTTAAAATAATTTTATTTTGATATTTTAATAAATAAATAAATAAATAAATAAAAATTGAGTACATTTTTATTGTGACATTAATGACAAGTTGAATTTTTCTTTGCATACTATAATTTAATTTAAGTCATTAATTTAATAAATAAACAAATAAATAAATGAAAATAAATAAAATAAATAAATAAAAAAAATAATAAAATAAATAAATAAAATTTGAGTACATTTTTTGTGAACACTTTTGTAACCATACAAATTTTCGTTATTTTGTATTTTCTGTAAACTTATTTCTGTATTTATTGTGACAATTTTTGGCATTTTTCTTTTCATACTATAATTTAATTTTAGTAATATTAAGTCGTTAATTGTGCTTAATTGTTTTTTACTTATTTAATTTATTAGTATATAGTGAATTTAAATTCGAAAAGTAATAATATAAATTGGTTTTATAAAACAAAGTCTATAATTTCATATATTTTTAATTAGTTTTAGAAGTCACTTTACGTATGAATGTTTCAACATATTTTCGATAAAGATATGTCTTTGCTTTTAATCTGGAAGTATTTTGATACAGAACAAATATTGTTAGTGTTCAGTAAAATATAGGTCATTTTAATTACGAATAATTTAGACAGAACTATGAAACACAGTACTGTTCAGTATAATACTGAACGGATGTACCAAGTCCCGTTTCAGATTTATAGCAAAAGCAATTTTATCTTAAGTATCCATGTTCGTTTTCGTTCTACATTGAGATAAAAACTTTAAATAATCACAAAAATGCTTCTGCTTTAAAGTTTTGTGTTTGGCGCTTAACATGTTTTCACCGTTAGGGATCTACATATGCAATAAAACATAATAAAATCAGCTATGATTTGTCACATTTGTTTAAAAGCTACATATTATAGATATAAATAACAAAATTCTTTTGTTTTAGGTCTACACAAATTATTTAGTAAAAAATTATACCTATAAAAAATTAAAATTATACATACATTATAAACTATTTTTTATATACATATAGTGAAAAAAACTTAAACATTCTTTATATTTCTTATTATATATATATATATATATATATATATATATATTTTACAAAACACAACAACGTTGGTTGAATATTTTAAACTATAAAATTATTTTCTCATCTTTCTTTTATTTAATTATTTGTAAAAGACTACCAGTAAATAAGAGAGTGTTAAGGTAAACAAATATCAACAAGTATGTATCAACAATGATTTCGTACATAGATAAATTTAAATATAAAAGTTCAACCCATTTAACTATTTTGCTTCTTTTTAAGAAATTATTAAAAAAAAATTAAGACTTTTTGGTTAATTTAAAATGTTGCCAATTATAGTTCTCATGTGTACATTTGGGAGAAAAATTATATCTTTTAAATTTGCAATAAACTTGACTATTAAATGGGAAAAAGTAGTTAGTTCTAACTAATTTTATATTTGACTAATTGATTATATAAGTTTATAGAATTTATGTAAAATTTCTTATATTTTTTTCACCGATATTGTTGGTAAATTAAGAGGAAATTAAGTTTTTACACAAAATTGAACTGAAACACAATCACGAGATCACTATAATACAAATAAGAGCAAATTATCATAAAAATTGTATACATTTGTATGATAATAAATGATCATCTGTGTTCTAAAACTTGGTGCACAGAAATTATTATAAGCATGAGCAAAAGTTTTTATGTTATTTAGAGCAGCACAAATCTCAAGATATAGTATGCTACGGATAATCTCTAGATGATACTATTTAGCGATCAATTTTTACCAATTAATTAAGATTATCAAGTATTTAATTTACTTGGCTATGTCTGGCGGTCAGCCATTGTAGTAAATGAGTACACATCCCATATTTTAATTAGTGTAGTTTTTTTCGCTTCAACTAAAACATTTAAAGACATTTTATTCTCCAAAAAATCAAGGTTTAGTAGATTTCCTATACTTAAAGATATTGTACAAACAGTTTGAATTTTACTGAAAACCTCTATGTGCCACATAGATTAGTATGTGTCAAAATTAAAAAGTGAGGTTATGAGACAAAATCGCAAATTATTATAAAGTGTATAAAAATTAAATAGTTTTTATTTGGAACAAAGGTATAGATAATCACCTTTAATTGGGTTTATTAGTTTTTCCACACTGAAAAAACTAGCCACTTTAAAACGTTTCAAAAATAACAAAAAGCACTTCGAACCACCCTTTGTTACATAATATCGAGACAAAAAAAAAAAAAAAAAAAAAAAAAATAGCCGTATTCACAAAAAAAAAAAAAAAAAAAACTCACTACAGGTTTAAAATTAAACATAGTTAACAAACATTTAATAGCCGTATGCAAAAAAAAGCTGCTTTACAAAATATTGTTAAGGAAAATTCCTTAAAGTTGTATTAGAAAACAATATTTTCTTATAGTACCTTTTTTTCTTTAAATATTTTAGGTTCTACCCTTCTTTAAAGCTATTTTAGGGTTATTTATTTTGCATTTTATCGCATGTACGTCGTTTTTATATTTATTCTTAAATTTTAGACAAAAACAACAAAGTTGTTAATTAAGGAATAATTTTTTAATACCAATTATGCACAAAATTAAAACATTTCGCGATAAAACATAATCACAAAAATGAAATACACGTTAATTAAATCCAATAAAAAAAAAGCTTTGACCGAAGCAAAGGAGAAAATTGAAATAGCGTCTTCACTTTCCTTTACGAATGTCATGAATTTTGTATAGCGAGTTCTCGGTTGGAAGCAATACATTTTTGACATAAAAAGCGCTCTTTTCAATGCTAAAAAGGAAACGAATAATTTTGTTACAGTAAGCATATAAATTACCTTCACATATATATTTGCATTTTTACTTATACACATATGTACATTAGACCGCACCAAAATTTACCGGCTTTTGAAATTTAACCTAACTTCCCCTAGAATCGTTCAATGGGATGAAAAAAGATTTTGTGTGAAATATTACTGAAATCGGATATCGTTAACCCGTGCCGCATCGGACCTGAAGTTTGTATGGTGCGTTTATATGGGGAAAATATGTCTTTTTTAGAGAGTTTTAAGAAATTTAAATTAAAATGTTAAAAAATCGTAATTTACACATACATAATTATCTATCAAACAAGATATAAGAAGAAAAAAATGGGTTAAAAAATGTTTAAGTAATTACGATTACGACCATTAATGTGTTTTAGAGCACATGTGTCAGAAGTGTACAAACAAATTTTACATTTTTTGAGAAATGTTTAAATAAAATATTATTTTTAATTAGATTTGAACTACAATTACTGAAAAATACGTTTTTGTTTCCGCAGAATAATCCAAACCCCTTCCATGCTCGGTTAAAAAATGTTGAACATTTTTAAGTTTTAAAACAACTCCAATTTTAAACTTTTAAAAGTTTTGTTTAACAAATTTCAAAAAAATTTCGAATAAACTATGCAGGTTTAAAACAACACTTCAGGAAATAAAATTGAAAAAGAATTAGGTCAATTAGTCAATTAGGTATGACTAAGTCCTACCTGTGATTTGAATTTTGCGAATTTTGGCACAATGCCATTTTAGCAGCTTTTTTAATTATAAAGTAATTTTTTTTTGAGGTCTGGGGAATTCGAAATAACTTTAACATTTGTTTACCGATTTTTTCTTTTTATATCTTGTTTGATAGATAATTATATGTGGATTACGATTTTTTTACATTTTGTTAGAAAGTAAAGTATTTAATAGCAATATTTTTCTCAAAACCGTAAAAAAGCCATATTTTCCCATATAAACGCACCATACAAACTTCAGGTCCGATGCGGCACGGGTTAACGATATCCGATTAAAAAAAATTAACTTGGAAATGTTTACCACTAATTTTTATATGCTGTTTTCGTTTCTCGCTGTTTCCATGAAATGCTAACAAGTACTTAAATAAGTAAGAATCGTACGTTAAGGTGTCCTGGATAAATATTAGTCCTTTTAGCAGCAAAATTCACTAAAATAATTAAATTTTGAAAAATTTCAATAAAAGCTGTGTTTTGCTGCTCCCGTTGAGTGCTAACGTTGATAGTTAGCAAAAAAACGAAATTTATCCGACTTGGTTGCACTTGGTATTCCATCAGAAAATGCACAAAGAAATCTTCAAATATTTCATTTTTGACAAGAGGAACATTGAGGTCCTTGTGAATGTTATCATTTTTCATATATCAAGGTGCTAACATTCGTAGTATTTTATTTTGAGGTCTTTGAATTTTTTCAACATTTGAAGCTGAGGCCATAGTTGGATACCATAGCACCATATTGGCTTTATAATTAAGTTGTAGATCAAAAGTTTGCAATTTAGACTTAATTTTGAGTTTCTTGCAATTAGCCAGTTAACCTGAAGTGATTTCAACTTAATTTGAGTTAATTTTGTATCTATAAGCGAGCTTTACAAAAAAATTTTTAAGTAAAATGCCTTAAAGATGATTCGATCAATGTTCTCTTGGTAAACAATGGTTAACTATAAACATTTTTTTTTAGATTTTTACTCTTACATTTTGTAGCGAAAAAAATATTTTTTGGGGTTTTCTTATAAATTTTTGACAAAAATGGCGCATTTTAAATTTCGAGATGTTAGAAAAAAATGTACCACTATTGCTATTTAAGAACTTTTTAAATTAGTTCCAGGACAGTATAATACTTTTTACAAATATATTCTATTTAAGCTATTTTCTATTAAAAACATAAACACAAAAAAGGGGAACGTCTATTCTGGGTGCATTTTGTATTAAAGTACGAACATTCCGGCTGTACGCATGTCAACCCAATGTTTGCCACAATTGCGTGTTTGACTGTTGCCACGTAATTCAAAATTGTACTTTAATTTGTAAACGTCTTGATTAAGGTGTCATTAAGCTAATTTGTCAGCTCTGGGTTAGAAATTACGCATTTTAGCAGAAAAAGTCGTTAACATTTTATCAGAATTTTTAAATAAAAAAATGTTTTAAAGTTTATTAAAGTTACTACAAATAGAAGTTATTTTAAAATGCCATTTAAATAATAACATTAAAATTCAAAGCAAAAAGAGTATTCAAAACCATACTTAATTCTTTGAAATATCACAAAAATTTTATTTTTTAATAACACGTAGTTATTCCTTTGCATTATATTACCTCAAAGTTGTAGTGGGTCGCACTTCCATTGCAATGTCAAAAGGGGGTCGTGAAGCAAGGTCTTTTGAGAAGCCCTGTTCTAAAGGTTATAATATATTTTTAAAAATAGATCCTTGACAATACAAAAGACTTAGTTCGACAGATAAATTAAAATTTAAATTAACTGTCAAGTATAGCCAAAATTGATTTTTACCAATATCTCGAAAACTAGAACCAATTTTCAAAAATTAAGTGATGAGTCGAATTTAGCACACAGTGTAACATTTGGCAGTTTTAGAACGACAAAACTCCAGTTTTGGAGATATTGGACTGACATTTCATATTCTGTTAGTAGAATAACTGCCACTACCATACTGAAAAAAATATTTTCTTTTATGAATTTCGGACTTATTTTTATAAATTTTATTATAATAAAGAATACTTTAAAGGTAGACATGACATAACAAAATTTTAGCCCATACCTTAAAATTTTTAAATAATTCTTAACAAATTACTAATATGAAATATCTCACATTTTTTTCTAATATTTTAAAAGATCGCAAAAAGTCGCAGCCAATATTCTTTAATATAATTTTATGGATGCTCTTTTATATACTAATCGTATTTTTAAATTGGAACTCGTTGGAACCCATTAAAAATTGAATTAAAAAATATATATTTTTTAATATTAAGATTTTTTAAATAAAAAAAAAAAAAAAAAATAATAATTTCAATATTGAATTTTTTAACCTAACAAATTACAATAAAATAGTTACGATACATTTGTTTTTACATACCAAAAAACATCAATATCTGCAGTATTCACTCAGATATATGGAGTTAAAGTTAACACAAAAATTTGAATAAAATTAAAATATTTTTATTATCTATTATAGAGGTTTAAGCAAGAATACATAAAATCGATTTTAATAAATATCATTGTTAATTTTGGATGAAATGACTTCGATACAACCCCAAAAAGTCATTAACAATGCTTTTTGAATTTATGCCAAAAGAAAATAATTTTTGACCTGTGCGGTTTGGTAAAATTGTGTGAGGACACAATTGATTTACTTTGAATTTGACATCTTTGACCTTAAAATTGTGGCAAAACGTGTATTATTCTAAAGTTTGTACAACATTTCAATTGAAATTATGTTAGATAAATGACGTTGAAGACTTGGGTGCAATTTTGATTCAAAGTTGGCGGTTAACCCACGTCTCAGAGTGGTCACAAAAAGATTTTTTGGAAATAAATTTGTAACTTGTGAACCGTTGGAGATATCTAAATAAAATTTCCTAAGGTCAGAGCTGAAGTATTTTCCGGTTGATTTGGAGGAGCATAGCACCATAGCGGGTCACGGGGGTAGAGGGAAGGCCCCAAAGTTCTTAACTTCATTTATGCAATTTTTAAAAAAATTCGTCAAAAACTTAAATCTTGTAAATCTACTTAAATCTCTACTAAAAATGCTTACACGTGTAGGTTATCTCACTCATTTTTGGTCTGTTTTTTTACAATTTTTTTTTAAACTTGGCCTTAATTTAGGCCCAAAAATTTTTTTAAAATATCCACTAGATTTCTTATAAAATTCTAAATAATACTGCTACAAAAATAGTATCATATAAATATATTTTATAAAATATATACGATCAATTCAATGAAAAAAAGTCTATTTTTGAAACAAGTTTTTCACGGCCTTGGATTTTGGGTATTTTGGTACGAAAAAGTGGGGGTTTTTTAATTCCTTGATTTTAGAACAAATTTATTTATATTGTTTAAATTTTATTTAGGTCCAAATATTAACATTATTTCCCAAAAATATGCTTAAAATCCTAATTTTAAGTTTAAGTTTTTGACTAATTAAAAAAAAAATACATACCCGAGGTTACCACTTTTGGATGTCAACCCTCTACACCCATGACCCGCTAGGGAGCTGTGCTCCTCCAAATCAACTGAAAAACACCTCAGCTCTGACATTGTGAAATTTTATTTAGATATCTCCAACGATTCGCAAGTTGCAGAATTATTTCCAAAAAAAGCGTTTTAGGACTACTGTGCATTTGAAAAGTCAAATGCCAGTTGTACATTTACGTTTATTAGTAAAAATAGTGCAGATTTTTGTAAGATCGAAATTAGAATGTGGTGCTTAGATTTAAAACCGATAGAAACCACATTTCTTTACATTTCGTAAAATGTAATTAGATTGGAATCCTGCAGCAAGTTGGTCAGAAGTAGTAATGTACCATTTTATGGCCACAAATGTTTTTTTGTTTGTTTATCAATTTTCATTTTCTGAAAGAACAAATTTTCTAATTAATACAACTGAGTGAAACTCGCGTCTTTTTTAATCGAAGATTCAATAGTCTTGGAAACTCGAAACAATCTCGTTCTAGAGTGGCGGTTCCACATTTTCAATATGGTGGCATTCCATGCCACATCTTTATTTAGTCATTTGGGCCAAATTTCCTCACAGAACTGTGTTTTTGCTAGTTAAATTTAAATTTATCTTCACACATATACAATTTAGTAAGTAGTATTTTTAATACTCTTGAGAAAAAATTTTATGAAAATAGCATCAGGCAATACTCTAAGAGTAAAATACAACAAAAACAATATAAAAAGACAAACGAATATGTGAACGAAAGTTAATAAAATAGTGAAATTCAAAATGATTGCAATTCGTTCGACTTGCTTTCGTTCGCTTGGATCTGCTTTCGACATAGAGAAACAGACTATAAATCTGCAGACTTTTGGCAAAAGCATTAGCGTAATTTACAGGATTTTTAATGATAAATAAACATTCTGAACACATCGTTTAAACAAATCGTGCGCAAAGTACAGGTTGCAATTTTAAAGATAATGCTATAAAATTTGCGACTTTTTTGATAAAAGAACTAAGTTTATTGAAATTGGATAAGATCAATAATTTGCGAAGATAGATCCATAGCATCCATACTTTAACGTAGATAATAACCTGTCCCACGATGTCAAACGAAAAATTCGTTCTACAAAATGTATGGAAAACAATAATAAATCTAAAATGTATAAATTGTCGAAACGATTCGTAGGACAGACAGTAAATCTTATATAAATGTTAGTATTAATATTTGACACAAATTAGTTTTGTGAATTTTTAATCATACTTCCAAATTTCTTAAGAATTGGTCTACAATTGACCACGGAACTTATGGCCCATCTAATACAGTCTCCGAAAATCACTTTTACGCATATACATAAGGTATCATATGGTCGGTCCTGACAGACTATAGCTTTCCTATTTGTTTTTAATTTAATTTTCAATAAAAAAAAAGAAAATATAAATTTACATAAAAGTGCAAAATATTTGTTATAACATTTACTACCTGTCTCACGATGTCGAAAGAAAAATTCTTGTTGACCAATTTTATAGGTAACAACAAATAAATTTGAAATTTACTTGTTTTTCATATAAATTGTCGAAACGAATTTTTTGTTCGACACCGGGGGACAGGCAGTTAAAATTTACAATATGTAATCCGTAAAATATGCTAAATAATTAAAAATTATATAAAATTACGGTGCATTTGTAAACAAGTCTTATAAAGAATACGACATTTTAAAAATTATATTGCGTAATTCCTATGTATACAAATTTAGTTTATAGCATTTTTTTTTAATAAATAAAAATTAATTTTATTTTCAGTAAATCTAAAAAATCGAAAAAGTTACGCAAACGTAGCGAATCGGATAGTAATGTTGAAAATGATAAAGATAGTAACGATGAAGACTCTGACACGGATAGTGAGACTGATATAAAGAAAAGTCGTAAAAAATCGAAAAAGGAAAAGGTGAGTTAAAAAAAAAAATTGGAATAAGAAATACACTTATTAATAATACCCCAACAACCTATGGTGATGTAGGGTATAAAAATTAAACACAATAACGTAATAAATAGAAAATTAAAGCATGCACTTTTTCTAAAAGAAAACAAATCATAAAACATTTTTATAAATATCAAATGTATACAATCTGTAAATTCACCAAAATTATATTTAATATTCAACTTGATTAAAAACCATAATACCATTACTTTTTCTTGCTTGATTTACTTTCTTTCAATCTTCAAATGAATTTGTTTTAATAATGAAAAGTACTTCTTTTTATTAAATAACAAATAAATGATTTTTAATTTGTTTTTTTTTTTTTCAACAAGGTAATTAATAATTTCTATAAATTTAAAAATTGTAGACATTTTCGTAGCGTTTTGCTTTATTTCTGTACTTTTCAGATTCACATGTTGTAGCATTTCGAGAAATGCATTATTCACCTACTCCAGTGTTGCCAAAACGGCCGTCTTCCCGCTAAATCTGGAGATATTTTGTTGTCCTCAGCGGGTGCTTTCTATGAAAACCGCTTAGTGTTTTTTTGGCTGCAATATTTTTTTAGCTGGTGGTTTCTAGCGACTTTTCCCATAATTGTAAAAACATGGGTTTGAAACTGAAAGAAGAAAATTTAAAAAACATTTTTTACTTCTACAAATAACTAATTCATCTAAAGTACCAAATTACCAGAAGCCAGGAAATTGTATGCAAAATCAATTTTTTTTTTTTTTTGTAAATTTTTAAAATTATAAAATTATATAAAATCTATCAAACACTGTAGAGTTATAATGTAATTCGATTTAAAGCAAAACATTTTCGAAAATCAATGTATTTAAAATACAATTACATATGATGTGCTCTTAGAATCGAAATATACAATATTTGAGGTTTTGCAGTATGACGAATTATATAGTTGATTTTTAATGCAAATATTTTAAGTTGAGTATAGTAAAATATATATATATATATATATATATATATAAAATAGATTACAATCTGAGCTATGGAATACGCCTATATAGCAAGTACTGCATCATAAAAAAGTTCAAATTTCACTGTAACCTCTGAAATGCATTCAAGTTTTCAAAATGAAGATTTTGAAATAATGGATGTTAGTTTTTATCATGTTTGTAAATTAAAAATAACAATTTTATGGATTATTTTATAAGAATTATTTTAGCGGTAAAAATCAGCGATTTAATTTAAAGTGTAGGCGGATTCTAGCGGCTTTTGAAGCACAACCTGGTATAACATAGCCTTAAAGTTTTGGCAACACTGACCTACTCAAAAAAATTGTTTGCTATCTTAAACATGTAAATATGATTAGTATAGAAACAAAATTTTAATTCCAATATTTTTTAATTCGTATTTATATAATTTATTTTATAAATAAAAAATAAAATACATATTTATATAATTTAGAGTAGTTGTTTTATTTTTCTGTTGATTTTTAAATTTTTTTACAAAGAATTATTACAAAATTATAAAAAAAGATTATTTTAAAAATTTTGTTTATATATATATAACAAAACAAAGAAAACAAAACAATCCTTGGCGCTTCATTTAAAATAGGATAGCTTTCGAAAGGCTCTCTTGTAGTTTTGTAAGTACTTTCATTTTAGTCTTTATTTTTTATTTAATTTTAAGTTTATGGAAGATATTTCGTTGACTATCTTTATTTTCCAAAGAAAACAACTAAATTTTGTTTATAAAAATATTTTCAAATAACATATGTATGAAATATTAAAATATTTATTACAATTTTAACAATTCATAAAACATATTTTAATCATTTTCGAATATACAGATTTTTAAATCTTGTTTATAAACTAAATGATTGAAATTATTAAAAAATATTTAGGGATATTAAAGCAAGCAAATTTATATTTCTACAAACACAAGTAAAACTTTATTATTTGTTTACTCTTTTATTTCGCTGCTTAGAAAAAACGCGACAAGAAAAATAAGAAAAAGGAACTTTCTTCATCATCAGAAAAATCAAGATCTACGTAAGTTTGAATTTTCATATATATAAAATTATTAGAAAATAAAAATATGCATTAAACTTTATAGATCTCCTGTAGACAAACATATGGAAACAAAAAAAGAATCTAAAAACTCTGAAACAACAACGGGGAAAAAATCATCTGGTAATCCTTTTCGCAATCGTTCAAAGGAAAAATCGAACAAGCCTAAAGAGTCACGAAGACGTAAGCGTGAACGTGAATCTTCAGAAGAGAGCCATAATAGACGTAGCCGCAGCCGAAATGATAGAGATTTAAACAAACGTCGTAGTCTCAGCAACAAAGGCTCACGCAATAGACGAAGTCGTAGCCGCATTGAAAGAGACTCAAGAAGTGATCGTTGTCATGACGGAATACGAGGTTCTTATCTGAAATGTGCAAGTAGTTATACAGATTATCATGGTCGTGAACGTAATGATAAAGATTACTATATCAGAGATCGAGAGCATGAGCGTGAAATCCGCACATCACAATCGCGGCAAAGATCAAGACGGGATAATACGGACATACGTTTCAGAGATCATAAACGTAAACTCTCTGAAGAACGTTCGCAAAGGAAACGGGATAGTCTCAGTGTAGAGAAGCGTATGAAATATTCACGTTCACCCTCACATTCACGTTCTAGACAAAGTCGTGATAAAAAATCCTATCCTAGAACTACACAAAAAAAGCGTAATTCATCTAGGACACGTTCAAGAACACCGAGACATAATTATTCTGATCCGCAGCAATCGAAGAGGGGAGTTAACCAAACTAGATCAAGATCTTCGTCTGTAAATGAAAATGTAGCTAGAAAATCATTAACTCCGCCACCGCGAAAATCCAATATAAATTCATTAAGTAACGAAGAAAAAATTGGCACAAATTCCAGTAAGTCTGTCTTTAAAGATACAAAACCAACTGGTCGAAAATCAAGATCTAGAACTACTTCATCATCGTCATCAGATTCGGGCTCGTCTATTGATACGGAATCGTCCAGATCGAGAACTCCTTCCCCCAAAATAGAACATTTAGAAAAACCGTCAGTATCAATATGTACTGATACAGAGAAACCTTCATCACGAAGAACAAAATCGCCAAGTCTTAGGGGAACACCTTCACCAGTAATGGGGAGATCTAAACATTTATTAAATGAAAAAAGCGCTATAGATAATCAACTTCCTGTATCAAGATCAAGAGAATCACGAGAAGAATCTAAAGAAAAAAAAGAGGAGCATAAACAATTTGCTTCTAGAACACCGCCCCCCTACAGAGTAGAGAAAAAGGAATTAAGCACCAGATCTTCTAGGGATTCATCAGAGTTAAGTTATTCTCCTGCTAGACGTAATCCTGAACGATATCGTGATATATTAGAAACTTCTAGAAATCAAAGAAGTGAGAAACGAAAGGATGAGGATAGAAAGGAACATACTAAATCGACAATACAATGTGAAGAGCGGGAAAAGGATCGTAAAGAAAAGGGAGGAAGAAATGATAGGAATCAAGCAAAGCCCGTAGTACGCTTACAGTCCCAGAGCGAAGATGAGAGTGATTCTACAGAACGCAATGCTGAAAAACTATTAGATGAATTTCAAGAATCCAAACGTGAAAGAGAGCTAAAAGATTTTAAAATGTTGGAACAACTTAAGACAGGCATTGCGGCCAAAGCTAAGGAAAAGATTAAAACCATTGAGAAAATGGCTGCTTCGACTTCAACAGGATCATCTGCAAATAACGGGGGAGAAGTAAGTGATAAACCTTATAAACGTGCAATACGTAATTCCCTTAATGATTTTTTGGCTGCCAACAATGCGGCCCCAGCTGTGATGGCGACATGCTCTTCAACTGTGCACAATAGCGTACAGAACTCTCCACCCGGAGCTATATATCCACAGACTTTAGAAGAAATTAAAAAAGAACAAGAGTCTATTATACAATTGAACGAAACTTCCATTCACATAGAAAATAATAACAGTAATAAGGACAATGAAACGCAGGCTGATTGCAAAAAGTCCCCAGTGGCTGCAAATGGTCATGCGGTACCGTTAAGTCCAATATCAAGTCCACTACGTAATAATTTTAATGTAATAAACAGAGACAGGGATCGTAAGCGTGAACGTGATCATCGTGAACGTGAACGAGAAAGGGATAGAGATACAAAACCCGCTAGAGAAAATAATTATAATAAAGAACGTTATTTGGAAAGGAGACAAAGATCATCACCTAACATTTATAGTACCGGGGGAGGTGCAGTTGGTGGTGGTGTTGCCTGTGGCGGAAGTATGGGTGGTGGTAATGGTGGTAGACGTAATAACAATAACAGCAATATACATCATCTAAATCATAGGCAACAACGTTTAAATGGCAATTTGATGGGCAATATTGGTGGTGTTGGTGCACATCACCATCCTCATTCGCATCCACATCCGCATCATCATCATCATCCAAATCATCAAATAATAAATAACCATCATAATAATACGTCCTCTTCTACTACTTTTATTGCTAATAACTCTTCTACTAATCCTCATAATTTAATGTGTAATCACGCTAATAACTCCACTAATATTTCATTTAATCGTCCTAGCCGTATTAACAATACACCTCTTATAACCGCAACTCAATTTAACAATCAAATGCTTAGTAAACAATCGAATAGTATTTTAGTTAATCGTCGCGATCATCGTACCGCCTTAAATTTGGGATTGAGCGGCACTCCTTGTACTAATTTCTCCAATATTAATTTGTTATTAACAAAAGCTAATACTAATCCTCATCATCTACATGCTTCGACCGTAGGTCATGGCATCGGAGTTGGTCACCATCATCAGCATCATCATCACCACCACCATCATCATCACGGTCAAAATTCAAGTACGAACAGTGTTGGTAGTAATCCAGCTACTCAAATAACCGATCGTATATTAATGGCTGCTTCGATAGCGGCAGCACAACGTCATAGTTTAGGTGTAGTTCACTCTGCTGCATCAAATGCGGCTGCAGTGGCGGCGGCTAATAATCTAAATTTTCTACAGCAACAAAATAAACAAAAACTTGTTATTAAGCCTTTTAAAATTAATGATTCACAGCCTTTGGTTGCCGCATTGGCAGATTCTTCATTGGTGGATGCTATCGTATCGAAAGTGTCGACAGCAACGGTGGCTGCTGCCGAGAGTGCTGCTAGACGTAGTCGCAGTCGTTCAAGACGTAGTCGAAGCCGCAATCGACGTGAAGAGAAAACCAATAGTGGTGTTGGTAGCAATAGTGGTGGGGGAGGTGGAGGACGTGAAGGAAATAGACGTCGTTCCACTAGTCACTCGAGATCATCGTAAGTTTAAACTTAAAAAAAATTTTCTTAATATTTAAGATTTAATGACATTTTTTTTTATAGAAGATCTTCATCATCTAGCCGTAGCAGAACTCGTAGCCATAGTCGTCGAAGTTCATGCTCGCATTCCTCACAATCTAGTTCTTC
The DNA here is from genome assembly GCA_932274085.1 of Protocalliphora azurea. NCBI lineage: Eukaryota > Metazoa > Arthropoda > Insecta > Diptera > Calliphoridae > Protocalliphora > Protocalliphora azurea. The sequence goes on from OW026522.1 coordinate 157,789,295, forward strand.
GTCACGCAGCTCATCACGTAGCTCATCAAGGTAATTTTACTTTAAAGTTTTCTATTCTAATAATTGTTAACAATTCTCTCCAAATATCTAATTAAATTATATAAAAAAAAATTTGACTTTTCTGATGTTGATTTTAATGCTTAATAATTTTTGTATAAAATAACAACTACATTTTTCCATCTGTTAAAAATATATTTATTGTGGTTTAATGCGCTTTTCATAAAATTTTAATGAAAAAATGCAATTTTTTTTAATTTTTCGAACATTTTTCTTTCATTGTTTACATTTGCTTTTTTTTTGTTTTGTTTACCTTTTGCGATCATATGATTTACTGGATTTTAAAGCAAAAATAAGACTAGTAAAATTTGTAAATACTCAGTTTATAAACTGTCATTTTTCTCTCTTTACTAGATTTTGGGTACGCTTGCGCAAATCCAGTAAAAGTTTTTACTGAACAGTATAATTTTTTGGGTAAACGAATGCACTTATTATTTTAAGTAATATACATACATTGGCGGACAAAACTAAATCACGGATTTGCGCTACCTACAATATAGCCGAAACTCGTTTGATTTCAATTCTTTTATTAATTTATTAACACTAAACCCCTAATCCTTTAAAACAAATCAGAAAGAATTGAAATGCTGTATTTAAACGTAAAATATATATTTTTATGCGGGACAAAATTAAGCACATTTTCCATTTATTAAATTTATTTATTTATTTGCAAAATTTATGAAACATAATATAAAATAAATTTTTAGGCTCTAACTACTGTGGTTTTTGGCTTGCATATGTAATTAGTATATTATTTTTTCTTTTTTATTTTTTTATTATATATATTTTTATATTGCTGAATTATAAATGGTTTAAATTTTTTCAGTTGGTTTTTGGAGGTTTTTCCGTATATAACGAGTCCATAATCAAGTTTAGACAATATTATGCTACGTGCTGTATTTAACATGGTTGTTGGATGTGTGTTACTGTTTTTTGCGGCTAGGCATTTTAATAAGTTTAAGCGGTATGTTAAAGATTTTTTTTAGGTAGTCTATGTGTTGTGTCCATGAAAAATTTTTGTTAAAAATTATCTCCAAAATTTTTAGGGATTCTACGGTTTCAATTTGATTATCTTGTATCACGATATTGTTGTTGTAATTGCATAGTTTTTTACAGATGTGTAGGCATTTAGTTTTTGAAAAAGATATTTTACCACCGGTCTTATTACGCCGAATTTCTAGTTCAGCTAATCTATTTCGTTGTGGATATAATTTGAACTGTTTTTACATAAACAATATATAAGTCATCTGCGTATAAGACATGCTTAAAGTATTTGTGGTTTGCAATTATTTTGTTTAGTTTGTTGGTAGTAATTTGACAGAGTATTATCGAGAGTTGAGAACCTTGTGGGATCCCATTGAATAGTGGTTTAATATCAGAATATACGTTGTTTATTTTAATTCTAAGCTTTCTGTTTGTTAAAAAGGCGTATACAAAATGAATTTTTTTTACCAAGCTTCCATTGTTTTAGTTATACGATTATAATGTGTTCCCCAATCCGGTCAAAAGCTTTCTCGAAATCTATCGATAGAATTGATAGATGGTTTCTATGAGATAAAGTGGACGCTATAATATGATCTATATATGTTAGGGCATCTAAGGTTTCCTTGTTAGGCTTAAAGGCAGTTTGGTAAGTGCTTAACAACTTATTTTTTAGAAGAAACCATGTTATTCTTGTGGCTATTATTTTTTTGAGGAGTTTAGAGAAATAGGACGATATCCGTCTATTGAGGTTATATTTTTTTAGGTTTGGGTACTGGTACTATTATGGATATTTTCCATTGTTGTGGTATGATGCCTGAATGAAAGATGTCGTTAAATAGATTTATTAATATATTTTTGAAATTATGTGGTAAATTAACATCGGGTATTGATAAGTTGATAAGGTTTTTTTCGTGGGGTGTTTTTTGAATTTGTTAAATAGCTTCTGTTTTGTTTCGCGTAATAATTATAGTTCGTTATTCCACCAGTATGTGAATTTCCTTTTAACGCTATTTTTGTAATGCGGAATGGAAGCATTGGCGGCTGCTATTATTTCATTTTGTAACTTGGAGCATTCTTTGTTGGTGTTGGATGATAATTCTCTTAGCGTGTTAGAACTAAGTAGATGATGAAATTTTGCCCAATCAGCTTTTTCTGTATTAAAACGTATACGATTTTGTTTAAAGTTAGTTATTGTTTGATTTTGTTTATTTATTGTTCCATGTAGATGAGAATCAATTTTCCAGGATGCCTGAGGAAATATGTCTGCCGAAGCGAATGATATGTCAACATGTCTAAATGTTGACCATGTTGAAAAGTGTGTGGGAGATCCATCGTTGAGTAAAATCATATTAGATTGCGTTAACAAGTTTTCTATACTTTACCCCTAATATGATTGTCTTTTGGTTGTTATTTGCAAAAAATGCAGATAATTCTGTGATTGGGAGCAGCTGTGAGGGGTTTAAGTACACCGATATTATTTTAATATTGAAGCCAATAAACGCATCAACAGTGACAGAAAAGTTATTGGCAGAGTTTGTGTCTTATATTATTTTTTATAAATAAACCGGTGCCACCGCAATTGCTTAAGTTGGTTGATAAGTTACATTTTTATCCATTAAGTGTTATGGGATAAATTAAGTGGTATTTGATATATTTGAAAAACTTCAGAAATTTCATTCCTGACTATTTCTACTAAGTGAAAAATTTTGTCCTCAGTTTTATAATTATATGCGTATTATTTCGCGGTCAACAATTACCCATATGATTCCAAATATATTTTCTGTGAGATTAAGACCAAATAATTGTCCCGACCACTTTAAAAATATGATTTTTGGGTCATAACCCACGTTTTCAGGCAAATAGATGGATTTTTTACGGTCGTTTCTATGTTGATGCCTCCACTTAATGGGCATTTTCTCTTCTGTTTTTTTTTTTTTTTTTTTTTTTGAATACTTCTGTAACGTGATAATTAGATATCTCCAACGATATCTAATTATCAGGTATAATTAGATATCTCGGATAATATCGGAAAAATCATCGTGAAGTGAATCTAAGCATATTACACTTTTCGTATGTTCTTTTTGAACATCAGATGAATCCAAGGCATTATTGAGTAGTGGAAAAGAGGAATGTTTTGGTAGAGAAGATTAAAGATGTCTTTTCCATAAATAAATTTTGTACATAAAATCACTTATTGAATCAAATTCATTTAATATATTTACTTGTGTGCTTCGTAGATTAATGTTAAGATTGTTTAACGTGTCGAAAAATTTAGAGATATAGGCAAAGTAAAGCTTAGTTTAGACATTATGTTGAATTAACATATGTATGTTGAATGTTAAAATTGCCTGGATATAAATCTCAACTGGGCCAATATTTTTTTTACTTTTATAGCATCGGATTCAAATCTTAATTAAACTAATAAATAGTTTTTTCTTGTACGTAAAAAATTCACAATAATAAACAACTATTTTAGTAGCTTAATAAAAATGTATGAATTTTTAAATATTAGTTCTATCTTCAAACAAGTAAGAAACTAATTGGCCGAGCAAGACCATATAATATATATAATAAATATAGCATTATGTACATGTTACCTTTTTTTTTTGCCAGCGTGGCCCGGTATCCACATAAGTTTAAATTTAGTGTGACATTTAATTAAAATATCTCTTATTTTAGAGGTTATTATATTTTTGTTTTTGATGCTATACGCGACAGTTATTGTAGATTTAGAATCTGACCAAGTAACATATTTACCTCGAATATGTTTGTATTTGTTAAGGGTACATAATACTGCTGTCGATTCAGTCGTGAATATTGAGCAATTTTGGTCAAGAGTAGCTAAAGAATCAGTGCTTAATGTATTGTTAATTACAGAAAATGCATTGGTAGTGTTTGTTTTTGAACCATCTGTGTACAAAAATTTCCAATTTTTATTTTTTAATGATGAGGATATTTCATTGAAAAGAGAGTGATATTCGTAGTTAGATGTAAATTCCTTAGTTTTGGTTATTAGATCCAATATGAAACTTTTTTAATTTTCAGGGTGGTTCAGTGGGCGTGTAAATTTTCTGTGGTTTTATATTGATACCTATATCTAAGGCGAATTTAAGCGAGTTGTAAAGAGTTGATGGAAAACGCATTGGACGTTGGGATAAGAGAGTTGTAATACGATTAATAAGGTTCTGTTCGGAAGGAAAAATTATTTTAAGAATTAAGTTGGTGCTAGTGAATTTGATTCTTTCCTCTATGGTGGGTAAACCGGATTCCACCATTAAATTTTTAATTGAAGTTGTTTTGAGAGCACCGAGAGCAATCCTAATAATGGATTGATTTTTTTGAATTCTGTCTGTGGCTTTACCATAAATAGCAAGTCCATGTTCTATTTTTAACAAAATTAAACTGCGAACAATATTTATTGACGTATTTGGATGAGGTTTTCCATATTTTCCACCTATACATTTTATTATATTTATTCGTTTTAATAACGATTTTTTGAGGCTATCTATTTGGGATGACCATGTGAAGTAGCTGTTGAAAATTATACCAAGTATCTTTAGTGTTTCAACTTTAGCTTGGATAGTTAGTTATATTTGTGGTGGTACATGATTTTTTTTTTGCATATATGAATATGTTTAGTTGTATTAAAAGAAATTTTTGCACCTGTATTTGTTTGTACACCAGTTGCTTATATGTAGGAAAAGTGAGTACATTTCCTGTTGAATATCTAAGTTTTGTCTATGTGCGAAAATTATATATAAATCGTCTGCGAAGATAACATGTTTGAAATATTTGTTGTTGGAGATTATTATATTGAGTTTGTTTGTTGCTATCTAAAAAAGTATAACCGATAGCGGAGAACCCTGTGGAATTCCGTTGTAGAGGTTTTCAGTATGAGAATAGCAGTTGTTTATTTTAATTCTAATTTTTCTATTGGTAAGAAAAGCATGAACAAAAATTATTGTTTTTGGTCCAAATTGTTGCGATATTATTGAGTGTATACCGATTCGGTCAAAAGCTTTTTCGATGTTAATTGACATGATGGAGATGTGATTATGGTGTGAGAGTACAAAAAATGATCGATATAGTTTAGGGCATCGATGGTACCTTTATTAGGTTTAAAAGCAACTTGATGTATGCTGAGTAATTTATTTTTCAATACGAACCATGCTAGTCGTGTGGCAATAATTTTCTCTAGAGTTTTCGATAAGCAGGGTATTAAAGATATGAGCCTATATCCCTCAATTTTGGTTATATCTTTGTTGGGTTTTATGATGGGGATTATAGTTTAGATTTTTGGGGCATAATACCTATGTTGAAAACTTGATTGTAGAGTTGTTGTATCATTAATAATATATTGTTAGGTAAGATTTTCAACATTGGATATGACATTTTATCAAATCCTGGAGTTTTTCTCTTTAGGGAGATTAGAGTTGATTTTATTTCAATAGAAGTTATAATTTCCTCTGAAATTTTTGATGAGAGTGATAACTGATAGTTGATGAGGGTGTTAGAAGTTTGTTTGTTGCGGTTAAATTCAAAACTAAAATTGTCGTCAGAAGACGTGACATGACCATGTTTTAGCAAATAGGTTAGCAATCTCAATTGGATTTGATGTGATTTTATTATTTTGTTCAATGTAACGAATTCTATTATTTGTGTTCACTCCATTTAATTCACGAATATTGAACCAAATTGTTTCTATTGGATACAAAGGGTTTATTTGCTGTGTTAAGGAGGAAAAGGAATCCCTTTTCGCTTGTTTACATTTATATTTAAAAAAGGCATTGACTTTTATAGACAATTAAATTTTCTTTAGAAGGGTGTCGTTTTAAAAAATGGAAGAGGCGTTCTTTGGATTTACGTAGATTACTAAGTTCCTCAGACCACCAGTATGTATATTTATAATTTTTATTTGTGAAATGTGGAATTGACAAATTAGCAGCAAATCTAATTGTTTTTTGCAACCAAGCGGCTTCTTTAATAATATTTGGACTAAGATTTCTGACAGAGATAAACTCAAGCGAATTTTTAAATTTTGACCAATTTCTCTTTTAATTTTAAAGCGTGTTTCATGGTTTTTATTAGAGGTAAGCCAGTAATTTGGTTCCTGGAACGTAATGTGGATGGGGTAATGATCACTAAAATATAGGTGTGTATTTACGTTCCATAAAAAGTTTGGAGCTAAGTCTGCTGATACAAAAGATAGATCGATATGTGTAAAAGTAGATCTCGTTGAAAAATGTGTGTTAATAATACAAAATTTGAATTTGTATGAATGTTTTGTACAACAAGACCTCTTTGGTTAGTATGAGGAGAACCCCATAATAGAGAGTGTGAATTAAAATCTCCCAAAATTAATGTTCGAGAGTTGAAGTTAGTGAAAAATGCTGTTAATTCGATGGTTAGTATGGGTTCTGAGGGGTTTAAATAAATCGAAAAAATGTTTAACTTAAAACCAATATGTACTTCAATTGCAGTATGGAAAGTACTGGAAGAGTGCAGGGATTGTTTTATATTGTTTTTAACAAATAATGCTGTACCAGCACTTTTGTTAAATGTATTATGTGATATTGATATGTTGTAACCATTTAGATGTAAGGGATTAACCCCATGATGAGTTTCATGTAGAGCTATGATATCCAGCGAATTATGTTGAATTAAAAGTTGTAATTCATGTAGATTGTTATAGAAGTCGTTAATATTCCACTGTAGTATTTTTAGAGCCATTGTGAGAAAATAAAAATATATTTTAACTTCATATCAGAGAGGCAGGAGTCCATTTCAGGTCTCCTCTCGAAGATTTTACATGGGTTGTATGAGTTATGGGTAGATGAAAATTTTATTTTCTTTTATTTGTTGTTTGCTAGGTGCATTTTTTTCGTTGGTAAGTATTGGTGTTGTCTTTTTATTATTGTTTTGAGTTAGGAAGTTGTGTTTCATGTTGGGTTCTAGAAGTGGTAGATTTAGGATTTGTACGATTTATAATGTTGTCAACAGAAGTAAGAGAGGTTTGTTTTAGAGTGACTTGGTGGGTTTTTGTTAGTTTTCTTTGTGTATTTTCAGTTTCATTAATGTTTATTCTTGTAGAGTTGGATTCAGTGGGTAAGTTTGTGTTAACGGGATTGTTGTTTTGAGTTTTTGTTTTTCTGCTTCAATTGCAGTTTTTAGAATGTTATATGTTTGTTGATTTGTTATTTGTTGTGAGGCCTCTTTGTACGAGCAATTTTTTATAGGGTTTGGTGTATATAGCTCTACTTTGCAATTTAGAAATCCATGTAGTGTTATTTGTAGGATCGCCATGTGTTGTTATCGGTAGGATGACCATGTGGTGTGTCTATGAGGGTAGGATCACTATGTAGTGTTATAGGTAGAGTTTCTTTTGTTTTCCTATAGCCTTTGGTTATTTTTAATAGCTGTCAGGGTTTCAGCTGATTATAAGGCGTTCAAAAAAACTGCCGAATTAGTTGAGCCTTTTCAATTAAAAAAACTATTTGAAGTGCACTCAATTATAAGTGTGTCACTCAATTATGATTAGTCTGCATTAAGTATAGAACAATGTATGTAGTAATTTTATATCTATTTAAATGTTATTTGCTTTATGCATTGTTCATACATGCAGACTTGTGTGGTACACTATGTGTTTATATGTGGGGTACACTACACCCTCACCCTTAAGAGAAAAATTATGAAAGTAATTTTTCTTTCCATCTCCATAATACCGTTACAAAATTTATTAATATATATTATTTATTTATTTATTTTTTTTAGTAATTACAATGGTTATTTATAATAGTTAGTCTGAAAGTATATTTATTTTTATTAATTATATAATAGGGTGTTATATGGTTTCAAATTATTATTGTGTATTTCCCTTTTTTATTCCATTATATTCTATTACGGTGTTTACTCCGTTTCTTTTTACAATTTTATATGGCTCTTTATATGGACTTTGGTTTTTCTTTCTATTTTCTAATTTTATTAAAACTAAATCTCCTATGTCTAAATTAAGTTTATTTTGGTATTTCTTGCATGAAATTCTATTTTGTTTAGTTTTCATTATTAATTGCTTTGCCTTATTTACGGCGTATTGTAACCTTTGTCCCATTCATAATCATTTGCTGTTGTTAGAAAAAATTCATTCAGAACCCTATGATTTCTTTCTATTGAAACTAATGTTTCGTGGTGATAAGGTGTTCATAAGTTCGTTTGTAAATTCTGTCCCTCTGTCGGATTTGAGTACTTTAAAATGGCCATATTTCAAAATAAATTTCGTTAGTTCACATTGCATTGTTAGTATCTATCTGTATTCGTTTGACATACGCGGAGGTCCGGTCCTACCGTGTCAATTGAAATTATTTCAAAACTATTGCTTGATGTGTCTGGTAATGTAAGTGGTTCTTTTAAGTGTTTTGTTTTGTTACAATTATCGCAATATGATATGAATTTCTTTACCATTTTGTTCATGTTTTGCCAAATGTACCGCTGTTTTAATTTAATGACTGTTTTTCTTAATCCTAAGTGGCCTGCGTGTGTGGCATTATGCAATTCGTCAATGAATTTATATTTTAAGATGTCATCTATTATTCTTTTTGGGGTGTTATATATCAATATTTTAAGTTGAAGATTTTTATTATTAATTTTTATCTTTGTATATACTTCTTTTAATTCATCTTTAATTTATTCTTTAAATATTATATCTTAACTTGCAAGTGCTAATTGTTTTACATTTTCTTTCTTCATTTTTGATATCAGTTTCTTTAGTATCGAATCTAGTTTCGTTGATTTATCATTGTATCGTGCTAGCTTATTATTTTCTTTTTTATTTTCTATATTTTGGTTACGTAACTTCTTCATGGTCGAAACTGGTTTCGATGAATTATCATTACGACCTATGTGCACAATATTATCTTCAATAAATATATCTTTTTCTTGTATTTTTTTCAGTCGTATTAAATTGCAATTTCTTAATATTGTTTATATCATTAATGGATATGCGTAGTTGATCAGACTTTTGAGATCTGCGTGTTTCCATATATTCTGTGCTCATTTTATTATTTTTATCCTCATTTCCATATTTATTTTTCTTATTATCTGCTATTATATTCTCCTCATTATTATTATTATTTCTCATTGCCCTTGTTATAACTAGTGTTGTCTGAGGTCGTGATTGTTTGATTAAAGAAATTTTTTCATTGTAAGCTTTTCATTATCTAAGTGAAAAAAATTTTGATATTTTTCAAAAATATTTATTAATTTTGTTTTTGCATAGCCATCATTATTATTTAATTGCAAGTCATTCAATATTTCTTGAAAACGCTTGGGGTTATTGTCATTATAGTAACTTAATATGGCGTAGTTTTAGCGAGTCAGTCTGGAGTCTGGAGAATGCCCTTTAAATTTATTTTCTCGTTTGTTGTGTTTAAAAGTCTAATGTGGGTCATGCCGTTATTCGGTGCTATTGAATTACTTAAAAATAATTCAATTAAAAAAATTCATTATTAAAAATTATTCAATCCTCGGTGAGGTTTAATTTTATTGCCACTATGATTTCTGTTCTTGGTGGTATTTTTATTTGAAGTGCTGTAAGTGATTTTGTATGAATTAGAAGAGTTATGGTTTTATTATTTATGAATAGTGATATTGTAAAAGTTTCATGACTTTTGAAGTTAATTTTGCATGATAAATATACTGAAGAAAATCTACTTTTGCTTCAACTGATAGTGATTTGTGTATCAATTGTGAGGTTATTAAAAAGCTTTCTAATTCCAAATAGTTACCGGAAAATAAAGGTATTGCTTTGGCAGCGGTTTCTAAATTGAATGATGCCATTGTATTATCCTTAAATTTTTTAAATTTTCTTTAGTTCTTTCATAAATGTTACTAAATTCTAATTTTAGTGCTACAGTTTTTTTGTCTCTTCTACACTACATCCAATTTTAATTTCATTAGGTAGTTTAAATAAGTTGAAATTAAGAATGTGGAGACAGGTGTTGGCTATTTTGTTATCAACAAACTTTGTTATTTTTTTTTAATCGACAAGTCCCTGATTTTTCAATCCTTCAACAATTTCCTCCTCTTCGAGATTTAAGCAAAGATAACTCCTTTAATTATGTTAAGTGATGGGTGTAGGTAACCTTCAATTTGGCAAACGTTGGATAAGGTTGTAGCTTTTAGGAACTTATTAGTTTGAGCCTCATTTTTGGTGAGAATTAGTAGATTACCATCTCTAGTAAATGAAATCACTGTTGTTTTTATCAGTGATTTTTGGAAAGTTATGTGTATTATTTAAGTTTATGTGATGGTTATTTTTTTACGTGTTGGTTATTGTGTACTTTTTTCTTTATTCGGGTCTAGTATTGAATAGAAATTTCCTCCCGAGGAGGACGACATGATCGTAAAATTTATTTAAAAAATTATTTTAAATCTTTCGTGAGAGGAAAAAACCAAACAAAACAAAAAATCACAATGTATTTTTGAGCGCGGTTTTTATAAACAAAGCAGACAATATAAAACAAGCGAGAGTAAAAGTCAACCGTATTTATTGATAACTTGATGCCAACTGGCATATATATGTAATTAAAGCGATTTTCGAGATTTTTGGAAGGATCTTATATGGTACATGTGGTCATTTACATACTTTATTTGTTTGTGCACGTTAAAGTAATTTTCGGAAGTAGGCCTTATATGCAATTTATAGTCATATATAAAATTTGGCATAACGATTTATGACATATCCATATATTTTTTAATTATTTATTAAAATATTGATATAATTGAGACATTTATGAATGGAATAGGACTTCATTCCGGGAAATAATGGACGGATCCTTAATACAAATTTCATCAAAATAACTTTAAAATTGTGACATGCACTTTGTTCACAATGTTTAGATGAACAGCCAGTCAGAAAGAAGGACATAGTTAAACCGATTTAGAAAGTGATTCTGAGTCGAATGGTATACTTTAAGGTAGGGGTTTTCTGTGGGCTATAAATATCAGGATACGCATAAAACACCTTTGGAGGTGTAGGGTACCAAAAGGAAGAACATTTTCATATTGTGTTCACTTAAAAAAACACAATATTTTGCTGCTTGTAACGGAAATATTAATTCTATATGCTAACAAATTTTTCATATGCTGAAAAGCTTGCAAACACTTTTTAACAAATACCATATTTGTCAGCAAACGTAGAAAATTTGTTAAGAACTGATAATTGTATTTAGACAATATGCTAAAATCATCAATGGCATCGTTAACAAATAGTCAGCATATGCTGTCAACATACATATGTTTTGAGTTTACATGATATGTTGGCATACTGGTAACAAATTTTTATTTTAATACATAAAAATAGTTTTCTGTAAATATTTAATTTTTGTATAAAAGGAAAACGCCTACTTCTGTTTTTAATTCGTATAACCTCTTCAGCATATTTCTCTTCGAAATCCAACGGACATTGATATGACGCATAGGGCTTTAAGAATTCTATTTCTTAAGGCACTAGTTTTTATAATGTTTACTATGTCTATTGTAGTTTGAAGAGCACTTTTAAATATAGCAAGTACTTATCTGTAGATTATGCAGTGAGATTTGAGTGATTTAAAAAACCTGACCGCGATCCTATAATTGATGCGGCTCCATCTGTATATCTATAGAAGTCGTAGACAAAGTTTTAGTAAACAACAATTCTTCCTTTATTTTATTACAATAAAATAAAAGTCGGCTTAAATTAGAAACATCAGTCGTTTCATTACACTGCAGGTCATCAATTATTTTTTTAAGAGTTATCTGACAGGGATTCTCATGACTTTTTCATTTGTGAGCTTATCTAACATTATATCCCCAAATGTGTGTGGTTACTTTGCTTTTGTTATTAGCATTGATATATAAGCTTCAATAGATTTTTTCTATCCAAATTACTGGCACCTGTAGAATCCAACTTTATCATAATTATATATGCCTTTTCTCCCGTGAAGTTTAATTTGAAAAGTTCTGATAGATTTAAGAGAGTACAAAACGGTAAAACGTCTTAAAGAACATTGAGAAACACGGGCAGATATTTTTTTGCTGTGGTTGTTTCGCCAGTCATTATATCTAATCAATTCACAAAGTAAAAAGAATAATAAAAAGTTTTTTGTCTAAATATGCCCTAAAGAATGCCTTTCATTTTAGTTACAGAGATTGATGAGAATGTTATTCCTACGGTATTTAATGTTGTATGGGAGTACCATTCCATCTGCTCCTATCCATCACATTTTCATAATAGTTATTCTTAAATAATAAAAATTAGAAGAATCAATCAAGCGATTAACATTATAGTTTGATACATAGCTGCAGTTATTCATATAAAAAAAATATTTTCAAAATAACGAATAAAAATTTTCGATTATATATTTTTATAAATTAAACGCATATATTAATATATTTAAAAAATGAAAAAACCATTCAGTTGTGTAATTAACACAGTTTCAATACAAAGATAATTATGCTCATATTACAATTTCTTTATTTCATTGTATTTAATACAACTATTCATATCTTACAGCAGTAGCTTTGGTTCTTCACGTTCTGGTACCCGTTCTCCATCAATACCTCGACGCCGTGGTTCTCCGAGTTTTCTGGATCGTCGCCGTATTACTAGGTAAAATTGCATACAAATCTTGCAGTACACATATAATACAATCAAAGTATTATTGTTTTGTTTAATTTTTTATTTTTCATTGTTTATTTTATTAATTTGTTTTATAATTTTTTCTTATTGTAGCCGACATTCATCAAGTCGTGATCGAAGACATTGATTATACAATGATTATTTATCAATATAATTTTGCTTTATATGTATTTTGTTAAAAAATATTTAAATATATATTAAATATTTTATATTTTATATATATATTAAATATTTTCAATGATTTTTGGTAATAACCCATTATAATTTGTATACTTGATAAAGTCGTTGTAAATTACCAAAATAAAATATTCAGTATATTTTCATAAATTATTATTTTTTTATTGGTAAATCCAAATACTCTTTATTTCTTTTTTATAATTTGCAGTAGATGTCTAATTAAACATTTTATGTTTTACTTAATTGAATTTTTAGTTATGTTGGTAAGTTTCATTTTACTTTAATTTCGCTGGAATTCTAATATTTGCTATTTAAATCCAATACAAACTTAATTATTAATAAAACAAATTTCTTTTTTGAAATAGTGCCCGCAAACGTCCTATACCATATCATCGCAAATTGCCATCCGATGTTTCTAGCTGCTACTGCTCAAGTTGCTGCAGTCGTGATAGCTCTCCACGTTCCCGTTCTCCTTCACGCGGCAGTCGGAGCCCTTCAAGAATTTTTTAATATTTAACTAGTCAATCTGTCGGTCATTATTGGTCTACATAAAATGCTATTCAACAGAACATATAAAGTTGTTTTTAAAACTTAAAGTCTTTATTATTTATTAATTTTAAGCTTGTAAACATTTTGTCATATATATATATATATATATATATATATATATATATATATATATATATATATATATATATAATATATATAATATATATATATATATATATATATATATATAATATATATATATATATATATATAATATAGTTATAACATTTTGCATTGAAAATGTATTATACTGTTGTTTATGTAATTTTTTTGTTTTAAATTCATTTTTTTTTTATTTATTATTGTCTTTGTTTTTTAAATGCTTTTAATATTGTAGTAGAATTATTTAATTAATCATATTTTAATTTATTTGTATTTTTTTATAAAGTTTTTTTCCATAATTTAAAAACAGATAAAAATAAAATAAAATGTGTATTTATTGGCAATTATAATGTATTTAATATATATAACTCCCCCTAGCATCGTTCATTGGGTTGAAAAGTGAAATCGGATATCGTTAACTGTAGTTTAAAGGCCAAATACCTCAAACCCACACTTGCAACTAAAGAGGTTTAAATGAAACGAGCGATTTTATATTTATTTTTACACTGTGCTAATACTTTTATCGGGATAAGTATAATTATATAAATAATTTTTCTATATTAAATTAAATGTGATAAATTAGTAAAGAAAAAAGTAAATATTTAAAGAAAAACATTTTATGGGTCATAGCCAATATTTATTATAATGAGCACATGTGCTTAAAAATAATTTCATAGAAATATTTATATTTGTAAGATACGTATTTAATAAAAAATAGAGACACATTTTGCAAAGAATTTTATGGTCTAAACCCCGTGTTATCTACAATATTTAAACAAATCATAATTTAAAAATATACACCATGAATTTAACCATGAATACAGTGGTGGAAAAAATAATAGAAACAAAATTATTTCTAATATGTATATAACTTCCATTTTCTCAGTAATGAAATGCGCGATCCGTTTCATTTATGCTTTAATTTCTTGAACTTCTTCCTTTTTTAACTCAGTATGCTGTTATTCCAGTTTAAGAGATAGAGGTACCACATTTCCTTGGAAAAATAATAGAAAAAATTTTGATTTTACTAAAGTTTTCAATATTTGGAAATTTACTCTGGACAAATTAACTTTGTAATAACATAAAATTTATTTTTATATAATATATGGTAGAACCAGCCTCATTACATACCACTCCAACATACATATCTGGGCCCCATGGAATTCATTAGATAGATGCTTAGGGTCATTGTCCTGCATGAATTCTCTCATTGCCATTTTTCTATCGCAAATGGAAGTATTTACTGGACATCTGCCAATAAACATTTGTTTTTCAATTAACAGTAATAATTTGTACTACATGCTCCCACATTACTGCGAAGGTATGAAACAAAATATGTGATAAAACAGAGTTGAATTGAATTTAATTGAAACTATGAGTTTAAAACAAAATATTACTTGTTCTCTCTTATTTATTACATAGTGTCTATATTAGACAATTTTTATCAAGACAGCGTCAAAATTAACCCGAATTTATGGAAGGTGGTAACAGTTACAAAAAAAAAAAAAAAAAAAAAAACAACAATAAGACGAATTCATTAGTGTTTTTTATATATGCAGTTTGACAGTTGCAACAGCTAAAAATGGTAATAAGCTGTTTAACTAAGGTTACCTTGTATATATTCGCACTGATTTTGACGTTTGTCTTGATAAAATTTGTCTACTATAGACTCTATATTATTGTTTGAGAGATTTTACAGCCCGTCTAGACGTAACATAATATGTAAGATTTTTCTGTCAGAGAGTGTCAAATTCGCTCTCTGAGAGAATTATTTCACGTGTAGATTCAAATATTAGTATTATAAGATGTATTATGAGACTGTTTTGATGAGATTTCTCTACATAACCACCTTATAAGATGAACTGTCAAAAAAATACATACACATGGAAGTTTGTATGTGTGTGTGCTTATATATTTTGGAAATTACTAAAAAAAAACAATGTTTTTTGTAAAATTATTTTCTTTTAATGATTGTTTTACATTCAAAAAAATATTTTTATAAAAATTATGTTAAAAACGTGCGATTTTTTTTAAATAAAAAGTACATGTTTATTCTGTGACTGATTGAAAATAATGATATAGGATTTATTAGAGTACGTGTACCCTTTATTTAAGATTAAACATAATATAAACAAAATGGTTACTCTCTTCTGCTTGCGTTATCTCACATATTATATCAACGTTAATCTCAGTTGTAGACCTGAGGTTAAAGAAAGCAATAATGCCAACAAAAAGACATCAAATGAAAATTACGATTTACTACACTGTGCGACAAATGGTAGGGGTCAGACGCGTTTCGCTTTTATTCACAATTAAGTTAAGGTATGAATTTCAAAAATTTGCTCGAGATATGCTCAAAATTCAAGTAATAGGACTTGATAAAAAAAAATTAAATTTTTTAGGCAAAAAATAGCTTTTTTCTTCATACATTTATTTATAACTGCGAAACTGTTGCTTATGTAGCGAAACGTTGTATGAACAGATTAAAGGAATTGTAATTCCTAATTTTTTTAAATTTGTTTCAATTTCCCCTATATGATAGTTACTAACTTCAAATCGATATATATCGATTCCTAGACGTGACCCAGCGAAACGCCGGGACACGTATAACTTCTTTTTTAACGATATAACATTTCCCGTTGGTTTCATCCCATCCCGATTTTGACTGTCGCATAGTGCTATCATTCCCTTTTCGGTGTTATGAAAAGTAAAGCAAAAACTAATATACATATGGAAGTAATTATAAATACAAAATGTATGCAAATATGTTAATGCTTTTGGCAAAAATGCTTTCATATTTGTATATGTATTTGAGTAAAATAAATACATACATAAATAAAATTAAAAACAAAATTTTATAAATAGTCAATCTAATAAATAACAAAACAAATCAAACAGAATGAATAAAATATTTAAAATATTGTTACGAAATTGTACTTGAATTCAAATATAACGGTTTTAACTGCTGGTTTAAATCTTTCTCAATGCTTCTAGGCATGTTAATAGCAGTTAACATAGCTGTAAAAATTATTAACATAGTTCTAACCACAGGTCTACAACTGAGATTAACGCTGATATAATATGTGAGATAACGCCGGCAGAGGAGAGTAACCATTTTGTTTATATTATGTTAAATCTTAAATAAGGGGTACACGTATTCTAATAAATCCTATACGATATCATTATTTTCAATCAGTCACAGAATAAACATGTACTTTTTATTTAAAAAAATCGCACGTTTTTAACACAATTTTTATAAAAATATGATTTTAAATGTAAAACAATCATTAAAAGAAAATAGTTTTACAAAAAAACATTGTTTTTTTAGTAATTTCCAAAATATATAAGCACACACCCATACAAACTTCAGTGTGTGTGTATTTTTTGACAGTTCATCTTATAAGATTGTTGTGTAGAGAAATCTCATCACAACAGTCTCATAATACATCTTATAATACTAATATTTGAATCTACACGTGAAATAATTCTCTCAGAGAGCGAATTTGACACTCTCTGACAGAAAAATCTTACATATTATGTTACGTCTAGACGGGCTGTAAACGTACAACATTGAATAAAAAGCTTTCACCATTGTTTTTAAGTATGGCAACACTAAATGTTTAAGCTGCTAACGTTAACATCAAAAGCTTTAGTTTGTCCGTTAAGAACATTGTAGAAAGAAATAGAGCTTTCAAGAAGCATCTAGTAGGTAATACAGTGTATATAAATTGGCCGTGAGAACACCATTCAGTCAGTCTAATTGGAAGCGTCGTTAAGTAAAGACAAATTTAACTGCCTTGGCTGTATAATCTTGTACATTATTAAAGTGTGTTGTATAAAGTGTGTAATTTAAGTGTGTGTTTATATTAGAACGCAAGTGACTATTTAAACTGTTATTGTTGTAGACTTTTAAATAAAACAAAGAGTCGTTACAACTTTTAAACTACTAAACTGCTGTTATTTGCAATCAAAGTACAGATTTATTTAAAGGAAATAAACAACCGCTTTTAAAAGGTAAAAACGTAACAATATCTATATATATATATATATATATATATATATATATATATATATATATATATATATATATATATATATATATATATATATATAGGTTTTATTTATCGCACTTTTATTAATTTAGCTATTTTTTAAAATCTAATTATTCGCTGTAATTTTTATATTTTGTAAACAACATACACACAAATAACATGAATTCCGTGGGATATCGAATGAAGACGGTGGTTTTGTAATTATGTGCTAGGTGTTTTTTTTTATTAATAAAAATATATAACTGATTTCTGTTCCATTTAACTATTGTTTGGTCATGTTATGTCGAAAATATAATTTGTACTCCTTTTAGTTGTAAACTTTAATTAAGAAACGGTGAAAACCTATGTAAAACTCATTTCGATTTTTTTAATAATAACCTAATTTTGGGGGTTTAAGATTTTGAAAAATGAATAAAGTGGTGGAATACCAGTTGTAAATTATTTTGGATTAACTGCTCCACTTCTTATACGAAGATTAATTTTCAATTGCACTATTTGTATGAATACCATAGCTTACAACTAGCCATTTAACTTTAAAAATTCAAAGTTTACTTAAGCTATTGTGAATTTTAGTAAAACAAATCGGGTGTCTAGAAAATTTTTTAAAAATTAAATAAGGTATTTTCATACAATACTATAATCACACGTCTTGTTCGTTTTGCTAAATCAGCTCGTTAGTCTATTGAAGCCTTAAATAGTGTATTATGAAAATTTAAATATGATGCACTTATTGGGCCCTAATCGCAAAAATGTCTTAACCGACAACATTTTCAAAATTAGTTTTTTTTATGAAAATCTTTAATTTAGAATTATTTACATCATCTGTCAAAATTTCATCGACGTATCAAATACCGTTTCAGATTTATAGCGAGAGCAATTTTGTCTTAGATGCTATTTTCCATATGACGATATGTCACCTAAAATGCAAAAGGCAGAAGCAAAAAATATTAAGAAAATGCAAAAGGCCATAACCACAATTTAAAATTTTTTACTTTAAAATTAAGCAATTAAGAAAAATTTGTCAATGGTTCACTTAAAGCTAAAATAGGCAAAGCATAAAACGCTCTTCGAAACAAATTCTTCTCAAATGCAACAAATTTTACGGGTGTTTCGTGTATGACTTTTTTTTAGTATTGATGTCATTTTTGAAAATATGAATATAAAATTGTTTGCGTAGATGTATTTTGGATCAGTGCATCATATTCCAATAAAAAAAACCTACAATCAATTTTTGAGTGGTTACGGCCTTTTGCATTTTAGGTGATTTGTGTTGTATTGTGATGATATATATATTACAAAAAGCATAGAAATTGTATTGAAAATTTAAGTTACTGGCAAATGTGCCCTAGTAACATTTTTAGTAGTGTTCTGCACGTACAAAATTTACTTACAAATGTACCTGCAATTTTCTAATAGGAATCATGTTTCATATCAAAAACATTGTTCTAGTAGGAGATGGCCAAACTCAATTTTAGTGCTTCCTGTTACAAACTAAATAATTTCTGACTTTAATGAAAATTAAGGCTCAAGATCGATATCAGAAATGATTATAATGTACAAATAGAAACAGATGATAAAGGATGATGTGGGGTTAATTAGATGAAAGATATGTGAGAAATGAAGTAACACAAGTAGAATTTGTCGGTAAAACTATAGGTATAAATAGTAAATAATCAAAAAACTAAAAAATTAAATAAAAAACATCTAAATGAGAAAGTTCATTGTTTAAACCTGAAATATTAATAAAGAAATTATTAGTATATTTAAGTAGGTTCTGGCGCTTTTTTTCCATACTATGTGAATATTTGGTTGCTTTTAGTTTTTGTTCCTATTGTATTTCTTCTTGTATTTCTTTTTTTTTTTTTTTGATATAATTTGTAGTTATATACAATGATTGCAATATGCGAAAATGTAAGTTTATTTGTTTTAGTGATTTTTATAAAATTGCTGCATTCCAATTTCATACACATTGAAGAGAATTTTTTTCTTTAATATATGTATTGCAATAAGATAAATTTTTTCTATTTTTTATGTATTTAATATGTATGGTATTAGTTTACAGCAAAATTTATTACTAAGGAAAATAAATCCTTAAAAATTTTAAACAAGTTTGCAATCGTAAATTGGCTTGCTGTCTCTGTTTGGCAGTATCAAAGCAGAGTTTGTGGACTATAATTAGACACCAGCAGAATGGAATACGTATTTTCTGTGCCGCTGCACACTTCATCAGCATTCGTGGTGTCTTATCCATTTTGGTTTAGTTGAAACCTAAACAAACTTATAATTTTTTAGAAACAAACTTATAATTTCTCAGAAAGTTTATGATATGCGGGTGTAAAGAAAAGGAAAAAAGAAAATAAAAAAAGCCAAAAAGTGTTTGTTTATTTAATAGCAAAAGATGCTTACCAGTGGATTGATTTGATGTGATTTTTTTACATAAATGCCGCGAAGGCTTTTTAAGAACATAATTAATGGTTCGTTTCCACTTGTATCACAATGTTAAGTATTTAACATAATTGTTATAATTAAAGTTAACAATGTTGCGGGTGTGTACCGGAATACACATAAGCCCTCTTATCCACGCCACTGGCTAGAGAAAAATTTTTGTGTGGGGGATGAGGATACAAAACCTAATACCTCATACCCCACTACTTTCTTTTGGTATTTTCTTTTCTTTTAGTCCTAACTTTGATAGGAAGGGGCTCTCCTATGTACATATGACATGGAGGCACCAAGTCCAGAGAGAGAAGGGCCTCTTTAGACTGGAACCATCACTCCTGCCCTTGTCCCAGTGGATTTATATCAATGTTTCGTTAGATTTGTTTGAGTATTTTGCTTGCTTCTATTGGTTGGTGGTATTTTATGTTGTTAGCTGAAATAAAATAAAAAAGATAACATTAATTATATGTATGGAACCAAAATGGAGCGATACATATTTACCATGTTCTCCATCAATTTCTTTCCCATATTCCTGAAAATAAGAAAAAAAAAAAAAATTAAAATAGTATTAGATTTTGACGATACTTACTGTCATCCGTTGAAATGAGCTCCACGTGTACATTTGACAGCTGATTGTAGATGTATGTGTGTTCGAGCTGTGTTTCATAGGCAAAATTTAAATTTAAAATCATGAATGAAAATATTTATGCTGCTAAATTTTTTGAAGCCGGGTAATGTGGGGTCAGTTAGTATGAGAAACATAGGGCAAGAACATGAAGCAAGATCTGTTGTAATTTATTGGTTAATTATTTTTTCTACCTAAGAAAATAATTGCGCGAAAATTATTTTTATAAGTTTTTTTCAAAAATGGAATTTAGTACGGGCAATAATATAAAATACCTTTGATATTCAAGCTAATAGATCTACATAAGGATGGGAGAAATATATGGGAGACAATACAAAGTGGCGGGAAAAATCATATATATGTAAGAATAATTCGGCGGGAAAGTGGTATTAAATATGTATTAAGAGTAAATAAAAGGTCGACGCGAATTTCAATGACAGTATATAGGAGTAGTCATGCTATAAAGGAAAGAAAATTATGTGGGAGAGTGCAGAAAGTTGTCATTAGTGCCTGAGTTTAAGTTTAAGCGGAAGAAAAAAAATTAAGAAAGTGAAAAAAATTCTAGTAAATTCAGAAGAATTGCTAAGACATTTCAGAGTGGAAAAAAATCTAAGCTGATATTGAAAAAAGTTTTTTTGTGTGCGACCAAAAAAAGAAGTAAAACCTGGCAATTGTCTCGAATTTGAAGTAGAGTAATTCTTTTCTGAGGAGAGATAGCCAGGTAATAATAATAATTATATATACGTATATGCACGAGCTTATGTCAAAAGTAATTGCTAAACAAAAAAAAAAAAAAAAAAAAAAAAAAAAAACAGTTAATATATGGAATCCATTACCAATTTCGGCACTAGGTAATAAAAGGGGGAAATAAAAAAGCAGCGTTGTGATCACATTTAATTTTATTGAGAAAAAAAATCTAAAAATAAAAAAAAAAAATATATATATATATAAAAGTATAGATATAAGAGTTATTATTATCAGTAGAATTAGCCTAAATAACTTTAATTGTAAGGTGTGAGATTGTGTGAAGAAAATTGTGTCTCTCGAGAGTGTTATATGTTTGTTAGATCTGAAAGTTTTATAATCCCTTAGGACAGATAAAAGAAACTTATAAAAAAAAGAACACAATAGGTTAAATATCTCAAAATAATTAAAAAAAGGAAGAGTAACATATAGAGAAATAATTACAGAATTAGTATAATAGGTACTCAAATTAGAACGTTTGCTTGTAGAAATATTTGCTGATTTGCAACGCACGTCATTAGGGAGCTCCTTCAGGCGTAGGAAATAGAAAATTCGGCGGACATCCAGTAATGCGGATGGCTATAATTTGAGCGCTTAGCAAAGAATAATAATAAAAAAAAAAATAGAGAAAAAAAGTTATTGAACAATCCATAAAGAAGAATAGCATTTTAAAAGAAGAAAAAAAGTAACGGCCAAATTTAAAAGTAAATTACTTTAACATAAAACAGGAGAAATAAGAATAAGACAAGAACAAATTATAAAAATAGTATTAAGAGTATTTATTAATTGTTATAATAGTTTAGAGAGTAAATTTTAATAAAATAATGTTTAAAGTAGAGTAAATATAAACAAAAATGAAAACTGAGTAAAGTTATTATTTTTGGGGTTTGTTGAAATCAGATCAGGGCGACGAATGGCGGGTTTATGGGACTATAAACGAGGAGATATGGAGATATTATGGTCAAGGTTGGGAATGGGCGATCTACCTCCCTACAGTCTGAGTTCCGGGATAGTGTAAGTGCTTTGTTTTATGTTTCAGTTACATGATTTTTTTTCTTGCTGCGAGCCATGGTCAAGGGTTGAGAGCCCCCCACACGAGACGATGCCGCACAGCCAGCAGGGCAATTGACCTCCGAGGAAAACAGCAGGTTCGTAACAACAATTCCAAATAATTCATACACATAAATAATTCATTGTAAATTCATTTATAATAAAAAATAATAATTTAGTAATAATGATACGAGTAATAATAATAATCATTGGATAATTCATTATGCTAATTCAAACATGGCGCCCCTCTTGCATTAGTGCAACTTATGAAGAAGTAGAGGAAGCACACAGGACGACGGCAAGGAAGCGGATGGCCTCTGAGAGGATTCGCTGCTTAGGCTGAGTTGTTTGAAGTAGTTTGGGCGCCTTCTTGCGAACGGATGGATTAGGTCTCCCAGTATTGTTGTTGGTGTTGCTGAGTGATCGGATGTTGCTATTGGATTCTGCTGCTATGAGTTGCGAGTTGTATTATTGCGTTCACCCAGTCGCTCGTGAACACGTGCTCGTGGGTGACGATTTGGGTGCAATAACGTATGGTGAAGCAGGCCGTAGTCTGGGCTATCACATTCGTATACCGTGTTGGTGCGAGCAAAACAATTTAGGCAGCAGCAAGGCCTACGCGCAACTTGATTTCGGTAGAGTCCATTTCGAGGAACCGTAGCGAGTGGCACTGGTAGGATCCTTGGGAGATTGGTTACGTGAGCTGAAATTAGAAATTTTTGTAAGTAGTGGCGAAACAGTAATATTGTTGGAATAAATAGAATTGACGCCAGTGGCGGTTCGGACATCTATTACTTGAACATTATGATCAGACCCATTGTAAATCTGTTGTGTGGTGGCGGGTCACCAGTCCCGAATTGTTTGGAGTTCAACTGGTAGTAGTCATCTTTGGCTACGAAGTCCGACCGGTGACTTAATACTGGTACCACGGGTGTCAGGAGCCCCTGGAACTTCGGTTTCAGCCTGGCAACGGTACGGCCCCTTGGGGAGCTTCGTGGTGGTTGTGGTTTGGACCCAAATCGCGGGTAGAGCGTGAGTTCAGTGTGGAGTTGCATTGCAACCGGCTGCCGTGACCCATAGATCGGAAGGAGTTTAGATAGGCTCCGCTCCTAACCAAGGGGGAAGTCATGTCCAAATACATGACTTCAAATTGGTATCCAAGGATGATCTCGGTGCGAAGAGCACCGTGAGATTGGGTCTACATGGACAGGTACTCACATAAAACCTTCGCCTTTGTAAATCTGTTGTATCCTGCTTGAACGCCATTCGCTGGACAATAAAAGATTGTCTATTACTACTACAAAATCATCAACTTTCAAATTGGGTGTAGAGAATTCCATTTAATCGCAAATTGATGATGTATAGCTTTAAGTTTTACCCAACAATTTATTAATGATACATTGTCACCAGATGGTTCAGGAAAAGCCATCATCGGATTGCCCCGGAGAAAATATCCGAGGGTTAGTGCTGTTAAATCGGTTGGATCGGTTGGAGGCGAATTTAAAACTACTTCAATGCGCGCTAATATTGTTGTGAATTCTTCAAAATTAAACCGGTGTGCTCTTGCAATTCTTTTTAAGTGAAATTTTATTCTGTGGACTAATAAATTGGTAAATACGTATCATAAATTGGCATTCGTATATAGACTGTCGCAAAATAAGCTATTTTTGGGGTATCGCAAAATTCATGTATTTGTTCAATATCATCGTGAGTGAACTGAATCCAACGAGGGATAGAAAAGATACACAATTCATGCTGAAAGTGACCGTCATCATTTGGTCATCTTTGATGGCCTACCGAGGGGATTTTTAGAAAAGAATGCTTTGGACGGGTTATAGGATCAATTAGAATTTGGCGGTACATTTATTGAATGTCTCCGCTGAAAACGTTTCTTCCATATAATCGAGAGTGATATATTCTGTTAGAACATCATTATATTGCGAGTGTAATAATGGATCTTTTGCTAAAATTTTCTCCATTCGAACATTGTGGTTTGTTTATAGAATTTTTCACAATATTCATCCTCTGAAGATATTGGACGAGAAACCAGAATTTCTTCTTGTTCCCAAAATTTCCTGATGAAATTGTCTACATTAGAATCTTCAGGAGGCTTAACACTAGTTGTGAACAAAAATATTGGGTGTGTTTGAAATGGGCCACTGAGAACACAGCAGAAAATAGTTTTAGTTTAATGCATAGTGGGTCAGAATCAAAAATTTTTTGGAAATAAATCTGTAACTTCTGATCGGCTGATTGGATTTTAATGAAATTTGGTATAGACGTAGCAGAGGAGTGTATAATATTAAGTTTGGAAGGGGGGGCACAACAAACCCCTCAGGGGCGGAGCTAAGAGGGCTCAAAATTAGGTACCTCTGACATAAAAAATTTTTAATCGCTTGCCAACTTTTTGTTTCTCGTCCGATTTCAAATATTTATATATATTATTGTAGGCCCTGATAAGACCTATAAAAAACATGCTTACGTGTCCTATTTATCTCTTATAGTTTTCGAGTTATTTGCGTTTGAATTTTTAAGCACCATAATTTTGCATGTTCTTGGTCCAGTTTTTTTCTTATATATTCTAGTATTTCCGACCGATTTTATTAGTTTTTTTCTTAACTAGTTAAATAACAAAACTATCTATTAAATAAAAGAAATTTGAAGTCGATATCTTTACCGAGTCCAAACGATTTTGAATTTGAAAATTGCAAAAAGACGACTTTTTGTGTTTCTACACTCTTTTTTATCTAAAATAAAATTTTCTTTAGCAACATATAATAATTTTAGACTTTTCTGAAAGGTAACTTCACAGAGATGACTTTAAGATAAAAAACAAGCCCATTAACTCAATTGGTCATGGTACATACCCTCCCGAATTCGACCCATTTTATACGAAAGTTTTGATTTTAGACCATATTTTCTCAAATCCCAAAGCACGAATCGACAAGCGAAATATATTTTAAGAATCTTCAATATGTTGTTAAAAGTTTAAATCAAAAATCTACGGGAAATATGTGGATTCTATAGCCAAAAATGTAAAAAATCCCATTTTTGGGAATTTTGATTAGTTTTTTTTTGGGAATTTAGGATAACCCTAAACCTTATTGAAATTTGGTTAACGCACTTTTATTTATATTAATAAGATTCACATTTCTTGAAAATTTCATTAAGATATCTTTATAAACAAATATGTTATTACAATTAAAAAATTTTTATTTTCTCCAAAAACCCCAAATTGGGCCTTTTGTATGGTTTATATCTAAATAGCGAAAGAAATTTTAAAACTATGTATTCAAAATTAAGCTTATCCTTTAGCATATATAATTTTCGATCTTTTTCAAAAAGATTCAAGTTAATATTGTGCCTCATTTCAGAAATATGCGCCTTTAAACTTTTGTATTTCCAATTTATTGTATATATGACTATATTTTTACAAACTTGCAACTTTTGCATTTAGCTTTATGTGAATAATTACTTAGAAAATTAGGAATATTTCTGTATACTTTCAATAATATCTATACACAAAATATTTTTATAAAAATAATTAGTAAATATTTTTTATTTTTAATAGGGTTGCCACATTTCCCAAATTTAAGTAAATCTTTATCCTTTTCTAAGCATTCATATATTTTTATTAATGAATTTAAAATACCAAAACAAACAAAAAATGTCTATTTTAACTTAATCAATAAGTATTTTATTAGTTCATATTTATGGTGTTTACGTAAATTTAACAAATGTATTTTTCTATTGGTGATGGTTAAAAATTTATATATTTAAGATCTAGGGGCAATGTACAGGCATCCTTTCCGGTGATACTTTGCTGCAGCATTTATCTATTACTGATGGTTCAAAATCTATATTTTTATGAGCTAGTGACAATGCACAGGTAATATCCTTTCTGGTGATACCTAACAGCAACATATAATATTGTTACGAAATTGTACTTGAATTCAAATATAACAGTTTTAACGGCAGGTTTAAATCTTTCTCAATGCTTCCAGACATTTCCGTTTATGTTAACAGCAGTTAACATAGCTGTAAAAATTATTAACATAGTTCTAAACGTACAACATTGAATAAAAAGCTTTCACCATTGTTTTTAAGTATGGCAACA
The DNA here is from genome assembly GCA_932274085.1 of Protocalliphora azurea. Taxonomy (NCBI): domain Eukaryota; kingdom Metazoa; phylum Arthropoda; class Insecta; order Diptera; family Calliphoridae; genus Protocalliphora; species Protocalliphora azurea. Next base: position 157,815,865 of record OW026522.1, read on the forward strand.
CTAAATGTTTAAGCTGCTAACATTAACATCAAAAGCTCTAGTTTGTCCGTTAAGAACATTGTAGAAAGAAATAGAGCTTTCAAGAAACATCTAGTAGGTAATACAGTGTATATAAATTGGCCATGAGAACACCATTCAGTCAGTCTAATTGGAAGCGTCGTTAAGTAAAGACAAATTTAACTGCCTTGGCTGTATAATCTTGTACATTATTAAAGTGTGTTGTATAAAGTGTGTAATTTAAGTGTGTGTTTATATTAGAACGCAAGTGACTATTTAAACTGTTATTGTTGTACACTTTTAAATAAAACAAAGAGTCGTTACAACTTTTAAACTACTAAACTGCTGTTATTTGCAATCAAAGTACAGATTTATTTAAAGGAAATAAACAACCGTTTTTAAAAGGTAAAAACGTAACAATTGGTGTCAGAAGTGGGATTGCAAAATAATAAGCAGTCATGAAGTTTCAAGAGCTGAAAGTGGAGCAACTCAAGAGAGAATTGAATAAGTTGGAGTTACCTACAGCTGGTAATAAAGCAGAATTACAAAAGAGGCTGGTAGATGAATTCAAGCGGCGTAATATTGACATCGGAACTTACGAATTCGAGTATAAAGAAGAAATGGAAGCTTCTACCCGTGCAACAACAAGCATGGATTTATCCACAATGTTTGCTGCTTTGATGGAGCAGTTTAAAGAAGTCAAAGAAGAAAATAAAATAATGGAAATGAAATTTCAAGAAACTTCTAAAGAACTTCTTGCTGAAGTTCAAGAAACTTCTAAAGCTAATAACGAGAAACTTCTTGCTGAAGTTCAAGAAACTTCTAAAGTAAATAACGAGAAACTTCTTGCTGAAGTTAAAGAAGAAAATAAAATAATGGAAATGAAACTTCAAGAAACTTCTAAAGTAAATAACAAGAAACTTCTAGCTGAAGTTAAAGAAACTTCTAGAGCGACAGACGAGAAACTTCAGAAAATTTCGGAAGTTATAAACAGCAGAGTGGATGGCATTGATAAAAAGGTGTCCGACTTAGAGAACTGACTAGATATACAAGCCAACGTCGTTGATAAAAAGCTGACCGACTTAGAGAGCTGTCTAGATTTAAAAGCCAAAGTCGTTGATAAAAAGCTGTCCGATTTAGAGAATGAAATAGCCAAAGGTGATAAAAAACTACATGATCTAGAAATAAAGATGAGTAATCTTCATTGCCAAGATGGACAGGTGCGAATTATTCCAGAATCCTCTAGTAGAATAAAGGCCCCTAGTTTTGAGGGTACCACACCATTTAATGTGTTCAAGTTCCAGTTTGATACAATTGCCATTAGAAACATGTGGAACGACGAAGAAAAAGCTATAGAGTTGATATTGGCCTTAAAAGGAAATGCAGCAGTAGTTCTTGAAAGCGTGCCAGCATGTAACAGAAACAGTTATAATGATATAATGGAGGCGCTACAACGTAAGTACGCTGGTGAACATAAAAAGGAACTATACCGAATGGAATTGCGTGGTAGAGTGCAGAAGCCCAATGAGACGCTACAAGACTTTGCGTTGGAAATCGAACGTTTGCTGCAGCTTACTTATCCAGGGGAAAACAGCCCGTTTTTGGACCATTTCAAGATAGAGGCATTTGTTAATGGCATTCGCGATCCTGAAATAAAACACGCAGTTTGTGCCACACCTAAACCATCATTTACTGAAACCGTCTCATTCGCACTGGCACAAGAAACGGCGAAAATAATTTCAAAGCCGCAAATATGCAAGGTGCGAAATGTTGAAGTTGTTTCTTATAATGAGAGAAATATAGCCGACGAATTAAAAAAGGTTTTGGAGGCGTTTAATGAGAAGCAAAATAAAGCCAGAGTAAAATGTTATAACTGTGGTAAATCGGGTCATATTCAGCGAAACTGCAAAGCACCAAGAAAACGAACCAGATTTGCCACGCCTCAAAGAAATAACCGGCAGTCAAATCATCAATCATCACAAGAATCACCTTTAAACTAAAACGAGCTGGCACTATGGGGCAAGAGCTAGCTCCCACATCTGAGGGCCCCACCATCTCCATATCCGTAATGCAACAGAAAAATAGCAATCTTACTGCTTCGGGGTACATCAACGGTCAGAAGCACGTTTTTACTGTAGACACCGGGGCATCACAGTCTATCGTCAGGCCAGATTTAGTCAAGAAAACAATTGAACCATTATGTGGGGTAAGCCTGCGCACAGCTACTGGTGAGCCGGCCACGGTCTATGGTAAAGTAAATGTGAAATTAACCATTGCCAATGTTACCGTCAATCATGTATTCATTGTTGCCGACATTGTGGACGAAGTCATCATTGGTGCTGATTTCATGATTAGTCACGGCATTACTTTGGATATGGGACAAAAAGTTATGATTTGGCGAAATGTGGAGATACCCCTTGACGTCGGATATGAAAATAGGACTCAAGTAAGAAAGCTAGTTACCGTCGAGCATCAGAAGCTACCACCACAGTCAGAAACTTTAGTATGGGCTCGCATGGAGGGAGATTGTGAGGACAACAGTTTGTGGGTAGTAGAACCAGCAGAAATAACAAGTGATCTTGTAACAGCAAAAGCCCTCGTTAAACCCTGCAACAACAAAATAGTTCCTGTAAGAATGCTTAACCTGTCCAGCTACGAAAAAGTCGTTAAGCCAAATTCTGAAATAGGTCAATGCACTTCAGCAGAGGCAGTAATCAATTGCGAGAAAAACCCGCAACCTGCCAATAAATCCACCAAAGAACACGAGCTTCTAGCGGAATATGTGAGGAAATGGGTAGAAGGATTAACGCCGCCAGACAGAAATAAGGCCAAACAGATTCTGAAGAAATATAGCTCCGTCTTCGCCTTAAAAAGTCAAGGCCATGGTAGAACGGCAATTGTAAAGCATCAAATAAATACTGGCGAAGCGAGGCCAATAAAGCAGGCGCCCAGAAGTGTTCCTCTAGCAAAACGAAGTGAAGTGAAGGAGTTGGTCAATGTAATGGAGCGGAATGGTATAATCGAACCATCTTCAAGTCCTTGGAGCTCGCCTGTTGTTTTAGTTAAGAAGAAAGATGGCAGCACTAGATTTTGCGTCGATTATAGAAAACTGAATGACGTCACCAAGAAAGACAGCTACCCGCTACCAAGAATTGACGACACCCTGGATACACTAGCTGGAACACAATGGTTCTCCACATTGGACTTGCAAAGTGGTTATTGGCAGGTAGAGATTTCAGAAAAATACAAGGAAAAAACCGCCTTTAGCGCGAGTGATGGGTTATGGCAGTTTAATGTGATGCCATTTGGACTCTGCAATGCTCCAGCCACATTCGAGCGTTTAATGGAACAGGTATTGAAAGGACTTCACGGAAAGACATGCTTGGTGTACCTCGATGACATAATTGTCATGGGTAAGACTTTTGATGAACATCTGAATAACCTTGAAGAAGTCCTTAAACGTATATCAGCGGCTGGACTCAAACTCAGTGTAAAGAAGTGTACGTTGTTCCAGAAAGAAGTCAAATATTTGGGTCATCGCGTAACAGCAGACGGAATATCAACAGATGAGGATAAGATAATTGCTGTTACGAACTGGCCACGTCCAAGAAATCTCCACGAATTGCGTAGTTTTCTTGGCCTTTGCACATACTACAGACGATTTGTTCCGAATTTCGCCAATGTAGCCGCAAGCTTACATGAGCTGACCAAGAAGTCACAATCATTCCAATGGTGTGAAGCACAAGAACTAGCATTCCAGAAGCTCAAGGATCTATTATGTACGGCACCAATTTTGTCATATCCTATACCTGGGGAAACATTTGTGGTAGATAGCGATGCGAGCGGATACGGAATAGGCGGTGTACTTTCACAAGTAGTCGGTGGCACTGAAAGGGTCATTGGATACTTCAGCCGAACGCTTTCGAAGCCTGAAAGAAACTACTGCGTAACGCGACGAGAACTTTTGGCAGTATTAGAGTGTGTGAAGCATTACCACAAATATCTGTATGGCCAACACTTCCGACTGAGAACCGATCATTCTGCCCTCAGGTGCTTGCTGCAATTTAAACAACCTGAAGGACAACTGGCTCGTTGGATAGAGCGGCTTCAAAGCTATGATTTTAGCATCGAGCACCGGAAGGGTTTGAAACACGGCAATGCGGACGCGCTGTCAAGACGCGGCCCTGCAACGTGGAATGTAAGCATTGTACAAAAACCGAGGAAAAGGAATGTATCATCGATGTTCGACTAATGAGTATAGAGTCCAGTGAAGATTGGTCTGTAGCGCAAAGAAATGATCCCATACTGGCAAAAATAATATCGGCAAAAGAAGAAGGTAGAAGGCTAGCCCGCAATGAAATATCCGCCGAAAGTCCACTAATGAAATCATATTGGGCCCTATGGAATAGTCTACAGTTGTTAAATGGCCTCTTATACCGCATATGGGAAAGTGCTGACGGTAAAACAGTGACAAATTTAATTGTAGTACCATCCTCTAAAATAAACGAAGTAATGAAAGAGTTCCATGACGGTCCCAGTGGTGGTCATCTTGGTGTGACAAAAACCTTAGAAAAGTTAAAACAACGTTTTTATTGGGTGGGTTGTCAGCAAGCAGTAGCCGATTGGGTAGCCAATTGTTCACAATGCATAGCAGCGAAGGGCCCAGTAAGAAGAAGTCGTGGACAACTTCAGCAGTATAACTCAGGCGCGCCATTCGAGCGGATTGCAATGGATGTAGCAGGCCCTTTCCCCGTCAGTTATGCCGGAAATCGTTACGTTCTAGTGGTTATGGATTATTTCAGCTAATGGCCAGAGGTATATGCCATACCTGATCAAGAAGCTAAAACGGTTATAAGTGTATTTGTGAACAACTGGGTGTGCCGCTATGGTGTTCCACTGGAGTTGCATTCTGATCAGGGTAGAAATTTTGAATCTGCCGTATTCAAGGAAATGTGCGATTTATACGGAATAAGAAAAACCAGAACAACTCCACTGCATCCTCAATCTGATGGCATGGTCGAAAGATTAAATCGCACTCTGGAGGAATATTTAAGAAAAGTGGTCAGTGCACATCAGAAGGACTGGGATGAACACATACCGAAATTTCTATTGGCATACAGATCAGCTGTTCATGACAACCTCTCGAACACCTGCAAAAATTGTCTTCGGGACAGAACTTAAGTTGCCTGGTGATTTAGAATTCGGTATTAAGCCCTAATCAACAAATAAGGAAAACACCTCCCAAGAGCAAGATGACCTGAACGAACTACATGAATTCGTACGAAGACGAATAAAAATGACCAGCGATAAAATGAAAGCCAGATACGATCGAGCAGCGAATTCTGAAGGATTTAACGAAGGCCAGCTTGTACTGTTGTATAACCCACAACGTAAGAAAGGACTGTCTCCCAAACTACAAACCCATTGGGATGGACCATACAAAGTGATTAAGAAATTAAACGACGTGGTGTACAGAATACAGAAAGAAAAGAGCCCGAGATCTAAAATGAAGGTCGTACATCTAGAACGACTAGCTGCCTATGGGAAAAATGAATTCGTGCCTATTCGGGACTAACAGGCTTAAGCGGGGGGCAGTGTTACGAAATTGTACTTGAATTCAAATATAACGGTTTTAACGGCCGGTTTAAATCTTTCTCAATGCTTCCAGACATTTCCGTTTATGTTAACAGCAGTTAACATAGCTGTAAAAATTATTAACATAGTTCTAAACGTACAACATTGAATAAAAAGCTTTCACCATTGTTTTTAAGTATGGCAACACTAAATGTTTAAGCTGCTAACATTAACATCAAAAGCTCTAGTTTGTCCGTTAAGAACATTGTAGAAAGAAATAGAGCTTTCAAGAAACATCTAGTAGGTAATACAGTGTATATAAATTGGCCGTGAGAACACCATTCAGTCAGTCTAATTGGAAGCGTCGTTAAGTAAAGACAAATTTAACTGCCTTGGCTGTATAATCTTGTACATTATTAAAGTGTGTTGTATAAACTGTGTAATTTAAGTGTGTGTTTATATTAGAACGCAAGTGACTATTTAAACTGTTATTGTTGTACATTTTTAAATAAAATAAAGAGTCGTTACAACTTTTAAACTACTAAACTGCTGTTATTTGCAATCAAAGTACAAGTTTATTTAAAGGAAATAAACAACCGTTTTTAAAAGGTAAAAACGTAACAATATCAATGAATTCGGTATAGGTACTCTTCCAAATTGACTCTTTCAGATATTTTACCTAATGAAAATTCACAGAATACCTGTAAATATATATACCTGTGCGATATATCTAATAGATATATATAAATGCGCAGCTAATCCTTATTAACATCATAACGAAGTTGATTACCATGGTGATTACATTGAAACATGAACAATTTTGTTGTGTTCTGTGGAGTTTATCTAAAAATGATCTTAATCGTTTAGAAGCTATAGTGGAATTCATAAAAACTACATATCATGCAAAAGTCGACGTCATTGGTAAATCTCAGATATAGAGCTCTTTAAAGTTGTATGACGTAAAAATGAAGTCCCTGAATCAGCGTACTAACAGATTAAAAATTAAACATTCCGATTCTGATATAGAAATATCGTCGTGCAAAATATCAACTGGAGCACCCTGCAAGACATATGATGATTTAAGTACAAGATCTAAGAAGAAAAGACCGGCCCATAAGCTTTCTATAATTTCGAATGAAGAAGTTTCTGATACATTCAAAGCAATGTTAAAAAAAGAGAAGCAACCTAATAGTGCAATTAATATTGCTGAAATACTGCCAACTGCATCACCAAAACGTCTTAAACGGATTGCCGAAAGTGTACCTACTCCAACAACACAATCCAATTTTACAGAGGAAGAAGCAATTGCTTTAATGCTTGAACTGGACCTCAGTCGAAACAAATATCAAATTTTAAGAAAAGCTCTGCTTGAAAATGGACACTCAATTCTTCCATCATACAAGGATATTCAAGAAAAAAAGCAAACTATTTTACCATCTATTTCGGTTACCGAAAAGGAAGCATGTGTAGAGCTATCGTCTTTTGCTTGAGAATACAGCTACCAGGGTAGTTGCAGATTTTTCTGCAGATCAGTTGGAAAATAAAAGTTGGATTATAAAAGCGTATTTATAGCATCTTTGGTGCCATTAAGAATGCGATCTTATTCCTTAAAGCAATCTTCATCAAAGTGTAAAAACTCATTTGAAGATATATGGCTTAACACCACTCCAGGATCAAAACATTTTTGCAGACCTATTATATTTGAATACACAAGGGAGTCGAAGACAACAACAAAGGATTTAGAGGAATATATTAAAGAAGAAATAAATGATTTACAACCTCTTTCAATAACCATAAACCAATACACATTCGACATATCCTTTCAACTTAGTCTAACAATAATTGATGGAAGGGTTAGTAATGCCATTACGGAAACATTTTCTTTTTGGAAATGTTCACTATGAGACGAAATCACAATTTTCGGATATTGGCAAAGAAAGGAGTATTAATGAAGAATTTCTGTCTTTCGGAATATCTCCACTTCACGCCAGAATACGGTTCATGGAGCATTTTCTGTACATAGCATGTGATTTAAAGTATAGAAGTGTGCCAGAAAATTTAACAAAACCTATCAGAAACAACGAGGATTTAAAAACACTTAGAATATCTGAGAAAAGTAGAATCCAGGATGAATTCAGAGAAGAGAAGGGATTAAACATCGACAAACCTCTGCCGACTGATGGTAGTACAAATGATGGAAACACAGCAAGAAGGTTTTTCGGAAATTTCGAAGCTACATCAAAAATAACTGGTACTAATAAAGAGTTACTTAAAAGGACTAACATACTATTAATGGCAATTAATAGTAAGCACAAAATTAACTCTGCTCGATTTGGAGAATATGCAACAGAAATATCTAAACTACTTGTTTCTCTATGTCCATGGAAAGAAATGACACAAACAGTACCTAAAGTATTGTGCCATTGCTAAATTATAATTGAACGAAATATTCTTCCACTTGGATAGCTTAGAGAAGAGGCTCAAGAAGCAAGAAACATAGATTTTAAGCACGTTCAATTATTAAGCTCCAGGAAATGCTACAGAACGTCACAAAACGAGGATATTTTTAATAGCCTATTGTTATCATCAGACCCTGTACTATCATCAATGAGAAAACGTTGGATTTATTATGAGCCTTTATCAACTCAAAATACTGAAGACTGAAGGACCTTTATTATATTTCAGATATGTATACAGATACAACAGATTATTTTATAGAAAATAAGTACTATAAGTTTAAAATATTAGAAAAATTGTCTACATAAATTTAATGTAAATAAGTAACAAAATATCGTATTAGAAATAGAATATTTATTAAGGAAGATGATAAGGAAGATGATAAATACCAAAAATAATAATATTGATTAAGTTAAAATAGACATTTTTTGTTTGTTTTGTTATTTTAAATTCATTAATAGAAATATATGAATGTTTAGAAAAGGATAAAGATTTACTTAAATTTGGGAAATGTGGGAACCCTAATAAAAATAAATAATATTTATTAATTATTTTTATAAATATATTTTCACGCAAAGCTATAGGCTAAAGTTGCAAGTTTGTAAAAATATAGTCATATAAACAATAAATTGAAATATAAAAGTTTAAAGGCGCATATTTCTGAAATGAGGCACGATATTGACTTGAATCTTTTTGCAAAAGATCGGAAATTACATATGCTAAAGGATAAGCTTAATTTGGAATACATATTTTTAAAATTTCTTTCGCTATTTAGAAATAAACCAAACAAAAGGCCCAATTTGGTGTTTTTGGAGAAAATACAAAATTTTAATTGTAATAACTTATTTGTTTATAAAGATATCTTAATGAAATTTGCAGGAAATGTGGATCTTATTATAAATAAAAGCGCGTTAACAAAATTTAAATCAGGGGTAGGGTTTTCCTGAATTCCCAAATAAACTAATCAAAATTCCCAAAAATGGGATTTTTTACATTTTTCCGAAGTCCCGTAGATTTTGATTTAAAACTATTAACAACATATTGAAGATTCTTAAAATATATTCCACTTGTCGATTCGTGCTTTGGGATTTGAGAAAATATGGTCTAAAATCAAAACTTTCATATAAAATGGTTCGAATTCGGGAGGGTATATACCACGACCAATTACGTTAAGTTAAGTTAAGTTAAGTTAAGTTAAGTTTTGAAGAGGGGCACAACAAACCCTCAGGGACGGAGCTAAGGCGGCTCAAAGTTAGGCACCTCTGACATAAAAATTTTTTAATCGCTTGTCAAATTTTTGTTTCTCGTCCGATTTCAAATATTTTTATACATTGTTGTAGGCCCTGATAAGACATATAAAAAACAAGCTTACGTGTCCTATTTATCTCTTATAGTTTCCGAATTATTTGCATTTGAATTTTTAAGCACCATAATTTTGCATATTCTGGGTCCAGTTTTTTTCATATATATCCTAGTAGTTCCGACCGATTTTATTAGTTTTTTTCTTAACTAGTTAAAGAACACAATTGTCTATTGAATAAAAAAAATTTGAAGTCGATATCTTTACCGAGTCCAAAAATAAACGATTTTGAATTTGAAAATTGCAAAAGAGACGACTTTTTGTGTTCTTTTTAGCCGAAAAGGTATTTACACTCTTTTTCATCTAAAATAAAATTTTCTTTAGCAACATATAATAATTTTGCAATTTTTTGAAAGGTAACTTCAATTCTTCGATTCTGCCCCACTGTGCATTCTAAGGGTGTACCTTTTTGTGAAAATGGCAGCAAAAAACAGAAATTGGGGCATAAGCAACTTCCTATGGAATCAATTGGATGGAATCTTCCTGTAGTGAAAGGTATATGCCATAATCGCCCGAAAATAAAAGAAAAATAACACTTTGTTAACTTTTTAAAATTTCTTTCTTACATTTTAAGGGTGTTCCTTTTTTGAAAATGGCATCTAATAACTTAAATTGGTACGGGACACAGGCCACACAGTGCAAACAATTGAATGGAATCTTCTTCAAATCGATGGTAAGTAGTGCTAATCGACTGAAAATAAAACAAAAGGAATATTTTATTAACTTTTTAAAATTTCTTTCTTACATTTTAAGGGTGTTCCTTTTTTGAAAATGGCATCTAATAACTTAAATTGGTACGGGACACAGACCACCTCCTACGGAACCAATTGGATGGAACCTTCATGTGATCAATGCTATATAGTCCTAGTCGCATGAAAATAAAAGAAAAACAACAGTTTATTAACTCTTTAACATTTTTTCTTATATCTCAAGGATATTCCATTTTTTCAAAATGGCAGCTAACAACTCGAACAACTTGGACGGAATCTTCTTTTAATCAATGGTGTGTAGTCCTAATCGCTTGAAAATAGAAGAAAATATAAAATTTTGTTTCGAAGACGGCAGCTAAAAGCAGTACTGGAGAAAGGCCATCCCCATGCAAGCAGTGGAATGAAATCTTTCTCTACTCAATCTTATGTAGTGCTAATCGCCTGAAAATAAAAGAAAAAGAATATTCTATAAATTTTTTATCATTTTTTCTTACATTTTAATATAATAACTTAAATTGGTACGGGACACAAGCCAACAACTATGCAGTCATTTGAATGGAGTCTCTCTCTAAGCAATGGTATGTAGTCCTAAAAGAAGAATAATATTTTATCACCTTTCTAAAAATGTTTTCTTTCATTCTAAGGGTGTGCATGTCTTTGAAAATGGCAGCAAATAACTTAAATTGGTACGTCACACAGGCCACCTACTATGGAACCAATTAGATGGAATTTTCTTAAGGTTGTATCCTTTTGTGAAAATGGCAAACAGAAAGCCGAAATTGGTACGGGGCACAACCCAACTCCAGTGCAAACAATTGAATGGAATCTTCTTCAAATCGATGGTAAGTAGTGCTAATCGACTGAAAATAAAACAAAAGGAATATTTTATTAACTTTTTAACATTTTTTTCTTACAATCAATGGTATGTAGTTCTAATCGCTTGAAAATAAAAGAAAATATACATCTTTGTTAACTTTTTGATAATTTTTAGTAGATTTTAGCGTTTATGACGGCAGCTAAAAGCAGAAATTGGCACGGGACACAGGCCACCTCCTATGCAAATAAAAGAAAAATAATACTTTATTACCTTTATAACGTTCTTATCTTACATCGTAAGGATGTATCTTTTTGTGAAAATGGAAGCAAAAAATAGAAATTGGTATGGGTTACAGGCCAGCTTCTATTGAACGAATTTGATGGAATCTTCCGGTAGGCAAATCGCCAGTAAATAAAAGAAAAATAATATTTTATAAACTTTTAACGTTTTTATCTTACATTGCAACGGTGTGTCTTTTTGTGAAAATTGCAGCAAAAAAACAGAAATTTGTACGGGGCACAGGCCAGCTCCTACGGAACCAATTGGATGGAATCTTTCTGCAGTCAAAGGTAAATAGCCCCAGTCGTGTGAAAGTAAAAGAAAAATAACATTTTATTAACCTTTTAACTTTTTTTTTCTTACAGTTTAAGGATGTTCCTTTTTTTGAAAATGGCAGCTAACAACTCAAGTTGGTACGCGACAAAGGCCGTCTCCTATGGAACAAATTGGATGCAATCTTCTTGTAATCAATAGTATGTAGCCCTAATCACTTGACAATAGAAGAAAAAGAATATTTTATTAACTTTTTAACGTTTTTATCTTACGTTGTAAGGGTGTACCACTGGCTCCTATGCAACCAGTTGGAAAATGGCAGTAAAAAACAAACATTTGTACGGGGCACAGGCCAGCTCCTATAGAACCAATTGTATGAAATCTTCTTGTAATCAACGGTATGTAGTCCTAGTCGCAAGAAAATAAAAGAAAAATAATATTTTTTTAAATTTTTAACGTTTTTATCTTACATTGTAAGGGTGTATCTTTTACTGAAAATTGCAGCAAAAAACAGAAATTTGTACACGGCACAGGCCATCTGTTATGGAACCAATTGCATGGAATCTTCTTGCAGTCAAAGGTATATAGCCCTAATCGCCTGAAGATACAAGAAAAATAACATTTTATTAACTCATTAACATATTTTTCTTACAGTTTAAGGGTGTTCCTTTTTTAAAAATGGCGGCTAACATCTCAAATTGGCACGTGACACAGGCCACCTCCTATGAAACCAATCGGATGAAGTCAGTCTTCTCGTAGTTAATGGCATGTATTCCTAGTCGCTTGAAAATAATAGAAAAAGAATATTTCATTAACTTCTTAACATTTATATCTTACATTGTAAAGGTGTATATTGTTGTGGAACCAACTAGACGAAATCCTCTTGTAGTCAATTGTATGTAATCAAAGTCGCTTGAAAATAGAAGCAAAATAATATTTTATTAACTTTTAACCTTTTTATCTTACATTGTAAGGGTGTTTCTTTTTGTAAAAATGGCAGCAAAAAACAGAAATTGGTGCCGGGCACAGGCCAGCTCCTATGGAACCAATTGGATGGAGTCTTCCTGTAGTCGAAGGTATATAGTCCTAGTCGCATGGAGATACAAGAAAAATAACATTTTATTAACTTTTTAACATTTTTTTCTTACAGTTTAAGGGTGTTCCTTTTTTGGAAAATGGCAGCTAACATCTCAAATTGGCACGCGACACAGGCCAACTCCTATGGAGCCGATTGTATAAGATATTCTTGTGGTCAATGGTATGTAGTCCTAGTCGCTAGAAAATAAAAGAAAAAGAATATTTTGTTAACTTTTTAACGTTTTTTCTTACATTGTAAGGGTGTATCTTTATATGAAAATCGTAGCAAAAAACAGAAATTTGTACGAGGCACAGGCCAGCTCCTGTGGAACCAATTGGATGGAATCTTCCTGTAGTCAAAGGCAAATAGCCCTAGTCGTGTGAAAGTAAAAGAACAATAACATTTTATTAACCTTTTAACATTTTTTTTCTTACAGTTTAAGGGTGTTCCTTTTTTTGAAAATGGCAGCTAACATCTCAAATTGGCACGCGACACAGGCCAACTTCTATGGAACCGATTGTACGATATTTTCTTGTGGTCAATGGTATGTAGTCCTGGTCGCTAGAAAGTACAAGAAAAAAAAATTTTTTTTACTTTTTAACGTTTTTATCTTACATTGTAAGGGTGTATCTTTTTGTGAAAATTGCAGCAAAAAACAGAAATTTGTACGGGGCACATGCCAGCTCCCATGGAACCAATTGAATGGAATCTTCTTGCAGTCAAAGGTATAAAGCCATAATCACCTGAAGATGCCAGAAAAATAACATTTTATTAACATATTAACGTATTTTTCTTACAGTTTAAGGGTGCTGCTCTTTTGAAAATGGCAGCTAACATCTCAAATTGGCACGCAACACAGGCCTCTTCCATTGGAACGTATTGGATGAAATCTTCCTGTAATCAATGGTACGTAGTCCTAACCGCTTGAAAATAAAAGAAAAATAATATTTTTTAACGTTTTAACGTATTTATCTTACATTCTAAGGGTATATCTTTACGTGAAAATTGCAGCAAAAAAACACTAAATTGTACGGGGCACAGGCCAGCTGTTATGGCACCAATTGAATGGAATCTTCTTGCAGTCAAAGGTATATGGCCCTAATCGCCTGAAGATGCCAGAAAAATAACATTTTGTTAGTTCATTAACATATATTTCTTACAGTTTAAGGGTGTTCCTCTTTTGAAAATGGCAGCTAACATCTCAAATTGGCACTCGACACAGGCCACCTCCTATGGAACCAATTGTATGAAATCTTCTTGTAATCAATGGTATGTAGTTCTAATCGCTTGAAAATAAAAGAAAATATACATCTTTGTTAACTTTTTGATAATTTTTAGTAGATTTTAGCGTTTATGACGGCAGCTAAAAGCAGAAATTGGCACGGGACACAGGCCACCTCCTATGCAAATAAAAGAAAAATAATACTTTATTAACTTTATAACGTTCTTATCTTACATCGTAAGGGTGTATCTTTTTGTGAAAATGGAAGCAAAAAATAGAAATTGGTATGGGTTACAGGCCAGCTCCTATTGAACGAATTTGATGGAATCTTCCGGTAGGCAAATCGCCAGTAAATAAAAGAAAAATAATATTTTATTAACTTTTAACGTTTTTATCTTACATTGCAACGGTGTGTCTTTTTGTGAAAATCGCAGCAAAAAACAGAAATTTGTACGGGGCACAGGCCAGCTCCTACGGAACCAATTGGATGGAATCTTTCTGCAGTCAAAGGTAAATAGCCCCAGTCGTGTGAAAGTAAAAGAAAAATAACATTTTATTAACCTTTTAACTTTTTTTTCTTACAGTTTAAGGATGTTCCTTTTTTTGAAAATGGCAGCTAACAACTCAAGTTGGTACGCGACAAAGGCCGTCTCCTATGGAACAAATTGGATGCAATCTTCTTGTAATCAATAGTATGTAGCCCTAATCACTTGACAATAGAAGAAAAAGAATATTTTACTAACTTTTTAACGTTTTTATCTTACGTTGTAAGGGTGTACCTTTTTGTGAAATTTGCAGCAAAAAACAGAAATTTGTACGGGGCACAGGCCACAGGCTCCTATGCAACCATTTGAAAAATGGCAGTAAAAAACAAACATTTGTACGGGGCACAGGCCAGCTCCTATGGAACCAATTATATGAAATCTTCTTGTAATCAATGGTATGTAGTCCTAGTAGCTAGAAAATAAAAGAACAATAATATTTTTTTAACATTTTAACGTTTTTATCTTACATTGTAAGGGTGTATATTTTTGTGAATATTGCAGCAAAAAACAGAAATTTGTACGGGGCACAGGCCAGCTCTTATGGAACCAATGGAATGGAATTTTCTTTCAGTCAAAGGTATATAGCTCTAATCGCCTGAAGATGCCAGAAAAATTACATTTTGGTTAGTTCATTAACATATATTTATCTTACATTCTAAGGGTGTATCTTTACGTGAAAATTGCAGCAAAAAAACACCAATTTGTACGGGGCACAGACCAGCTGGTATGGAACCAATTGAATGGAATCTTCTTGCAGTCAAAGGTATATAGCCCTAATCGCCTGAAGATGCCAGAAAAATAACATTTTGTTAGTTCATTAACATATATTTCTTACAGTTTTAGGGTGTTCCTCTTTTGAAAATGGCAGCTAACATCTCAAATTGGCATTCGACACAGGCCACCTCCTGTGGAACCAATTGTATGAAATCTTCTTGTAATTAATGGTATGTAGTCTTGGTCGCTAGAAAATAAAAGAACAATAATATTTTTTTAACTTTTGAACGTTTTTATCTTACATTGTAAGGGTGTATCTTTTTGTGAATATTGCAGCAAAAAACAGAAATCTGTACGGGGCACAGGCCAGCTCTTATGGAACCAATGGAATGGAATCTTCTTGCAGTCAAAGGTATATAGCCCTAATCGCCGGAAGACGCCAGAAAAATTACATTTTGTTAGTTCATTAACATATATTTATCTTACATTCTAAGGGTGTATCTTTACGTGAAAATTGCAGCAAAAAAACACTAATTTGTACGGGGCACAGGCCAGCTCTTATGGAACCAATTGAATGGAATCTTCCTGCAGTCAAAGGTATATAGCCCTAATCGCCTGAAGATGCCAGAAAAATAACATTTTGTTAGTTCATTAACATATATTTAAGGGTGTTCCTCTTTTGAAAATGGCAGCTAACATCTCAAATTGGCACGCGACACAGGCCAACTCCTATGTAACCGATTGTATGATATTTTCTTGTGGTCAATGGTATGTAGTCCTGGTCGCTAGAAAGTAAAAGAAAAATAATATTTTTTTTTACTTTTTAACGTTTTTATCTTACATTGCAAGGGTGTATCTTTTTGTGAAAATTGTAGCAAAAAACAGAAATTTGTACGGGGCACAGGCCAGCTCCCATGGAACCAATTGAATGGAGTCTTCTTGCAGTCAAAGGTATATAGCCCTAATCGCCTGAAAATTGAAAAAAAAACAGAAATTTGTACGGGGCACAGGCTAGCTCTTATGGAACCAATTTAATGGAATCTTCCTGCAGTCAAAGGTATATAGCCCTAATCGTGTGAACGTAAAAGAAAAATAACATTTTATTAATCTTTTACCATTTTTTTTTACAGTTTAAAGGTGTTCCTTTTTTTGAAAATTGCAGCTAACATCTCAAATTGGCACGCAACATAGGCCTCTTCCATTGGAACCTATTGGATGTAATCTTCCTGTAATCAGTGGTATGTACTCCTAATCGCTTGAAAATAAAAGAAAAATAAAATTTTTTTAATGTTTTAACGTTTTTATCTTACATTTTAAGGGTGTATCTTTACGTGAAAATTGCAGCAAAAAAACACTAATTTGTACGGGGCACAGGCCAGCTCTTATGGAACCAATTGAATGGAATCTTCTTGCAGTCAAAGGTATATAGCCCTAATCGCCCGAAGATGCCAGAAAAATAACATTTTGTTAGTTCGTTAATGTATATTTCTTACAGTTTAAGGGTGTTCCTCTTTTGAAAATGGCAGCTAACATCTCAAATTGGCACTCGACACAGGCCACCTCCTATGGAACCAATTGTATGAAATCTTCTTGTAATCAATGGTATGTAGTCCTAATCGCTAGAAAATAAAAGAACAATAATATCTTTTTAACTTTTTAACGTTTTTATCTTACATTGTAAGGGTGTATCAAAGGTATATAGCCCGAATCGCCTGAAAATTGAAAAAAAAACAGAAATTTGTACGGGGCACAGGCTAGCTCTTATGGAACCAATTGAATGAAATCTCCCTGCAGTTAAAGGTATATAGCCCTAAGCGTGTGAACGTAAAAGAAAAATAACATTTTATTAACCATTTAACATTTTTTTTTACAGTTTAAAGGTGTTCCTTTTTTTGAAAATGGCACCTAACATCTCAAATTGAAACGCAACACAGGCGTCTTCCATTGGAACCTATTGGATGAAATCTTCCTGTAATCAATGGTATGTACTCCTAATCGCTTGAAAATAAAAGAAAAATAATATTTTTTTTAACGTTTTAACGTTTTTATCTTACATTTTAAGGGTGTATCTTTACGTGAAAATTGCAGCAAAAAAACACTAATTTGTACGGGGCACAGGCCAGCTCTTATTGAACCAATTGAATGGAATCTTCTTGCAGTCAAAGGTATATAGCCCTAATCGCACGAAGATGCCAGAAAAATAACATTTTGTTAGTTCATTAATATATATTTCTTACAGTTTAAGGGTGTTCCTCTTTTGAAAATGGCAGCTAACATCTCAAATTGGCACTCGACACAGGCCACCTCCTATGGAACCAATTGTATGAAATCTTCTTGTAGTCAATGGTATGTAGTCCTAATCGCTAGAAAATAAAAGAACAATAATATTTTTTTAACTTTTTAACGTTTTTATCTTACATTGTAAGGGTGTATCAAAGGTATATAGCCCTAATCGTCTGAAAATTGAAAAGAAAACAGAAATTTGTACGGGGCACAGGCTAGCTCTTATGGAACCAATTGAATGGAATCTTCCTGCAGTCAAAGGTATATAGCCCTAATCGTGTGAACGTAAAAGAAAAATAACATTTTATTAACCATTTAACATTTTTTTAACAGTTTAAAGGTGTTCCTTTTTTTGAAAATGGCACCTAACATCTCAAATTGGCACGCAACACAGGCGTCTTCCATTGGAACCTATTGGATGAAATCTTCCTGTAATCAATGGTATGTAGTCCTAATCGCTTGAAACTAAAAGAAAAATAATATTTTTTTAACGTTTTAACGTTTTTATCTTACATTTTAAGGGTGTATCTTTACGTGAAAATTGCAGCAAAAAAACACTAATTTGTACGGGGCACAGGCCAGCTCTTATGGAACCAATTGAATGGAATCTTCTTGCAGTCAAAGGTATATAGCCCTAATCGCCTGAAGATGCCAGAAAAATAACATTTTGTTAGTTCATTAATATATATTTCTTACAGTTTAAGGGTGTTCCTCTTTTGAAAATGGCAGCTAACATCTCAAATTGGCACTCGACACAGGCCACCTCCTATGGAACCAATTGTATGAAATCTTCTTGTAATCAATGGTATGTAGTCCTAATCGCTAGAAAATAAAAGAATTATAACATTTTATTAACCTTTTAACATTTTTTTTACAGTTTAAAGGTGTTCCTTTTTTTGAAAATGGCACCTAACATCTGAAATTGGCACGCAACACAGGCCTCTTCCATTGGAACCTATTGGATGAAATCTTCCTGTAATCAATGGTATGTAGTCCTAATCGCTTGAAACTAAAAGAAATATAATATTTTTTTAACGTTTTAACGTTTTTATCTTACATTTTAAGGGTGTATCTTTACGTGAAAATTGCAGCAAAAAAACACTAATTTGTACGGGGCACAGGCCAGCTCTTATGGAACCAAATGAATGGAATCTTCTTGCAGTCAAAGGTATATAGCCCTAATCGCCTGAAGATGCCAGAAAAATAACATTTTGTTAGTTCATTAACATATATTTATCTTACATTATAAGGGTGTTCCACTTTTGAAAATGGCAGCTAACATCTCAAATTGGCATTCGACACAGGCCACCTCCTATGGAACCAATTGTATGAAATCTTCTTGTAATCAATGGTATGTAGTCCTAGTCGCTAGAAAATAAAAGAACAATAATATTTTTTTAACTTTTTAACGTTTTTATCTTACATTGTAAGGGTGTATCTTTATGTGAAAATTGCAGCAAAAAACACTATTTTTTTTTTTTATTAACCTTTTAACATTTTTTTAACAGTTTAAAGGTGTTCCTTTTTTTCAAAATGGCAGCTAACATCTCAAATTGGCACTCGACACAGGCCACCTCCTATGGAACCAATTGTATGAAATCTTCTTGTAATCAATGGTATGTAGTCCTAGTAGCTAGAAAATAAAAAAACAATAATATTTTTTTAACTTTTTAACGTTTTTATCTTACATTGTAAGGGTGTATATTTTTGTGAATATTGCAGCAAAAAACAGAAATTTGTACGGGGCACAGGCCAGCTCTTATGGAACCAATGGAATGGAATCTTCTTGCAGTCAAAGGTATATAGCCCTAATCGCCTGAAGATGCCAGAAAAATTACATTTTGGTTAGTTCATTAACATATATTTATCTTACATCCTAAGGGTGTATCTTTACGTGAAAATTGCAGCAAAAAAACACTAATTTGTACGGGGCACAGACCAGCTGTTATGGAACCAATTGAATGGAATCTTCTTGCAGTCAAAGGTATATAGCCCTAATCGCCTGAAGATGCCAGAAAAATAACATTTTGTTAGTTCATTAACATATATTTCTTACAGTTTAAGGGTGTTCCTCTTTTGAAAATGACAGCTAACATCTCAAATTGGCACTCGACACAGGCCACCTCCTATGGAACCAATTGCATGAAGTCTTCTTGTAGTCAATGGTATGTAGTCCTAGTCGCTAGAAAATAAAAGAACAATAATATTTTTTTAACTTTTTAACGTTTTTATCTTAGATTGTAAGGGTGTATCTTTTTGTGAATATTGCAGCAAAAAACAGAAATCTGTACGGGGCACAGGCCAGCTCTTATGGAACCAATTGGATGCAATCTTCCTGTAGTCAAAGTTAAATAGCCCTAGTCGTATGAAAGTAAAAGAAAAATAACATTTTATTAACCTTTTAACATTTTTTTGACAGTTTAAAGGTGTTCCTTTTTTTGAAAATGGCAGCTAACATCTCAAATTGGCACTCGACACAGACCACCTCCTATGGAACCAATTGTATGAAATCTTTTTGTAGTCAATGGTATGAAGTCCTAGTCGCTAGAAAATAAAAGAACAATAATATTTTTTTTTAACTTTTTAACGTTTTTATCTTACATTGTAAGGGTGTATCTTTATGTGAAAATTGAAGCAAAAAACAGAAATTTGTACGGGGCACAGGCTAGCTCCTATGGAACCAAATGGATGGAATCTTCCTGCAGTCAAAGATATATAGCCCTAATCGTGTGAACGTAAAAGAAAAATAACATTTTATTAACCTTTTAACATTTTTTTTGCAGTCTAAAAGTGTTCCTTTTTTTTGAAAATGGCAGCTAACATCTCAAATTGGCACGCAAAACAGGCCACCTCCTATGAAATCTTCTTGTAGGCAATGACATGTAGTCCTAGTCGCTTGAAAATAAAAGAAAAATAATATTTTTTTTTAACTTTTTAGCGTTTTTATCTTACATTCTAAGGGTGTATCTTTATGTGAAAATTGCAACAAAAAACACTAATTTGTACGGGGCACAGACCAGCTGTTATGGAACCAATTGAATGGAATCTTCTTGCAGTCAAAGGTATAAAGCCATAATCGCCTGAAGATGCCAGAAAAATAACATTTTGTTAGTTCATTAATATATATTTCTTACAGTTTAAGTGTGTTCCTCTTTTGAAAATGGCAGCTAACATCTCAAATTGGCACTCGACACAGGCCACCTCCTATGGAACCAATTGTATGAAATCTTCTTGTAATCAATGGTATGTAGTCCTAATCGCTAGAAAATAAAAGAACAATAATATTTTTTTAACTTTTTAACGTTTTTATCTTACATTGTAAGGGTGTATCAAAGGTATATAGCCCTAATCGCCTGAAAATTGAAAAAAAAAACAGAAATTTGTACGGGGCACAGACTAGCTCTTATGGAATCAATTGAATGGAATCTCACTGCAGTCAAAGGTATATAGCCCTAATCGTGTGAACGTAAAAGAAAAATAACATTTTATTAACCTTTTAACATTTTTTTTACAGTTTAAAGGTGTTCCTTTTTTTGAAAATGGCACCTAACATCTCAAATTGGCACGCAACACAGGCCTCTTCCATTGGAACCTATTGGATGAAATCTTCCTGTAATCAATGGTATGTAGTCCTAAACGCTTGAAACTAAAAGAAACTAAAAATAAAAGAACAATAATATTTTTTTAACTTTTTAACGTTTTTATCTTACATTGTAAGGGTGTATCAAAGGTATATAGCCCTAATCGCCTGAAAATTGAAAAAAACACAGAAATTTGTACGGGGCACAGGCTAGCTCTTATGGAATCAATTGAATGGGATCTTCCTGCAGTCAAAGGTATATAGCTCTAGTCGTGTGAACGTAAAAGAAAAATAACATTTTATTAACCTTTTAACATTTTTTTTTACAGTTTAAAGGTGTTCCTTTTTTTGAAAATGGCACCTAACATCTCAAATTGGCACGCAACACAGGCCACCTCCTATGGAACCAATTGTATGAAATCTTCTTGTAGTCAATGGTATGAAGTCCTAATCGCTTGAAAATAAAAGAAAAATAATATTTTTTTAACGTTTTAACGTTTTTATCTTACATTGTAAGGGTGTATCTTTACGTGAAAATTGCAGCAAAAAAACACTAATTTGTACGGGGCACAGGCCAGTTCTTATGGAACCAATTGAATGGAATCTTCTTGCAGTCAAAGGTATATAGCCCTAATCGCCTGAAGATGCCAGAAAAATAACATGTTGTTAGTTCATTAACATATATTTCTTACAGTTTTAGGGTGTTCCTCTTTTGAAAATGGCAGCTAACATCTCAAATTGGCATTCGACACAGGCCACCTCCTATGGAACCAATTGTATGAAATCTTCTTGTAATCAATGGTATGTAGTCCTAGTCGCTAGTAAATAAAAGAAAAATAATATTTTTTTAACGTTTTAACGTTTTTATCTTACATTGTAAGGGTGTATCTTTACGTGAAAATTGCAGCAAAAAAACACTAATTTGTACGGGGCACAGGCCAGTTCTTATGGAACCAATTGAATGGAATCTTCTTGCAGTCAAAGGTATATAGCCCTAATCGCCTGAAGATGCCAGAAAAATTATATTTTGTTAGTTCGTTAATATATATTTCTTACAGTTTAAGGGTGTTCCTCTTTTGAAAATGGCAGCTAACATCTCAAATTGGCACTCGACACAGGCCACCTTCTATGGAACCAATTATATGAAATCTTCTTGTAATCAATGGTATGTAGTCCTAATCGCTTGAAAATAAAAGAAAAATAATATTTTTTTAACGTTTTAACGTTTTTATCTTACATTGTAAGGGTGTATCTTTACGTGAAAATTGCAGCAAAAAAACACTAATTTGTACGGGGCACAGGCCAGCTCTTATGGAACCAATTGAATGGAATCTTCTTGCAGTCAAAGGTATACAGCCCTAATCGCCCGAAGATGCCAGAAAAATAACATTTTGTTAGTTCATTAATGTATATTTCTTACAGTTTAAGGGTGTTCCTCTTTTGAAAATGGCAGCTAACATCTCAAATTGGCACTCGACATAGGCCACCTCCTATGGAACCAATTGTATGAAATCTTCTTGTAATCAATGGTATGTAGTCATAATCGCTAGAAAATAAAAGAACAATAATATTTTTTTAACCTTTTAACGTTTTTATCTTACATTGTAAGGGTGTATCAAAGGTATATAGCCCTAATCGCCTGAAAATTGAAAAAAAAACAGAAAATTTTACGGGGCACAGACTAGCTCTTATGGAACCAATTGAATGGAATCTTCTTGCAGTCAAAGGTATATAGCCCTAATCGCCTGAAGATGCCAGAAAAATAACATTTTGTTAGTTCATTAACATATATTTCTTACAGTTTTAGGGTGTTCCTCTTTTGAAAATGGCAGCTAACATCTCAAATTGGCATTCGACACAGGCCACCTGCTATGGAACCAATTGTATGAAATCTTCTTGTAATCAATGGTATGAAGTCCTAGTCGCTAGTAAATAAAAGAAAAATAATATTTTTTTAACTTTTTAACGTTTTTATCTTACATTGTAAGGGTGTATCTTTTTGTGAATATTGCAGCAAAAAACAGAAATCTGTACGGGGCACAGGCCAGCTCTTATGGAACCAATTATATGAAATCTTCTTGTAATCAATGGTATGTAGTCCTAATCGCTTGAAAATAAAAGAAAAATAATATTTTTTTAACGTTTTAACGTTTTTATCTTACATTGTAAGGGTGTATCTTTACGTGAAAATTGCAGCAAAAAAACACTAATTTGTACGGGGCACAGGCCAGCTCTTATGGAACCAATTGGATGCAATCTTCCTGTAGTCAAAGTTAAATAGCCCTAGTCGTATGAAAGTAAAAGAAAAATAACATTTTATTAACCTTTTAACATTTTTTTTACAGTTTAAAGGTGTCCCTTTTTTTGAAAATGGCACCTAACATCTCAAATTGGCACGCAACACAGGCCACCTCCTATGGAACCAATTGTATGAAATCTTCTTGTAATCAATGGTATGTAGTTCTAATCGCTTGAAAATAAAAGAAAATATACATCTTTGTTAACTTTTTGATAATTTTTAGTAGATTTTAGCGTTTATGACGGCAGCTAAAAGCAGAAATTGGCACGGGACACAGGCCACCTCCTATGCAAATAAAAGAAAAATAATACTTTATTAACTTTATAACGTTCTTACATCGTAAGGGTGTATCTTTTTGTGAAAATGGAAGCAAAAAATAGAAATTGGTATGGGTTACAGGCCAGCTCCTATTGAACGAATTTGATGGAATCTTCCGGTAGGCAAATCGCCAGTAAATAAAAGAAAAATAATATTTTATTAACTTTTAACGTTTTTATCTTACATTGCAACGGTGTGTCTTTTTGTGAAAATCGCAGCAAAAAACAGAAATTTGTACGGGGCACAGGCCAGCTCCTACGGAACCAATTGGATGGAATCTTTCTGCAGTCAAAGGTAAATAGCCCCAGTCGTGTGAAAGTAAAAGAAAAATAACATTTTATTAACCTTTTAACTTTTTTTTCTTACAGTTTAAGGATGTTCCTTTTTTTGAAAATGGCAGCTAACAACTCAAGTTGGTACGCGACAAAGGCCGTCTCCTATGGAACAAATTGGATGCAATCTTCTTGTAATCAATAGTATGTAGCCCTAATCACTTGACAATAGAAGAAAAAGAATATTTTACTAACTTTTTAACGTTTTTATCTTACGTTGTAAGGGTGTACCTTTTTGTGAAATTTGCAGCAAAAAACAGAAATTTGTACGGGGCACAGGCCACAGGCTCCTATGCAACCATTTGAAAAATGGCAGTAAAAAACAAACATTTGTACGGGGCACAGGCCAGCTCCTATGGAACCAATTATATGAAATCTTCTTGTAATCAATGGTATGTAGTCCTAGTAGCTAGAAAATAAAAGAACAATAATATTTTTTTAACATTTTAACGTTTTTATCTTACATTGTAAGGGTGTATATTTTTGTGAATATTGCAGCAAAAAACAGAAATTTGTACGGGGCACAGGCCAGCTCTTATGGAACCAATGGAATGGAATTTTCTTTCAGTCAAAGGTATATAGCTCTAATCGCCTGAAGATGCCAGAAAAATTACATTTTGGTTAGTTCATTAACATATATTTATCTTACATTCTAAGGGTGTATCTTTACGTGAAAATTGCAGCAAAAAAACACCAATTTGTACTGGGCACAGACCAGCTGGTATGGAACCAATTGAATGGAATCTTCTTGCAGTCAAAGGTATATAGCCCTAATCGCCTGAAGATGCCAGAAAAATAACATTTTGTTAGTTCATTAACATATATTTCTTACAGTTTTAGGGTGTTCCTCTTTTGAAAATGGCAGCTAACATCTCAAATTGGCATTCGACACAGGCCACCTCCTGTGGAACCAATTGTATGAAATCTTCTTGTAATTAATGGTATGTAGTCTTGGTCGCTAGAAAATAAAAGAACAATAATATTTTTTTAACTTTTGAACGTTTTTATCTTACATTGTAAGGGTGTATCTTTTTGTGAATATTGCAGCAAAAAACAGAAATCTGTACGGGGCACAGGCCAGCTCTTATGGAACCAATGGAATGGAATCTTCTTGCAGTCAAAGGTATATAGCCCTAATCGCCGGAAGACGCCAGAAAAATTACATTTTGTTAGTTCATTAACATATATTTATCTTACATTCTAAGGGTGTATCTTTACGTGAAAATTGCAGCAAAAAAACACTAATTTGTACGGGGCACAGGCCAGCTCTTATGGAACCAATTGAATGGAATCTTCCTGCAGTCAAAGGTATATAGCCCTAATCGCCTGAAGATGCCAGAAAAATAACATTTTGTTAGTTCATTAACATATATTTAAGGGTGTTCCTCTTTTGAAAATGGCAGCTAACATCTCAAATTGGCACGCGACACAGGCCAACTCCTATGTAACCGATTGTATGATATTTTCTTGTGGTCAATGGTATGTAGTCCTGGTCGCTAGAAAGTAAAAGAAAAATAATATTTTTTTTACTTTTTAACGTTTTTATCTTACATTGCAAGGGTGTATCTTTTTGTGAAAATTGTAGCAAAAAACAGAAATTTGTACGGGGCACAGGCCAGCTCCCATGGAACCAATTGAATGGAGTCTTCTTGCAGTCAAAGGTATATAGCCCTAATCGCCTGAAAATTGAAAAAAAAACAGAAATTTGTACGGGGCACAGGCTAGCTCTTATGGAACCAATTGAATGAAATCTCCCTGCAGTTAAAGGTATATAGCCCTAAGCGTGTGAACGTAAAAGAAAAATAACATTTTATTAACCATTTAACATTTTTTTTTACAGTTTAAAGGTGTTCCTTTTTTTGAAAATGGCACCTAACATCTCAAATTGGAACGCAACACAGGCGTCTTCCATTGGAACCTATTGGATGAAATCTTCCTGTAATCAATGGTATGTACTCCTAATCGCTTGAAAATAAAAGAAAAATAATATTTTTTTTAACGTTTTAACGTTTTTATCTTACATTTTAAGGGTGTATCTTTACGTGAAAATTGCAGCAAAAAAACACTAATTTGTACGGGGCACAGGCCAGCTCTTATTGAACCAATTGAATGGAATCTTCTTGCAGTCAAAGGTATATAGCCCTAATCGCACGAAGATGCCAGAAAAATAACATTTTGTTAGTTCATTAATATATATTTCTTACAGTTTAAGGGTGTTCCTCTTTTGAAAATGGCAGCTAACATCTCAAATTGGCACTCGACACAGACCACCTCCTATGGAACCAATTGTATGAAATCTTCTTGTAGTCAATGGTATGTAGTCCTAATCGCTAGAAAATAAAAGAACAATAATATTTTTTTAACTTTTTAACGTTTTTATCTTACATTGTAAGGGTGTATCAAAGGTATATAGCCCTAATCGTCTGAAAATTGAAAAGAAAACAGAAATTTGTACGGGTCACAGGCTAGCTCTTATGGAACCACTTGAATGGAATCTTCCTGCAGTCAAAGGTATATAGCCCTAATCGTGTGAACGTAAAAGAAAAATAACATTTTATTAACCATTTAACATTTTTTTAACAGTTTAAAGGTGTTCCTTTTTTTGAAAATGGCACCTAACATCTCAAATTGGCACGCAACACAGGCGTCTTCCATTGGAACCTATTGGATGAAATCTTCCTGTAATCAATGGTATGTAGTCCTAATCGCTTGAAACTAAAAGAAAAATAATATTTTTTTAACGTTTTAACGTTTTTATCTTACATTTTAAGGGTGTATCTTTACGTGAAAATTGCAGCAAAAAAACACTAATTTGTACGGGGCACAGGCCAGCTCTTATGGAACCAATTGAATGGAATCTTCTTGCAGTCAAAGGTATATAGCCCTAATCGCCTGAAGATGCCAGAAAAATAACATTTTGTTAGTTCATTAATATATATTTCTTACAGTTTAAGGGTGTTCCTCTTTTGAAAATGGCAGCTAACATCTCAAATTGGCACTCGACACAGGCCACCTCCTATGGAACCAATTGTATGAAATCTTCTTGTAATCAATGGTATGTAGTCCTAATCGCTAGAAAATAAAAGAACAATAATATTTTTTTAACTTTTTAACGTTTTTATCTTACATTGTAAGGGTGTATCAAAGGTATATAGCCCTAATCGCCTGAAAATTGAAAAAAAAACAGAAATTTGTACGGGGCACAGGCTAGCTCCTATGGAAGCCATTGGATGCAATCTTTCTGTAGTCGAAGGTATATAGCCCTAGTCGTGTGAACGTAAAAGAAAAATAACATTTTATTAACCTTTTAACATTTTTTTTACAGTTTAAAGGTGTTCCTTTTTTTGAAAATGGCACCTAACATCTCAAATTGGCACGCAACACAGGCCTCTTCCATTGGAACCTATTGAATGAAATCTTCTTGTAATCAATGGTATATAGTCCTGATCGCTTGAAAATAAAAGAAAAATAATATTTTTTTAACTTTTTAACGTTTTTATCTTACATTCTATAGGTGTATCTTTATGTGAAAATTGCAGCAAAAAACACTAATTTGTACGGGGCACAGGCCAGCTGTTATGGAACCAATTGCATGGAATCTTCTTGCAGCCAAAGGTATATAGCCCTAATCGCCTGAAAATTGGAAAAAAAAACAGAAATCTGTACGGGGCACAGGCTAGCTCTTATGGAACCAATTGAATGGAATCTTCCTGCAGTCAGAGGTATGTAGTCCTAATCGCTTGAAACTAAAAGAATTATAACATTTTATTAACCTTTTAACATTTTTTTTACAGTTTAAAGGTGTTCCTTTTTTTGAAAATGGCACCTAACATCTGAAATTGGCACGCAACACAGGCCTCTTCCATTGGAACCTATTGGATGAAATCTTCCTGTAATCAATGGTATGTAGTCCTAATCGCTTGAAACTAAAAGAAATATAATATTTTTTTAACGTTTTAACGTTTTTATCTTACATTTTAAGGGTGTATCTTTACGTGAAAATTGCAGCAAAAAAACACTAATTTGTACGGGGCACAGGCCAGCTCTTATGGAACCAAATGAATGGAATCTTCTTGCAGTCAAAGGTATATAGCCCTAATCGCCTGAAGATGCCAGAAAAATAACATTTTGTTAGTTCATTAACATATATTTATCTTACATTATAAGGGTGTTCCACTTTTGAAAATGGCAGCTAACATCTCAAATTGGCATTCGACACAGGCCACCTCCTATGGAACCAATTGTATGAAATCTTCTTGTAATCAATGGTATGTAGTCCTAGTCGCTAGAAAATAAAAGAACAATAATATTTTTTTAACTTTTTAACGTTTTTATCTTACATTGTAAGGGTGTATCTTTATGTGAAAATTGCAGCAAAAAACACTATTTTTTTTTTTATTAACCTTTTAACATTTTTTTAACAGTTTAAAGGTGTTCCTTTTTTTCAAAATGGCAGCTAACATCTCAAATTGGCACTCGACACAGGCCACCTCCTATGGAACCAATTGTATGAAATCTTCTTGTAATCAATGGTATGTAGTCCTAGTAGCTAGAAAATAAAAAAACAATAATATTTTTTTAACTTTTTAACGTTTTTATCTTACATTGTAAGGGTGTATATTTTTGTGAATATTGCAGCAAAAAACAGAAATTTGTACGGGGCACAGGCCAGCTCTTATGGAACCAATGGAATGGAATCTTCTTGCAGTCAAAGGTATATAGCCCTAATCGCCTGAAGATGCCAGAAAAATTACATTTTGGTTAGTTCATTAACATATATTTATCTTACATCCTATGGGTGTATCTTTACGTGAAAATTGCAGCAAAAAAACACTAATTTGTACGGGGCACAGACCAGCTGTTATGGAACCAATTGAATGGAATCTTCTTGCAGTCAAAGGTATATAGCCCTAATCGCCTGAAGATGCCAGAAAAATAACATTTTGTTAGTTCATTAACATATATTTCTTACAGTTTAAGGGTGTTCCTCTTTTGAAAATGACAGCTAACATCTCAAATTGGCACTCGACACAGGCCACCTCCTATGGAACCAATTGCATGAAATCTTCTTGTAGTCAATGGTATGTAGTCCTAGTCGCTAGAAAATAAAAGAACAATAATATTTTTTTAACTTTTTAACGTTTTTATCTTAGATTGTAAGGGTGTATCTTTTTGTGAATATTGCAGCAAAAAACAGAAATCTGTACGGGGCACAGGCCAGCTCTTATGGAACCAATTGGATGCAATCTTCCTGTAGTCAAAGTTAAATAGCCCTAGTCGTATGAAAGTAAAAGAAAAATAACATTTTATTAACCTTTTAACATTTTTTTGACAGTTTAAAGGTGTTCCTTTTTTTGAAAATGGCAGCTAACATCTCAAATTGGCACTCGACACAGACCACCTCCTATGGAACCAATTGTATGAAATCTTTTTGTAGTCAATGGTATGAAGTCCTAGTCGCTAGAAAATAAAAGAACAATAATATTTTTTTTTAACTTTTTAACGTTTTTATCTTACATTGTAAGGGTGTATCTTTATGTGAAAATTGAAGCAAAAAACAGAAATTTGTACGGGGCACAGGCTAGCTCCTATGGAACCAAATGCATGGAATCTTCCTGCAGTCAAAGATATATAGCCCTAATCGTGTGAACGTAAAAGAAAAATAACATTTTATTAACCTTTTAACATTTTTTTTGCAGTCTAAAAGTGTTCCTTTTTTTTGAAAATGGCAGCTAACATCTCAAATTGGCACGCAAAACAGGCCACCTCCTATGGAACCAATTATATGAAATCTTCTTGTAGGCAATGACATGTAGTCCTAGTCGCTTGAAAATAAAAGAAAAATAATATTTTTTTTTAACTTTTTAGCGTTTTTATCTTACATTCTAAGGGTGTATCTTTATGTGAAAATTGCAACAAAAAACACTAATTTGTACGGGGCACAGACCAGCTGTTATGGAACCAATTGAATGGAATCTTCTTGCAGTCAAAGGTATAAAGCCATAATCGCCTGAAGATGCCAGAAAAATAACATTTTGTTAGTTCATTAATATATATTTCTTACAGTTTAAGTGTGTTCCTCTTTTGAAAATGGCATCTAACATCTCAAATTGGCACTCGACACAGGCCACCTCCTATGGAACCAATTGTATGAAATCTTCTTGTAATCAATGGTATGTAGTCCTAATCGCTAGAAAATAAAAGAACAATAATATTTTTTTAACTTTTTAACGTTTTTATCCTACATTGTAAGGGTGTATCAAAGGTATATAGCCCTAATCGCCTGAAAATTTAAAAAAAAAACAGAAATTTGTACGGGGCACAGACTAGCTCTTATGGAATCAATTGAATGGAATCTCCCTGCAGTCAAAGGTATATAGCCCTAATCGTGTGAACGTAAAAGAAAAATAACATTTTATTAACCTTTTAACATTTTTTTTTACAGTTTAAAGGTGTTCCTTTTTTTGAAAATGGCACCTAACATCTCAAATTGGCACGCAACACAGGCCTCTTCCATTGGAACCTATTGGATGAAATCTTCCTGTAATCAATGGTATGTAGTCCTAAACGCTTGAAACTAAAAGAAACTAAAAATAAAAGAACAATAATATTTTTTTAACTTTTTAACGTTTTTATCTTACATTGTAAGGGTGTATCAAAGGTATATAGCCCTAATCGCCTGAAAATTGAAAAAAACACAGAAATTTGTACGGGGCACAGGCTAGCTCTTATGGAATCAATTGAATGGGATCTTCCTGCAGTCAAAGGTATATAGCTCTAGTCGTGTGAACGTAAAAGAAAAATAACATTTTATTAACCTTTTAACATTTTTTTTACAGTTTAAAGGTGTTCCTTTTTTTGAAAATGGCACCTAACATCTCAAATTGGCACGCAACACAGGCCTCTTCCATTGGAACCTATTGGATGAAATCTTCCAGTAATCAATGGTATGTAGTCCTAAACGCCTGAAACTAAAAGAAAAATAATATTTTTTTAACGTTTTAACGTTTTTATCTTACATTGTAAGGGTGTATCTTTTCGTGAAAATTGCAGCAAAAAAACACTAATTTGTACGGGGCACAGGCCAGTTCTTATGGAACCAATTGAATGGAATCTTCTTGCAGTCAAAGGTATATAGCCCTAATCGCCTGAAGATGCCAGAAAAATTATATTTTGTTAGTTCGTTAATATATATTTCTTACAGTTTAAGGGTGTTCCTCTTTTGAAAATGGCAGCTAACATCTCAAATTGGCACTCGACACAGGCCACCTTCTATGGAACCAATTATATGAAATCTTCTTGTAATCAATGGTATGTAGTCCTAATCGCTTGAAAATAAAAGAAAAATAATATTTTTTTAACGTTTTAACGTTTTTATCTTACATTGTAAGGGTGTATCTTTACGTGAAAATTGCAGCAAAAAAACACTAATTTGTACGGGGCACAGGCCAGTTCTTATGGAACCAATTGAATGGAATCTTCTTGCAGTCAAAGGTATATAGCCCTAATCGCCTGAAGATGCCAGAAAAATAACATTTTGTTAGTTCATCAACATATATTTCTTACAGTTTTAGGGTGTTCCTCTTTTGAAAATGGCAGCTAACATCTCAAATTGGCATTCGACACAGGCCACCTCCTATGGAACCAATTGTATGAAATCTTCTTGTAATCAATGGTATGTAGTCCTAGTCGCTAGTAAATAAAAGAAAAATAATATTTTTTTAACTTTTTAACGTTTTTATCTTACATTGTAAGGGTGTATCTTTTTGTGAATATTGCAGCAAAAAACAGAAATCTGTACGGGGCACAGGCCAGCTCTTATGGAACCAATTATATGAAATCTTCTTGTAATCAATGGTATGTAGTCCTAATCGCTTGAAAATAAAAGAAAAATAATATTTTTTTAACGTTTTAACGTTTTTATCTTACATTGTAAGGGTGTATCTTTACGTGAAAATTGCAGCAAAAAAACACTAATTTGTACGGGGCACAGGCCAGCTCTTATGGAACCAATTTGATGCAATCTTCCTGTAGTCAAAGTTAAATAGCCCTAGTCGTATGAAGGTAAAAGAAAAATAACATTTTATTAACCTTTTAACATTTTTTTTACAGTTTAAAGGTGTTCCTTTTTTTGAAAATGGCACCTAACATCTCAAATTGGCACGCAACACAGGCCACCTCCTATGGAACCAATTATATGAAATCTTCTTGTAGGCAATGGCATGTAGTCCTAGTCGCTTGAAAATAAAAGAAAAATAATATTTTTTTTTAACTTTTTAGCGTTTTTATCTTACATTCTAAGGGTGTATCTTTATGTGAAAATTGCAGCAAAAAACACTAATTTGTACGGGGCACAGACCAGCTGTTATGGAACCAATTGAATGGAATCTTCTTGCAGTCAAAGGTATAAAGCCATAATCGCCTGAAGATGCCAGAAAAATAACATTTTGTTAGTTCATTAATATATATTTCTTACAGTTTAAGGGTGTTCCTCTTTTGAAAATGGCAGCTAACATCTCAAATTGGCACTCGACACAGGCCACCTCCTATGGAACCAATTGTATGAAATCTTCTTGTAATCAATGGTATGTAGTCCTAATCGCTAGAAAATAAAAGAACAATAATATTTTTTTTAACTTTTTAACGTTTTTATCTTACATTGTAATGGTGTATCAAAGGTATATAGCCCTAATCGCCTGGAAATTTAAAAAAAAAACAGAAATTTGTATGGGGCACAGACTAGCTCTTATGGAATCAATTGAATGGAATCTTCCTGCAGTCAAAGGTATATAGCCCTAATCGTGTGATCGTAAAAGAAAAATAACATTTTATTAACCTTTTAACATTTTTTTTACAGTTTAAAGGTGTTCCTTTTTTTGAAAATGGCACCTAACATCTCAAATTGGCACGCAACACAGGCCTCTTCCATTGGAACTTATTGGATGAAATCTTCTTGTAATCAATGGTATGTAGTCCTAAACGCTTGAAACTAAAAGAAACTAAAAATAAAAGAACAATAATATTTTTTTAACTTTTTAACGTTTTTATCTTACATTGTAAGGGTGTATCTTTTTGTGAATATTGCAGCAAAAAACAGAAATATGTACGGGGCACAGGCCAGCTCTTATGGAACCAATTGGATGCAATCTTCCTGTAGTCAAAGTTAAATAGTCCTAGTCGTATGAAAGTAAAAGAAAAATAACATTTTATTAACCTTTTAACATTTTTTTAACAGTTTAAAGGTGTTCCTTTTTTTGAAAATGGCAGCTAACATCTCAAATTGGCACTCGACACAGGCCACCTCCTATGGAACCAATTGCATGAAATCTTCTTGTAGTCAATGGTATGAAGTCCTAGTCGCTAGAAAATAAAAGAACAATAATATTTTTTTTAACTTTTTAACGTTTTTATCTTACATTGTAAGGGTGTATCTTTATGTGAAAATTGAAGCAAAAAACAGAAATTTGTACGGGGCACAGGCTAGCTCCTATGGAACCAAATGGATGGAATCTTCCTGCAGTCAAAGATATATAGCCCTGATCGTGTGATCGTAAAAGAAAAATAACATTTTATTAACCTTTTAACATTTTTTTTACAGTCTAAAAGTGTTCCTTTTTTTTGAAAATGGCAGCTAACATCTCAAATTGGCACGCAACACAGGCCTCTTCCATTGAAACCTATTGGATGAAATCTTCCTGTATTTAATGGTATGTAGTCCTAGTCACTAGAAAATAAAATAACAATAATATTTTTTTAACTTTTTAACGTTTTTATCTTGCATTGTATGGGTGTATCTTTATGTGAAAATTGCAGCAAAGAACAGAAATTTGTACGGGGCACAGGCCAGCTCTTGTGGAAACAATTGTATGGAATCTTCCTGTAGTCAAAGGTATATAGCCCTAATCGCCTGAATGTAAAAGAAAAATAACATTTTATTAACCTTTTAAATTTTTTTTTACAGTTTATAGTTTAAAGGTGTTCCTTTTTATGAAAATGGCAGCTAACATCTCAAATTGGCTCGCAACACAGGCCACCTCCTATGGAACCAATTATATAAAATCTTCTTGTAGGCAATGGCATGTAGTCCTAGTCGCTTGAAAATAAAAGAAAAATAATATTTTTTTTTAACTTTTTAGCGTTTTTATCTTACATTCTAAGGGTGTATCTTTATGTGAAAATTGCAGCAAAAAACACTAATTTGTACGGGGCACAGACCAGCTGTTATGGAACCAATTGAATGGAATCTTCTTGCAGTCAAAGGTATAAAGCCATAATCGCCTCAAGATGCCAGAAAAATAACATTTTGTTAGTTCATTAATATATATTTGTTACAGTTTAAGGGTGTTCCTCTTTTGAAAATGGCAGCTAACATCTCAAATTGGCACTCGACACAGGCCACCTCCTATGGAACCAATTGTATGAAATCTTCTTGTAATCAATGGTATGTAGTCCTAATCGCTAGAAAATAAAAGAACAATAATATTTTTTTAACTTTTTAACGTTTTTATCTTACATTGTAATGGTGTATCAAAGGTATATAGCCCTAATCGCCTGAAAATTTAAAAAAAAACAGAAATTTTTACGGGGCACAGACTAGCTCTTATGGAATCAATTGAATGGAATCTTCCTGCAGTCAAAGGTATATAGCCCTAATCGTGTGAACGTAAAAGAAAAATAACATTTTATTAACCTTTTAAATTTTTTTTTTACAGTTTATAGTTTAAAGGTGTTCCTTTTTTTGAAAATGGCAGCTAACATCTCAAATTGACACGCAACACAGGCCACCTCCTATGGAACCAATTATATGAAATCTTCTTGTAGGCAATGGCATGTAGTCCTAGTCGCTTGAAAATAAAAGAACAATAATATTTTTTTAACTTTTTAACGTTTTTATCTTGCATTGTATGGGTGTATCTTTATGTGAAAATTGCAGCAAAAAACACTAATTTGTACAGCGCACAGACCAGCTGTTATGGAACCAATTGAATGGAATCTTCTTGCAGTCAAAGGTATAAAGCCATAATCGCCTGAAGATGCCAGAAAAATAACATTTTGTTAGTTCATTAATATATATTTCTTACAGTTTAAGGGTGTTCCTCTTTTGAAAATGGCAGCTAACATCTCAAATTGGCACTCGACACAGGCCACCTCCTATGGAACCAATTGTATGAAATCTTCTTGTAATCAATGGTATGTAGTTCTAATCGCTAGAAAATAAAAGAAGAATAATATTTTTTTAACTTTTTAACGTTTTTATCTTACACTGTAATGGTGTATCAAAGGTATATAGCCCTAATCGCCTGGAAATTTAAAAAAAAACAGAAATTTGTATGGGGCACAGACTAGCTCTTATGGAATCAATTGAATGGAATCTTCCTGCAGTCAAAGGTATATAGCCCTAATCGTGTGATCGTAAAAGAAAAATAACATTTTATTAACCTTTTAACATTTTTTTTACAGTTTAAAGGTGTTCCTTTTTTTGAAAATGGCACCTAACATCTCAAATTGGCACGCAACACAGGCCTCTTCCATTGGAACCTATTGGATGAAATCTTCCTGTAATCAATGGTATGTAGTCCTAAACGCTTGAAACTAAAAGAAACTAAAAATAAAAGAACAATAATATTTTTTTAACTTTTTAACGTTTTTATCTTACATTGTAAGGGTGTATCTTTTTGTGAATATTGCAGCAAAAAAACACTAATTTGTACGGGGCACAGGCCAGCTCTTATGGAACCAAATGAATGGAATCTTCTTGCAGTCAAAGGTATATAGCCCTAATCGCCTGAAGATGCCAGAAAAATAACATTTTGTTAGTTCATTAATATATATTTCTTACAGTTCAAGGGTGTTCCTCTTTTGAAAATGGCAGCTAACATCTCAAATTGTCACTCGACACAGGCCAGGTGAAAATAAACTTTTACGGGGCACAGACTAGCTCTTATGGAATCAATTGAATGGAATCTTCCTGCAGTCAAAGGTATATAGCCCTAATCGTGTGAACGTAAAAGAAAAATAACATTTTATTAACCTTTTAACATTTTTTTTTTACAGTTTAAAGGTGTTCCTTTTTTTGAAAATGGCACCAAACATCTCAAATTGGCACGCAACACAGGCCTCTTCCATTGGAACCTATTGGATGAAATCTTCCTGTAATCAATGGTATGTAGTCCTAAACGCTTGAAACTAAAAGAAACTAAAAATAAAAGAAATATAATATTTTTTTAACGTTTTAACGTTTTTATCTTACATTGTAAGGGTGTATCTTTTTGTGAATATTGCAGCAAAAAAACACTAATTTGTACGGGGCACAGGCCAGCTCTTATGGAACCAAATGAATGGAATCTTCTTGCAGTCAAAGGTATATAGCCCTAATCGCCTGAAGATGCCAGAAAAATAACATTTTGTTAGTTCATTAATATATATTTCTTACAGTTTAAGGGTGTTCCTCTTTTGAAAATGGCAGCTAACATCTCAAATTGTCACTCGACACAGGCCACCTCCTATGGAACCAATTGTATGAAATCTTCTTGTAATCAATGGTATGTAGTTCTAATCGCTAGAAAATAAAAGAACAATAATATTTTTTTAACTTTTTAACGTTTTTATCTTACATTGTAAGGGTGTATCAAAGGTATATAGCCCTAATCGCCTGAAAATTTAAAAAAAAACAGAAATTTTTACGGGGCACAGACTAGCTCTTATGGAATCAATTGAATGGAATCTTCCTGCAGTCAAAGGTATATAGCCCTAATCGTGTGAACGTAAAAGAAAAATAACATTTTATTAACCTTTTAACATTTTTTTTTACAGTTTAAAGGTGTTCCTTTTTTTGAAAATGGCACCTAACATCTCAAATTGTCACGCAACACAGGCCTCTTCCATTGGAACCTATTGGATGAAATCTTCCTGTAATCAATGGTATGTAGTCCTAAACGCTTGAAACTAAAAGAAACTAAAAATAAAAGAACAATAATATTTTTTTAACTTTTTAACGTTTTTATCTTACATTGTAAGGGTGTATCAAAGGTATATAGCCCTAATCGCCTGAAAATTGAAAAAAACACAGAAATTTGTACGGGGCACAGGCTAGCTCTTATGGAATCAATTGAATGGGATCTTCCTGCAGTCAAAGGTATATAGCTCTAGTCGTGTGAACGTAAAAGAAAAATAACATTTTATTAACCTTTTAACATTTTTTTTTACAGTTTAAAGGTGTTCCTTTTTTTTGAAAATGGCACCTAACATCTCAAATTGGCACGCAACACAGGCCTCTTCCATTGGAACCTATTGGATGAAATCTTCCTGTAATCAATGGTATGTAGTCCTAAACGCCTGAAACTAAAAGAAAAATAATATTTTTTTAACGTTTTAACGTTTTTATCTTACATTTTAAGGGTGTATCTTTACGTGAAAATTGCAGCAAAAAAACACTAATTTGTACGGGGCACAGGCCAGCTCTTATGGAACCAATTGAATGGAATCTTCTTGCAGTCAAAGGTATATAGCCCTAATCGCCTGAAGATGCCAGAAAAATAACATTTTGTTAGTTCATTAATATATATTTCTTACAGTTTAAGGGTGTTCCTCTTTTGAAAATGGCAGCTAACATCTCAAATTGGCACTCGACACAGGCCACCTCCTATGGAACCAATTGTATGAAATCTTCTTGTAATCAATGGTATGTAGTCCTAATCGCTAGAAAATAAAAGAACAATAATATTTTTTTAACTTTTTAACGTTTTTATCTTACATTGTAAGGGTGTATCAAAGGTATATAGCCCTAATCGCCTGAAAATTGAAAAAAAAAAACAGAAATTTGTACGGGGCACAGGCTAGCTCCTATGGAAGCCATTGGATGCAATCTTTCTGTAGTCGAAGGTATATAGCCCTAGTCGTGTGAACGTAAAAGAAAAATAACATTTTATTAACCTTTTAACATTTTTTTTACAGTTTAAAGGTGTTCCTTTTTTTGAAAATGGCACCTAACATCTCAAATTGGCACGCAACACAGGCCTCTTCCATTGGAACCTATTGAATGAAATCTTCTTGTAATCAATGGTATATAGTCCTGATCGCTTGAAAATAAAAGAAAAATAATATTTTTTTAACTTTTTAACGTTTTTATCTTACATTCTATAGGTGTATCTTTATGTGAAAATTGCAGCAAAAAACACTAATTTGTACGGGGCACAGGCCAGCTGTTATGGAACCAATTGCATGGAATCTTCTTGCAGCCAAAGGTATATAGCCCTAATCGCCTGAAAATTGGAAAAAAAACAGAAATCTGTACGGGGCACAGGCTAGCTCTTATGGAACCAATTGAATGGAATCTTCCTGCAGTCAAAGGTATGTAGTCCTAATCGCTTGAAACTAAAAGAATTATAACATTTTATTAACCTTTTAACATTTTTTTTACAGTTTAAAGGTGTTCCTTTTTTTGAAAATGGCACCTAACATCTCAAATTGGCACGCAACACAGGCCTCTTCCATTGGAACCTATTGGATGAAATCTTCCTGTAATTAATGGTATGTAGTCCTAATCGCTTGAAACTAAAAGAAATATAATATTTCTTTAACGTTTTTACGTTTTTATCTTACATTTTAAGGGTGTATCTTTACGTGAAAATTGCAGCAAAAAAACACTAATTTGTACGGGGCACAGGCCAGCTCTTATGGAACCAAATGAATGGAATCTTCTTGCAGTCAAAGGTATATAGCCCTAATCGCCTGAAGATGCCAGAAAAATAACATTTTGTTAGTTCATTAACATATATTTATCTTACATTATAAGGGTGTTCCACTTTTGAAAATGGCAGCTAACATCTCAAATTGGCATTCGACACAGGCCACCTCCTATGGAACCAATTGTATGAAATCTTCTTGTAATCAATGGTATGTAGTCCTAGTCGCTAGAAAATAAAAGAACAATAATATTTTTTTAACTTTTTAACGTTTTTATCTTACATTGTAAGGGTGTATCTTTATGTGAAAATTGCAGCAAAAAACACTATTTTTTTTTTTATTAACCTTTTAACATTTTTTTAACAGTTTAAAGGTGTTCCTTTTTTTCAAAATGGCAGCTAACATCTCAAATTGGCACTCGACACAGGCCACCTCCTATGGAACCAATTGTATGAAATCTTCTTGTAATCAATGGTATGTAGTCCTAGTAGCTAGAAAATAAAAAAACAATAATATTTTTTTAACTTTTTAACATTTTTATCTTACATTGTAAGGGTGTATATTTTTGTGAATATTGCAGCAAAAAACAGAAATTTGTACGGGGCACAGGCCAGCTCTTATGGAACCAATGGAATGGAATCTTCTTGCAGTCAAAGGTATATAGCCCTAATCGCCTGAAGATGCCAGAAAAATTACATTTTGGTTAGTTCATTAACATATATTTATCTTACATCCTAAGGGTGTATCTTTACGTGAAAATTGCAGCAAAAAAACACTAATTTGTACGGGGCACAGACCAGCTGTTATGGAACCAATTGAATGGAATCTTCTTGCAGTCAAAGGTATATAGCCCTAATCGCCTGAAGATGCCAGAAAAATAACATTTTGTTAGTTCATTAACATATATTTCTTACAGTTTAAGGGTGTTCCTCTTTTGAAAATGACAGCTAACATCTCAAATTGGCACTCGACACAGGCCACCTCCTATGGAACCAATTGCATGAAATCTTCTTGTAGTCAATGGTATGTAGTCCTAGTCGCTAGAAAATAAAAGAACAATAATATTTTTTTAACTTTTTAACGTTTTTATCTTAGATTGTAAGGGTGTATCTTTTTGTGAATATTGCAGCAAAAAACAGAAATCTGTACGGGGCACAGGCCAGCTCTTATGGAACCAATTGGATGCAATCTTCCTGTAGTCAAAGTTAAATAGCCCTAGTCGTATGAAAGTAAAAGAAAAATAACATTTTATTAACCTTTTAACATTTTTTTGACAGTTTAAAGGTGTTCCTTTTTTTGAAAATGGCAGCTAACATCTCAAATTGGCACTCGACACAGACCACCTCCTATGGAACCAATTGTATGAAATCTTTTTGTAGTCAATGGTATGAAGTCCTAGTCGCTAGAAAATAAAAGAACAATAATATTTTTTTTTAACTTTTTAACGTTTTTATCTTACATTGTAAGGGTGTATCTTTATGTGAAAATTGAAGCAAAAAACAGAAATTTGTACGGGGCACAGGCTAGCTCCTATGGAACCAAATGGATGGAATCTTCCTGCAGTCAAAGATATATAGCCCTAATCGTGTGAACGTAAAAGAAAAATAACATTTTATTAACCTTTTAACATTTTTTTTGCAGTCTAAAAGTGTTCCTTTTTTTTGAAAATGGCAGCTAACATCTCAAATTGGCACGCAAAACAGGCCACCTCCTATGGAACCAATTATATGAAATCTTCTTGTAGGCAATGACATGTAGTCCTAGTCGCTTGAAAATAAAAGAAAAATAATATTTTTTTTTAACTTTTTAGCGTTTTTATCTTACATTCTAAGGGTGTATCTTTATGTGAAAATTGCAACAAAAAACACTAATTTGTACGGGGCACAGACCAGCTGTTATGGAACCAATTGAATGGAATCTTCTTGCAGTCAAAGGTATAAAGCCATAATCGCCTGAAGATGCCAGAAAAATAACATTTTGTTAGTTCATTAATATATATTTCTTACAGTTTAAGTGTGTTCCTCTTTTGAAAATGGCAGCTAACATCTCAAATTGGCACTCGACACAGGCCACCTCCTATGGAACCAATTGTATGAAATCTTCTTGTAATCAATGGTATGTAGTCCTAATCGCTAGAAAATAAAAGAACAATAATATTTTTTTAACTTTTTAACGTTTTTATCTTACATTGTAAGGGTGTATCAAAGGTATATAGCCCTAATCGCCTGAAAATTGAAAAAAAAACAGAAATTTGTACGGGGCACAGACTAGCTCTTATGGAATCAATTGAATGGAATCTCCCTGCAGTCAAAGGTATATAGCCCTAATCGTGTGAACGTAAAAGAAAAA
Organism: Protocalliphora azurea; assembly: GCA_932274085.1. Taxonomy (NCBI): domain Eukaryota; kingdom Metazoa; phylum Arthropoda; class Insecta; order Diptera; family Calliphoridae; genus Protocalliphora; species Protocalliphora azurea. The sequence goes on from OW026522.1 coordinate 157,856,737, forward strand.
TAACATTTTATTAACCTTTTAACATTTTTTTTTACAGTTTAAAGGTGTTCCTTTTTTTGAAAATGGCACCTAACATCTCAAATTTGCACGCAACACAGGCCTCTTCCATTGGAACCTATTGGATGAAATCTTCCTGTAATCAATGGTATGTAGTCCTAAACGCTTGAAACTAAAAGAAACTAAAAATAAAAGAACAATAATATTTTTTTAACTTTTTAACGTTTTTATCTTACATTGTAAGGGTGTATCAAAGGTATATAGCCCTAATCGCCTGAAAATTGAAAAAAACACAGAAATTTGTACGGGGCACAGGCTAGCTCTTATGGAATCAATTGAATGGGATCTTCCTGCAGTCAAAGGTATATAGCTCTAGTCGTGTGAACGTAAAAGAAAAATAACATTTTATTAACCTTTTAACATTTTTTTTTACAGTTTAAAGGTGTTCCTTTTTTTGAAAATGGCACCTAACATCTCAAATTGGCACGCAACACAGGCCTCTTCCATTGGAACCTATTGGATGAAATCTTCCTGTAATCAATGGTATGTAGTCCTAAACGCCTGAAACTAAAAGAAAAATAATATTTTTTTAACGTTTTAACGTTTTTATCTTACATTGTAAGGGTGTATCTTTACGTGAAAATTGCAGCAAAAAAACACTAATTTGTACGGGGCACAGGCCAGTTCTTATGGAACCAATTGAATGGAATCTTCTTGCAGTCAAAGGTATATAGCCCTAATCGCCTGAAGATGCCAGAAAAATTATATTTTGTTAGTTCGTTAATATATATTTCTTACAGTTTAAGGGTGTTCCTCTTTTGAAAATGGCAGCTAACACTCAAATTGGCACTCGACACAGGCCACCTTCTATGGAACCAATTATATGAAATCTTCTTGTAATCAATGGTATGTAGTCCTAATCGCTTGAAAATAAAAGAAAAATAATATTTTTTTAACGTTTTAACGTTTTTATCTTACATTGTAAGGGTGTATCTTTACGTGAAAATTGCAGCAAAAAAACACTAATTTGTACGGGGCACAGGCCAGTTCTTGTGGAACCAATTGAATGGAATCTTCTTGCAGTCAAAGGTATATAGCCCTAATCGCCTGAAGATGCCAGAAAAATAACATTTTGTTAGTTCATTAACATATATTTCTTACAGTTTTAGGGTGTTCCTCTTTTGAAAATGGAAGCTAACATCTCAAATTGGCATTCGACACAGGCCACCTCCTATGGAACCAATTGTATGAAATCTTCTTGTAATCAATTTTATGTAGTCCTAGTCGCTAGTAAATAAAAGAAAAATAATATTTTTTTAACTTTTTAACGTTTTTATCTTACATTGTAAGGGTGTATCTTTTTGTGAATATTGCAGCAAAAAACAGAAATCTGTACGGGGCACAGGCCAGCTCTTATGGAACCAATTATATGAAATCTTCTTGTAATCAATGGTATGTAGTCCTAATCGCTTGAAAATAAAAGAAAAATAATATTTTTTTAACGTTTTAACGTTTTTATCTTACATTGTAAGGGTGTATCTTTACGTGAAAATTGCAGCAAAAAAACACTAATTTGTACGGGGCACAGGCCAGCTCTTATGGAACCAATTGGATGCAATCTTCCTGTAGTCAAAGTTAAATAGCCCTAGTCGTATGAAAGTAAAAGAAAAATAACATTTTATTAACCTTTTAACATTTTTTTTTACAGTTTAAAGGTGTTCCTTTTTTTGAAAATGGCACCTAACATCTCAAATTGGCACGCAACACAGGCCACCTCCTATGGAACCAATTATATGAAATCTTCTTGTAGGCAATGGCATGTAGTCCTAGTCGCTTGAAAATAAAAGAAAAATAATATTTTTTTTAACTTTTTAGCGTTTTTATCTTACATTCTAAGGGTGTATCTTTATGTGAAAATTGCAGCAAAAAACACTAATTTGTACGGGGCACAGACCAGCTGTTATGGAACCAATTGAATGGAATCTTCTTGCAGTCAAAGGTATATAGCCCTAATCGCCTGAAGATGCCAGAAAAATAACATTTTGTTAGTTCATTAATATATATTTCTTACAGTTCAAGGGTGTTCCTCTTTTGAAAATGGCAGCTAACATCTCAAATTGTCACTCGACACAGGCCACCTCCTATGGAACCAATTGTATGAAATCTTCTTGTAATCAATGGTATGTAGTCCTAATCGCTTGAAAATAAAAGAAAAATAATATTTTTTTAACGTTTTAACGTTTTTATCTTACATTGTAAGGGTGTATCTTTACGTGAAAATTGCAGCAAAAAAAAAACACTAATTTGTACGGGGCACAGGCCAGTTCTTATGGAACCAAATGAATGGAATCTTCTTGCAGTCAAAGGTATATAGCCCTAATCGCCTGAAGATGCCAGAAAAATAACATTTTGTTAGTTCATTAACATATATTTCTTACAGTTTTAGGGTGTTCCTCTTTTGAAAATGGCAGCTAACATCTCAAATTGGCACTCGACACAGGCCACCTCCTGTGGAACCAATTGTATGAAATCTTCTTGTAATCAATGGTATGTAGTCCTAGTCGCTAGAAAATAAAAGAACAATAATATTTTTTTAACTTTTTAACGTTTTTATCTTACATTGTAAGGGTGTATCTTTTTGTGAATATTGCAGCAAAAAACAGAAATATGTACGGGGCACAGGCCAGCTCTTATGGAACCAATTGGATGCAATCTTCCTGTAGTCAAAGTTAAATAGTCCTAGTCGTATGAAAGTAAAAGAAAAATAACATTTTATTAACCTTTTAACATTTTTTTAACAGTTTAAAGGTGTTCCTTTTTTTGAAAATGGCAGCTAACATCTCAAATTGGCACTCGACACAGGCCACCTCCTATGGAACCAATTGCATGAAATCTTCTTGTAGTCAATGGTATGAAGTCCTAGTCGCTAGAAAATAAAAGAACAATAATATTTTTTTTAACTTTTTAACGTTTTTATCTTACATTGTAAGGGTGTATCTTTATGTGAAAATTGAAGCAAAAAACAGAAATTTGTACGGGGCACAGGCTAGCTCCTATGGAACCAAATGGATGGAATCTTCCTGCAGTCAAAGATATATAGCCCTGATCGTGTGATCGTAAAAGAAAAATAACATTTTATTAACCTTTTAACATTTTTTTTACAGTCTAAATGTGTTCCTTTTTTTTGAAAATGGCAGCTAACATCTCAAAATGGCACGCAACACAGGCCTCTTCCATTGAAACCTATTGGATGAAATCTTCCTGTATTTAATGGTATGTAGTCCTAGTCGCTAGAAAATAAAAGAACAATAATATTTTTTTTAACTTTTTAACGTTTTTATCTTACATTGTATGGGTGTATCTTTATGTGAAAATTGCAGCAAAGAACAGAAATTTGTACGGGGCACAGGCCAGCTCTTGTGGAAACAATTGTATGGAATCTTCCTGTAGTCAAAGGTATATAGCCCTAATCGCCTGAATGTAAAAGAAAAATAACATTTTATTAACCTTTTAAATTTTTTTTTACAGTTTATAGTTTAAAGGTGTTCCTTTTTTTGAAAATGGCAGCTAACATCTCAAATTGGCACGCAACACAGGCCACCTCCTATGGAACCAATTATATAAAATCTTCTTGTAGGCAATGGCATGTAGTCCTAGTCGCTTGAAAATAAAAGAAAAATAATATTTTTTTTTAACTTTTTAGCGTTTTTATCTTACATTCTAAGGGTGTATCTTTATGTGAAAATTGCAGCAAAAAACACTAATTTGTACGGGGCACAGACCAGCTGTTATGGAACCAATTGAATGGAATCTTCTTGCAGTCAAAGGTATAAAGCCATAATCGCCTGAAGATGCCAGAAAAATAACATTTTGTTAGTTCATTAATATATATTTCTTACAGTTTAAGGGTGTTCCTCTTTTGAAAATGGCAGCTAACATCTCAAATTGGCACTCGACACAGGCCACCTCCTATGGAACCAATTGTATGAAATCTTCTTGTAATCAATGGTATGTAGTCCTAATCGCTAGAAAATAAAAGAACAATAATATTTTTTTAACTTTTTAACGTTTTTATCTTACATTGTAAGGGTGTATCAAAGGTATATAGCCCTAATCGCCTGAAAATTTAAAAAAACACAGAAATTTTTACGGGGCACAGACTAGCTCTTATGGAATCAATTGAATGGAATCTTCCTGCAGTCAAAGGTATATAGCCCTAATCGTGTGAACGTAAAAGAAAAATAACATTTTATTAACCTTTTAAATTTTTTTTTTACAGTTTATAGTTTAAAGGTGTTCCTTTTTTTGAAAATGGCAGCTAACATCTCAAATTGGCACGCAACACAGGCCACCTCCTATGGAACCAATTATATGAAATCTTCTTGTAGGCAATGGCATGTAGTCCTAGTCGCTTGAAAATAAAAGAACAATAATATTTTTTTAACTTTTTAACGTTTTTATCTTGCATTGTATGGGTGTATCTTTATGTGAAAATTGCAGCAAAAAACACTAATTTGTACAGCGCACAGACCAGCTGTTATGGAACCAATTGAATGGAATCTTCTTGCAGTCAAAGGTATAAAGCCATAATCGCCTGAAGATGCCAGAAAAATAACATTTTGTTAGTTCATTAATATATATTTCTTACAGTTTAAGGGTGTTCCTCTTTTGAAAATGGCAGCTAACATCTCAAATTGGCACTCGACACAGGCCACCTCCTATGGAACCAATTGTATGAAATCTTCTTGTAATCAATGGTATGTAGTTCTAATCGCTAGAAAATAAAAGAAGAATAATATTTTTTTAACTTTTTAACGTTTTTATCTTACACTGTAATGGTGTATCAAAGGTATATAGCCCTAATCGCCTGGAAATTTAAAAAAAAACAGAAATTTGTATGGGGCACAGACTAGCTCTTATGGAATCAATTGAATGGAATCTTCCTGCAGTCAAAGGTATATAGCCCTAATCGTGTGATCGTAAAAGAAAAATAACATTTTATTAACCTTTTAACATTTTTTTTACAGTTTAAAGGTGTTCCTTTTTTTGAAAATGGCACCTAACATCTCAAATTGGCACGCACCACAGGCCTCTTCCATTGGAACCTATTGGATGAAATCTTCCTGTAATCAATGGTATGTAGTCCTAAACGCTTGAAACTAAAAGAAACTAAAAATAAAAGAACAATAATATTTTTTTAACTTTTTAACGTTTTTATCTTACATTGTAAGGGTGTATCTTTTTGTGAATATTGCAGCAAAAAAACACTAATTTGTACGGGGCACAGGCCAGCTCTTATGGAACCAAATGAATGGAATCTTCTTGCAGTCAAAGGTATATAGCCCTAATCGCCTGAAGATGCCAGAAAAATAACATTTTGTTAGTTCATTAATATATATTTCTTACAGTTCAAGGGTGTTCCTCTTTTGAAAATGGCAGCTAACATCTCAAATTGTCACTCGACACAGGCCAGGTGAAAATAAACTTTTACGGGGCACAGACTAGCTCTTATGGAATCAATTGAATGGAATCTTCCTGCAGTCAAAGGTATATAGCCCTAATCGTGTGAACGTAAAAGAAAAATAACATTTTATTAACCTTTTAACATTTTTTTTTACAGTTTAAAGGTGTTCCTTTTTTTTGAAAATGGCACCTAACATCTCAAATTGGCACGCAACACAGGCCTCTTCCATTGGAACCTATTGGATGAAATCTTCCTGTAATCAATGGTATGTAGTCCTAAACGCTTGAAACTAAAAGAAACTAAAAATAAAAGAAATATAATATTTTTTTAACGTTTTAACGTTTTTATCTTACATTGTAAGGGTGTATCTTTTTGTGAATATTGCAGCAAAAAAACACTAATTTGTACGGGGCACAGGCCAGCTCTTATGGAACCAAATGAATGGAATCTTCTTGCAGTCAAAGGTATATAGCCCTAATCGCCTGAAGATGCCAGAAAAATAACATTTTGTTAGTTCATTAATATATATTTCTTACAGTTCAAGGGTGTTCCTCTTTTGAAAATGGCAGCTAACATCTCAAATTGTCACTCGACACAGGCCACCTCCTATGGAACCAATTGTATGAAATCTTCTTGTAATCAATGGCATGTAGTCCTAATCGCTTGAAAATAAAAGAAAAATAATATTTTTTTAACGTTTTAACGTTTTTATCTTACATTGTAAGGGTGTATCTTTACGTGAAAATTGCAGCAAAAAAAACACTAATTTGTACGGGGCACAGGCCAGTTCTTATGGAACCAAATGAATGGAATCTTCTTGCAGTCAAAGGTATATAGCCCTAATCGCCTGAAGATGCCAGAAAAATAACATTTTACAGTTTAAAGGTGTTCCTTTTTTTGAAAATGGCACCTAACATCTCAAATTGGCACGCACCACAGGCCTCTTCCATTGGAACCTATTGGATGAAATCTTCCTGTAATCAATGGTATGTAGTCCTAAACGCTTGAAACTAAAAGAAACTAAAAATAAAAGAACAATAATATTTTTTTAACTTTTTAACGTTTTTATCTTACATTGTAAGGGTGTATCTTTTTGTGAATATTGCAGCAAAAAAACACTAATTTGTACGGGGCACAGGCCAGCTCTTATGGAACCAAATGAATGGAATCTTCTTGCAGTCAAAGGTATATAGCCCTAATCGCCTGAAGATGCCAGAAAAATAACATTTTGTTAGTTCATTAATATATATTTCTTACAGTTCAAGGGTGTTCCTCTTTTGAAAATGGCAGCTAACATCTCAAATTGTCACTCGACACAGGCCAGGTGAAAATAAACTTTTACGGGGCACAGACTAGCTCTTATGGAATCAATTGAATGGAATCTTCCTGCAGTCAAAGGTATATAGCCCTAATCGTGTGAACGTAAAAGAAAAATAACATTTTATTAACCTTTTAACATTTTTTTTTTACAGTTTAAAGGTGTTCCTTTTTTTTGAAAATGGCACCTAACATCTCAAATTGGCACGCAACACAGGCCTCTTCCATTGGAACCTATTGGATGAAATCTTCCTGTAATCAATGGTATGTAGTCCTAAACGCTTGAAACTAAAAGAAACTAAAAATAAAAGAAATATAATATTTTTTTAACGTTTTAACATTTTTATCTTACATTGTAAGGGTGTATCTTTTTGTGAATATTGCAGCAAAAAAACACTAATTTGTACGGGGCACAGGCCAGCTCTTATGGAACCAAATGAATGGAATCTTCTTGCAGTCAAAGGTATATAGCCCTAATCGCCTGAAGATGCCAGAAAAATAACATTTTGTTAGTTCATTAATATATATTTCTTACAGTTCAAGGGTGTTCCTCTTTTGAAAATGGCAGCTAACATCTCAAATTGTCACTCGACACAGGCCACCTCCTATGGAACCAATTGTATGAAATCTTCTTGTAATCAATGGCATGTAGTCCTAATCGCTTGAAAATAAAAGAAAAATAATATTTTTTTAACGTTTTAACGTTTTTATCTTACATTGTAAGGGTGTATCTTTACGTGAAAATTGCAGCAAAAAAAACACTAATTTGTACGGGGCACAGGCCAGTTCTTATGGAACCAAATGAATGGAATCTTCTTGCAGTCAAAGGTATATAGCCCTAATCGCCTGAAGATGCCAGAAAAATAACATTTTGTTAGTTCATTAATATATATTTCTTACAGTTCAAGGGTGTTCCTCTTTTGAAAATGGCAGCTAACATCTCAAATTGTCACTCGACACAGGCCACCTCCTATGGAACCAATTGGATGCAATCTTCCTGTAGTCAAAGTTAAATAGCCCTAGTCGTATGAAAGTAAAAGAAAAATAACATTTTATTAACCTTTTAACATTTTTTTAACAGTTTAAGGGTGTTCCTTTTTTTGAAAATGGCAGCTAACATCTCAAAATGGCACGCAACACAGGCCTCTTCCATTGAAACCTATTGGATGAAATCTTCCTGTATTTAATGGTATGTAGTCCTAGTCGCTAGAAAATAAAAGAACAATAATATTTTTTTTAACTTTTTAACGTTTTTATCTTACATTGTATGGGTGTATCTTTATGTGAAAATTGCAGCAAAGAACAGAAATTTGTACGGGGCACAGGCCAGCTCTTGTGGAAACAATTGTATGGAATCTTCCTGTAGTCAAAGGTATATAGCCCTAATCGCCTGAATGTAAAAGAAAAATAACATTTTATTAACCTTTTAAATTTTTTTTTACAGTTTATAGTTTAAAGGTGTTCCTTTTTTTGAAAATGGCAGCTAACATCTCAAATTGGCACGCAACACAGGCCACCTCCTATGGAACCAATTATATAAAATCTTCTTGTAGGCAATGGCATGTAGTCCTAGTCGCTTGAAAATAAAAGAAAAATAATATTTTTTTTTAACTTTTTAGCGTTTTTATCTTACATTCTAAGGGTGTATCTTTATGTGAAAATTGCAGCAAAAAACACTAATTTGTACGGGGCACAGACCAGCTGTTATGGAACCAATTGAATGGAATCTTCTTGCAGTCAAAGGTATAAAGCCATAATCGCCTGAAGATGCCAGAAAAATAACATTTTGTTAGTTCATTAATATATATTTCTTACAGTTTAAGGGTGTTCCTCTTTTGAAAATGGCAGCTAACATCTCAAATTGGCACTCGACACAGGCCACCTCCTATGGAACCAATTGTATGAAATCTTCTTGTAATCAATGGTATGTAGTCCTAATCGCTAGAAAATAAAAGAACAATAATATTTTTTTAACTTTTTAACGTTTTTATCTTACATTGTAAGGGTGTATCAAAGGTATATAGCCCTAATCGCCTGAAAATTTAAAAAAACACAGAAATTTTTACGGGGCACAGACTAGCTCTTATGGAATCAATTGAATGGAATCTTCCTGCAGTCAAAGGTATATAGCCCTAATCGTGTGAACGTAAAAGAAAAATAACATTTTATTAACCTTTTAAATTTTTTTTTTACAGTTTATAGTTTAAAGGTGTTCCTTTTTTTGAAAATGGCAGCTAACATCTCAAATTGGCACGCAACACAGGCCACCTCCTATGGAACCAATTATATGAAATCTTCTTGTAGGCAATGGCATGTAGTCCTAGTCGCTTGAAAATAAAAGAACAATAATATTTTTTTAACTTTTTAACGTTTTTATCTTGCATTGTATGGGTGTATCTTTATGTGAAAATTGCAGCAAAAAACACTAATTTGTACAGCGCACAGACCAGCTGTTATGGAACCAATTGAATGGAATCTTCTTGCAGTCAAAGGTATAAAGCCATAATCGCCTGAAGATGCCAGAAAAATAACATTTTGTTAGTTCATTAATATATATTTCTTACAGTTTAAGGGTGTTCCTCTTTTGAAAATGGCAGCTAACATCTCAAATTGGCACTCGACACAGGCCACCTCCTATGGAACCAATTGTATGAAATCTTCTTGTAATCAATGGTATGTAGTTCTAATCGCTAGAAAATAAAAGAAGAATAATATTTTTTTAACTTTTTAACGTTTTTATCTTACACTGTAATGGTGTATCAAAGGTATATAGCCCTAATCGCCTGGAAATTTAAAAAAAAACAGAAATTTGTATGGGGCACAGACTAGCTCTTATGGAATCAATTGAATGGAATCTTCCTGCAGTCAAAGGTATATAGCCCTAATCGTGTGATCGTAAAAGAAAAATAACATTTTATTAACCTTTTAACATTTTTTTTACAGTTTAAAGGTGTTCCTTTTTTTGAAAATGGCACCTAACATCTCAAATTGGCACGCACCACAGGCCTCTTCCATTGGAACCTATTGGATGAAATCTTCCTGTAATCAATGGTATGTAGTCCTAAACGCTTGAAACTAAAAGAAACTAAAAATAAAAGAACAATAATATTTTTTTAACTTTTTAACGTTTTTATCTTACATTGTAAGGGTGTATCTTTTTGTGAATATTGCAGCAAAAAAACACTAATTTGTACGGGGCACAGGCCAGCTCTTATGGAACCAAATGAATGGAATCTTCTTGCAGTCAAAGGTATATAGCCCTAATCGCCTGAAGATGCCAGAAAAATAACATTTTGTTAGTTCATTAATATATATTTCTTACAGTTCAAGGGTGTTCCTCTTTTGAAAATGGCAGCTAACATCTCAAATTGTCACTCGACACAGGCCAGGTGAAAATAAACTTTTACGGGGCACAGACTAGCTCTTATGGAATCAATTGAATGGAATCTTCCTGCAGTCAAAGGTATATAGCCCTAATCGTGTGAACGTAAAAGAAAAATAACATTTTATTAACCTTTTAACATTTTTTTTTACAGTTTAAAGGTGTTCCTTTTTTTTGAAAATGGCACCTAACATCTCAAATTGGCACGCAACACAGGCCTCTTCCATTGGAACCTATTGGATGAAATCTTCCTGTAATCAATGGTATGTAGTCCTAAACGCTTGAAACTAAAAGAAACTAAAAATAAAAGAAATATAATATTTTTTTAACGTTTTAACGTTTTTATCTTACATTGTAAGGGTGTATCTTTTTGTGAATATTGCAGCAAAAAAACACTAATTTGTACGGGGCACAGGCCAGCTCTTATGGAACCAAATGAATGGAATCTTCTTGCAGTCAAAGGTATATAGCCCTAATCGCCTGAAGATGCCAGAAAAATAACATTTTGTTAGTTCATTAATATATATTTCTTACAGTTCAAGGGTGTTCCTCTTTTGAAAATGGCAGCTAACATCTCAAATTGTCACTCGACACAGGCCACCTCCTATGGAACCAATTGTATGAAATCTTCTTGTAATCAATGGCATGTAGTCCTAATCGCTTGAAAATAAAAGAAAAATAATATTTTTTTAACGTTTTAACGTTTTTATCTTACATTGTAAGGGTGTATCTTTACGTGAAAATTGCAGCAAAAAAAACACTAATTTGTACGGGGCACAGGCCAGTTCTTATGGAACCAAATGAATGGAATCTTCTTGCAGTCAAAGGTATATAGCCCTAATCGCCTGAAGATGCCAGAAAAATAACATTTTACAGTTTAAAGGTGTTCCTTTTTTTGAAAATGGCACCTAACATCTCAAATTGGCACGCACCACAGGCCTCTTCCATTGGAACCTATTGGATGAAATCTTCCTGTAATCAATGGTATGTAGTCCTAAACGCTTGAAACTAAAAGAAACTAAAAATAAAAGAACAATAATATTTTTTTAACTTTTTAACGTTTTTATCTTACATTGTAAGGGTGTATCTTTTTGTGAATATTGCAGCAAAAAAACACTAATTTGTACGGGGCACAGGCCAGCTCTTATGGAACCAAATGAATGGAATCTTCTTGCAGTCAAAGGTATATAGCCCTAATCGCCTGAAGATGCCAGAAAAATAACATTTTGTTAGTTCATTAATATATATTTCTTACAGTTCAAGGGTGTTCCTCTTTTGAAAATGGCAGCTAACATCTCAAATTGTCACTCGACACAGGCCAGGTGAAAATAAACTTTTACGGGGCACAGACTAGCTCTTATGGAATCAATTGAATGGAATCTTCCTGCAGTCAAAGGTATATAGCCCTAATCGTGTGAACGTAAAAGAAAAATAACATTTTATTAACCTTTTAACATTTTTTTTTTACAGTTTAAAGGTGTTCCTTTTTTTTGAAAATGGCACCTAACATCTCAAATTGGCACGCAACACAGGCCTCTTCCATTGGAACCTATTGGATGAAATCTTCCTGTAATCAATGGTATGTAGTCCTAAACGCTTGAAACTAAAAGAAACTAAAAATAAAAGAAATATAATATTTTTTTAACGTTTTAACATTTTTATCTTACATTGTAAGGGTGTATCTTTTTGTGAATATTGCAGCAAAAAAACACTAATTTGTACGGGGCACAGGCCAGCTCTTATGGAACCAAATGAATGGAATCTTCTTGCAGTCAAAGGTATATAGCCCTAATCGCCTGAAGATGCCAGAAAAATAACATTTTGTTAGTTCATTAATATATATTTCTTACAGTTCAAGGGTGTTCCTCTTTTGAAAATGGCAGCTAACATCTCAAATTGTCACTCGACACAGGCCACCTCCTATGGAACCAATTGTATGAAATCTTCTTGTAATCAATGGCATGTAGTCCTAATCGCTTGAAAATAAAAGAAAAATAATATTTTTTTAACGTTTTAACGTTTTTATCTTACATTGTAAGGGTGTATCTTTACGTGAAAATTGCAGCAAAAAAAACACTAATTTGTACGGGGCACAGGCCAGTTCTTATGGAACCAAATGAATGGAATCTTCTTGCAGTCAAAGGTATATAGCCCTAATCGCCTGAAGATGCCAGAAAAATAACATTTTGTTAGTTCATTAATATATATTTCTTACAGTTCAAGGGTGTTCCTCTTTTGAAAATGGCAGCTAACATCTCAAATTGTCACTCGACACAGGCCACCTCCTATGGAACCAATTGGATGCAATCTTCCTGTAGTCAAAGTTAAATAGCCCTAGTCGTATGAAAGTAAAAGAAAAATAACATTTTATTAACCTTTTAACATTTTTTTAACAGTTTAAGGGTGTTCCTTTTTTTGAAAATGGCAGCTAACATCTCAAATTGGCACGCAACACAGGCCTCTTCCATTGAAACCTATTGGATGAAATCTTCCTGTAATTAATGGTATGTAGTCCTAGTCACTAGAAAATAAAAGAACAATAATATTTTTTTAACTTTTTAACGTTTTTATCTTGCATTGTATGGGTGTATCTTTATGTGAAAATTGCAGCAAAAAACAGAAATTTGTACGGGGCACAGGCCAGCTCTTGTGGAAACAATTGCATGGAATCTTACTGTAGTCAAAGGTTTATAGCCCTAATCGCCTGAATGTAAAAGAAAAATAACATTTTATTAACCTTTTAAATTTTTTTTTTACAGTTTATAGTTTAAAGGTGTTCCTTTTTTTGAAAATGGCAGCTAACATCTCAAATTGGCACGCAACACAGGCCACCTCCTATGGAACCAATTATATGAAATCTTCCTGTAGGCAATGGCATGTAGTCCTAGTCGCTTGAAAATAAAAGAAAAATAATATTTTTTTTAACTTTTTAGCGTTTTTATCTTACATTCTAAGGGTGTATCTTTATGTGAAAATTGCAGCAAAAAACACTAATTTGTACGGGGCACAGACCAGCTGTTATGGAACCAATTGAATGGAATCTTCTTGCAGTCAAAGGTATAAAGCCATAATCGCCTGAAGATGCCAGAAAAATAACATTTTGTTAGTTCATTAATATATATTTCTTACAGTTTAAGGGTGTTCCTCTTTTGAAAATGGCAGCTAACATCTCAAATTGGCACTCGACACAGGCCACCTCCTATGGAACCAATTGTATGAAATCTTCTTGTAATCAATGGTATGTAGTCCTAATCGCTAGAAAATAAAAGAACAATAATATTTTTTTAACTTTTTAACGTTTTTATCTTACATTGTAAGGGTGTATCAAAGGTATATAGCCCTAATCGCCTGAAAATTTAAAAAAAAAACAGAAACTTTTACGGGGCACAGACTAGCTCTTATGGAATCAATTGAATGGAATCTTCCTGCAGTCAAAGGTATATAGCCCTAGTCGTGTGAACGTAAAAGAAAAATAACATTTTATTAACCTTTTAACATTTTTTTTTACAGTTTAAAGGTGTTCCTTTTTTTGAAAATGGCACCTAACATCTCAAATTGGCACGCAACACAGGCCTCTTCCATTGGAACCTATTGGATGAAATTTTCCTGTAATCAATGGTATGTAGTCCTAAACGCTTGAAACTAAAAGAAACTAAAAATAAAAGAACAATAATATTTTTTTAACTTTTTAACGTTTTTATCTTACATTGTAAGGGTGTATCTTTTTGTGAATATTGCAGCAAAAAACAGAAATTTGTACGGGGCACAGGCTAGCTCCTATGGAACCAATTGGATGCAATCTTCCTGTAGTCAAAGTTAAATAGCCCTAGTCGTATGAAAGTAAAAGAAAAATAACATTTTATTAACCTTTTAACATTTTTTAACAGTTTAAAGGTGCTCCTTTTTTTGAAAATGGCAGCTAACATCTCAAATTGGCACTCGACACAGGCCACCTCATATGGAACCAATTGTATGAAATCTTCTTGTAATAAATGGTATGAAGTCCTAGTCGCAAGAAAATAAGAGAAAAATAATATTTTTTTTAATTTTTAACATTTTAATCTTACATTGTAAGGGTGTATCTTTTTGTGAAAATTTCATTAACATATATTTATCTTACATTCTAAGGGTGTGTCTTTACGTGAAAATTGCAGCAAAAAAACACTCATTTGTACGGGGCACAGACCAGCTGTTATGGAACCAATTGAATGGAATCTTCTAGCAGTCAAAGGTATATAACCCTAGTCGCCTGAAGATGCAGGAAAAATTACATTTTGTTAGTTCATTAATATATATTTCCTACATGTAAGGGTGATCCAATTTTGAAAATGGCAGCTTACATCTCAAATTGGCACTCGACACAGGCCACCTCATATGGAACCAATTGTATGAAATCTTCTTGTAATAAATGGTATGAAGTCCTAGTCGCAAGAAAATAAGAGAAAAATAATATTTTTTTTAATTTTTAACATTTTAATCTTACATTGTAAGGGTGTATCTTTTTGTGAAAATTTCATTAACATATATTTATCTTACATTCTAAGGGTGTGTCTTTACGTGAAAATTGCAGCAAAAAAACACTCATTTGTACGGGGCACAGACCAGCTGTTATGGAACCGATTGAATGGAATCTTCTTGCAGTCAAAGGTATATAGCCCTAATCGCCTGAAGATGCCAGAAAAATAACATTTTGTTAGTTCATTAACATATATTTCTTACAGTTTTAGGGTGTTCCTCTTTTGAAAATGGCAGCTAACATCTCAAATTGGCATTCGACACAGGCCACCTCCTATGGAACCAATTGTATGAAATCTTCTTGTAATCAATGGTATGTAGTCCTAATCGCTTGAAAATAAAAGAAAAATAATATTTTTTTAACGTTTTAACGTTTTTATCTTACATTGGAAGGGTGTATCTTTACGTGAAAATTGCAGCAAAAAAAACACTAATTTGTACGGGGCACAGGCCAGTTCTTATGGAACCAATTGAATGGAATCTGCTTGCAGTCAAAGGTATATAGCCCTAATCGCCTGAAGATGCCAGAAAAATAACATTTTGTTAGTTCGTTAATATATATTTCTTACAGTTTAAGGGTGTTCCTCTTTTGAAAATGGCAGCTAACATCTCAAATTGGCACTCGACACAGGCCACCTCCTATGGAACCAATTGTATGAAATCTTCTTGTAATCAATGGTATGTAGTCCTAGTAGCTAGAAAATAAAAGAACAATAATATTTTTTGAACTTTTTAACGTTTTTATCTTGCATTGTATGGGTGTATATTTTTGTGAATATTGCAGCAAAAAACAGAAATTTGTACGGGGCACAGGCCAGCTCTTATGGAACCAATGGAATGGAATTTTCTTTCAGTCAAAGGTGTATAGCCCTAACCGCCTGAAGATGCCAGAAAAATTACATTTTGTTAGTTCATTAACATATATTTATCTTACATTCTAAGGGTGTATCTTTATGTGAAAATTGCAGCAAAAAACACTAATTTGTACGGGGCACAGACCAGCTGTTATGGAACCAATTGAATGGAATCTTCTTGCAGTCAAAGGTATAAAGCCATAATCGCCTGAAGATGCCAGAAAAATAACATTTTGTTAGTTCATTAATATATATTTCTTACAGTTTAAGGGTGTTCCTCTTTTGAAAATGGCAGCTAACATCTCAAATTGGCACTCGACACAGGCCACCTCATATGGAACCAATTGTATGAAATCTTCTTGTAATCAATGGTATGTAGTCCTAATCGCTAGAAAATAAAAGAACAATAATATTTTTTTAACTTTTTAACGTTTTTATCTTACATTGTAAGGGTGTATCAAAGGTATATAGCCCTAATCGCCTGAAAATTTAAAAAAAAAACAGAAACTTTTACGGGGCACAGACTAGCTCTTATGGAATCAATTGAATGGAATCTTCCTGCAGTCAAAGGTATATAGCCCTAGTCGTGTGAACGTAAAAGAAAAATAACATTTTATTAACCTTTTAACATTTTTTTTTACAGTTTAAAGGTGTTCCTTTTTTTGAAAATGGCACCTAACATCTCAAATTGGCACGCAACACAGGCCTCTTCCATTGGAACCTATTGGATGAAATTTTCCTGTAATCAATGGTATGTAGTCCTAAACGCTTGAAACTAAAAGAAACTAAAAATAAAAGAACAATAATATTTTTTTAACTTTTTAACGTTTTTATCTTACATTGTAAGGGTGTATCTTTTTGTGAATATTGCAGCAAAAAACAGAAATTTGTACGGGGCACAGGCTAGCTCCTATGGAACCAATTGGATGCAATCTTCCTGTAGTCAAAGTTAAATAGCCCTAGTCGTATGAAAGTAAAAGAAAAATAACATTTTATTAACCTTTTAACATTTTTTAACAGTTTAAAGGTGCTCCTTTTTTTGAAAATGGCAGCTAACATCTCAAATTGGCACTCGACACAGGCCACCTCATATGGAACCAATTGTATGAAATCTTCTTGTAATAAAAGGTATGAAGTCCTAGTCGCAAGAAAATAAGAGAAAAATAATATTTTTTTTAATTTTTAACATTTTAATCTTACATTGTAAGGGTGTATCTTTTTGTGAAAATTTCATTAACATATATTTATCTTACATTCTAAGGGTGTGTCTTTACGTGAAAATTGCAGCAAAAAAACACTCATTTGTACGGGGCACAGACCAGCTGTTATGGAACCAATTGAATGGAATCTTCTAGCAGTCAAAGGTATATAACCCTAGTCGCCTGAAGATGCAGGAAAAATTACATTTTGTTAGTTCATTAATATATATTTCCTACATGTAAGGGTGATCCAATTTTGAAAATGGCAGCTTACATCTCAAATTGGCACTCGACACAGGCCACCTCATATGGAACCAATTGTATGAAATCTTCTTGTAATAAATGGTATGAAGTCCTAGTCGCAAGAAAATAAGAGAAAAATAATATTTTTTTTAATTTTTAACATTTTAATCTTACATTGTAAGGGTGTATCTTTTTGTGAAAATTTCATTAACATATATTTATCTTACATTCTAAGGGTGTGTCTTTACGTGAAAATTGCAGCAAAAAAACACTCATTTGTACGGGGCACAGACCAGCTGTTATGGAACCGATTGAATGGAATCTTCTTGCAGTCAAAGGTATATAGCCCTAATCGCCTGAAGATGCCAGAAAAATAACATTTTGTTAGTTCATTAACATATATTTCTTACAGTTTTAGGGTGTTCCTCTTTTGAAAATGGCAGCTAACATCTCAAATTGGCATTCGACACAGGCCACCTCCTATGGAACCAATTGTATGAAATCTTCTTGTAATCAATGGTATGTAGTCCTAATCGCTTGAAAATAAAAGAAAAATAATATTTTTTTAACGTTTTAACGTTTTTATCTTACATTGGAAGGGTGTATCTTTACGTGAAAATTGCAGCAAAAAAAACACTAATTTGTACGGGGCACAGGCCAGTTCTTATGGAACCAATTGAATGGAATCTGCTTGCAGTCAAAGGTATATAGCCCTAATCGCCTGAAGATGCCAGAAAAATAACATTTTGTTAGTTCATTAACATATATTTCTTACAGTTTTAGGGTGTTCCTCTTTTGAAAATGGCAGCTAACATCTCAAATTGGCATTCGACACAGGCCACCTCCTATGGAACCAATTGTATGAAATCTTCTTGTAATCAATGGTATGTAGTCCTAATCGCTAGAAAATAAAAGAACAATAATATTTTTTTAACTTTTTAACGTTTTTATCTTACATTGTAAGGGTGTACCTTTACGTGAAAATTGCAGCAAAAAAAAAACACTAATTTGTACGGGGCACAGGCCAGTTCTTATGGAACCAATTGAATAGAATCTGCTTGCAGTCAAAGGTATATAGCCCTAATCGCCTGAAGATGCCAGAAAAATAACATTTTGTTAGTTCGTTAATATATATTTCTTACAGTTTAAGGGTGTTCCTCTTTTGAAAATGGCAGCTAACATCTCAAATTGGCACTCGACACAGGCCACCTCCTATGGAACCAATTGTATGAAATCTTCTTGTAATCAATGGTATGTAGTCCTAGTAGCTAGAAAATAAAAGAACAATAATATTTTTTGAACTTTTTAACGTTTTTATCTTGCATTGTATGGGTGTATATTTTTGTGAATATTGCAGCAAAAAACAGAAATTTGTACGGGGCACAGGCCAGCTCTTATGGAACCAATGGAATGGAATTTTCTTTCAGTCAAAGGTGTATAGCCCTAACCGCCTGAAGATGCCAGAAAAATTACATTTTGTTAGTTCATTAAAATATATTTATCTTACATTCTAAGAGTGTATCTTTACGTGAAAATTGCAGCAAAAAAACACTAATTTGTACGGGGCACAGACCAGCTGTTATGGAACCAATTGAATGGAATCTTCTTGCAGTCAAAGGTATATAGCCCTAATCGCCTGAAGATGCCAGTAAAATAACATGTTGTTAGTTCATTAACATATATTTCTTACAGTTTTAGGGTGTTCCTCTTTTGAAAATGGCAGCTAACATCTCAAATTGTCACTCGACACAGGCCAGGTGAAAATAAACTTTTACGGGGCACAGACTAGCTCTTATGGAATCAATTGAATGGAATCTTCCTGCAGTCAAAGGTATATAGCCCTAATCGTGTGAACGTAAAAGAAAAATAACATTTTATTAACCTTTTAACATTTTTTTTTTACAGTTTAAAGGTGTTCCTTTTTTTTGAAAATGGCACCTAACATCTCAAATTGGCACGCAACACAGGCCTCTTCCATTGGAACCTATTGGATGAAATCTTCCTGTAATCAATGGTATGTAGTCCTAAACGCTTGAAACTAAAAGAAACTAAAAATAAAAGAAATATAATATTTTTTTAACGTTTTAACATTTTTATCTTACATTGTAAGGGTGTATCTTTTTGTGAATATTGCAGCAAAAAAACACTAATTTGTACGGGGCACAGGCCAGCTCTTATGGAACCAAATGAATGGAATCTTCTTGCAGTCAAAGGTATATAGCCCTAATCGCCTGAAGATGCCAGAAAAATAACATTTTGTTAGTTCATTAATATATATTTCTTACAGTTCAAGGGTGTTCCTCTTTTGAAAATGGCAGCTAACATCTCAAATTGTCACTCGACACAGGCCACCTCCTATGGAACCAATTGTATGAAATCTTCTTGTAATCAATGGCATGTAGTCCTAATCGCTTGAAAATAAAAGAAAAATAATATTTTTTTAACGTTTTAACGTTTTTATCTTACATTGTAAGGGTGTATCTTTACGTGAAAATTGCAGCAAAAAAAACACTAATTTGTACGGGGCACAGGCCAGTTCTTATGGAACCAAATGAATGGAATCTTCTTGCAGTCAAAGGTATATAGCCCTAATCGCCTGAAGATGCCAGAAAAATAACATTTTGTTAGTTCATTAATATATATTTCTTACAGTTCAAGGGTGTTCCTCTTTTGAAAATGGCAGCTAACATCTCAAATTGTCACTCGACACAGGCCACCTCCTATGGAACCAATTGGATGCAATCTTCCTGTAGTCAAAGTTAAATAGCCCTAGTCGTATGAAAGTAAAAGAAAAATAACATTTTATTAACCTTTTAACATTTTTTTAACAGTTTAAGGGTGTTCCTTTTTTTGAAAATGGCAGCTAACATCTCAAATTGGCACGCAACACAGGCCTCTTCCATTGAAACCTATTGGATGAAATCTTCCTGTAATTAATGGTATGTAGTCCTAGTCACTAGAAAATAAAAGAACAATAATATTTTTTTAACTTTTTAACGTTTTTATCTTGCATTGTATGGGTGTATCTTTATGTGAAAATTGCAGCAAAAAACAGAAATTTGTACGGGGCACAGGCCAGCTCTTGTGGAAACAATTGCATGGAATCTTACTGTAGTCAAAGGTTTATAGCCCTAATCGCCTGAATGTAAAAGAAAAATAACATTTTATTAACCTTTTAAATTTTTTTTTTACAGTTTATAGTTTAAAGGTGTTCCTTTTTTTGAAAATGGCAGCTAACATCTCAAATTGGCACGCAACACAGGCCACCTCCTATGGAACCAATTATATGAAATCTTCCTGTAGGCAATGGCATGTAGTCCTAGTCGCTTGAAAATAAAAGAAAAATAATATTTTTTTTTAACTTTTTAGCGTTTTTATCTTACATTCTAAGGGTGTATCTTTATGTGAAAATTGCAGCAAAAAACACTAATTTGTACGGGGCACAGACCAGCTGTTATGGAACCAATTGAATGGAATCTTCTTGCAGTCAAAGGTATAAAGCCATAATCGCCTGAAGATGCCAGAAAAATAACATTTTGTTAGTTCATTAATATATATTTCTTACAGTTTAAGGGTGTTCCTCTTTTGAAAATGGCAGCTAACATCTCAAATTGGCACTCGACACAGGCCACCTCCTATGGAACCAATTGTATGAAATCTTCTTGTAATCAATGGTATGTAGTCCTAATCGCTAGAAAATAAAAGAACAATAATATTTTTTTAACTTTTTAACGTTTTTATCTTACATTGTAAGGGTGTATCAAAGGTATATAGCCCTAATCGCCTGAAAATTTAAAAAAAAAACAGAAACTTTTACGGGGCACAGACTAGCTCTTATGGAATCAATTGAATGGAATCTTCCTGCAGTCAAAGGTATATAGCCCTAGTCGTGTGAACGTAAAAGAAAAATAACATTTTATTAACCTTTTAACATTTTTTTTTACAGTTTAAAGGTGTTCCTTTTTTTGAAAATGGCACCTAACATCTCAAATTGGCACGCAACACAGGCCTCTTCCATTGGAACCTATTGGATGAAATTTTCCTGTAATCAATGGTATGTAGTCCTAAACGCTTGAAACTAAAAGAAACTAAAAATAAAAGAACAATAATATTTTTTTAACTTTTTAACGTTTTTATCTTACATTGTAAGGGTGTATCTTTTTGTGAATATTGCAGCAAAAAACAGAAATTTGTACGGGGCACAGGCTAGCTCCTATGGAACCAATTGGATGCAATCTTCCTGTAGTCAAAGTTAAATAGCCCTAGTCGTATGAAAGTAAAAGAAAAATAACATTTTATTAACCTTTTAACATTTTTTAACAGTTTAAAGGTGCTCCTTTTTTTGAAAATGGCAGCTAACATCTCAAATTGGCACTCGACACAGGCCACCTCATATGGAACCAATTGTATGAAATCTTCTTGTAATAAATGGTATGAAGTCCTAGTCGCAAGAAAATAAGAGAAAAATAATATTTTTTTTAATTTTTAACATTTTAATCTTACATTGTATGGGTGTATCTTTTTGTGAAAATTTCATTAACATATATTTATCTTACATTCTAAGGGTGTGTCTTTACGTGAAAATTGCAGCAAAAAAACACTCATTTGTACGGGGCACAGACCAGCTGTTATGGAACCAATTGAATGGAATCTTCTAGCAGTCAAAGGTATATAACCCTAGTCGCCTGAAGATGCAGGAAAAATTACATTTTGTTAGTTCATTAATATATATTTCCTACATGTAAGGGTGATCCAATTTTGAAAATGGCAGCTTACATCTCAAATTGGCACTCGACACAGGCCACCTCATATGGAACCAATTGTATGAAATCTTCTTGTAATAAATGGTATGAAGTCCTAGTCGCAAGAAAATAAGAGAAAAATAATATTTTTTTTAATTTTTAACATTTTAATCTTACATTGTAAGGGTGTATCTTTTTGTGAAAATTTCATTAACATATATTTATCTTACATTCTAAGGGTGTGTCTTTACGTGAAAATTGCAGCAAAAAAACACTCATTTGTACGGGGCACAGACCAGCTGTTATGGAACCGATTGAATGGAATCTTCTTGCAGTCAAAGGTATATAGCCCTAATCGCCTGAAGATGCCAGAAAAATAACATTTTGTTAGTTCATTAACATATATTTCTTACAGTTTTAGGGTGTTCCTCTTTTGAAAATGGCAGCTAACATCTCAAATTGGCATTCGACACAGGCCACCTCCTATGGAACCAATTGTATGAAATCTTCTTGTAATCAATGGTATGTAGTCCTAATCGCTTGAAAATAAAAGAAAAATAATATTTTTTTAACGTTTTAACGTTTTTATCTTACATTGGAAGGGTGTATCTTTACGTGAAAATTGCAGCAAAAAAAACACTAATTTGTACGGGGCACAGGCCAGTTCTTATGGAACCAATTGAATGGAATCTGCTTGCAGTCAAAGGTATATAGCCCTAATCGCCTGAAGATGCCAGAAAAATAACATTTTGTTAGTTCGTTAATATATATTTCTTACAGTTTAAGGGTGTTCCTCTTTTGAAAATGGCAGCTAACATCTCAAATTGGCACTCGACACAGGCCACCTCCTATGGAACCAATTGTATGAAATCTTCTTGTAATCAATGGTATGTAGTCCTAGTAGCTAGAAAATAAAAGAACAATAATATTTTTTGAACTTTTTAACGTTTTTATCTTGCATTGTATGGGTGTATATTTTTGTGAATATTGCAGCAAAAAACAGAAATTTGTACGGGGCACAGGCCAGCTCTTATGGAACCAATGGAATGGAATTTTCTTTCAGTCAAAGGTGTATAGCCCTAACCGCCTGAAGATGCCAGAAAAATTACATTTTGTTAGTTCATTAACATATATTTATCTTACATTCTAAGGGTGTATCTTTATGTGAAAATTGCAGCAAAAAACACTAATTTGTACGGGGCACAGACCAGCTGTTATGGAACCAATTGAATGGAATCTTCTTGCAGTCAAAGGTATAAAGCCATAATCGCCTGAAGATGCCAGAAAAATAACATTTTGTTAGTTCATTAATATATATTTCTTACAGTTTAAGGGTGTTCCTCTTTTGAAAATGGCAGCTAACATCTCAAATTGGCACTCGACACAGGCCACCTCATATGGAACCAATTGTATGAAATCTTCTTGTAATCAATGGTATGTAGTCCTAATCGCTAGAAAATAAAAGAACAATAATATTTTTTTAACTTTTTAACGTTTTTATCTTACATTGTAAGGGTGTATCAAAGGTATATAGCCCTAATCGCCTGAAAATTTAAAAAAAAAACAGTAACTTTTACGGGGCACAGACTAGCTCTTATGGAATCAATTGAATGGAATCTTCCTGCAGTCAAAGGTATATAGCCCTAGTCGTGTGAACGTAAAAGAAAAATAACATTTTATTAACCTTTTAACATTTTTTTTTACAGTTTAAAGGTGTTCCTTTTTTTGAAAATGGCACCTAACATCTCAAATTGGCACGCAACACAGGCCTCTTCCATTGGAACCTATTGGATGAAATTTTCCTGTAATCAATGGTATGTAGTCCTAAACGCTTGAAACTAAAAGAAACTAAAAATAAAAGAACAATAATATTTTTTTAACTTTTTAACGTTTTTATCTTACATTGTAAGGGTGTATCTTTTTGTGAATATTGCAGCAAAAAACAGAAATTTGTACGGGGCACAGGCTAGCTCCTATGGAACCAATTGGATGCAATCTTCCTGTAGTCAAAGTTAAATAGCCCTAGTCGTATGAAAGTAAAAGAAAAATAACATTTTATTAACCTTTTAACATTTTTTAACAGTTTAAAGGTGCTCCTTTTTTTGAAAATGGCAGCTAACATCTCAAATTGGCACTCGACACAGGCCACCTCATATGGAACCAATTGTATGAAATCTTCTTGTAATAAAAGGTATGAAGTCCTAGTCGCAAGAAAATAAGAGAAAAATAATATTTTTTTTAATTTTTAACATTTTAATCTTACATTGTAAGGGTGTATCTTTTTGTGAAAATTTCATTAACATATATTTATCTTACATTCTAAGGGTGTGTCTTTACGTGAAAATTGCAGCAAAAAAACACTCATTTGTACGGGGCACAGACCAGCTGTTATGGAACCAATTGAATGGAATCTTCTAGCAGTCAAAGGTATATAACCCTAGTCGCCTGAAGATGCAGGAAAAATTACATTTTGTTAGTTCATTAATATATATTTCCTACATGTAAGGGTGATCCAATTTTGAAAATGGCAGCTTACATCTCAAATTGGCACTCGACACAGGCCACCTCATATGGAACCAATTGTATGAAATCTTCTTGTAATAAATGGTATGAAGTCCTAGTCGCAAGAAAATAAGAGAAAAATAATATTTTTTTTAATTTTTAACATTTTAATCTTACATTGTAAGGGTGTATCTTTTTGTGAAAATTTCATTAACATATATTTATCTTACATTCTAAGGGTGTGTCTTTACGTGAAAATTGCAGCAAAAAAACACTCATTTGTACGGGGCACAGACCAGCTGTTATGGAACCGATTGAATGGAATCTTCTTGCAGTCAAAGGTATATAGCCCTAATCGCCTGAAGATGCCAGAAAAATAACATTTTGTTAGTTCATTAACATATATTTCTTACAGTTTTAGGGTGTTCCTCTTTTGAAAATGGCAGCTAACATCTCAAATTGGCATTCGACACAGGCCACCTCCTATGGAACCAATTGTATGAAATCTTCTTGTAATCAATGGTATGTAGTCCTAATCGCTTGAAAATAAAAGAAAAATAATATTTTTTTAACGTTTTAACGTTTTTATCTTACATTGGAAGGGTGTATCTTTACGTGAAAATTGCAGCAAAAAAAACACTAATTTGTACGGGGCACAGGCCAGTTCTTATGGAACCAATTGAATGGAATCTGCTTGCAGTCAAAGGTATATAGCCCTAATCGCCTGAAGATGCCAGAAAAATAACATTTTGTTAGTTCATTAACATATATTTCTTACAGTTTTAGGGTGTTCCTCTTTTGAAAATGGCAGCTAACATCTCAAATTGGCATTCGACACAGGCCACCTCCTATGGAACCAATTGTATGAAATCTTCTTGTAATCAATGGTATGTAGTCCTAATCGCTAGAAAATAAAAGAACAATAATATTTTTTTAACTTTTTAACGTTTTTATCTTACATTGTAAGGGTGTACCTTTACGTGAAAATTGCAGCAAAAAAAAAACACTAATTTGTACGGGGCACAGGCCAGTTCTTATGGAACCAATTGAATAGAATCTGCTTGCAGTCAAAGGTATATAGCCCTAATCGCCTGAAGATGCCAGAAAAATAACATTTTGTTAGTTCGTTAATATATATTTCTTACAGTTTAAGGGTGTTCCTCTTTTGAAAATGGCAGCTAACATCTCAAATTGGCACTCGACACAGGCCACCTCCTATGGAACCAATTGTATGAAATCTTCTTGTAATCAATGGTATGTAGTCCTAGTAGCTAGAAAATAAAAGAACAATAATATTTTTTGAACTTTTTAACGTTTTTATCTTGCATTGTATGGGTGTATATTTTTGTGAATATTGCAGCAAAAAACAGAAATTTGTACGGGGCACAGGCCAGCTCTTATGGAACCAATGGAATGGAATTTTCTTTCAGTCAAAGGTGTATAGCCCTAATCGCCTGAAGATGCCAGAAAAATTACATTTTGTTAGTTCATTAAAATATATTTATCTTACATTCTAAGAGTGTATCTTTACGTGAAAATTGCAGCAAAAAAACACTAATTTGTACGGGGCACAGACCAGCTGTTATGGAACCAATTGAATGGAATCTTCTTGCAGTCAAAGGTATATAGCCCTAATCGCCTGAAGATGCCAGTAAAATAACATGTTGTTAGTTCATTAACATATATTTCTTACAGTTTTAGGGTGTTCCTCTTTTGAAAATGGCAGCTAACATCTCAAATTGGCATTCGACACAGGCCACCTCCTATGGAACCAATTGTATGAAATCTTCTTGTAATCAATGGTATGTAGTCCTAGTCGCTACTAAATAAAAGAACAATAATATTTTTTTAACTTTTTAACGTTTTTATCTTACATTGTAAGGGTGTATCTTTTTGTGAATATTGCAGCAAAAAACAGAAATCTGTACGGGGCACAGGCCAGCTCTTATGGAACCAATGGAATGGAATCTTCTTGCAGTCAGAGGTATATAGCCCTAGCCGCCTGAAGACGCCAGAAAAATTACATTTTGTTAGTTCATTAACTTATATTTATCTTATATTGTAAGGGTGTTCCACTTTTGAAAATGGCAGCTATCATCTCAAATTGGCATTCGACACAGGCCACCTCCTATGGAACCAATTGTATGAAATCTTCTTGTAATCAATGGTATGTAGTCCTAGTCGCTAGAAAATAAAAGAACAATAATATTTTTTTAACTTTTTAACGTTTTTATCTTACATTGTAAGGGTGTATCTTTTTGTGAAAATTGCAGCAAAAAAACACTAATTTGTACGGGGCACAGGCCAGTTCTTATGGAACCAATTGAATGGAATCTTCTTGCAGTCAAAGGTATATAGCCCTAATCGCCTGAAGATGCCAGAAAAATAACATTTTGTTAGTTCATTAATATATATTTCCTACATGTAAGGGTGTTCCACTTTTGAAAATGGCAGCTAACATCTCAAATTGGCACTCGACACAGGCCACCTCCTATGGAACCAATTGCATGAAATCTTCTTGTAGTCAATGGTATGAAGTCCTAGTCGCTAGAAAATAAAAGAACAATAATATTCTTTTAACTTTTTAACGATTTTATCTTACATTGTAAGGGTGTATCTTTTTGTGAATATTGCAGCAAAAAACAGAAATTTGTACGGGGCACAGGCTAGCTCCTATGGAACCAATTGGATGCAATCTTCCTGTAGTCAAAGTTAAATAGCCGTAATCATATGACAGTAAAAGAAAAATAACATTATATTAACCTTTTAACATTTTTTTAACAGTTTAAAGGTGTTCCTTTTTTTGAAAATGGCAGCTAACATCTCAAATTGGCACTCGACACAGGCCACCTCCTATGGAACCAATTGTATGAAATCTTCTTGTAATCAATGGTATGAAGTCCTAGTCGCTAGAAAATAAAAGAACAATAATATTTTTTTAACTTTTTAACGTTTTTATCTTACATTGTAAGGGTGTATCTTTATGTGAAAATTGAAGCAAAAAACAGAAATTTGTACGGGGCACAGGCTAGCTCCTATGGAACCAATTGGATGGAATCTTCCTGCAGTCAAAGATATATAGCCCTAATCGTTTGAACGTAAAAGAAAAATAACATTTTATTAACCTTTTAACATTTTTTTTACAGTCTAAAGGTGTTCCTTTTTTTTTGAAAATGGCAGCTAACATCTCAACTTGGCATGCAACACAGGCCACCTCCTATGGAACCAATTATATGAAATCTTCTTGTAGTCAATGGCATGTAGTCCTAGTCGCTTGAAAATAAAAGAAAAATAATATTTTTTTTAACTTTTTAGCGTTTTTATCTTACATTCTTAGGGTGTATCTTTATGTGAAAATTGCAGCAAAAAACACTAATTTGTACGGGGCACAGACCAGCTGTTATGGAACCAATTGAATGGAATCTTCTTGCAGTCAAAGGTATAAAGCCATAATCACCTGAAGATGCCAGAAAAATAGCATTTTGTTAGTTCATTAACATATATTTCTTACAGTTTAAGGGTGTTCCTCTTTTGAAAATGGCAGCTAACATCTCAAATTGGCACTCGACACTGGCCACCTCCTATGGAACAAATTGTATGAAATCTTCTTGTAATCAATGGTATGTAGTCCTAGTCGCTAGAAAATAAAAGAACAAAAATAAGAAAAATAATATTTTTTTTAACTTTTTAGCGTTTTTATCTTACATTCTAAGGGTGTATCTTTATGTGAAAATTGCAACAAAAAACACTAATTTGTACGGGGCACAGACCAGCTGTTATGGAACCAATTGAATGGAATCTTCTTGCAGTCAAAGGTATAATGCCATAATCACCTGAAGATGCCAGAAAAATAGCATTTTGTTAGTTCATTAACATATATTTCTTACAGTTTAAGGGTGTTCCTCTTTTGAAAATGGCAGCTAACATCTCAAATTGGCACTCGACACAGGCCACCTCCTATGGAACAAATTGTATGAAATCTTCTTGTAATCAATGGTATGTAGTCCTAGTCGCTAGAAAATAAAAGAACAAAAATAAGAAAAATAATATTTTTTTTAACTTTTTAGCGTTTTTATCTTACATTCTAAGGGTGTATCTTTATGTGAAAATTGCAACAAAAAACACTAATTTGTACGGGGCACAGACCAGCTGTTATGGAACCAATTGGATGGAATCTTCCTGCAGTCAAAGATATATAGCCCTAATCGTTTGAACGTAAAAGAAAAATAACATTTTATTAACCTTTTAACATTTTTTTTACAGTCTAAAGGTGTTCCTTTTTTTTGAAAATGGCAGCTAACATCTCAACTTGGCATGCAACACAGGCCACCTCCTATGGAACCAATTATATGAAATCTTCTTGTAGTCAATGGCATGTAGTCCTAGTCGCTTGAAAATAAAAGAAAAATAATATTTTTTTTAACTTTTTAGCGTTTTTATCTTACATTCTAAGGGTGTATCTTTATGTGAAAATTGCAGCAAAAAACACTAATTTGTACGGGGCACAGACCAGCTGTTATGGAACCAATTGAATGGAATCTTCTTGCAGTCAAAGGTATAAAGCCATAATCACCTGAAGATGCCAGAAAAATAGCATTTTGTTAGTTCATTAACATATATTTCTTACAGTTTAATGGTGTTCCTCTTTTGAAAATGGCAGCTAACATCTCAAATTGGCACTCGACACAGGCCACCTCCTATGGAACAAATTGTATGAAATCTTCTTGTAATCAATGGTATGAAGTCCTAGTCGCTAGAAAATAAAAGAACAAAAATATTTTTTTAACTTTTTAACGTTTTTATCTTACATTGTAAGGGTGTATCTTTTTGTGAAAATTGCAGCAAAAAACAGAAATTTTTACGGGGCACAGGCTAGCTCCTATGGAATCAATTGAATGGAATCTTCCTGTTGTCAAAGTTAAATAGCCCTAATCGTGTGAAAGTAAAAGAAAAATAACATTTTATTAACCTTTTAACATTTTTTTACAGTTTAAGGGTGTTCCTTCTTTTGAAAATGGCATCTAACATCTCAAATTGGCACGCAACACAGGCCTCTTCCATTGGAACCTATTGGATGAAATCTTCCTGTAATTAATGGTATGTAGTCCTAGTCGCTAGAAAATAAAAGAACAATAATATTTTTGTAACTTTTTAACGTTTTTATCTTACATTCTAAGGGTGTATCTTTACGTGAAAATTGCAGCAAAAAAACACTAACTTGTACGGAGCACAGGCCAGCTATTATGGAACCAATTGAATGGAATCTTCTTGCAGTCAAAGGTATATAGCCCTATTCGCCTGAAGATGCTAGAAAAATAACATTTTGTTAGTTCATTAACATATATTTCTTACAGTTTAAGGGTGTTCCTCTTTTGAAAATGGCAGCTAACATCTCAAATTGGCACTCGACACAGGCCACCTCCTATGGAACCAATTGTATGAAATCTTCTTGTAATCAATGGTATGTAGTCCTAGTCGCTAGAAAATAAAAGAACAATAATATTTTTTTTAACTTTTTAACGTTTTTATCTTACATTGTAAGGGTGTATCTTTACGTGAAAATTGCAGCAAGAAACAGAAATTTGTATGGGGCACAGGCTAGCTCTTATGGAACCAATTGGATGCAATCTTCCTGTAGTCAAAGTTAAATAGCCCTAATCGTGTGAAAGTAAAAGAAAAATAACATTTTATTAACCTTTTAATTTTTTTTTTTTACAGTTTAAAGGTGTTCTTTTTTTTGAAAATGGCAGTTAACATCTCAAATTGACACGCAACACAGCCATCTTCCATTGGAACCTAATGGATGAAATCTTCCTGTAATCAATGGTATGTAGTCCTAATCGCTTGAAACTAAAAGAAAAATAATATTTTTTTTAACTTTTTAACGTTTTTATCTTACATTCTATGGGTGTATCTTTATGTGAAAATTGCAGCAAAAAAAATGGAATGAAAATGGAATGGAATCTTCTTGCAGTCAAAGGTATATAGCCCTAATCGCCTGAAGATGCCAGAAAAATTACATTTTGGTTAGTTCATTAACATATATTTATCTTACATTCTAAGGGTGTATCTTTACGTGAAAATTGCAGCAAAAAAACACTAATTTGTACGGGGCACAGGCCACCTCCTATGGAGCCAATTGTATGAAATCTTCTTGTAATCAATGGTATGTAGTCCTACTCGCTGGAAAATAAAAGAACAATAATATTTTTTTAACTTTTTAACGATTTTATCTTACATTGTAAGGGTGTATCTTTATGTGAAAATTGAAGCAAAAAACAGAAATTTGTACGGGGCACAGGCTAGCTCCTATGGAACCAATTGGATGCAATCTTCCTGTAGTCAAAGTGAAATAGCCCTAGTCGTGTGAAAGTAAAAGAAAAATAACATTTTATTAACCTTTTACCATTTTTTTTTACAGTCTAAAGGTGTTCCTTTTTTTGAAAATGGCAGCTAACATCTCAAATTGGCACGCAACACAGGCCACCTCCTATGGAACCAATTATATGAAATCTTCTTGTAGTCAATGGTATGTAGTCCTAGTCGCCTGAAAATAAAAGAAAAATAATATTATTTTAACTTTTTAACGTTTTTATCTTACATTGTAAGGGTGTATTTTTATGTGAATATTGCAGCAAAAAACAGAAATTTGTACGGGGCACAGACCAGCTGTTATGGAACCAATTGAATGGAATCTTCTTGCAGTCAAAAGTATATAGCCATAATCACCTGAAGATGCCAGAAAAATAACATTTTGTTAGTTCATTAACATATATTTATTACAGTTTAAGGGTGCTCCTCTTTTGAAAAGGGCAGCTAACATCTCAAATTGGCACTCGACACAGGCCACCTCCTATGGAACCAATTGTATGAAATCTTCTTGTAATCAATGGTATGAAGTCCTAGTCGCTAGAAAATAAAAGAAAAATAAAATTTTTTAACTTTTTAACGTTTTTATTTTACATTGTAAGGGTGTATCTTTATGTGAAAATTGCAGCAAAAAACACAAATTTGTACGGGGCACAGGCCAGCTCTTATGGAACCAATTGAATGGAATCTTCCTGCAGTCAAAGGTATATAGCCCTAATCGTGTGAACGTAAAAGAAAAATAACATTTTATTAACCTTTTAACATTTTTTTTACAGTTTAAAGGTGTTCCTTTTTTTGAAAATGGCACCTAACATCTCAAATTGGCACGCACCACAGGCCTCTTCCATTGGAACCTAGTGGATGAAATCTTCCTCTAATCAATGGTATGGAATTGAAGAGGGAAAGAAGAAAATATAGGAAAAGGAGAAAAAGGTGAAAGAGGTTAAGGTAGATGGTGATAAGAAAATTGATTGTGAAGAGATAAGGCAGATGAAAAGATGGTGGAAGAGGAGAAGAAGGAGGAGGTTAAGGAAATAGAGAGGGATAATAAAAAGGAAGAAGTAGCTAAAGGGGAAAATAAGAAGGAGGAGGAGATAAAGGAGAAAGAATTGGCTAATAAAGTAGAAGATGTAGAAATGGAAGAAAAAGTGCAAGAAAAGGCTTCAGAAGGATTTAAAGAAACTAAAAAAGAAGCTGCTAAAGAAGAATAGAAAAAGGAAGAAGTAAAGGCAGAAGAAAATAAACAAGAAAAAGAAGAGAATAAAGAGCAAGAAAAGGAGGATAACACAAAAGAAGAAGAGCAAGAGAAAGAAGTTGAAGTAGCTGAAGAAGCTGAGGAATCAAAATAAAATGTTAGGGAAGAAGAAGGACTATAAATTATAAAGTATATAGGAAAGAAGTAAAAGAAAATAGAAAAGAAGAGGAGAAAAATGAAGAAGAAGTAACAACAAAAACGGTGGTGGAAAAACAAGAATTATAAAAGGGTGAAAAAGAGGAGAAAAAACAAAAGAAACTCTTAAAGAAAAAGAAGAAACACAAGCAGCAGCAATCGAAAGTGATAAAGAAAATCAAGAAGCAAATGAAAATAAACTAGAGAAAGAAACAGCAAAGAAAGTAGAAGAAGAAGAAAAATTAGACATTCCAGAAAAACCTGCAGAAGAAGCTAAAGAAGCAGATAAAACAGAGGGGGGAGGGGGAGCAAGATCGAGGAAAAACAAGAAAAAGAGGAAACAAAAACCGAAGAAATTAAGACGGCTGAAGCAGCGACAGAAAAATTAGAAAAAGAAAAGCCCGAAGAAACAGCGGCTAAAAAAACTGAAGAAATCTCACAGGGGGAGTAGAAGAAACTAAAAAGACTGATAAAGAAACCTTAAAGGAAAATACAAAAAAAGAGGAAGAAAAAGAAAAATCAAACGCGAAAGTAAAACCGAAGAAGCAAAAGAAGAAACTAAAAATGCGAAGAAAAACAAAATGAAGAAGAAAAGTTAAAAGAAAAAGAAGAAGAAAAAGAAAAAGTTAAAGAAGAAGATAAAAAAGTTAAACAAGAAGAAGAGAAGGTTAAAGAAGAAGATAAAAAAGTAATAGAAAAACAAGAAGAAGGAAACACTGCCACAACTAAAACACAAGAACAAAAAACAATAGAAAATGAAACAAAAGGAAAAGATGCGCCGTTAAATGAATTAGAAAAACCACTAGATAAAACTACTAAAACAGCGCCGCCTTTATATTAG
This sequence comes from Protocalliphora azurea, assembly GCA_932274085.1. Classification (NCBI taxonomy): domain Eukaryota; kingdom Metazoa; phylum Arthropoda; class Insecta; order Diptera; family Calliphoridae; genus Protocalliphora; species Protocalliphora azurea. The sequence continues at coordinate 157,889,552 of OW026522.1, forward strand.
ATTTGCCTGAAGAGGAAGAGAAACCGCAAGAGAAGGAGGTGGCTAAAGAAGAAAAAGAAAGTAAAGAAACAAAGGTTGAAGAGGAAAAGAAGAAAGTAGAGGAGAAGGAGAAAAAGGTGAAAGAGGTTAAGGTAGATGGTGATAAGAAAATGGATTGTGAAGAGATAAGGCAGAAGAAAAGAAGGTGGAAGAGGAGAAGAAGGAGGAGGTTAAGGAAATAGAGAGGGATAATAAAAAGGAAGAAGTAGCTAAAGGGGAAAATAAGAAGGAGGAGGAGATAAAAGAAAAAGAATTGGCTAATAAAGTAGAAGATGTAGAAATGGAAGAAAAAGTGCAAGAAAAGGCTTCAGAAGGATTTAAAGAAACTAAAAAAGAAGCTGCTAAAGAAGAAGAGAAAAAGGAAGAAGTAAAGGCAGAAGAAAATAAACAAGAAAAAGAAGAGAATAAAGAGCAAGAAAAGGAGGATAACACAAAAGAAGAAGAGCAAGAGAAAGAAGTTGAAGTAGCTGAAGAAGCTGAGGAATCAAAATAAAATGTTAGGGAAGAAGAAGGACTATAAATTATAAAGTATATAGGAAAGAAGTAAAAGAAAATAGAAAAGAAGAGGAGAAAAATGAAGAAGAAGTAACAACAAAAACGGTGGTGGAAAAACAAGAATTATAAAAGGGTGAAAAAGAGGAGAAAAAACAAAAGACACTCTTAAAGAAAAAGAAGAAACACAAGCAGCAGCAGCAGCAGCAATCGAAAGCACAATTTATAACTTATTAATAAAATGTAATCAAATCAATATAAGATAGATAAAACTTACAATCTAATTTAATACAATCAATGAATGAATAGTTAGACATTTTTTAATTATTTACATTTAACAGTGCAAATTATAATTTTAATTTTTATTTTTCGTTCGATTAAAATAAAGATAATAATGCGAAAAATATCAATAGAAAATAAACAAGAAAAAGAAGATAATAAAGCGCAAGAAAAGGAGGATAACACAAAAGAAGAAGAGAAGGTTAAAGAAGAAGATAAAAAAGTAATAGAAAAACAAGAAGAAGGAAACACTGCCACAACTAAAACACAAGAACAACAAACAATAGAAAATGAAACAAAAGGAAAAGATGCGCCGTTAAATGAATTAGAAAAACCACTAGATAAAACTACTAAAACAGCGCCGCCTTTATATTAGATTTGCCTGAAGAGGAAGAGAAACCGCAAGAGAAGGAGGTGGCTAAAGAAGAAAAAGAAAGTAAAGAAACAAAGGTTGAAGAGGAAAAGAAGAAAGTAGAGGAGAAGGAGAAAAAGGTGAAAGAGGTTAAGGTAGATGGTGATAAGAAAATGGATTGTGAAGAGATAAGGCAGAAGAAAAGAAGGTGGAAGAGGAGAAGAAGGAGGAGGTTAAGGAAATAGAGAGGGATAATAAAAAGGAAGAAGTAGCTAAAGGGGAAAATAAGAAGGAGGAGGAGATAAAAGAAAAAGAATTGGCTAATAAAGTAGAAGATGTAGAAATGGAAGAAAAAGTGCAAGAAAAGGCTTCAGAAGGATTTAAAGAAACTAAAAAAGAAGCTGCTAAAGAAGAAGAGAAAAAGGAAGAAGTAAAGGCAGAAGAAAATAAACAAGAAAAAGAAGAGAATAAAGAGCAAGAAAAGGAGGATAACACAAAAGAAGAAGAGCAAGAGAAAGAAGTTGAAGTAGCTGAAGAAGCTGAGGAATCAAAATAAAATGTTAGGGAAGAAGAAGGACTATAAATTATAAAGTATATAGGAAAGAAGTAAAAGAAAATAGAAAAGAAGAGGAGAAAAATGAAGAAGAAGTAACAACAAAAACGGTGGTGGAAAAACAAGAATTATAAAAGGGTGAAAAAGAGGAGAAAAAACAAAAGAAACTCTTAAAGAAAAAGAAGAAACACAAGCAGCAGCAGCAGCAATCGAAAGCACAATTTATAACTTATTAATTAAATGTAATCAAATCAATATAAGATAGATAAAACTTACAATCTAATTTAATACAATCAATGAATGAATAGTTAGACATTTTTTAATTATTTACATTTAACAGTGCAAATTATAATTTTAATTTTTATTTTTCGTTCGATTAAAATAAAGATAATAATGCGAAAAATATCAATAGAAAATAAACAAGAAAAAGAAGATAATAAAGAGCAAGAAAAGGAGGATAACACAAAAGAAGAAGAGAAGGTTAAAGAAGAAGATAAAAAAGTAATAGAAAAACAAGAAGAAGGAAACACTGCCACAACTAAAACACAAGAACAAAAAACAATAGAAAATGAAACAAAAGGAAAAGATGCGCCGTTAAATGAATTAGAAAAACCACTAGATAAAACTACTAAAACAGCGCCGCCTTTATATTAGATTTGCCTGAAGAGGAAGAGAAACCGCAAGAGAAGGAGGTGGCTAAAGAAGAAAAAGAAAGTAAAGAAACAAAGGTTGAAGAGGAAAAGAAGAAAGTAGAGGAGAAGGAGAAAAAGGTGAAAGAGGTTAAGGTAGATGGTGATAAGAAAATGGATTGTGAAGAGATAAGGCAGAAGAAAAGAAGGTGGAAGAGGAGAAGAAGGAGGAGGTTAAGGAAATAGAGAGGGATAATAAAAAGGAAGAAGTAGCTAAAGGGGAAAATAAGAAGGAGGAGGAGATAAAAGAAAAAGAATTGGCTAATAAAGTAGAAGATGTAGAAATGGAAGAAAAAGTGCAAGAAAAGGCTTCAGAAGGATTTAAAGAAACTAAAAAGAAGCTGCTAAAGAAGAAGAGAAAAAGGAAGAAGTAAAGACAGAAGAAAATAAACAAGAAAAAGAAGAGAATAAAGAGCAAGAAAAGGAGGATAACACAAAAGAAGAAGAGCAAGAGAAAGAAGTTGAAGTAGGTGAAGAAGCTGAGGAATCAAAATAAAATGTTAGGGAAGAAGAAGGACTATAAATTATAAAGTATATAGGAAAGAAGTAAAAGAAAATAGAAAAGAAGAGGAGAAAAATGAAGAAGAAGAAGTAACAACAAAAACGGTGGTGGAAAAACAAGAATTATAAAAGTGTGAAAAAGAGGAGAAAAACAAAAGAAACTCTTATAGAAAAAGAAAAAACACAAGCAGCAACAGCAACAGCAGCAGCAATCGAAAGTGATAAAGAAAATCAAGAAGCAAATGAAAATAAACTAGAGAAATAAACAGCAAAGAAAGTAGAAGAAGAAGAAAAATTAGACATTCCAGAAAAACCTGCAGAAGAAGCTAAAGAAGCAGATAAAACAGAGGGGGGAGGGGGAGCAAGATCGATTAAAAACAAGAAAAAGAGGAAACAAAAACCGAAGAAATTAAGACGGCTGAAGCAGCGACAGAAAAATTAGAAAAAGAAAAGCCCGAAGAAACAGCGGCTAAAAAAACTGAAGAAATCTCACAGGGGGAGTAGAAGAAACTAAAAAGACTGATAAAGAAACCTTAAAGGAAAATACAAAAAAAGAGGAAGAAAAAGAAAAATCAAACGCGAAAGTAAAACCGAAGAAGCAAAAGAAGAAACTAAAAATGCGAAGAAAAACAAAATGAAGAAGAAAAGTTAAAAGAAAAAGAAGAAGAAAAAGAAAAAGTTAAAGAAGAAGATAAAAAAGTTAAACAAGAAGAAGAGAAGGTTAAAGAAGAAGATAAAAAAGTAATAGAAAAACAAGAAGAAGGAAACACTGCCACAACTAAAACACAAGAACAAAAAACAATAGAAAATGAAACAAAAGGAAAAGATGCGCCGTTAAATGAATTAGAAAAACCACTAGATAAAACTACTAAAACAGCGCCGCCTTTATATTAGATTTGCCTGAAGAGGAAGAGAAACCGCAAGAGAAGGAGGTGGCTAAAGAAGAAAAAGAAAGTAAAGAAACAAAGGTTGAAGAGGAAAAGAAGAAAGTAGAGGAGAAGGAGAAAAAGGTGAAAGAGGTTAAGGTAGATGGTGATAAGAAAATGGATTGTGAAGAGATAAGGCAGAAGAAAAGAAGGTGGAAGAGGAGAAGAAGGAGGAGGTTAAGGAAATAGAGAGGGATAATAAAAAGGAAGAAGTAGCTAAAGGGGAAAATAAGAAGGAGGAGGAGATAAAAGAAAAAGAATTGGCTAATAAAGTAGAAGATGTAGAAATGGAAGAAAAAGTGCAAGAAAAGGCTTCAGAAGGATTTAAAGAAACTAAAAAAGAAGCTGCTAAAGAAGAAGAGAAAAAGGAAGAAGTAAAGGCAGAAGAAAATAAACAAGAAAAAGAAGAGAATAAAGAGCAAGAAAAGGAGGATAACACAAAAGAAGAAGAGCAAGAGAAAGAAGTTGAAGTAGCTGAAGAAGCTGAGGAATCAAAATAAAATGTTAGGGAAGAAGAAGGACTATAAATTATAAAGTATATAGGAAAGAAGTAAAAGAAAATAGAAAAGAAGAGGAGAAAAATGAAGAAGAAGTAACAACAAAAACGGTGGTGGAAAAACAAGAATTATAAAAGGGTGAAAAAGAGGAGAAAAAACAAAAGAAACTCTTAAAGAAAAAGAAGAAACACAAGCAGCAGCAGCAGCAGCAATCGAAAGTGATAAAGAAAATCAAGAAGCAAATGAAAATAAACTAGAGAAAGAAACAGCAAAGAAAGTAGAAGAAGAAGAAAAATTAGACATTCCAGAAAAACCTGCAGAAGAAGCTAAAGAAGCAGATAAAACAGAGGGGGGAGGGGGAGCAAGATCGAGGAAAAACAAGAAAAAGATGAAACAAAAACCGAAGAAATTAAGACGGCTGAAGCAGCGACAGAAAAATTAGAAAAAGAAAAGCCCGAAGAAACAGCGGCTAAAAAAACTGAAGAAATCTCACAGGGGGAGTAGAAGAAACTAAAAAGACTGATAAAGAAACCTTAATGGAAAATACAAAAAAAGAGGAAGAAAAAGAAAAATCAAACGCGAAAGTAAAACCGAAGAAGCAAAAGAAGAAACTAAAAATGCGAAGAAAAACAAAATGAAGAAGAAAAGTTAAAAGAAAAAGAAGAAGAAAAAGAAAAAGTTAAAGAAGAAGATAAAAAAGTTAAACAAGAAGAAGAGAAGGTTAAAGAAGAAGATAAAAAAGTAATAGAAAAACAAGAAGAAGGAAACACTGCCACAACTAAAACACAAGAACAAAAAACAATAGAAAATGAAACAAAAGGAAAAGATGCGCCGTTAAATGAATTAGAAAAACCACTAGATAAAACTACTAAAACAGCGCCGCCTTTATATTAGATTTGCCTGAAGAGGAAGAGAAACCGCAAGAGAAGGAGGTGGCTAAAGAAGAAAAAGAAAGTAAAGAAACAAAGGTTGAAGAGGAAAAGAAGAAAGTAGAGGAGAAGGAGAAAAAGGTGAAAGAGGTTAAGGTAGATGGTGATAAGAAAATGGATTGTGAAGAGATAAGGCAGAAGAAAAGAAGGTGGAAGAGGAGAAGAAGGAGGAGGTTAAGGAAATAGAGAGGGATAATAAAAAGGAAGAAGTAGCTAAAGGGGAAAATAAGAAGGAGGAGGAGATAAAAGAAAAAGAATTGGCTAATGAAGTAGAAGATGTAGAAATGGAAGAAAAAGTGCAAGAAAAGCCTTCAGAAGGATTTAAAGAAACTAAAAAAGAAGAAGAGAAAAAGGAAGAAGTAAAGGCAGAGGAAAATAAACAAGAAAAAGAAGAGAATAAAGAGCAAGAAAAGGAGGATAACACAAAAGAAGAAGAGCAAGAGAAAGAGGTTGAAGTAGCTGAAGAAGCTGAGGAATCAAAATAAAATGTTAGGGAAGAAGAAGGACTATAAATTATAAAGTATATAGGAAAGAAGTAAAAGAAAATAGAAAAGAAGAGGAGAAAAATGAAGAAGAAGTAACAACAAAAACGGTGGTGGAAAAACAAGAATTATAAAAGGGTGAAAAAGAGGAGAGAAAAAACAAAAGAAACTCTTAAAGAAAAAGAAGAAACACAAGCAGCAGCAGCAATCGAAAGTGATAAAGAAAATCAAGAGCAAATGAAAATAAACTAGAGAAAGAAACAGCAAAGAAAGTAGAAAAAGAAGAAAAATTAGACATTCCAGAAAAACCTGCAGAAGAAGCTAAAGAAGCAGATAAAACAGAGGGGGGAGGGGGAGCAAGATCGAGGAAAAACAAGAAAAAGAGGAAACAAAAACCGAAGAAATTAAGACGGCTGAAGCAGCGACAGAAAAATTAGAAAAAGAAAAGCCCGAAGAAACAGCGGCTAAAAAAACTGAAGAAATCTCACAGGGGGAGTAGAAGAAACTAAAAAGACTGATAAAGAAACCTTAAAGGAAAATATAAAAAAAGAGGAAGAAAAAGAAAAATCAAACGCGAAAGTAAAACCGAAGAAGCAAAAGAAGAAACTAAAAATGCGAAGAAAAACAAAATGAAGAAGAAAAGTTAAAAGAAAAAGAAGAAGAAAAAGAAAAAGTTAAACAAGAAGATAAAAAAGTTAAACAAGAAGAAGAGAAGGTTAAAGAAGAAGATAAAAAAGTAATAGAAAAACAAGAAGAAGGAAACACTGCCACAACTAAAACACAAGAACAAAAAACAATAGAAAATGAAACAAAAGGAAAAGATGCGCCGTTAAATGAATTAGAAAAACCACTAGATAAAACTACTAAAACAGCGCCGCCTTTATATTAGATTTGCCTGAAGAGGAAGAGAAACCGCAAGAGAAGGAGGTGGCTAAAGAAGAAAAAGAAAGTAAAGAAACAAAGGTTGAAGAGGAAAAGAAGAAAGTAGAGGAGAAGGAGAAAAAGGTGAAAGAGGTTAAGGTAGATGGTGATAAGAAAATGGATTGTGAAGAGATAAGGCAGAAGAAAAGAAGGTGGAAGAGGAGAAGAAGGAGGAGGTTAAGGAAATAGAGAGGGATAATAAAAAGGAAGAAGTAGCTAAAGGGGAAAATAAGAAGGAGGAGGAGATAAAAGAAAAAGAATTGGCTAATAAAGTAGAAGATGTAGAAATGGAAGAAAAAGTGCAAGAAAAGGCTTCAGAAGGATTTAAAGAAACTAAAAAAGAAGCTGCTAAAGAAGAAGAGAAAAAGGAAGAAGTAAAGGCACAAGAAAATAAACAAGAAAAAGAAGAGAATAAAGAGCAAGAAAAGGAGGATAACACAAAAGAAGAAGAGCAAGAGAAAGAAGTTGAAGTAGCTGAAGAAGCTGAGGAATCAAAATAAAATGTTAGGGAAGAAGAAGGACTATAAATTATAAAGTATATAGGAAAGAAGTAAAAGAAAATAGAAAAGAAGAGGAGAAAAATGAAGAAGAAGTAACAACAAAAACGGTGGTGGAAAAACAAGAATTATAAAAGGGTGAAAAAAAAAGAATTATAAAAAGGTGAAAAGAAGAAACACAAGCAGCAGCAGCAATCGAAAGTGATAAAGAAAATCAAGAAGCAAATGAAAATAAACTATTGAAATAAACAGCAAAGAAAGTAGAAGAAGAAAAATTAGACATTCCAGAAAAACCTGCAGAAGAAGCTAAAGAAGCAGATAAAACAGAGGGGGGAGGGGGAGCAAGATCGAGGAAAAACAAGAAAAAGAGGAAACAAAAACCGAAGAAATTAAGACGGCTGAAGCAGCGACAGAAAAATTAGAAAAAGAAAAGCCCGAAGAAACAGCGGCTAAAAAAACTGAAGAAATCTCACAGGGGGAGTAGAAGAAACTAAAAAGACTGATAAAGAAACCTTAAAGGAAAATATAAAAAAAGAGGAAGAAAAAGAAAAATCAAACGCGAAAGTAAAACCGAAGAAGCAAAAGAAGAAACTAAAAATGCGAAGAAAAACAAAATGAAGAAGAAAAGTTAAAAGAAAAAGAAGAAGAAAAAGAAAAAGTTAAAGAAGAAGATAAAAAAGTTAAACAAGAAGAAGAGAAGGTTAAAGAAGAAGATAAAAAAGTAATAGAAAAACAAGAAGAAGGAAACACTGCCACAACTAAAACACAAGAACAAAAAACAATAGAAAATGAAACAAAAGGAAAAGATGCGCCGTTAAATGAATTAGAAAAACCACTAGGTAAAACTACTAAAACAGCGCCGCCTTTATATTAGATTTGCCTGAAGAGGAAGAGAAACCGCAAGAGAAGGAGGTGGCTAAAGAAGAAAAAGAAAGTAAAGAAACAAAGGTTGAAGAGGAAAAGAAGAAAGTAGAGGAGAAGGAGAAAAAGGTGAAAGAGGTTAAGGTATATGGTGATAAGAAAAAGGATTGGGAAGAGATAAGGCAGAAGAAAAGAAGGTGGAAGAGGAGAAGAAGGAGGAGGTTAAGGAAATAGAGAGGGATAATAAAAAGGAAGAAGTAGCTAAAGGGGAAAATAAGAAGGAGGAGGAGATAAAAGAAAAAGAATTGGCTAATAAAGTAGAAGATGTAGAAATGGAAGAAAAAGTGCAAGAAAAGGCTTCAGAAGGATTTAAAGAAACTAAAAAAGAAGCTGCTAAAGAAGAAGAGAAAAAGGAAGAAGTAAAGGCAGAAGAAAATAAACAAGAAAAAGAAGAGAATAAAGAGCAAGAAAAGGAGGATAACACAAAAGAAGAAGAGCAAGAGAAAGAAGTTGAAGTAGCTGAAGAAGCTGAGGAATCAAAATAAAATGTTAGGGAAGAAGAAGGACTATAAATTATAAAGTATATAGGAAAGAAGTAAAAGAAAATAGAAAAGAAGAGGAGAAAAATGAAGAAGAAGTAACAACAAAAACGGTGGTGGAAAAACAAGAATTATAAAAGGGTGAAAAAGAGGAGAAAAAACAAAAGAAACTCTTAAAGAAAAAGAAGAAACACAAGCAGCAGCAGCAGCAATCGAAAGCACAATTTATAACTTATTAATTAAATGTAATCAAATCAATATAAGATAGATAAAACTTACAATCTAATTTAATACAATCAATGAATGAATAGTTAGACATTTTTTAATTATTTACATTTAACAGTGCAAATTATAATTTTAATTTTTATTTTTCGTTCGATTAAAATAAAGATAATAATGCGAAAAATATCAATAGAAAATAAACAAGAAAAAGAAGATAATAAAGAGCAAGAAAAGGAGGATAACACAAAAGAAGAAGAGAAGGTTAAAGAAGAAGATAAAAAAGTAATAGAAAAACAAGAAGAAGGAAACACTGCCACAACTAAAACACAAGAACAAAAAACAATAGAAAATGAAACAAAAGGAAAAGATGCGCCGTTAAATGAATTAGAAAAACCACTAGATAAAACTACTAAAACAGCGCCGCCTTTATATTAGATTTGCCTGAAGAGGAAGAGAAACCGCAAGAGAAGGAGGTGGCTAAAGAAGAAAAAGAAAGTAAAGAAACAAAGGTTGAAGAGGAAAAGAAGAAAGTAGAGGAGAAGGAGAAAAAGGTGAAAGAGGTTAAGGTAGATGGTGATAAGAAAATGGATTGTGAAGAGATAAGGCAGAAGAAAAGAAGGTGGAAGAGGAGAAGAAGGAGGAGGTTAAGGAAATAGAGAGGGATAATAAAAAGGAAGAAGTAGCTAAAGGGGAAAATAAGAAGGAGGAGGAGATAAAAGAAAAAGAATTGGCTAATAAAGTAGAAGATGTAGAAATGGAAGAAAAAGTGCAAGAAAAGGCTTCAGAAGGATTTAAAGAAACTAAAAAGAAGCTGCTAAAGAAGAAGAGAAAAAGGAAGAAGTAAAGGCAGAAGAAAATAAACAAGAAAAAGAAGAGAATAAAGAGCAAGAAAAGGAGGATAACACAAAAGAAGAAGAGCAAGAGAAAGAAGTTGAAGTAGCTGAAGAAGCTGAGGAATCAAAATAAAATGTTAGGGAAGAAGAAGGACTATAAATTATAAAGTATATAGGAAAGAAGTAAAAGAAAATAGAAAAGAAGAGGAGAAAAATGAAGAAGAAGTAACAACAAAAACGGTGGTGGAAAAACAAGAATTATAAAAGGGTGAAAAAGAGGAGAAAAAACAAAAGACACTCTTAAAGAAAAAGAAGAAACACAAGCAGCAGCAGCAGCAGCAATCGAAAGCACAATTTATAACTTATTAATAAAATGTAATCAAATCAATATAAGATAGATAAAACTTACAATCTAATTTAATACAATCAATGAATGAATAGTTAGACATTTTTTAATTATTTACATTTAACAGTGCAAATTATAATTTTAATTTTTATTTTTCGTTCGATTAAAATAAAGATAATAATGCGAAAAATATCAATAGAAAATAAACAAGAAAAAGAAGATAATAAAGAGCAAGAAAAGGAGGATAACACAAAAGAAGAAGAGAAGGTTAAAGAAGAAGATAAAAAAGTAATAGAAAAACATGAAGAAGGAAACACTGCCACAACTAAAACACAAGAACAACAAACAATAGAAAATGAAACAAAAGGAAAAGATGCGCCGTTAAATGAATTAGAAAAACCACTAGATAAAACTACTAAAACAGCGCCGCCTTTATATTAGATTTGCCTGAAGAGGAAGAGAAACCGCAAGAGAAGGAGGTGGCTAAAGAAGAAAAAGAAAGTAAAGAAACAAAGGTTGAAGAGGAAAAGAAGAAAGTAGAGGAGAAGGAGAAAAAGGTGAAAGAGGTTAAGGTAGATGGTGATAAGAAAATGGATTGTGAAGAGATAAGGCAGAAGAAAAGAAGGTGGAAGAGGAGAAGAAGGAGGAGGTTAAGGAAATAGAGAGGGATAATAAAAAGGAAGAAGTAGCTAAAGGGGAAAATAAGAAGGAGGAGGAGATAAAAGAAAAAGAATTGGCTAATAAAGTAGAAGATGTAGAAATGTAAGAAAAAGTGCAAGAAAAGGCTTCAGAAGGATTTAAAGAAACTAAAAAAGAAGCTGCTAAAGAAGAAGAGAAAAAGGAAGAAGTAAAGGCAGAAGAAAATAAACAAGAAAAAGAAGAGAATAAAGAGCAAGAAAAGGAGGATAACACAAAAGAAGAAGAGCAAGAGAAAGAAGTTGAAGTAGCTGAAGAAGCTGAGGAATCAAAATAAAATGTTAGGGAAGAAGAAGGACTATAAATTATAAAGTATATAGGAAAGAAGTAAAAGAAAATAGAAAAGAAGAGGAGAAAAATGAAGAAGAAGTAACAACAAAAACGGTGGTGAAAAAACAAGAATTATAAAAGGGTGAAAAAGAGGAGAAAAAACAAAAGAAACTCTTAAAGAAAAAGAAGAAACACAAGCAGCAGCAGCAGCAGCAATCGAAAGCACAATTTATAACTTATTAATAAAATGTAATCAAATCAATATAAGATAGATAAAACTTACAATCTAATTTAATACAATCAATGAATGAATAGTTAGACATTTTTTAATTATTTACATTTAACAGTGCAAATTATAATTTTAATTTTTATTTTTCGTTCGATTAAAATAAAGATAATAATGCGAAAAATATCAATAGAAAATAAACAAGAAAAAGAAGATAATAAAGAGCAAGAAAAGGAGGATAACACAAAAGAAGAAGAGAAGGTTAAAGAAGAAGATAAAAAAGTAATAGAAAAACATGAAGAAGGAAACACTGCCACAACTAAAACACAAGAACAACAAACAATAGAAAATGAAACAAAAGGAAAAGATGCGCCGTTAAATGAATTAGAAAAACCACTAGATAAAACTACTAAAACAGCGCCGCCTTTATATTAGATTTGCCTGAAGAGGAAGAGAAACCGCAAGAGAAGGAGGTGGCTAAAGAAGAAAAAGAAAGTAAAGAAACAAAGGTTGAAGAGGAAAAGAAGAAAGTAGAGGAGAAGGAGAAAAAGGTGAAAGAGGTTAAGGTAGATGGTGATAAGAAAATGGATTGTGAAGAGATAAGGCAGAAGAAAAGAAGGTGGAAGAGGAGAAGAAGGAGGAGGTTAAGGAAATAGAGAGGGATAATAAAAAGGAAGAAGTAGCTAAAGGGGAAAATAAGAAGGAGGAGGAGATAAAAGAAAAAGAATTGGCTAATAAAGTAGAAGATGTAGAAATGGAAGAAAAAGTGCAAGAAAAGGCTTCAGAAGGATTTAAAGAAACTAAAAAAGAAGCTGCTAAAGAAGAAGAGAAAAAGGAAGAAGTAAAGGCAGAAGAAAATAAACAAGAAAAAGAAGAGAATAAAGAGCAAGAAAAGGAGGATAACACAAAAGAAGAAGAGCAAGAGAAAGAAGTTGAAGTAGCTGAAGAAGCTGAGGAATCAAAATAAAATGTTAGGGAAGAAGAAGGACTATAAATTATAAAGTATATAGGAAAGAAGTAAAAGAAAATAGAAAAGAAGAGGAGAAAAATGAAGAAGAAGTAACAACAAAAACGGTGGTGGAAAAACAAGAATTATAAAAGGGTGAAAAAGAGGAGAAAAAACAAAAGAAACTCTTAAAGAAAAAGAAGAAACAAAAGCAGCAGCAGCAGCAGCAATCGAAAGTGATAAAGAAAATCAAGAAGCAAATGAAAATAAACTAGAGAAAGAAACAGCAAAGAAAGTAGAAGAAGAAGAAAAATTAGACATTCCAGAAAAACCTGCAGAAGAAGCTAAAGAAGCAGATAAAACAGAGGGGGGAGGGGGAGCAAGATCGAGGAAAAACAAGAAAAAGATGAAACAAAAACCGAAGAAATTAAGACGGCTGAAACAGCGACAGAAAAATTAGAAAAAGAAAAGCCCGAAGAAACAGCGGCTAAAAAAACTGAAGAAATCTCACAGGGGGAGTAGAAGAAACTAAAAAGACTGATAAAGAAACCTTAAAGGAAAATACAAAAAAAGAGGAAGAAAAAGAAAAATCAAACGCGAAAGTAAAACCGAAGAAGCAAAAGAAGAAACTAAAAATGCGAAGAAAAACAAAATGAAGAAGAAAAGTTAAAAGAAAAAGAAGAAGAAAAAGAAAAAGTTAAAGAAGAAGATAAAAAAGTTAAACAAGAAGAAGAGAAGGTTAAAGAAGAAGATAAAAAAGTAATAGAAAAACAAGAAGAAGGAAACACTGCCACAACTAAAACACAAGAACAAAAAACAATAGAAAATGAAACAAAAGGAAAAGATGCGCCGTTAAATGAATTAGAAAAACCACTAGATAAAACTACTAAAACAGCGCCGCCTTTATATTAGATTTGCCTGAAGAGGAAGAGAAACCGCAAGAGAAGGAGGTGGCTAAAGAAGAAAAAGAAAGTAAAGAAACAAAGGTTGAAGAGGAAAAGAAGAAAGTAGAGGAGAAGGAGAAAAAGGTGAAAGAGGTTAAGGTAGATGGTGATAAGAAAATGGATTGTGAAGAGATAAGGCAGAAGAAAAGAAGGTGGAAGAGGAGAAGAAGGAGGAGGTTAAGGAAATAGAGAGGGATAATAAAAAGGAAGAAGTAGCTAAAGGGGAAAATAAGAAGGAGGAGGAGATAAAAGAAAAAGAATTGGCTAATAAAGTAGAAGATGTAGAAATGGAAGAAAAAGTGCAAGAAAAGGCTTCAGAAGGATTTAAAGAAACTAAAAAAGAAGCTGCTAAAGAAGAAGAGAAAAAGGAAGAAGTAAAGGCAGAAGAAAATAAACAAGAAAAAGAAGAGAATAAAGAGCAAGAAAAGGAGGATAACACAAAAGAAGAAGAGCAAGAGAAAGAAGTTGAAGTAGCTGAAGAAGCTGAGGAATCAAAATAAAATGTTAGGGAAGAAGAAGGACTATAAATTATAAAGTATATAGGAAAGAAGTAAAAGAAAATAGAAAAGAAGAGGAGAAAAATGAAGAAGAAGTAACAACAAAAACGGTGGTGGAAAAACAAGAATTATAAAAGGGTGAAAAAGAGGAGAAAAAACAAAAGACACTCTTAAAGAAAAAGAAGAAACACAAGCAGCAGCAGCAGCAGCAATCGAAAGCACAATTTATAACTTATTAATAAAATGTAATCAAATCAATATAAGATAGATAAAACTTACAATCTAATTTAATACAATCAATGAATGAATAGTTAGACATTTTTTAATTATTTACATTTAACAGTGCAAATTATAATTTTAATTTTTATTTTTCGTTCGATTAAAATAAAGATAATAATGCGAAAAATATCAATAGAAAATAAACAAGAAAAAGAAGATAATAAAGCGCAAGAAAAGGAGGATAACACAAAAGAAGAAGAGAAGGTTAAAGAAGAAGATAAAAAAGTAATAGAAAAACAAGAAGAAGGAAACACTGCCACAACTAAAACACAAGAACAACAAACAATAGAAAATGAAACAAAAGGAAAAGATGCGCCGTTAAATGAATTAGAAAAACCACTAGATAAAACTACTAAAACAGCGCCGCCTTTATATTAGATTTGCCTGAAGAGGAAGAGAAACCGCAAGAGAAGGAGGTGGCTAAAGAAGAAAAAGAAAGTAAAGAAACAAAGGTTGAAGAGGAAAAGAAGAAAGTAGAGGAGAAGGAGAAAAAGGTGAAAGAGGTTAAGGTAGATGGTGATAAGAAAATGGATTGTGAAGAGATAAGGCAGAAGAAAAGAAGGTGGAAGAGGAGAAGAAGGAGGAGGTTAAGGAAATAGAGAGGGATAATAAAAAGGAAGAAGTAGCTAAAGGGGAAAATAAGAAGGAGGAGGAGATAAAAGAAAAAGAATTGGCTAATAAAGTAGAAGATGTAGAAATGGAAGAAAAAGTGCAAGAAAAGGCTTCAGAAGGATTTAAAGAAACTAAAAAAGAAGCTGCTAAAGAAGAAGAGAAAAAGGAAGAAGTAAAGGCAGAAGAAAATAAACAAGAAAAAGAAGAGAATAAAGAGCAAGAAAAGGAGGATAACACAAAAGAAGAAGAGCAAGAGAAAGAAGTTGAAGTAGCTGAAGAAGCTGAGGAATCAAAATAAAATGTTAGGGAAGAAGAAGGACTATAAATTATAAAGTATATAGGAAAGAAGTAAAAGAAAATAGAAAAGAAGAGGAGAAAAATGAAGAAGAAGTAACAACAAAAACGGTGGTGGAAAAACAAGAATTATAAAAGGGAGAAAAAGAGGAGAAAAAACAAAAGAAACTCTTAAAGAAAAAGAAGAAACACAAGCAGCAGCAGCAATCGAAAGCACAATTTATAACTTATTAATAAAATGTAATCAAATCAATATAAGATAGATAAAACTTACAATCTAATTTAATACAATCAATGAATGAATAGTTAGACATTTTTTAATTATTTACATTTAACAGTGCAAATTATAATTTTAATTTTTATTTTTCGTTCGATTAAAATAAAGATAATAATGCGAAAAATATCAATAGAAAATAAACAAGAAAAAGAAGATAATAAAGAGCAAGAAAAGGAGGATAACACAAAAGAAGAAGAGAAGGTTAAAGAAGAAGATAAAAAAGTAATAGAAAAACAAGAAGAAGGAAACACTGCCACAACTAAAACACAAGAACAAAAAACAATAGAAAATGAAACAAAAGGAAAAGATGCGCCGTTAAATGAATTAGAAAAACCACTAGATAAAACTACTAAAACAGCGCCGCCTTTATATTAGATTTGCCTGAAGAGGAAGAGAAACCGCAAGAGAAGGAGGTGGCTAAAGAAGAAAAAGAAAGTAAAGAAACAAAGGTTGAAGAGGAAAAGAAGAAAGTAGAGGAGAAGGAGAAAAAGGTGAAAGAGGTTAAGGTAGATGGTGATAAGAAAATGGATTGTGAAGAGATAAGGCAGAAGAAAAGAAGGTGGAAGAGGAGAAGAAGGAGGAGGTTAAGGAAATAGAGAGGGATAATAAAAAGGAAGAAGTAGCTAAAGGGGAAAATAAGAAGGAGGAGGAGATAAAAGAAAAAGAATTGGCTAATAAAGTAGAAGATGTAGAAATGGAAGAAAAAGTGCAAGAAAAGGCTTCAGAAGGATTTAAAGAAACTAAAAAGAAGCTGCTAAAGAAGAAGAGAAAAAGGAAGAAGTAAAGGCAGAAGAAAATAAACAAGAAAAAGAAGAGAATAAAGAGCAAGAAAAGGAGGATAACACAAAAGAAGAAGAGCAAGAGAAAGAAGTTGAAGTAGCTGAAGAAGCTGAGGAATCAAAATAAAATGTTAGGGAAGAAGAAGGACTATAAATTATAAAGTATATAGGAAAGAAGTAAAAGAAAATAGAAAAGAAGAGGAGAAAAATGAAGAAGAAGTAACAACAAAAACGGTGGTGGAAAAACAAGAATTATAAAAGGGTGAAAAAGAGGAGAAAAAACAAAAGAAACTCTTAAAGAAAAAGAAAAAACACAAGCAGCAACAGCAGCAGCAATCGAAAGTGATAAAGAAAATCAAGAAGCAAATGAAAATAAACTAGAGAAAGAAACAGCAAAGAAAGTAGAAGAAGAAGAAAAATTAGACATTCCAGAAAAACCTGCAGAAGAAGCTAAAGAAGCAGATAAAACAGAGGGGGGAGGGGGAGCAAGATCTAGGAAAAAAAAGAAAAAGAGGAAACAAAAACCGAAGAAATTAAGACGGCTGAAGCAGCGACAGAAAAATTAGAAAAAGAAAAGCCCGAAGAAACAGCGGCTAAAAAAACTGAAGAAATCTCACAGGGGGAGTAGAAGAAACTAAAAAGACTGATAAAGAAACCTTAAAGGAAAATACAAAAAAAGAGGAAGAAAAAGAAAAATCAAACGCGAAAGTAAAACCGAAGAAGCAAAAGAAGAAACTAAAAATGCGAAGAAAAACAAAATGAAGAAGAAAAGTTAAAAGAAAAAGAAGAAGAAAAAGAAAAAGTTAAAGAAGAAGATAAAAAAGTTAAACAAGAAGAAGAGAAGGTTAAAGAAGAAGATAAAAAAGTAATAGAAAAACAAGAAGAAGGAAACACTGCCACAACTAAAACACAAGAACCACAAACAATAGAAAATGAAACAAAAGGAAAAGATGCGCCGTTAAATGAATTAGAAAAACCACTAGATAAAACTACTAAAACAGCGCCGCCTTTATATTAGATTTGCCTGAAGAGGAAGAGAAACCGCAAGAGAAGGAGGTGGCTAAAGAAGAAAAAGAAAGTAAAGAAACAAAGGTTGAAGAGGAAAAGAAGAAAGTAGAGGAGAAGGAGAAAAAGGTGAAAGAGGTTAAGGTAGATGGTGATAAGAAAATGGATTGTGAAGAGATAAGGCAGAAGAAAAGAAGGTGGAAGAGGAGAAGAAGGAGGAGGTTAAGGAAATAGAGAGGGATAATAAAAAGGAAGAAGTAGCTAAAGGGGAAAATAAGAAGGAGGAGGAGATAAAAGAAAAAGAATTGGCTAATAAAGTAGAAGATGTAGAAATGGAAGAAAAAGTGCAAGAAAAGGCTTCAGAAGGATTTAAAGAAACTAAAAAAGAAGCTGCTAAAGAAGAAGAGAAAAAGGAAGAAGTAAAGGCAGAAGAAAATAAACAAGAAAAAGAAGAGAATAAAGAGCAAGAAAAGGAAGATAACACAAAAGAAGAAGAGCAAGAGAAAGAAGTTGAAGTGGCTGAAGAAGCTGAGGAATCAAAATAAAATGTTAGGGAAGAAGAAGGACTATAAATTATAAAGTATATAGGAAAGAAGTAAAAGAAAATAGAAAAGAAGAGGAGAAAAATGAAGAAGAAGTAACAACAAAAACGGTGGTGGAAAAACAAGAATTATAAAAGGGTGAAAAAGAGGAGAAAAAACAAAAGAAACTCTTAAAGAAAAAGAAGAAACACAAGCAGCAGCAATCGAAAGTGATAAAGAAAATCAAGAAGCAAATGAAAATAAACTAGAGAAAGAAACAGCAAAGAAAGTAGAAGAAGAAGAAAAATTAGACATTCCAGAAAAACCTGCAGAAGAAGCTAAAGAAGCAGATAAAACAGAGGGGGGAGGGGGAGCAAGATCGAGGAAAAACAAGAAAAAGAGGAAACAAAAACCGAAGAAATTAAGACGGCTGAAGCAGCGACAGAAAAATTAGAAAAAGAAAAGCCCGAAGAAACAGCGGCTAAAAAAACTGAAGAAATCTCACAGGGGGAGTAGAAGAAACTAAAAAGACTGATAAAGAAACCTTAAAGGAAAATACAAAAAAAGAGGAAGAAAAAGAAAAATCAAACGCGAAAGTAAAACCGAAGAAGCAAAAGAAGAAACTAAAAATGCGAAGAAAAACAAAATGAAGAAGAAAAGTTAAAAGAAAAAGAAGAAGAAAAAGAAAAAGTTAAAGAAGAAGATAAAAAAGTTAAACAAGAAGAAGAGAAGGTTAAAGAAGAAGATAAAAAAGTAATAGAAAAACAAGAAGAAGGAAACACTGCCACAACTAAAACACAAGAACAAAAAACAATAGAAAATGAAACAAAAGGAAAAGATGCGCCGTTAAATGAATTAGAAAAACCACTAGATAAAACTACTAAAACAGCGCCGCCTTTATATTAGATTTGCCTGAAGAGGAAGAGAAACCGCAAGAGAAGGAGGTGGCTAAAGAAGAAAAAGAAAGTAAAGAAACAAAGGTTGAAGAGGAAAAGAAGAAAGTAGAGGAGAAGGAGAAAAAGGTGAAAGAGGTTAAGGTAGATGGTGATAAGAAAATGGATTGTGAAGAGATAAGGCAGAAGAAAAGAAGGTGGAAGAGGAGAAGAAGGAGGAGGTTAAGGAAATAGAGAGGGATAATAAAAAGGAAGAAGTAGCTAAAGGGGAAAATAAGAAGGAGGAGGAGATAAAAGAAAAAGAATTGGCTAATAAAGTAGAAGATGTAGAAATGGAAGAAAAAGTGCAAGAAAAGGCTTCAGAAGGATTTAAAGAAACTAAAAAAGAAGCTGCTAAAGAAGAAGAGAAAAAGGAAGAAGTAAAGGCAGAAGAAAATAAACAAGAAAAAGAAGAGAATAAAGAGCAAGAAAAGGAGGATAACACAAAAGAAGAAGAGCAAGAGAAAGAAGTTGAAGTAGCTGAAGAAGCTGAGGAATCAAAATAAAATGTTAGGGAAGAAGAAGGACTATAAATTATAAAGTATATAGGAAAGAAGTAAAAGAAAATAGAAAAGAAGAGGAGAAAAATGAAGAAGAAGTAACAACAAAAACGGTGGTGGAAAAACAAGAATTATAAAAGGGTGAAAAAGAGGAGAAAAAACAAAAGACACTCTTAAAGAAAAAGAAGAAACACAAGCAGCAGCAGCAGCAGCAATCGAAAGCACAATTTATAACTTATTAATAAAATGTAATCAAATCAATATAAGATAGATAAAACTTACAATCTAATTTAATACAATCAATGAATGAATAGTTAGACATTTTTTAATTATTTACATTTAACAGTGCAAATTATAATTTTAATTTTTATTTTTCGTTCGATTAAAATAAAGATAATAATGCGAAAAATATCAATAGAAAATAAACAAGAAAAAGAAGATAATAAAGCGCAAGAAAAGGAGGATAACACAAAAGAAGAAGAGAAGGTTAAAGAAGAAGATAAAAAAGTAATAGAAAAACAAGAAGAAGGAAACACTGCCACAACTAAAACACAAGAACAACAAACAATAGAAAATGAAACAAAAGGAAAAGATGCGCCGTTAAATGAATTAGAAAAACCACTAGATAAAACTACTAAAACAGCGCCGCCTTTATATTAGATTTGCCTGAAGAGGAAGAGAAACCGCAAGAGAAGGAGGTGGCTAAAGAAGAAAAAGAAAGTAAAGAAACAAAGGTTGAAGAGGAAAAGAAGAAAGTAGAGGAGAAGGAGAAAAAGGTGAAAGAGGTTAAGGTAGATGGTGATAAGAAAATGGATTGTGAAGAGATAAGGCAGAAGAAAAGAAGGTGGAAGAGGAGAAGAAGGAGGAGGTTAAGGAAATAGAGAGGGATAATAAAAAGGAAGAAGTAGCTAAAGGGGAAAATAAGAAGGAGGAGGAGATAAAAGAAAAAGAATTGGCTAATAAAGTAGAAGATGTAGAAATGGAAGAAAAAGTGCAAGAAAAGGCTTCAGAAGGATTTAAAGAAACTAAAAAGAAGCTGCTAAAGAAGAAGAGAAAAAGGAAGAAGTAAAGACAGAAGAAAATAAACAAGAAAAAGAAGAGAATAA